>CM062296.1:475302870-476529635 GCA_031216915.1 Pictodentalium vernedei
AAATATGAGAAGATTCTGACTGGTGGATCTCAAGAAGAAGATTTTTAAAGAGCATTCATCGTATTGCACTAAGTTAAACTTTGGGCTCCAATAGGAAGCCCAAATATTAACCCAGGGAACCAATTTGAACAAACTTGAATCTGACCTCCCCAGAGGTGTTGTATATCAAATACCAAAAGGTTTCAAATGGTAGATCTGAACAAGAAGATTTTTAAAGAATATTCCACATATTGCACTATGTTAAAATTCAGACTCCAATAGAGAGGCCAAATATTAACTCAGGGACTCGATTTGAACAAACTTGAATCTGACCCCTCTAGAGATGTTGTATACCAAATATGAAAAGATTCGGACTGATGGATCTGAAGAAGACTTTTAAAGAACATTCCTTATACTGCACTAAGTTCAATTTTGGGCTCCAATAGGGAGCCCAAATATTAACCCAGGGGCCCAGTTTGAAACAACTAGAATCCTGCCCCCCCCCCCCCCCCCACTAGAGATGTTGTATACAAAATATCAAAATATTTCAACTGGTGGGTTTGAAAAAGAAGATTTTTAGCTCAACTTTGGCGAAGCCAAATTTGAGCTTATGCCATGGCTAGTTGTCCGTCGTCCATCTGTCAGTCAACAATTCAATACGGCTCTGGCTAGAGGCCGTATTTATGAACCAATCTTTACGAAACTTCTTGGGTACCTTTGGTATCACCGTGGGACGAGAACGAGTGTTTTTGTGATCGGCTGCCAGTGGCCATTTTGTACCGAATTTAGGTCCAATCAGTTTTTTGTCACAACTTCTATACAGCTTGTATTTATGAACTGATCTTCACGAAATTTCTTGGGTACCTTTATTTTCACCTTGGGACAGGAACGAGTGTGTTTTGGGGTGCCTTTGTTATCACTGTGCTATGAGAACAAATATTTTGGGGTTCAGTCAGACCCACTCTGGGACTCAAAGATTTCATCTCTAGTTTAGCATCTGACTGTCACCCACATTTACAATACTTTACCTATACATTTGTTACAGGCTACGGTCAGTATTTCTGTACAGACCGTTACAATACTTTATATTTACCTTTGTTATCAGGTCATTACCTAGATGTTTGTCACTGCTGTGTCACATACTATACATGTACATGTCTTAACAAGTTGAGCTACAGTGTCATTGACACTTTCATTAAAGAATATTCCACAAATTTCACTAAGTTAAAATTCGGGCTCCAATAGAAAGCCCAAATCTTAACCCAGGGACTCGATTTGAACAAACTTGAATCTGACCCCTCTAGAGAAGTTGTATACCAAATATAAACGATTCTGGCTGGTGGTTCTGAAGAAGATTTTTTTTAATTTTGCAAACAAATTTATGGGTGCTATCAGAGTTATGCCGATTGTGGTGCCCCCTGTGTGCATGACAACTTTATTTGAACAAACTTGAATTGACATATGATAGGGAACATGCTCACATGATTTGGTTCAATTTGGTTAAGTAGTTTGTGAGAAGAAGTCGATAATGTAAAGTTTATGCCAATGACGATGGACAGATGGAAGACTTATGGAAAGTGATTAGTAAAGCTCCTCTTGAGCTACTACCAGAGTGCTAGGGGTTAATTGAATAACATCTTTGTCTGTGAAAAATATTCATATGTACACAGAACAATGTATGCGTATGGATGGGTTAATCGATATGGCACGAGTGTCAGCATGGAACGATAAAATGAGATCTACTTCTCCAACAGTGCTGAACCAATTTCAGTTATATTTGAAGTGATTGTTCTGATATTGCATTTTGATTTTGTTCAAATCAACTTGCCCAGCACCACAGAGAGGTGGTGGGGAAAATGCTCCCAAATTTTAAAAAAATCTTCTCAAAGACTTGATATTTGGTATTGAGGCTCCTTTTGAGGTGTAGAATAAAAATTTGTTCAAACAAAGTTTGATGGGTAATTTTTGCCTTTGTAATGGGGAGGCAAGATTTTTAGCCCCTCCCAAAATATCTATTTTCTAAACAGATAGACCGATTGTGTAACTGATTCATGCAAACAAACAAAAATTCCTGTATCGTGTGGGAATCCCAGGAGAAAAAAAATGAAATATTTCCCAAACGGTGATTGGCAAACCACATAGATGAGAGAACTGTTATTTGGTATGAAGCAATTCTTTTTATTTGGTATGAAGCAATTCTTTTGAACCAGTAGAATTGATTGGTAAAAAAAACTGCCATGATGTGTGTCATTGTGTACTGTAGGGGAAACAAAAAAAATGCCAAGTCAGCAGTATGAAGTACGAAGAATAATCTTTAAAACTCTTCTCCAAAACCACTAGTCATAATCTTTTGATATATGGTATACAGAATCCATAAGTCCTTCGGTTAATAATTGGGCTCTCTATGCTTAGCTTAGTGCATGCAAGATGGGGAATAATCTTTAAAGATCTTCTTTAGATTCATCAGCCATAATCTTTTCATACTGGGTATACAGCATCCTTAAGAGGAGCAGTTTCAATTTTGTTCAAATCAAGTCCCTCGATTAATATTTGCTCTCCCAATTGGAGTCTGAATGTTCGACTTGGTGCAATATGAGTAATATTCTTTGAAAATCTTCTCACAATCCCCCAATCAGAATTGTTTAATATATGGTATACACCACCATTTGGGGAGTCAGATTCAGTTTGTTAAAATTGAGTTCCTGGTTTAATATCATCCAATATGAGGAAAAATCTCCTGAATCATTAGATAAAACCTTTTGATGTATGGGTTACAGCATCCTTAAGGAGGAGGGGGAGATTCAAACTTTTTAGCTCACCCGAGCAAAGCTCAAGGGGAGCTTTACTAATCACTTTCCGTCCGTCGTCGTCCATCCATCGTCCGGCATTAACTTTACATTATTGACTTCTTCTCACAAACTATTTGACCAAATTGAACCAAATCTGGTGTGCATGTTCCCTATCATATGTCAATTCAAGTTTGTTCAAATCAAGTTGCTCTGCCCCTCGGTAGGGCCACACCCAAAAAGTGTGCCTAAATCTTAAAAAATCTTCTCGTGAACCAGCAGTAGCAGAGACTTGATATTTGGTGTGCAGATTCCTTTTGAGGTGTAGACTCAGATTTGTTCAAGAGAAGTTCGAGGGGCTATATTTGCCATTGTTATGGGAGGGGCAAGAATTTTTGCCCCCCCCCCCCCCCCCCCCCAAAAAAAAAAAAATTTCTATTTTCCAAAGTGAGAGGCTGATTTGAACCAAATTTGATATGAGTGCTTATTGGGTCATAAGCAGTTAATTTATGCCAAAAAAATTTCCTGTCGCCCCCATGGGAACTGCAGGAGCTAAAAATAGAAAAAATTTAAAACACCCATATCTCCAAAACTACATGGCACTGAGAATTTTTATTTTGTGTGAAGCTTCCTTAGGAACAGCAGAAAGGAATGGTCAAAAAAAAAATTGCCATCGGTTTTATCATAGGGTACTTTTTCAGGACTTTGAAAAAATGCTGAGTCATCATTTTTTAACACTGAGTGATGGGGAAAACATTAAAGAATCTTCTTCTCCCATACCACTGCTCCAAAGGCTTTCATATTCCACATGTAACATCTTGGGAAGATTCATTCACATGTTTGTTGAAAGCAAATCCCTGGGTCCATATTTGGGCTCTCTACGGGAGCCAGAATGTTCAGATTAGTGCAATATGCGGAATATTCTTTAAAAATCTTCTTCTTCAGATCCACCGATCAGACCCTTTACATATTTGGTATGCGGCATCCTTAGGGGGGTGAGATTCAAGTTTCTTCAAGCTATGTCTTTGGGTTCATATTTGGGCTCTCTGAGGGAGCCTGAATTATAACTTAGTTCAAAATGAGGAATCTTCAATCTTCTTCTTCAGATCCAGCAGTCAGAATGTTTTGATATTTCTTATGCAGCATCCTTGGGGTGGGGTGGGGAGATTCAAGTTTGTTCAAGCCAAGTCCCTGGCTTCATATATGGGATCCCTGTAGGAGCTTGAATTATAACACATCCATCAGTCAGAATCTTTCAATATTTGGTGTACAGTATCCTTGGGGAGGGGAGATATAAGTTTGTTAAAGCCAAGTCCCTGGGTTCATATTTGGGCTTCCTGTGGGACCTGAATTGTTCCAAAATTTCTATTTTCCGAACTGCAAGCCAGTTTGAACCAAATTTGATATGAGGGTTTATTGGGTCATAAGTCCCTAATTTATTCTAAAAAAAATTTCCCTTTGCCCCATGGGAATCGCAGGAGCTAAAAATTGAAAAAATTTAAAATGCCCATATCTCCAAAACTACACGGCACTGAGAATTTTTATTTTTTGTGAAGCTTCCTTAGGAACAGCAGAAAGGAATGGTTCAAAAAAAAATTGCCATCAGTTTTATCATAGGGTACTTTTCCAGGACTTTGAAAAAATGCTGAGTCATCATTTTTTAACACTGAGTAATGGGAAAAACATTAAAGAATCTTCTTCTCCCATACCACTGCTCCAAAGGCTTTCATATTCCACATATAACATCTTGGGAAGATTCATTCACATGTTTGTTGAAATCAAATCCCTGGGTCCATATTTGGGCTCTCTACGGGAGCCCAAATGTTCAGATTAGTGCAATATGAAGAATATTCCTTAAAAATCTTCTTCTGACCCACCCATCAGAATCTTTTGATATTTGGTATGCCGCATCCATAGGGGTGAGATTCAAGTTTGTTTAATTTGAGTCCCTGGCTTAATATTTGGGTTTTCTATTTTAAATTTGGGTGGGGTGAGGAGGTGGGGGGGGGTGCATGTTAGGTTCAGGTTTGTTCAAATCCATTCCTTAGTGTTTTTCCACAAAATTTGCCTTTTATGACTTCATTCCTTTGTAGTTACTTCTTTGAACCACTTTGGCAGGTGAGCAATTAAGGCCACTTGGGGCCTATTGTTTCAAATCAAGTCCCCAAGTTAATATTTGGGCTGCCTATTGGAGCCCAAATTTTAACTTGGCACAATTTGAAGAATATTCTATAAAATTCTTCTCACAAATCTCTGATCAGAATCTTTTGATACAGGCCATGATCTGGTAAAAGGGACTAGTATGTTTCTTTTTGTTTTTGGACATTTATGGGGGGTGTATTGTGTTTTAGGGTATTTGTGGGTGTGTTGTCCTGATGTGTTTTTAAGATATTTGTGGATATGTGTCTTGTGTTTTCGGGTATCTATGTGTATGTGGTCTTGTGTTTTAGGGTAATTATGGGTATGTGGTCTTATTGTGTTTTATGGTGTTATAGGTGTGTGTCTTATGTTTTACGTTTTTTATGGGTATGTTTCTTGTGTGTGTCGTGTGTTTTAAAGTGTTTATAGTTGTGTCTTAGGGCTTCTGTGGCTGTGTGTCTTATGGGGATTTTTTGATGGGGGTACGTATGTGTGTCTTGTGTCTTATGGTGTTTATGGATGTTTTCTTGTGTTTTAGTGCGTTTATGGGTGCGTCTTGGGTGTTTATAGATTTGTGTCTTGTGTGTTCGTGTGTTTATGGGTGTGTGTGGTCTTGTGTTTTAGAGTGATTATATGTGTGGCTTATTATGTTTTAGGGTGGTTATGGTGTATGTCTTGTGTATTGTGTTTTGGGGTATTTATGGACGTGTGTCTTGTTTTAGGGTGATGACCGATTTGGGAGTGCGATGACGCAAGTCACAACTGATAAAATATTCCAACTGCCTATTCAAGGCATGCCTTCATGTAAGTCTTGCCATAATGATATAACTAAGATAACTCAAAGAGTTATTGGAAACTTTTTTGAGGATAAATACATGCAGTAGTTGCGATGCATGGTCTTCCCAACTCCTTATTTAATTAGTGTGTACTGGCACCATACTCCAAATCGATTATGCTGCCTTCACAACAGCCTGAATCGGGTACCACTGACCTCCATTTGTATGTGGCAAAAATCCAAATATCAGATCGAGTTTTGCAAGAAAGTATACAATTACTAGCAAGAGCAAATCGATATTTAAAATACCAATCTTGACGAGAATGTGCCGACTGGAAAAAGCAAGGGGTGAGTGAGGCTCGTGCTTAAACAAACAGAACACATTTATTTGAAAAAATGAATGTAGCCTTTGTCCTAATTATCCCCACGGAAAGAAGGAGTTACTGCCCTTCGTTTGTTGAATTTTGCCTTAAATTTAAATGTTTATGGAACAGTTTACAGAAGATCTCCGCTTTCAATAATATTAGATAAGCTGCTTTGTATTAAATTGTGCTGGACAAGTTCGAAAACGATGCAGGTTTCTCCTATTAAGAGTTATTGTTTTTTGTTGACTTATGCTAAAAATTTCACTGTTTATGCAAAGACTTAAAATATCCAATTTAAATACATTTTGATATCATGTTTTATCAGTTCCGCCTGACAAGTCAGCAGAGCTTTTCTGGTAATGATTTGCTCGTCATCCGTCATCGGTCTTTCGTCAACATTTTGTTCATCCAAGCCATAACTTCTTAACCACTGAACATTTTTCACAAAATTTTATAACAATCTGTGTAATCAAAAGACAGTGCGCCGCGAATTATAATATGGTATGTGTCCCTCTGGGTGAAGATCACAGACCCTATGTTAATTTGACAGAAAAACTGTCATTTCACTGTCACATTTGTCTGGTCCATATAACTTGGTATGATTGACAGATCTAATTCATACTTGGCACAGTTATTGCTCATGATCCAAAGGTGTGTCTCGAGTTTGACCCAAGGTCATACCATCAAGGACAAGGTCACAGACAACAAAACTTTGATATTGTTATATAGCCTTTGTCTAGTCCATCTAACTTGGTATGATTGACAGATCATATTCATACTTGGTACAATTATTGCTCATGACTCAAAGGCATGTTGCGACTTTGATCCAATGCAATATTATCAAGGTCACGGTCACGGACAGCAAAACTTTGATATTATTATACAGTCCTAGTCTGATCTGTATAAATGACCATTTGACAGATCTTGTTCATCCTACAGATAATTGTTACCCATAACCTAA
Source organism: Pictodentalium vernedei (assembly GCA_031216915.1). NCBI lineage: Eukaryota > Metazoa > Mollusca > Scaphopoda > Dentaliida > Dentaliidae > Pictodentalium > Pictodentalium vernedei. Next base: position 475,309,876 of record CM062296.1, read on the forward strand.
CGTTGTACCATGACCTTAACCCATTGTCATATCATCAAGGTCAAGGTCACAGGCAGTAACGCTTGGATTCTTGTGCTGTATTTAGCTTCATTAAAATCAGTGACCCTGGGAGGAGCTGATAGGCCGATTGTATTCGTAATGTTTTGCCAAAATTAAAAAAAAATACATTAATTTCTTGAAAATGAATGGAGTTCTTGCGCTGTATTTAACTTCCTCTAAAAGCAGTGACCCTGGGAGGAGCTGATAGGCCTATTGTATTCGTAATGTTTTGCCAAAATTAAAAAAAAATACATTGATTTCTTGAAAATTAATGGAGGTCTTGCCCTTTGTTGATTCCGTTTTACTTGAATCTTTAATGTTTTTGTGTTTACTTGAAAAGTAAAGATCAGTTTTCAGTCGATTATTATTTGCTGCTTTATATTAAACTGCCTTGGTCGAGATCGAAAATGATTTGTTGAAAATTGAGTTATTGCCCTTTGTGTATTCAGTTTTACTTTGATTTTTGATGTTTATATGTGACACCTTGACAAGGAATCTATAGGATTAGGATTTCATTTGGGTGCTGCTTTATATGACATTTATCTTGGGCGTGTTTGAAATCTATGGTGATTTGTTGAAAGTCGATCGTGTTATTGCCCCTTTTCTCACTTTATTGGGAATTTTATTGATTATGTGACAATTTGAACAGCGAATATCAGATTGCAGTAAAGTTTAGTTCATTAACCATTAACCCGCTGAGTATTTGTTGAATAGGTTTTTTATTTAATCTAGTCATAGCTGCTGTGAAGCAGTTATGGCTAGGTGTGATAAAAAATTCATTACAGTTTGACTTACAAAATTGCTGATCAAAATGTTGGTACAATTTGTGGGTGAAAATGTGGTTAAGTGTGTTCAAATTTTACTTATTTTAGTGCAAGTGATTTCCTGTCCTGCACAGGAATATACGCCAGCAGCATGTAAGGGGTTAAACCTTTGCTCATGGCATTGCATTGCATTGTTTATTGGTGGCGGAGGATTTGCTTCCCTGTGCGATGCTAGTTTCTTGTTTCTGATTTGTACAGATACACTTCAATTACAAAAAAAAAAAAAAAAAATCTTGAATGTCATTGGGCTGAAAGCTTGCACGTGCAGAAGTAGAATCAGGGGCGGCGGAAGCTCGATAAAGGTAGAGTGGCACAATGCCACTATGGTTCGACCCAGTGTGAAAAAGGTTACAGTCGTATACCGCTAACTTACCATGACTCGCTAGAGTCTCGTTTAGATGAATATACCGCTGTGTGGACACGGTCTTGCCCCTTTCTTCTACTTTAACCATCTTCCAACCCTAAAGCCAGCCTTCGGGTTGGAAGATAGTTGAAGTAGAAAAAACGGACCGAAGCGACCGAAAGCGGGATTCTTTGGCTAAATATTGTTTGGATTTGCAAATAATGTTTCAGGAATACCTGCATATTGACATGTTTGCATGCGCCCATCTTAACTCACTGTGTAAGTTCGAAACATATCTGTTGAAAAAAAGTGGAGGGACACGTGCCCCCTGTGCCCCCGCCTTTGTTTAGACTTATAGTTACTGCGAATTCCTCCTCCCTATTAGCCCGAGGAGGCTCATGATACACCATATTGAACATTGCTGTGAATAATCAGGAATTTGAGGCAGAATCTTTATTACCTTTTTCAGCGAAACTACTTCGTCTTCTTTGAGATATCTAATGCACAGATGAGATAGACAGACTAGCAGATCAGAGCAGATATAATGGGTTCGCGCGCCAAAGGCGCACAGAGACGATGCACGGCAACCCCCTTTCGACCCTTATTAACGGGTGGATGAAGTTTCATGCAACATGTCCGGGCACGTCAAAGAAGGAGAAGGGAGGGTACTCAGCAGATGACCAGGATCTTTGTGTTCTTGATTGCTTAGTTTAAACATATTTTATTTGCCACTATATACAGCAAAAAGGATCGGAGAACAACTTACAAAAACTCCCCTCCTTGAACAAGAATAATTAAACATTTGCGGCACAATTATATACAATATAGAAATACTAAGAATTAGTGTAGTCATCAGCTAAAGGGTTGAAGATTGGAGATTTAGAGAGATAATGATTTAACCGTTTTGAGCTCCGGTGGTATCTTCCACATCAGTTCAGTAGAATTAGCTAGAAGGGTCTATTTTCAATATTTTCAATATTTTAGAGATGACCAATCAGTATTTCCAACGAGAAGCATTGGGGCCACACGTTGGAAACAGTGGTTGGTCTGTACTACTTATTCATTTAACATTATTTTGTAACGGAAAACGGGGTGTTCCACTGGCTTTGTCCGAAAAAGGGCCACCGGGGCTCGAGGTGTTAAAGAGTTATAGGATTAGAGAGTGAAGGTTTGCCGTTGTCTAGGCTCGCCTGCTGACTTTTGCATTCTTGGATCACTATCGTAAAGAGAGCGTGTAAGTTAAGAACAAATTGGTGGAAATTAAAATTAAAATGCAGTTCCACAGCACGCCACGGTTGTCCCAACGCACGCTAGTACACAACCAAGGGTGCAATATGCATCGTTTGGGTTCAGGTGATCTTATTCAAATCTGCCAGTTGCAAGGATGAATGTTTGAACTTTCCTGAATAAAAGTTCGTTTTGCTTTGTTGCTAAACCGATTATGCCATAAAGTAGCTCGTCGACATTAGATATATTGAGCGTGATAACAGCATTAAAAAAGGTCAATCTTTGAGGGTGGTAGTTCGGGCATTGAAAGAAGAAGTGGTGTGCATCTTCTTGTGGATTGCCACAGGTACATTGTGGGGTAGAGGAGATAAAATTGTTAAATTTGTCGTGGTTTAAATCACTGCAACAGTTTCGTAGTTTGCAATGAAGAATGTTTCCTTTCCTGGTTCCTATGTAGAAATATGAAGGTGGTTTAACGGAAGGGTTCAGTTTAGCAAGGTTGCCTTTAAAAACAGAAAGTGTTGACGCAGTTTTGGTATTAGTTGGGAGCTCATTCCAAATTTTGGAAGATGAAGGGAAGAATGTAGCTGACAATTGTTCTGTTCGCGCTTGGTACATGGATAAGTTGTTAGAATTACGTAAAGTGTAATTTGCTGTTTCACCTACAGTACGAGGTAATAATTCAACAAGGTAATCTGGAGCATCGTTATTAGATATTTTTAAAAAAAGCACACAGTTTGTGGTGGTGCCTTCTCTCATAGAGTGAGCGCCATCCAAGTTCCAAGAGTATACGCTCGGATGAAACAGATCGCGTGAGACCAGACACTATTCTTGCTGCATCGTGGTGTAGTCGGTCTAGTTTCATTAGAAGAAGCTTAGGAGCACAGTCCCAGACGGTATCACCGTAATCAATGAGTGGCAGGATGAATGAGAAATATATTTGTTCCAGAGTTTTCCTCCCAAGTTTGTACTTGAGTTTTCTCAGATTGGACAAGCGTGCATTAACTTTTTTGCAAATTTCCGCTATCTGGCGATCCCATTTCAAGTTTGACTGCAGGATTAAATTTATCGGAGTTTCGTTAAAGAACAAATCTGGATGGTTATGATTAGGGATTCGAGAAAAGTAGACAGCTTGCGTTTTAGATGTGTTGAAGGACACCAGCCACTTCTGAGACCAGGAGTATATTTTGGCCAGATCATTATTCAAAATGGTTATTAGTTCAGAACTGGAGCTTTTACCGTTAGTGAGACATGTATCATCAGCAAACAATCTCGTAAGGGATTCTAAATTGTCTGCAATATCGTTGATATAGACTAAAAAGAGGAAAGGTCCCAGGACAGATCCTTGAGGAACTCCAGCTTGTATTAGCTTGTATGGAGAGTTTGTGTTATTCACCAATACTCGTTGTTTACGATTTTTCAAGTAACTGTCAAACCATTTTAACAGAGGACCTGAGATTCCATATTGCTCTAATTTATAGAGAAGACCTTTATGCCATACCCTTTCGAAGGCCTTTGAGATATCACAAAAGATAGCACAAGTCATCAGTCGTTCATCTAGTGACTGACATAACGAATGGTATAGTTCAAGAAGTTGAAACGTAGTGCAGTGGCCAGGGATGAAGCCGGACTGATATTTATATAGAAGATTATTCCGATGAAAATGAGTAAAAACCGATTTCAGGAGCACTTTTTCACAGATTTTCCCTAAGATTGGTAAAAGGGAGATCGGCCGATAGTTGTTTTTGTCCGCGGGATCTAGTTTTTTAAAGATGGGTATTACATTGGCTTTCTTCCATTCGTCTGGATATGTTCCGGTATCGAAACTTTTTTGAAAGAGCATACTCAGTGGTGCTGCGATGGTATCGACAGTCCCCTTCAGCATTTTAATGCTGATCTCGTCATGGCCATGGGCCTTGTTTGCATTTAGCGACTTAATAACATCTGCAATATCTTTTATATCAAAGAGAATGCTCGAAAGAATAACGTGACGTTTTGTAGGAAAGTTTGGAAGTTGGGTGTTTTCATCATCAATTGTACTGTTTTTTATAAAAGTTTCGATAAGAATTACAGCTTTTACTAGGTCGTCCGTTGTTAAAACGGATGGATCGGGGCTATCACCGCGATAAAGGGGCGGGATTATTTTTTCGTCAGTTTTGTTTAACAAATTTCGAATAATATGTCAAAAATCTCTGGGGCTAGGGGCGTTCGATAATCTGTCTTGGATGTTATCTTCGTAAATTTGTTTTGCGTGTTTTTTCATGTTATTTACAGTATTTCGTGAATGTTTGTACAAGTTCCAATGGTGTGGCTCCTTTGTTTTTAGAGCTCTTCGTCTGAAACGGTCTCTACGCCTAATTTCGAGTCGGAGTTCCGAAGTAAACCACGGTTTGTCATTAGGGCGTATTTGGACTGTTGGTTTTTGGACTGTGGTGTTCATTATCTCCATAAAATTTTCACAGAATTTTTTTTGAGACACATTAACATCTGCGTGGTCATCTATTATTGATTTCCAGTCTTTCCGATGATTTCGAAGAAATCTCGAACCACATCATGGAATCATCAAATTCCAGCTCGGTCTTACGATTGTAGTTTAGTCTTTTCGAGAAATAAACGGCTATTCCTCCACCAGAGTGGTTTCTGTCGTTGCGAACTGGGGTCGAAAAATTTGGAATGAGGATATTGATGGAACTGTAACTATTCTGTAGATGTGTCTCGGTAAAACAAACCACATCATATTCTTGAACTATATCTTCGATTTTGCTTAATTTTGTTCGGATACTACGTCTGTTGTAGTGGAAAATGGATAGGGACCTCTGGAGGTTTTCGTGAGAGTTATCGGTTGGGCCAGGGTTCGGTTCTATATCGTCACAACATACAAGGCAAGTGACGAACAGAAACAACAGGCTTAGAAATGAGAGACGGACAGAGAGCCTCGCATTATGTAGAACATTAGAAATTATAGCACAAGCACGCCAGTCTTGATTGCTTGGATGTTTCGTGGCGTTCTTTGGTATTTTTCGTGTTTTCCCTCTGCGAGGACAGTGTGAGAGGGGGTCCTCTCGACAAATGTGCTGCCTCTCCCCAAGGGCGATGTGTTGATAGTTTCGGGCAAGTATAATCTGCCACTTATAAGGTAATTTGGTCGTGTTGGGCCATCATGGCAAGTATAGTCTGTCTTAGGCAACTAATGGAGGTTGAGCTTGATTCTTGTGTGTGAACTTCTACAGGAGTGGATCGAATCGAGAAGAAACACAACGGCATTTTTCGGGGACCATCCAGAGAAAGACCCGAAATTCCCTGGTTCGGGGGCAGGCCTGCGCGGTAACGCATTTGGCCTGGGACCAGAATGCTCACTACTGGCGTTTACAAAAAAGGATAGAGGTGGAAAGCGGGATCAACGCTCGCCCCCCCCCCCCCACACCCAAACCCCGGAGGTGGATGAGTACTTCTAGGGATGGAGTGAAGAATTTTCAAAGTTCATGTCGGTTACTATGATCCATAGCGGTTAGAGTTCTTCCGTTGTGGTTATTGGAGAGTGAAAGATCAAACACACCTGAATATGCCACACCCGAAGGAGTTAACTGCTCGTTACCTCCGTGGTTTTGTTACTAATTTGGAGAGTTATTGGGGTTAGGTTTAGTAGAGATTGGGTGGTAAAGGAGGTTTCTAAGAGAGGGGGACAGCAGTAATAGTAGGAGATGGATGGATCGGCCCCTATTGGCCGCACCCCGGAAGTGACGTCATGTCACGTGACCCAGTGGCGCCATGTTGTGTTGTCATGGAATCCGCGTGAGCGGGCATCTTGTGACGTCATTACCATAGTGATACGTGGAGTTATTGCGCGTGTTGTTAGGGTGATACATGTTTTCGTTGTCCATTTTGTTTACTGGATTCTATGGTAGCACATGGTTGCTATGTGACCCAAAAGCCTACAAAACAGGGGTATGTTCGGAGGGTATGTTCCTCTGTACAAGAGTAATTTCCCGATTCGTAGGATTACCCAAATAAACCAGACTCTCTCTCTCTCTCTCCAAATCACTAAAAATGACTTTATTTGATACGGATTCCCCCAGAATCCTTCTAGGACCCCCATACCGTATATTTTACTAGTAGCGCGCAGTTTGATTGAATCGGAGTATACTCCAGAAGAGTAGAAGAGCCTACCGACTGGAACAGTTTTGTTACTCTATTTAGATTTTCTGGTCTGTTCAGGCTAGTTCTAAACCCATTTCAAGTACTCTTGTTCATGTTTTCCAGATTATCCAATCAGTTCACTTTAATGCAGGTAACTAACCAATCAGTGCTTGATTTCCCATAATCTGTATGCAGAGTTATCTCTCCTCTGTATAACAAAAGCATATATCATTCCCAAAGCCTATATCATCCTCAAAGCCAATAAACTATCGAGTAGTTACTGTAAAAAGCCATTGCTCAAACGACTCGAAGCCCATCGAGCAAAAGAGCTTTAGATCAATTGCTCGATCGAGTGACTCCGCATATTGCTCGAACAACTCGAAACCCATCGAGCAAATGAGCTATAGAGCAATTGCTCGCTTGAGTGACTCGCACATACGACTCTTAGCCTCATTTCAGAAAATGGGGGTGCCAAAGGCCGGGGTGCCAAATACCATATATGTTTTCGAAAAGGGGATTCCACAGATGGGATTTCACAAAATGCATTCCATAAGTGGGATTCCGTCTTACCTCGAGTGACTCGAACATACTGCTCGAACGACTCGAATCTCATCGAGCAAATATGCTTTAGAGCAATTGCTCGATCGAGTGACTCGCGCATACGACTCTTAGCCTCATTTCAGGAAAAGGGGATTCCATAGTCACATGCGTTTTCCAGAAGGGGATTCTTAAAAAGGGATTCCGTAAGTGGGATTCTTATCCGATTCCATGATATGGGATTCCGTGATTTGACATAAACACTCGAGGGTATCCCCCTTCTCTGTTGAAAGAATTCAGTACAAAAGGGTTGTAGTTCAAAACTTTAATTCAGTTAAAATTCAATCATATCACCTCCGTTAAATTTTCATAAAGGCTGTAGTTAAAACATTCGTTCTGTTAAACAGTGGCGTTCAAAGGGTGTTAATTATATATATATTATATATAGTTCATTCAAATAGTTCAAAGGGGTTCACACTGCATTATATTTAGTTCAAAACACCTTTGTTTGATTCATTTAGTTTTGTTCTATAGGGTCAACACTGCTTTATATTTAGGGGTTATAGTTAAGAGCTTTATTGAATTTAAAGGGTTTAACACTGCGTTACACCGATTTCATTCAAAACAGTGTGATAAAGTTTGTTTTGTTCAATTCACTTCGACAACTTTATTGAGTCAGTTCTCTTCGATCTTGATTGTGTTCGATCAGATCAGTTCAGTCTTCGTTCACTTTATTATGTTCTGTTCACTTCGATCTTGGTTGTGTTGGATCTTCATTCACTTTTGTACCTTTGTTGTTTTGTAGGGGTTGCTTGTCAGTATTTTTCTGTTCGGGTTCTTGTAGCAGTTGTTGAATTGGGCGTGATTAGTTCCTTTCCATACCCTCGAGTGTTTATGTCAATTTACCGTGACGGAATCCCATGTCATGGAATCGGATAAGAATCCCACTTACGGAATCCCTTTTTAAGAGTCTCTTTTTGAAAAACGCCTGTGACTATGGAAACCCTTTTTCCTGAAATGAGGCTAAGAGTCGTATGTGCGAGTTACTCTAAAGAACATTTGCTCGATGGGATTCGAGGCGTTCGAGCAGTATATTCGAGTCACTCGAGGTAAGACGGAATCCCACTTATGGCACCCTTTTGTGGAATCCCATTTGTGGAATCCCTTTTTCGAAAACATATGGTTTTTGGTATCCCCTTTTTCTGAAATGAGGCTAAAAATCGTATGTGCGAGTCACTCGATCGAGAAATTGCTCTATAGCTCATTTCACGGGCGATGGACATATACGGGACTTCGCGTACAACGTGATACGGTTCTCACTTTAAAATAAACAAGTTATACGTATCGACAATGATGAATGATGAATGGAAATCCCGGTCCAATTCCCAAGTACAGGTGGTAACAGGATTTTTTCAAATGTTTATTTCTAAAATTTAGGTGTGGTTTCACGTCTTCACATGATGCATCTGAAAATAAGGTCTATGGCTATTATAGTGATTCCAACTGCACCTTTTGGTTACACTTGTTTTAAATGCTGCAGGTAATATACGACATCCCCCCCCCCCCACCCTCGGTCCCATTTTTTCTTCACCCCCCCCCCCCCAAATCAAACTTCAAATTGCTATCTGACCGTGGTTTCCCACCCAATATCACATCCGCAAACGGCACACAACAATACACATCATGTCAGGTGTTGTAGAAATATTCAGATATCGCTCCCAGGACGTCCAAATATGAAAATTTTTCATTTCATGGAGGAAGCTCCCTAAACCCCCGCACACGCGAGGAGACACCCCTCCCATACCCACCTCCAGCTAAGGCGTATGGCCTTTGGGAGATGCCTTTGGCATCTCGACCTTGACCCCCGACCCCATATCTTACTTAGCCCCCCTCCCCCCCCCCCCCCCCAAATTGAAATCCCGGCGCAGCCACTGTGTGCGGAACAGGTATTAAAATATCAACCTGACATTCACTGATTCGATAAAAATGAATGTAACGTCTGTGTTGGAATGCCACTCTACCAGTGTTTTAGTGACAATCCAATCTCCAGATACATTTATGTTCAGTTAAGTGAATTTATTAATTTTACTGCTATGGATATGTCATAAATACTATTTAGCTTTTTCTTTTCATAAATGGGTATTTATATTTTTATGAATTGTTACATTCATTTTTATCGGATCCGTGAACGTCAGGTTGACATCAATTTTTAGATCTTGTTCTTTTCATGTTTTTCTGAATAAGTTGAGAAAAAAAAACATTACATTACTGAAAATTTGAATTCCTGGGTCTTTGTTTCCTATTTTTCTTTCAACTTGGAAGAATAAATGACAGCACGTTTTGTAACCTTCCACTCGACAGGTGTGAGTGCAATGGGTTGGGCGGGGGCGAGGGTGGTGGGTATTTGGGGGGGGGGGGGGGGTACCTGCAGATTTAAAAGAAGTGTGACCAAGGGGTGCAGTTGCTACTACCATATCAGCCCATGGATTTTATTTTCAGATCCATTATGTGAGGACGTGATACCACACCTGGAATTTGGAAATAAACATTTAATTTAAAATCATGTTACCTGAACTTGGGAATTAGACCCGGACTTTCAACCATCCTTGACGACATTTATAATTTTTTAGTCGAGGTTTGACGAAGTCAAACTCGACTTATAGTTTGATGATGTGGCGGGCGGGCGGCGGGCGTAAACAATTGGTTTCCGGGCAATAACTTTAGTTCTATTTGATGCACCTTTACCAAAATTATACCAGAGGTTACCCTATAGGAAAAGAAGAAGACACCTGTCGATTTCAGAGTCTCGCGCCCCAAGGACAAGGTCACTATTACCATAAATAGAATATTTTGTGACAAATTGGTTTACGGGAAATAACTTTAGTTCTATTTGACACACCTTTACTAAACTTATATCAGAGGTTACCCTACAGGACGAGAAGACACCTATTGATTTTGGAGTCTGGAACTCCAAGGTCAAGGTCACTGTTGCTATAAATAGAATATTTTATGACAAATTGGTTTCCGGTCAATAATTTTAGTTCTATTTGATGCACCTTTATCAAACTTATACCAGAGGTTACCCTGTAGGAAGGGAAGACACCTATTGATTTCGGAGTCTGGGACTCTAAGGTCAAGGTCACTGTTACTATAAATAGAATATTTTGTGACAAATTGGTTTCCGGACAATAACTTTAGTTCTATTCCGTGTATCTTCACCAAACTTATACCAGAGGTTACCCTATAGGAAGGGAAGACACCTATCGATTTTGCAGTCTGGGGCCCCAAGGTCAAGGTCACAGTTGCTATCAATAGAATATTTTGTGACAAATTGGTTTCCGGGCAACAACTTTAGTTCTATTTGACGCACCTTTACCAAACTTATACCTGAGATTACCTTGTAGGAAGGGAAGACACCTATTGATTTCGGAGTCTGGGACTCCAAGGTCAAGGCCATTGTTACTATAAATAGAATATTTTGTGACAAATTGGTTTCCGGGCACTTTAGTTCTATTTGAAGCACCTTTACCAAACTTATACCAGAGGTTACCCTATAGGAAGGGAAGACACCTATTGATTTCGAAGTCTGGGACTCTAAGGTCAAGGTCACTGTTACTATAAATAGAATATTTTGTGACAAATTGGTTTCCGGACAATAACTTTAGTTCTATTCCGTGTATCTTCACCAAATTTATACCAGAGATTACCCTATAGGAAGGGAAGACACCTATCAATTTCGCAGTCTGGGACCCCAAGGTCAAGGTCACTGTTGCTATCAATAGAATATTTTGTGACAAATTGGTTTCCGGGCAACAACTTTAGTTCTATTTAACGCACCTTTACCAAACTTATACCAGAGATTACCTTATAGGAAGGGAAGACACCTATTGATTCCGGAGTCTGGGACTCCAAGGTCAAGGCCATTGTTACTATAAATAGAATATTTTGTGACAAATTGGTTTCCGGACAATAACTTTAGTTCTATTCCGTGTATCTTCACCAAACTTATACCAGAGGTTACCCTATAGGAAGGGAAGACATCTATCGAGTTCGGAGTCTGGGGCCCCAAGGTCAAGGTCACTGTTACTATCAATAGAATATTTTGTGACAAACTGGTTTCCGGGCAATAACTTTAGTTCTATTTGACACACCTTTACCAAACTTACACCAGAGGTTACCTTATAGGAAAGGAAGACACCTGTCGATTTCAGCGTCTCGCGCCCCAAGGCCAAGGTCACTATTGCTACAAATAGCTTATTTCTTCAGAATGTAATGTCAAAACGCGACTTCTGGATCTGTGATCCTCTTGCTGGATTTTTTTTTTATTTTAAATTGAGAAACTGTGTTATTTCGCCATACCATACCACGTTGTACGAGAAGTTCCGTACGTACACCGTCCGTGGTTGAGGCGCATACCCTGGGGTGTGGAGGTCGGAAAGATAAAATCAGCTGTAACTTTTGCGGTACAGAAGTGCAATTGGTGTTAAAATGACGGGTGTCGGACATAGTTTACGGCACACTGTGTTGAGATGCTATGCCGCGATCAGAAATAAACATTTGAGGTCGAAACGTGAATAACCGACGTGACTCTTGGATATTAAAACGCGTCGAATGCTGTTATTTGACGGTGGCGTGTACTCCATTTTGTTTCAAGTCGATCACACAATCTCTCAGAAAAGGATTGGGACAGAAATGGGCAAGATCTGGGCATTTTAACTTGCACAACAGCACAATTTCTACTCCCTGACGAGAAACGTTTTTATACTACTCTATGGCAGTGTGCAAAATTTGACGAGAACGCTCGTTTCGTTTGCGTGGTGGTTATGCAAATTTAAATCTACGCGAACGGATGACCGGTTAGTCAAAAGTTGCATCTTGAATGGTAAAGTCTGAGTAACTTGACTGGTAGAGTGCTAAAACATTTTCTCAGCCTCAAGATTTGTTCACACATTTTTGTCTTGTAACAATTTATGAGAGAGTGCCTAGGCACTCTCCCATAAATTGTAACAGTGCATATTGATGGAGATGAAGTAATTTTACTTCCAAAATAATATGAAGGACATCCACAAAATATGAAGTCTCCAACTTTAGATACCTGCAGTTCAAAATAAAGTCTGAACATGGACTTCCTGCACATTACCAGTTGACCAGCCTTTCTTGTGTAGGATAGATTTTTAGACTTTAGCCGTGAGAGGCCATATATATTTCAACTCTATGTAATATATGAATACTTGCTAATGATAAAAAAATCAGTTTTCCAAGAATAATTTTTACATAGTCGAGCATTCGGTTAGTCATCTCCAAACCACGTGAACGGTCAGTCGGTTAGAGTCATTTTTGAAACTTTGCACACTATATGGGCACCGCAGTCTGTGTTGAAATTCCATTCTGCAAGAGTTTTAGTGACAATCCACTCTCCAGATGCATTCATGTTCAGTTAAGTGCATTTATCAACTTTGCTGATATTTTGTAAATGCTATTTAGCTTTACCTGTCAGGTTGACATTTCAATATCCGTTCTTTACATGTATATCTGAATAAGTTGAAAAAATATTATATTTCTAAAGATTGTAACTTTTGAACTAATTGCAGCACAGTAGTATGGTCGGTGCCAAAATGACGGGTATTGGGCGTACTTTACGATACACCATACTCAGATGCTATGCTGCGCTCAGATATAAACATTTGAGATCAAAACATGAATAATCGACGCGACTCTCTCGCATTGAAGCACATCGAATGCTGTTGTTTGGTGGTGACATGCACTCATGTTTGTTCAAGTCGATCATAAAATCTCTCGATAAAGGATTGGGACATAAATGAGAAAGATCTGGGCATTATAACGTACACAACAGCACAATTTCTACTCTACCGAGAAACAGCTTTCTTCACCTCTATTTGGTCCGCCGTTTTAAAATGGCTCAAGCTGATAGCAGACCACTAGGTGAATACCAAGTGGGCTGCGCAGGAGACTACTCAATACCTTGTAAATCCTCGTCGGTTTGCGAGACAAGCGTGAATCCGACGTGGCATACTCCTCACCAAACGTCCAATATAAGCTTGACTGATGTTATTCCATTCTTCCGGGAGCGCGGTGGCTCATCAGGTAAAGGTGCAGGCTGCAAGCCGAGAGGACCTCGGTTCGAATCCCACCTGCGGCAACCGCGTTGTGTCCTTGGGCAAGACACTTCATCTCCATTGCCAGCGTGGGGGCACGATGACGCCGTGTACTAAGGCGTACTGCACGTCGATGGTACGCATGTCTTCAACCAATCTAACCCTGCCTGTGCTGCAGTGCGGAGTGACGATGTTGGGGAGCTGTCAGCTGCTCGTCGTTGCTCGGTGGTTCTCTCCGGGTACTCCGGGTCCCTCCACCCGTAAAACTGTCACGGCCATGATTAGCCATTGTGCATAAATATGTGACCTTAAACATCAATAAATAAATAAATATTCCATTCTTCCTGCAGTGCGGCGAGTTCCTGGACATTGGTAGGGGGTGTTACAGATGTGCTCGATTGGTGAAAGGTAGTGCTGGCCAAGGCAGTGTAATGATGTTTTGCTCCTGGAGGAACTCTGTTGCGACACGAACCGTGTGTGCTCTTGCATTGCCATCTTGGAAAATGAATCGGACGTCGTGCAAATAAGCCAATTTCGAAAGTGCCATCTTGGCTTTTAATCTATGCAAGGTCACAGGTCGCGAGGTATAAACATTCCAAGAAAACGCTTTGTTAGCAATGAAATCGCACTGTTTACATCTCGCGACCTGTGACCTTGCATAGATTAAAGTCCAAAGATGGCAGTTTCGAAATTGGCTTATGGCACCGCATGAGCTGCCAAGTGCTAACATGTTGTCACGGTAGTACTGCCCTGTGACACGCCCTTGGATAACATGTAATGTTGTTCTGCTTATGCCTCCCCTCACCATAATAACCGATCCACCACCAAAAACGATCGTACTGCCTAACTGTACGTCATGGCATCGTTCGATCCGCCGCCGCCGCCGCCACACTCCGTTTCGCCTGTGGTGGAAGTCGGGAGTGAACCTCAATTCATCGGAAAACATAACGTTGCTCCACCGACGATTAGCCCAGCGCTGTCGTGCTCCACACCAATGACGCCTTGCTGCGATGTGACGTTGTCAAACGTGGAATTATTCGAGGTCGTCGAGCGTACACATATCAGCTGTGTAGGCTATTTCGGATAGTCTGACAACTGACTCCCACATCTGGCGCTCAGTGCAGCTGCTGTCTAATTTCTGAGGCACTTTGATGGCGGTTCCGTAATGCTGTGGTTCGGATGAAACAATCCTGGTTAGCAGTTGTCGCCCGGGCCTAGACGACCTGACCGACGTCAGTCATCAACACTGCCTAGCTGTCTGACGGTAGCGTGAACACAACCTGCTAATCACCGATTGAGTAACATTGAGAATTTGAGCCACTGTAGTCTGTCTGTTGCCAGCTTCCAACATGCCAACGGCACGTAAACGTTCGTCATGTGTCAGTCTTCGCAAACCGCAAACGTTGCGTTTCGACCAGAAACTATTGATGAACGAGTTTATACAAAGAAAAGAACGATGAGACCTCCGAAAAAGCCCACCCAGTACAAATGAAAATTTCAAAACGTACCCCACAGACATTGGGTTATGGACTATTCGACGAAAGACAAATTGGACGATTTTTTTTAGGACGATTCGACGAGATTTTGGACGATTCGACGAAACTTCTGAACAAATTCGACGAAACTTTAGACGATTCGACGAAACTTTGGACGATTCGACGAAACTTTGGACAGTTCGATGATAAAAAAAGTACAAGTTCGACGAAAACTTTTTATTTCCCCCAGCGGTTTAAAAGAAGTTATTTTTACAACATACCCCATCCAATATAACGTTGAGTAGAGTATGTTGTAAGATAGCGTCTTTTATTTCGGAACTTATTGGGTGGGGGCAAGAGTGTGTGTGCATGAATAGCTGAGAATTTTTCTCGTAAATTACACTTAATTAAGGTGTCATAGCCTATATGAGACGCTCATACCAAAGGCGCCAATTATAGGATTATCGGGGTGTCAAAAATAAAACCAATTAATGGATGAATGGATCATCCCAAGGAAGTTGACTGAAAAATAAAAGTATCCCCCCCCCCCCCCCGGCCCCCACACAGACTTCTGTTGGGAGAAGTTTTTAGCACAATTACAATTTACTACAGCTGCAACATAATAGTTTTAAACAGCATTTATATTTTTCTTTTGGACCATGTATCAATGACATGGATGCCATAAATTCCTTCGCTGTTATCTCAAGAGTGTTTGAGCTTTTCAAATAATGTTTGTATGCTGTTTTCGCGTTTACGCGAACTTAATTTTTGATGTCTTTGAAGCAACTCTTCAGAAACCAACTGTGCATGCTTGTGTCGGGATTAACCCACCTTCCTAACAAAGTAAATTTACCAGAAGATAAAAGTTCATGCCAGGCCTGGAAATCTTTGTATTGAGGAGGCGATTCCACCCTTCTGTGTCATTATTAGATCTCACATGCTGGCCAAAGACAGACCAAAATGACACAGGAAACATTGGATTATCGAATCTCGTGTTTTGAGTATATTCCAGCAGTTTGGCTAGGGGACTGTTTGATGTGTTATTACAAAGCTCTTTCTTGAATTAAAGTAAACAACATGAGTTGATGGTAGAAATGCAAGACATAACAAACGTCGAATAAACTTGTATGTGTTGGTGCGTTTTCTATATGTCTCTGAAAGACCACATTGTTGCACTCTTCGCCAGACTGCTTGCGTCCAATGAAAGACGCAACCCTGTATAATGCCATTGGGAAACTGTTCTTCAAACAGCGATTTAACAAAAGACAAGAAACAAATTGCTTGGCGAACTGTGTCTTTAATATCATTTTTTTAAAATATATTCGTCGAATTTACCCTTTTAAAAAAATTTCGTCGAAATTGTCTTCCGTCGAATTGTCTTCTCGTGGAATAGTCCACTTCGTTGAGTTTGTCTTTCGTCGAATAGTCCAGATCCCCAGACATTAACGCCGCGCTCGAGCGAAAAACCTGCACGATGTTTTCGTGGGCCGTTGGCATTCATGATCCACACAAAATTTGGTAACATATTGATGTGTCCAATCATGCGTATCCAATACCATTTTCGGAAAATATGAACATCAGTTTGGATATCCCGTACTTTTTGAATAGTATATTTGGTATATGGTTTTCTTCATGGAGCAGATGCAAGTTTGTTCAGATCAGGACCCTCGGTTGATAGATGTCAATGTCAGGTGAACACTCTCGGGGGTTGCGGACAATTCGTACCTTGGACGATTCGAACTCGGGCCGATTCGGGCCTTGGTCAATTCGGACCTCCAGTATTGGTCAATTCCAGAAGCAAACTTGCCTGGCTGGCTGGGACGAGTGTACATTTTAAATAAATAAACACTTGAATAAAGATTTAACAGCCCTTTTAAGGGCTTTCGGGTGTGTGTGTGTGAGAGAGGCTGTGTGTGGTTTTTGTTTGTTTTTCCCCGTTTAAACATTCCGTCATCTGTTCTCCCTGAAGGCAGACTAGATAGCCAAGGCTCAGCATCCACTCTACCTTTTTGGCTGATGGATGACTCCCAGCTTCAAAAACACACATTGGTTGATTTTTTCCTTTTTGTATTCGTTATGGGTAACATGCTGGGGCTGCGCCCAAACCAGCCACTGTTTGGTTTTATTTTTCTTTTCTAAAAATAAATATAAATATGGCCACGTCAGTAGTAGGAGATGAGGTAACCGGCCCAATTCAGCAGGACCTCGGGCAGGATCCGGAAGTGACTCAGGTCACGTGACCCAGTGGCGCCATGTTTGGTTGTCATTGTAATCCGCCATATTGTGACGTCATCCCCATAGTGATACATGTTAGTGCGCATGCAAGGCCGCAATGGCAGAAGACTGGTGTAGAAGCTAATGGTAGGACAGATAGACCATAGAGAAGTAGTGGCCTTGGAGCTTTGGAGATAAGATAGAAGCCATTGGTAAGGCTACCTCTATAGGAACTGTTTAGGAGCCACATAGGAGATAGGAGCTGTATAGGAGCTGGATCATAGGTATCCTTAAATATCGAAATGAGGCTAAGGGGGCTAGTAAATTAGACACACATTGAGGGATTTTTTCATGGCCCCCATGGCCTCAACAGAAATGAGGCTAAGAGGGATAGTAGAATAGATCTCATTGAGGGTTTTTCTCATAGCCCTCATGGCCTCATACGACTAAAAAGGGTACTAAAATTGGGGTCCCAGGGGCTATGGCTGTTAAATACCGAGACGAGGCTGAGGGATAGTAAATTAGCCTTCATTGAGGGATTTTTTCATGGCCCTCATGTCCTCATCAGAAATGAGGCCTAGAGGGTGAGTAGAATGGACTTCATTGAGGGCTTTTCTCATAGCCCCCATGGGCCCATACGACTAAAAAAGGGGTGCCGAAGGCCAGAGGGTTTTTTTAAAAGTGGGTGCTGAAATTGGGGCTCCAGGCGCTACGGTTGTTACATACCGAGATGAGGCTAAGAGGGATAGGAAATTAGGCCCCATTGAGGGCTTTTTTCATGGCCCTCATGCCCTCAAAAGAAATGAGGTTAAGAGGGATAGTAAATTAGACCTCATTGAGGGTTTTTCTCATGCCCGCATGGCCTCATACGACAAAAAAGGGATTCTCCACAAAATATCCTCGATAAGTATCCTCAAATAATACAATACCAGGCCATTGGTATCCTCAAATACCGAAATGAGGTTAAGAAGGATAGTATATTATACCTCATTGGGGGATTTTCTCATGGCCCTCATGGCCTCATATGACAAAAAAGGGATTCTCCAGAAGGTATCCTTGATAGGTATCCTCAAATAATACAATGCTAGGTCATAAGTATCCTCAAATACCGAAATGAGGCTAAGAGTCGTATGTGCGACTCACTCGTTCGAGTAAATACTCTATGGCTTATTTGATCGGTGGAATTCGAGTAGTTCAATAATGACTTATAAGTAACTACTCGATAGATTCTTGGCATTAAGGAATGATATAGGCTTTCATGGAGGTTGTCTATCAGTTGGCTATAATCCAAAGGGCACCTCAGTACTATAGCACTACGTGCTACTATAAGCCATGGTATGGCGGTCCTAAAAAGGATTCTGGGGGGAAATCCGAACCAGAAAAACTACTCTAGTTCAATCGAACTTACACCTGGAGGCCTTCTTGGTACCTAGGGCCTCTCGGTACCATGGTATGGCGGTCCTAAGAAGGATTCTGAAAGAATTCGAAATAGTACAACTTGTCGGGTTGTTTGTGGTAATTCTACGAATCGGGAAATTACTCTTGTACAAAAGAACACACCTTCCGAACATACCCCTGTCCTATTATAAGCCTTTGGGTAACATAACAACCACGTGCTACCATAGAAACCAAGATGGCTGTTAGAACCCTTGGGGTAACATGTCATTCAATAACAACATATATATATAATGAACACGCCTTGTAATTCAGTCTGTTTTTTATTCTTATCCATGGACTATATCCGTCCTTCGTACCTTCTCGCCTCGTACCTCATAAAACGTGTACCAATACAACATTCAACACTTCTCCCTTCTTAATTAATAAGTAATAATGATATGATAGTCAATACCTTGTCAGTTACACACAAAATCACGAAATCGTTCTGGGGGTTTTCTCGACCTTTGAGGGTAAGACTTTCTAAGAGGCCGGGTGATATCAACCTCGGGAACATTGCACGTATCTGTCTCAGGTTCAGACAATGTTCGCGATGTAGATGCTTCAGTAACAGAAATTCCCGGTTCACTATCTCCTGCATCCACTTTCTTTGACAACTGCTCACCAGCACACTGGTCGGTCGTAAGATGATTTTCATCCCCAGGATCAACTACATGATTTGGTTTGGGCTGGGGCTGAACATTCCCGTCTGACCAAACCTCCCTGATCATACCCTCGCTTTTTTATACTGACCTTGTCATTACAATCCAATAGTTGGTTTGCATGCCTCCTCCACAATAGGTTTGGGCTAATTTCAACACAATAAGACAGGGGACCTGACTTACTAACTATCCTACCTGATACCCATTTTTGATTACCTCGGTAATTCCGAGCAAGAACCGTCTGGCCAACAGTAAAATTCTTGCAACTAGACTTTGATTTTCCTTCCAACAACCCTTGATGCTGCGCAACATTCGAGTGAAGAGCTGGCATCACTCTGTCTAGTTTTGACCTTAAACTACGTCCCTGGAGTAACCAAGATGGACTCTCGCCTGTTGTGGAATGGTTTGAATTTCGGTAAGCTAACAGAAATTTACTTAATCTGCAATAAATATTCCCCTCAGTATTGCATCTCAAGGCACGCTTCATTGTTTGCACGAAGCGTTCGGCTAACCCATTTGTTGCCGGGTGATATGGTGTGGACAAAATCTGTTTAATACCGTTTTCACGCAAAAAGGCCTTGAACATATCACTAGTGAATTGAGGCCCGTTATCTGACACTAGCTGAATGGGTAAACCGAAACGAGCAAATGTCACATACAGAGCATCAACTGTTGCTGCGGTTGTTGTAGACTTCATGACAAAAACCTCAGGCCACTTTGAATACGCATCGACAACTACAAAAAACATTGTATACTTCTTATAATTCTAAGATAGGTATATAGCACACCTGTGTGTAAAAAGATAATAAATATCTACTGCAAGTAGCCGAGTACACGCTAGAACGGTTAGCATGATACCCATATTTAATGACATTAAATATGAAAAATATGGAGTGAAATCTTCATTGTGACAGTAATGACAGGTTGACATGTATCGTTAGATTTACACGAATATCAACAGAGAAAATACTCTAGCATATTAAACTTCAGAGAAAAAACCCATCTTCGGTCAACAAGCCACCCAGGAACAACCAGAGATAAAAGCCTATTTGTGGCAAAAGACTCTGGAAACCTGCAGTCGGAGTATGCAAAATTGACCTCAGGGTCAGGATGCCGACCTCCATCCTTACACTTTCTGTTTTAAAATGAAGCATGTAACCGTTGCGGTGATATGGCTAGAAATGACAGTAACACATCAGCATAAACTGGTCACTCAGCGTGACGAACTCATAACTCCCGTGTCTGATAACACGTTGTTCACTCAGCCGTTACATGAACTGACTACAGTGTTAAGACACTGCCGTTAAGGCTATTAACCCTTTAACTACCGTGCCCACAATACATATATTTCTCGCTATACTGCGAAACGCGAGAAAGGTAACATACCCTTGGAATGGGCCTGCAAAATCTACATGTATTCTTTGCCAAGGTCCGGTAGGCCACGACCAACAATGTAACGGGGCTGTACTCGGACTGTTTCTCACCCCTTGACATGGAATGCAGTTCTTTATCAAATTTTCTACAACATAGTCAAATTTGGGCCACCAGACGTAGCTGCGTGCCACGCTTTTCATTCGTGCTGCACCCAAATGACCCTCATGCAGTTCCTCCAAAATATTTTTCCTCAATTTATCCGGTACTATTACTCTAATGCCCCACAAAAGACATCCTTGTTGAATGGTTATTTCGTTCCGTCTAACAAAGAAAGATTTTCTGGGTTAGAATTTATGTGGTTATCACTCAAAGGCAGTCGAGACAACGCATCTGCAATGGAATTATCATCGGATTTACAGTGCCTGATGTCATATTCGTGGGCGGCTAGGTACAAAGACCATCGCTGCAGACGGGCGCAGCGAGAGGTGGTACGGAAGCTTTGGGACCAAAACTTTGTGCCAACGGTTTATTGTCAGTTACCAGGGTAAATTTTCGTCCGAAAAGAAACTGGTGAAATCTCTTGACACCATAAACTATCGCTAAAGCTTCCCGATCAATCTGAGCCTAGTTCTGTTCCGCTTTGCTCAGAGTGCGAGATGCGAAAGCGATGGAGCGTTCGTCTCCATTTGGTAAAATGTGATTGATTACGGCCCCCGCCCCATACGGCGACGCATCACAAGCCCGTGATAGGGGAAGTTCCAAGCTATAATGAGCAAGTACGTTTGAATTCAAAAGTGCCGTTTTGGTTTGTTGGAAAGCTACACAGCACTCCTCCGTCCAATTCCACTCAGCACCCTTGTTGAAAAGAACTAGATTCACGGGGAGTATAATGTAGAAGTGGGATGCGAGAATGAAGGAAATGTGGTTAGGGGGCGACTCAAAGGAGAGGGTTAATATACTAATCGGAGAGATTGGGAAGAATGGGGCAAGGGATGTCATCAAGTAGTTCGTCTCCGAGTGTTGGGAGGAGAGAAGAAGCGCGGGAATAGGGGGAGGCAGTTGGTAGAACATGGGTAACCAAGGCCTTCTCATACGAGAACCGCGACAAATCAGCGGCCGGCCGAAGTGTTATTATATTATTAGTAGAGCATACAGTGGGTGTAAGAGAGTGGAACAGTTTTTGATAAACTTCCCATAATAATTTATCAAAGCAACAATGATGTAACTTGTTTTTTTGTTTTGAGGTGTAGGTGGCCGTGCTTTCATTATCGCCTCTATTTTATCTTTTGAAGTGTGTAACCCTTCCTTGTCAATGGTGTGACCCAAATATTCTATCTTGTCTTTAATAAATTCACATTTTGATTTTTTAATTCGTATACCATTTTTCTCAAGCCTTTCAAGAACCAGATATAAATTACTTAAATGTTCTTCATCATTTTTGCCTGTGACCAGGATATCATCCATATATATGCCTGCGTACCTGGCAGCCCTACTAAAACTTGATCGATGGCCCTCTGAAAAATTCCCGATGACGATGCAATGCCAAATACAAGTCGATTATATGAATACAGGCCTTTGTGAGTATTGATTGTTAAATACCGTTTCGATTCGTCCTCGATGGGAATCTGGTTGTATGCATTGGAAAGATCTAATTTACTGAATTTCTCGCCTCCCGTCAAAGCTGCAAATAACTCTTCTATCTTGGGAGTCGGATACCTATCAACCTTAAGAACAGGATTTACTGTACTTTTGTAGTCCCCACAGATTCTAACAGTATTATCCTTTTTTATCACCGGTACTATGAGGGAAGCCCATTCACTATGTTCGATGGGAGATATCACCCCAGCCTTTTCGAGTCGATCTAATTCGGCATCTATCCTACTTTTCAAAGCATGGGGGACATTGCGCGCTTTGCAAAATACAGGCTTGGCCCCACTCTGAACTTGTAACCTGGCTTTGACCTTTTTCATGCACCCAAGGTCATTTTTAAACAAATCTGAAAATTCAGTAAGAAGGGTCTTAAGATTTTCCTGTTTAAGGTGTTCACTGACACTGTAAGTGTGGAATGTTACAGAAGTTTTGTTCAAAGGACACTTGTTTTTGAAAAAGTTCTTATAGTCTTCAAGTGGGATAATTGAAACTGCTGAACCTGTGTCCAGTTCCATTGGGAATTTTTGTCCATGAATTTTTGGGGTCACATAAATTGGCTTTCTCTTATTGAAAGTGGAGTCCGTGGGTTGACACAGGTTGATTCGTAAAACCCTCAGATCATCATCAGAGCCTTCTGTGTCACTCTCTTTGGGGACAATATTGTGAATTTGCGAGTGGGATCTGCCTTGCCGTCTTTGGTTCCTTGCTTGTTTACTTGTTTGCTGCTGAGTGTTTTTAATTTTACACATTGAAGCTTTATGTCCCTTCCGAGAACATTTGTGACACGGTTGGTCTTTAAACCAACACTCATCTGGACGATGTGTCTTCCTGCCACACCTGAAACAATTAGGATTGACAAAACTATGCACTTGAACCGTGTCAGAATGGGAACCAGTCACCGCAACATGCAGCTCCATGGTGTCTTTTTGGGCTGTTTCCACTGATAAGGCTATTTATGAGGCTCTTTTGAATGTTAGAACTTTTTCACAAAGTAATATTCTTTGGATGCTTTCGGACTTGAGACCACATACCAGCCGATCTCGTAGGGCCTCCTGCAAATATAACCCAAATCCACAATTTTCACTCAATTTCTTGATCAATACAATGTATTCAGATATTGATTCATGGGGTTGCTGGTCCCGTTTATGAAATCTATAGCGTTCTGATATGACTAAAGGTTTGGGGGAGAAATATTCTTTCAACACTGTAATTATTTCTTCGAATGACGTTTTGCCTGGGTTTCCATGCAACAATAAATCTTTTAGAAGCTTGTATGTCTTACTCCCAATCAATGAAAGAAAAGTTGCCAATTTCTTCTCCGATGATATGCTATTTGCAACAATGAAATGCTCAAAACGTTCTACATAAGAAGTTAGTTCTTCTGTGGTTTCGTCGAAGTTTTCAAGTGACCCAATAAAACCGGCCATAATGGGTTGTTTCCTGTGATTCGTCAAAACTGCGAAAACGAAATGATAAACTTGTCATGTAACTTTTAAAAATGTTTTTTTCTTGGCGAACCGTTCAAAGTCTAAACAAAGGTTTTGAAATCCTATCCTCGTTGCCAGTTGTTAGAACCCTTGGGGTAACATGTCATTCAATAACAACATATATATGATGAACACGCCTTGTAATTCAGTCTGTTTTTATTCTTATCCATGGACTATATCCGTCCTTCGTACCTTCTCGCCGCGTACCTCATAAAACATGTACCAATACAACATTCAACAATGGCGGCCTCCAGTATACAAAATGGCCGACGGAAACACGTATCACCCTAACAACACGAGCTGCGCGTGCGTACTAACACCATGTATCACTATGGGGATGACGCCACAAGACGGCTGCCCACGCGGGTTACCATGACAACCAAACATGGCGCTACTGGGTCACGTGATATGACGTCTGTGGTCCTGCTGAATTGGGCTGGTTACCTCATTTCCTACTACTCACGTCTCTGAACCAACAATGAGCAGAATTCTTGTAGTTATGCACAATTCCTAGTCATCTTCCAGTTCGAGGTTCTCGGATATCTGCACCCACTACCCTACTGCCAGTGCTCAGACACAAACCAAATAAGATTATTGGTTCTCGCGTCTCGGCGCTCTGAAACTTTTCATTGATTCTCATTCTGAATTCGTTCCATTATTAACGCTTACATCAGTTATTAGTCTGTATTCAGATGACTGTTTTATATCGAACATAAAACATTTTTGTAATCAAGTCTGTATTTGGAAGAAGTATCCAGACCAACAATGGTTTAGAGGGGTGGTACAATCGCCTCAAAAAACGGGCAAAGAAAAGCAACTTACCTTTTCACTTATTAACAAATTTACTTTATTCAAAAGCGTTGGACACACCTTCAAGAGTAAAAATGGTAAGTGAGGGTAAATTAATGAGAAATCAGAGGAAAAAGACCAGAGAGACAAATGGACAACTGATGGAACATTGGGAAAGGTGCAATAATAATGAAATGTCAGCTAGCAAACTGTGACGAGAATCAGCTAAATTGTACACACCTTGCTAAAATTTATTACGTGTCATTATATTTCTGTTATTTTATTTATGTTATATATCTATTGTTTATTAGTCTCATTATTCATTGATGTACAGGACATATTAAGTAAAATGTGCCTGTTTATTTTTGCCGGCTCTTTCACCTGGTATGTTTGCAAATCTTTTTCTCCACTATAAAAATGCCCAAACAAAGCAGAATAAGCGATAGGAAGAATGAAATATCAACATGTTTGTGGTAACTTTCTGGACTTTCGTATTATGTAGAACATTCTTCACATATGAAGAACGTTTAACATTTGCGAAACATTAGTCTTGTCCAGGAACAAAGAATCGGTTATTCCCGTGGTCCGAATTTGCCCAATGCCGGAGGTCCGAATTGATCAACTTTGGAGTCCGAATTGACCAACGTTGAAGGTCCGAATTGACCAGGATTCGAATTGTTCAAGAAAAATGCCCGAATCGTCCAAGAAAAAGGTCCGATTCGTCCGAGGTCCGAATCATCCAAGGTCGGATTGTCCGACATTCACTCTCAGGCCCATTGGGGGCTCTTGTTTTTATTTATACAGGGGTATGGGTGGTGTGTTGAAGGAGCAAAAAAGCATGATACTAAATAAACCACCGCATGGTAGCCCTTTAAGTGAATCCCAAAGAAGTCTACTGCACTAGTAACAAATCTACATCTAACAAGAACAAAGCCATGAAGACTCCTAAGAGTACATGAAAAACAGAGAAGAGGGTCTGGTTTGTGTCATTTTTTCCTTCTTGTGCAACTCCTAGTTAGGCTGTTATGATAAATGCGGTTTTGAGTTGATCCTCAGTAAAAATCCACTCACCCACCCACGACCACCCACCAACAGAGACAGAAACTTTTAAAACTTTTTCACACTTTATAATTTTAAGCCATTGGGCCAAATTTGTAGATACAAATTGAGTAACTTTGTTATGTTTTTTGTTCATGTTCATTTTCCCTTAGCTCCTGCACACAGGGAGTATGATATCATTGTTTTAACCCTTTGAACCCGAAAGACTGTTTTAGCCTTGAACGGTCCAGGATCGTGATATAACCTGACTTCATTAAGTAGATAGTCACTCGGAGAATTTATGTTGTAGACCATTCAAGACTGCACGTTGAAAATATTGATAGGTAACGAATACAGACTCTTCAAATTGATGACACTGAACAGGCATGGAAAATAACACCAGGGTTTACGGGGTTAAGTACGGAAGCCGATT
The DNA here is from genome assembly GCA_031216915.1 of Pictodentalium vernedei. NCBI lineage: Eukaryota > Metazoa > Mollusca > Scaphopoda > Dentaliida > Dentaliidae > Pictodentalium > Pictodentalium vernedei. The sequence goes on from CM062296.1 coordinate 475,335,655, forward strand.
ACGGTCATCAAGTCAACAGAGAAAAACAATTTTTTTGGCGTTATATATAACGCAAAACCTTTGCATTATAACGCAATACTTTTGCGTTATTACGCAAAACCTTTACATTTTGCAAAACTTTTACATTTTTACGCAATACTTTTGCGTTATTACGCAAAATGTTTGCGTTCTTACACAAAGCTTTTGCATTATAGCGCAAAAACTTTAGCATTATCAGTAACGCAATACTTCACAGGCAGGTTGCTTGAAATAGGATGGTGATTGGGATTACTTTTGGGATCTGTAGGTCAAACGACAAGGTCACTGTTATTATAAATAGATTTTTGGTTTCCGTGCAATAACTTTAGTTTTCTTTTGTGTACGAAGCTATGATAACTTCATATTGTGATTGCATCTGAGGTGCCGATCGTTGGGATTGCATTTGGGGTCAATAGGTCAAAGGTCAAGGTCACTGTTACTATAATTAGATTTTTGGTTTCCGTGCAATAACTTTAGTTTTCTTTTGTGTACGAAGCTATAACTTCATATTGTGATTGCATTTGAGATGTCAATCGTTGGGATTGCATGTGGGGTCAATAGGTCAAAGGCCAAGGTCACTGTTACTATAAATAGATTTTTGGTTTGCGTGTTCAACATAATAACTTTAGTTTTCTTTTGTGTACGATGCTGAAATGAGGAGTCATAAGCTTGTTTTTGAGGCAAAATTTTAAAACATAATACAGTTTGAAATTGAATGAAGATTTTTGTAAAATAATGCTGGCTGGCTTTGTCCTTTTCGTTGGGTAAAGGCTTAATTGAATCACCTTCAGATGGCTGAACCGGAAGGGGGGGGGGGTATTTCTCGTGAGCCCTCTCTCACTTTGCTTTTATTATACTGGATAATTTTCGAGGCGGGGAATTATGTACACAAAAACAAGATGGAGTGCTGGCACCTAAACCGGAAAATATATATTTAGTAGGAGCGACGGGTTTCATCCGAACGCGGACACATTCTTAGTGGTGAATAAAGGAAGCTGATTGGTCAAAGGGTTTCTGGACGTTTTGTACCAAGACGTTCTGTACCCCATTGGACGTTTTGTACCCAAATCGCTGAGCGTTTTGTACCCAAACTATTGGACGTTTTATACCCAACTCGGTTATTTGTACTTTGTGAATGAATAAAAGTGTTTTGTACTATGTGTGAGTTGAGTGAAAAGTTTCAGCGCGCCGAAGGTTCACAGGACGATGTGGGATTTAAATCCCTTGTGATCCGAATAACTGTATTTGCTTTATAACTTTATTTGCTTACGAATCCACGGATAGTGGGCACAGATCTCATGTTAGTAACTATTATTTTATATGTTATATTATTATATGTTATATTGAACCTGTCTTGTTATATAAGTCAAGAGTATTAAAAAAAGATAATTTAATCCTCTGCCGCGTGTTACTTATCAATTACTACTCCACGGCGACTTATCCCGACGGCGACTTGTCCCGACGGCGACTCGGCCCACCTCGGGTACGGCGAGTTGTCCCGACGGCGAGTTGTCCCGTTCTCCAAAACGTCTTGGTACAAAACGTCCTGGGCACAAAACGACCAAGTACCGGTCAAAGTCACTTGTTGGCAAAATAAAATGGCATATTATCCCACTAGTCATCATAAGTTATATTGAATGGTAGGCCTACTGGTATTTATCTTATCAGCATGTCGTACATTGCGTACGTGTATGAGCTAGGTAGTGTACGTTAGAGGGAAAGGGTATTTTTAACAACTATGAGGACATAGTAGCCTCAACGACACTAGAGGACTTTAAAATCAAGTTACTGAGCGCATAGAATCCACCAGCTCCTCTCCCGTCGTATAAAAGCCAGAAGTGGTACCTACGACGTACAGATACAGATACAGATGATATGTTTTTGTTTTGTTCGTGCCATATCATTTAACGTCGCATTTTGGACCCTAGAGGCTAGATACCGAGTAAATCGGAAAAGGCAAAAGCAATTGTCTTGGCGAGGTAATTACCAGATTACCATAAACAGTTTGGGTTTTGCCTTTGGTTTTGCCAGTGCATAAATTCGCTATTTACCGTGTCGGACAGTTTTATGGATGGATGACGAGCCGGAGAACCACCGAGCGGCGGCGAGCAACCGCCAAGCTCTCAAACGTACTAACTCGACAGAACCAGGGTTACATCCACATGCAGTACGCTTTAGTACACAACACCACCGTTTCCCCACATGGGAAACGGGGATGGAGTGTCTTTGCAAAGGACACAACGTGGTTGCCGCAGGTGGGATTCATACTACGGCAGCTCTGGAGCTCCACCTTCTCTTGAGTCACTAACCCGATATATCAGGTTATTTTCCTGATATATCAGGTTACATAACCTAATATATAAGGTTATTATCCTGATATATAAGGTTAGTATCTTATATATCAGGATAATAATGATACTTGCAGATGATACTAAAATCTACAGAGAGATAAAGAGTAATGAGGATACAGTAAAATTACAACAGGATTTAGATGCTCTCCAAGAATGGTCCAACAAATGGCTGTTACGGTTCCATCCAGATAAATGCGTAACAATGAACGTGGGAAAGAGTGGATACCAACCTGTATATCACCTCACCAAAAACGAGGGAAGCAGATGTCAACTATCTGAAACAAATATGGAAAAGGATATAGGGGTGTTTACAGACAATCAACTAACGTTTGAGAGACATATTGAGGAAAAGATCCAGAAGGCCAATAAAATACTTGGAGCCATTAGAAGGTCCTTCAGTTATCTGGATACCAACACAATTGCAAAATTGTACAAAGGCCTGTTCCGGCCACACCTAGAATATGGCCAACCCGTCTGGAAACCGTACAAAATCAAACAGATTGACCTCCTCGAAGGAGTACAGAGAAGGACCACTAAACTGATACCCGGTGCCAAAGATCTAGAGTACAAAGAACGACGGGTAATACTTTTTGCCGGTAAAAAGGACAGTATCCGGTAAAAAGGACGGTAAGTGTATAAAAACTACGTTTTAAAGTACTAAATTACCTCTGAATGTGTGAAAAGTGATTTTGTAAGGAAGCTAACGCAGTAATAAGTATATAGAAGGAAGATTAAGTATTGTTTGTTTTATTGTAGACTATTTACAAGACAAAATAGATCATTTTTCCATCGATACTGATCGACACGCCATTTTGTGCAGGGAAAACAACGATTTCGCTGAGGTGCACGACGGGGCGAATATTTCAATATTTTAGATGTTCTTGTTCACTACGAGGGGATTTAACAGAAAGTGTTTTTGGAGAGAAACCATTTATAATTTGAAAATAGTCTACAGTAAAACAAACAATGATTAATCTTCGTTTTATATTGCGCACACTTCGTTAAATTGTCACTTCACACTTTCAGAGGTTCATTTAGTAAAACAGTTTTTATACGCTTGCCGTCCTTTTTACTGGCAAAAAGTTGTGTTCAAGCTTTTTGTTTTTTAAACAGGGGTTCATATTTTATTTCCAGTTAGCGTTTCGCCAAACACATGCCGATGTGATAATAAATATTAAAACCATACATACATCAGTGGATACTGGTTCTAGATTCCTGTAAGTCCCACCTCAGTGATACCCACATGAGCCTGTTAAGACTTGGGCCCCTTGTGCTCACTCCACCAATCCCTATGCGTGAGCTCACAGTGGTGGGCCCGGTGGGGGGGTGTGTGGGGGGACTGGCCCCCAAATATGCAAACCGTAACTTTCTGTTTTTAGCCCCCACGTTTCCTCAGGAGGCACCAGAATCGATCTGAGGTGTACTCGTTCCAATGAGGGGTCATAAGCTATGTTTTGGAAGCAGAAACTTCAAATATATAAATAACTGAATGGCGATTTTCGTATATAGCGCTGGCCGGTTTTGGCCGTTACAACTGGGTTTTGTACAACATCGTGTTTTTTTTTGTTGTTTCTTATTTTGATATTACTCGACACGATGATAAACTCTGTTCAATAAATTATGTTCACAAAGATCTTTGTTGTTTTTTATAAGTTGCTTGGTAAGCCAGCATGGCGACTAAAATCGAAGACTTGACTTGACTTTGTGGGGTTATTTTTTGCACTGTGGGGTTAATTTTTTGACCTTGTGGGGTTGGGGTTTAACATGGGAAAAACCACACAAGTGAGAACGTGTAAGAATGTCCATTCATCCATCCCCCATCCATCCGCCCGCCCGCTCACCCAGCCACCCACCCATCCATCTGTGTGTCCATCTATCTATTTTTCTGTTGACTGTCTGTTTACTAAACTGATTGGCTTACTGACCTTTTATCCATCCATCTGTCAGTCTGTGATAATTAGCTGATTGAATGAGTAAAATGAATGAATCTTTAAATAGGTTCCGGTATATCAGTACAGTTAATATTAATCCTTTCCCTAACACAAAAAGCAGATGACAGTTGCAAATAAAATACTTGAATAACTAATTTTTTTCATTTTTTATCACAAAACATAGCTTATGACCCCTCATTGGAACAAGCTCAATGAGCTCGTTCCAATGAGGAGTCATAAGCTGTGTTTTTGTGATAAAAAATGACAAAATAATGAAAATTGGATAGTATTTTTTTTGTGAATAGTGCTGGCCCGTTTTTCTCATTATGTTGGGTGAAGGGTTAATGGAAAATTATAGCCAATATTTACTTGAAATGTTTGAGTTAAGTTTAACCCTTTGCACAATGGTGTCAAAATGGCAAAGTTTTCTGCAGCAAATATTTCCCATAATGCAGTTTGATATTTAACCAAGTATACCTTGTTTGGCAGAGCTCTTTGAGCTCTATCATATGAGGGGAGCGTGGTGGCTCAGTAGGTAGAGGTGCAGGCTGCAAGCCGAGAGGTCCACAGTCGAATCCCACCTGCAGCAACCGCGTTGTGTCCTTGGGCAAGACACTTCATCTCCATTGCCCGCATGGGGGCACGGTGGCATTGTGTACTAAGGCCTATTGCAAGTGGATGGTGCACTTGTCTTCAACCAATGCTAACCCTGCTTGTGTGGAGTTAGTATGTTGGGGAGCTGACAGTTGCTTGCCGTTGCTCAGTGTTTCTCTCCGGGTACTCCGGCTTCCTCCACCCGTAAAACTGTCATGGTCATGATTAGCCATTGTGCATAAATATGTGACCTTAAACACCAATAAATAAATAAATAAATAAATCATATGAGCTCTGTCAAACAACGTATAATTGGTTAATTTAATAGTTAAACAAGAGAAAAACAGAGTGAGTGGAGAAAATTCTATTGCACTACCAGGCTGCTAGGAGTTAATAAAATGTCTATATCATGTGAATGAGTTTTAATTTTCAGCATGTAGTACATGTATACAAGTTCTGTTTTTCTATTGCACTACCAGTGTGCTAGGGGTTAATTCTAGTATAAAATGTATACATCATGTGAATGAGTTTTAATTTTTAGCATGTAATACATGTAAACAGGTGGTAAAATATGACCTGATAACCAACACCTGGGGTGGAAGTCCTCAAAAAGGTGCAAATGATTGGTTAAACATGACATTAAACTTGTGTTGTGATCATGATATAGCCATGAATGCTGAACGTAACCTTACACACCAAAAATAAATGTTCAGTGTCAAATCTCAGTTACTAAACCATTCTCCATCGTATAAACAAATTTCGAAATTAAATTTTTTGGTTTCTTTCCTATATGTTTTTGTTGCAGTTTGTCTTGAAAATTGTCTGTCCATCCATCCATCCATCCATCCATCCATCCTCCATCCAACCGTCCGTCCATCTACCCACCCTCCCACCCATCCATCTGTCTGTCCATCTATCTATTTTTCTGTTAACTGTCTGTTTACTAAACTGATTGGCCTACTGACCTTTTATCCATCCATCTGCCAGTCTGATAATTAGCAGATTGAATGAGTAAAATGAATGGAGTGGTCAAGAGATGGAAATACGTAACCAAATATAACATAATATTCGTTATAGAGTCAGAATGAAATATTTGACTGAGCTTTTTACCCATACTTTTGTCAATAGTGTATTGCAGCACTTCGGGGCCTGGAGCACTTAAGTTGTAGTAACTTTATTACAGGATGAAGAAAATGAGATTATTTATGTCTGTAGTTATCATAAACAATGATTTTCTTCCTGTACAAAAGGAAAAATACAATCCAGTTGATTGCCCTTTGGCTTATCCTTGAAATAGATTTATCAAAATTCTTGATTGCACAACAGCTAAAGTCAGTTTGCATGTTGAGACCTTTATTAACCCTTTACCCAACGAATTGGCCACATCCATAATATGCAAATTCTGCAGTTGGAAAAATATTATTTTTCAAAAAATTTCAACAAAACCATATCACGTTACCCCTCGTTGGAATGAGCTCGTTGAGCTTGTTCCAATGAGGGGTCACATGATATGGTTTTGTTGAAATTTTTTTGAAAAAAGGATATTTAAAATAATAAATTTTGAAATCGTCTGCGTTGGGTAAAGGGTTAATTAGCTACCTTACTCCTGATTGCCAGATAGGGTTGCTGAGGGTTGGAACTTGGACTCCCAGGAGGGGATCAGAAACCAACATTCTAAATTCCTCTAAAGCATGAGTGCGTCCTTCGAAATATACACAGGTATCAAAATATCAAAATTTTGAGTGTCAAATTTTTCCCAGTTAGGAATTTAACTAGTTCTATCTTTTTTGACAGAGCTCTGTGAACAAACATTGAATTGGTTAAATTCTTAAATCTCTAGGTGCATTATGGAAGGGATTTCCAAATTAAAACTGCTGTATTTTCCTCATCAGTGTGCAGAGGGTTAAATAAGCATTAACCTAGAATCACTTGGAAGAAAAAAAAAGTCAAAACCTGCATAAAAGCCATGAGGCAAGTACTCAGTTCCCCCTGTAAAAAAACCCAAAACTGGACATCATGTTTTCCAGCTTAGAAATGACTTGTTTGTTTATTTAGGGTTTAATGACACTTTTGACAGCCAATGTCACACTTCGTGTCAGACAGTTTTGTGGGTGAAGGAAGCTGGAGGATCCAGAGAGAAGCAGTGATGACCAACTTTCAGACTCTCCAACTTACTGACTATGCATAAAGCCAGTTAGCAGCAGTTGAAAGCAAATTAGTGCACCATTGACAGACAGTATGCCTTAGTATACAGCACCACTGTGTTCCCACATGGACAGGTCTTTAAATACATTTATTTTGTGCACACTCTTTTGCTCTAATTTGGGCACATTAAAACTAGAAATAACAGCCTTAAAACTGTTATGTTTTATTGCCATGCCTTTCTGTGTTTCTATGGTCATGTTATGATGGAAGTCGTCGTTGTTCGGTGGTTCTCTCCAGCTTCCTCCACCTGTAAATCTGTCACTGACATGATATGACCTTGGCTGTTAAAGTGTCATTACACTGTAATAAATAAATAAATAATGATGGAAGTTATTCTCAAATGAAGAAGAGGCGGAGAGAATTTATTTGTTTTTCATGATGTCTTCACACCTTCTCTAATTTGGACACACCTGTAAACGGTGTGAAAATGAGGTAATCTAAAGGCCTGATGGGCAATCAGGATTAAGTGACTTGCCAATGGACACAATGCAGTTACCGTTGGTCAGGGTCAGACCATCTACCTTTTCATTTAGCATCCAATGCTCTAACCACAAGCAAGAAAATAAATATGTACTTCTTTAACTGGTTGAGTGCTAGATTATTTTTTGGTGGTCGAATTTGTTCTTCAAAATTTGTTTTATTACAAATTATTGGAGAGTGCCTATTAGCACTTCCCAATAATTTGTAATAAAACAAATTTTGAATAACAAAATAAATCTATGTAAACAAAATATCATTTGCTGTTGACTAAATATGAGACATGAGGAATGTTATTGTTGGCTTTTGCTCTGGTACCCTCATTTTTCTGAAAGTCCTGATGATGGCTTCCAGCACTCAACCAGTTAACTCTCTGCATTCTGATGTCAAAATTAAAAAAAATAAAAAATCAAGTCAAATGTTTTACCCATATTGCAACTTGGATTTAACCAATTCAAATTTGTTTTACAGGTTTCATCAAACAAAATTTAATTGGTTAAATTCCTAGTTGCATTACGGGAAAAATTTGCAGCTTGCGATTTCGATATTTTGACATGACAAAAATCGATCTTAATGAAAATGAGATGATATACAAATCTTTTTTTGTACAGAACCATGCAGACAGATGAGTTGTAGGATAAACACCTTCACAAATATAATGTGTATAAGATCGGTAGACTTCTTTTACATGCTCATTGGCAATCAGATGTGTAAACTCAGAAATTTTCACATTGAAAAAGTTTTTGAATTATCTCCTCTTGAACTTACTTTTTTAAGTTTTTGTTGTATGTATTGTCCCTTCTAATAGAAATATTCAAAATCTCTCAAAAGTAAAATCTGGGGTGGCTTTGAATGCTTGAAATCATGCCTAAAAATAAGCAGTCTGTCATTTGCAGAATGAGGTTCCAAGAGGATGAATTTGCTGATGCTATCCCATACAGTGGGCCAATTTATCCACAAGGTTTCTCTTTTTGTTCAGGTTTGAGACCCTGATTCAGAATGAGGTTCACAGAGGGTACATTTAGTGATGCTACCCTGCTGTGCAGGGTAGCATCACCAAATTCACTCTCTGGGGGCCTCATGTTGCTGCTGACAGTCTGTTTATTTTGTGGCTTGCTTGAAATTTTTCATTATGCCAAATTTTGAAATTTTTCTTCCACAAAAACAAATAAGTCTCACACCGAAGGGAAACTCAACTATAATTTTGTCCTTCAACAACCAAACTTGAGAATAGAGTTCCAGTGCTCATAAGATATAACTTGTGTTTAACTGCCTCCAAACGATATCTTATGAGACCAAATAAATATTGTTCAAATCCTAACCCTTCTTGATTGACTTCCCTGTGGAAACTCATTCCAATACGTCAGAAACCATGGCGTTATGCTAAAATGTTTTTATAATAGATAAATATTCTTATTGTTTATGTAATGAGTACTGCAGGTTTAAAAAGAGTGCATTGCTGTAGTCCTAAACTAAGTTTTTCATTCCTTCATGATATTGATTTCATTATGACATGGTCAGGGTTCCCACGGGGCCTCAGATTCAAAGAATAGCCTTGAATTTGACTATGGCTCATTCAAGGCCATGAAATCCTGGAAAAGGTGTGAGGAGGCCTTGAAAAGCCTTGAATATTCATTAAATAAGAATGCTAAGGAAGCATGTAATCATAATTATACAGTTTTAGGTGTCAGAGTATTTGAAGGTGCAGTACTAACTATGACCCTCTGGTCATTACCCCCTCCTCCTACTTTCCTTGAAAGGAAGTGGGAGGAGGTGGTAATGACTGGAGGGTCCTAGTTACAACTAGTGAAGGCAGGCCTTGAAAATTCTTGAATTTGGCTATTCTGGGGCCTTGAAAAATGCTGAAATATGTTGAGAACTTGAGATACAGCCTTACATAGTTTGTATTTTATCAGTCTGTGCCTGCAGGAACCCTGATGGTGTATCAAGTTGCATTTCATATTTGGAAACATTGTAGAAGCTTTCAGCTTACTGACAGCCCTCAACAAAATTTCGAACGTAACTTGTGTAAATGCAGCAGCTGACACTGCTCTACATTTTCAAATGATACCTGTACATTTTTTTTATAGAATTGTAATGCACTGTATGTGTAACACAAAACCAAGCCTTGCTCTGGTGCTTCACTTGCAATCATTTTGTTATTAGTTTTTACTACAACTGAAATATTTAAATGTTTGTGGGATAGAGTTTCTACATTTACAATGAATGCACATTTTGAGTTTGGTATTCCAACAAACATTATTAAATATTTTATGTCTACCATTCCATTAAAATCAATGAACATTTTTCATTCAGATTTGCCCCAACCTGTTCAGTTATTGTTAAAATATTTTCTGCAGATTTCTGAATAGTGAGAAGTGTGAATATAACATCATACATTGTATCGGTAACAATAGCGTAGCCAGGATATCAAAGTTATGGTGGTGGTGGGGGGGGGGGGGGGGGGGGGAGGGGGACAAGAGTAATATCTAGGGGGACATACAAAATATAATTCACTGCATTATCCGAGCCCTGCAGTGACCCTCTTGTTGGAGGGGGTCTGCACCCCCTCCCCACCCCCAGGAAAATTTTTCGAAACTCAAGACAAAAGAAAATGCAATTTCCTTGACTCTGAGTCCATTTGTCTCCATAATTTATAAGTTGTGAAAGGCATCACAATATGTGGCCTAATTATTGATGCCTTTCACAACTTATAAAATGTGGACACAAATGGACTCAGAATCAAGGAAATTGTTAGATATTAAACTTTCTTGCCTGATGCTCCGTATATAGGTTAACATGGTGGGGGGGGGGGGGGCATAACTGAAAGGGTGTAGGGTGTCCCCCCGCAGACCCCTCCCCCACCCCACCCACTGGCTATGCCACTGATCAGTAAAGCTGGAGAATAAGTGACACTGCAATTTATTTTAAAAATGCCTTGTCTTCTCAATTTTTCTGTGTTTATTTTCATTCCATATCGTGTTCCCAACAAATTATAACCTTTTCAGGTTGAACAATATCATATTTAATAGTTATTTTAACCCTTTTTCTGCTGTAAACCTAACATCCTGAGAAGAAAAATCTCCATCTTGAAGTGAATTAAAATGGGAGACGTCCGTAATAGTTTAGGGTCTGTACTGGAAGGGTAAGGGTTATCAGTGGCCTGCTAATCCGTACCCTTACTGTACTGACCCAAGTGATTTCTCCTAACTTTGAATATTTTTTTTAGCAGCAGGTGACACTTTATAATACAACAGAACAGTCACTCAGAAGGAAAATGTTTATACCATTGTCATTCAGTACCCTTAAAAGTGACACGAGAGGGTTAAATATTTTTCAGTAAATTTATTGGAAATATGACTGAGAGTAGTGAAAAATAAAAAAATAGTTCAATTGACCAGATATATATTTTTTTTAAATTGCTGAGTCCTCTATTCTTCTTCTTTACCATTGTATCAATGGTGCTGATTACTGAAAATGCCAAATTCATTCCATAATCACAATTTGGATAGCATGCGTTTGTAAACATTAGTAAAGCCCAAGTGAGATTTGTGCTTAACAATTTGTTGTATTTCATCTAGAACTTGTTTAACAGGTATTTGTACTGACTGGTTTAGTGTTGAAACATATAAAGGAATTATTTAACTGATTTAATGCCAGAAACCAGTATCATTCTCTTTATTGCAAAGTGCACTGTATGCATTAGCTTGAAGTTTGCTCGAGTAGAAGAAAATGTTTATATAAATTTGTTTGGTTGGAATTAATTGGTGAGTGCCTATTGGCACCAAGCCAGAAAATAAGCAGACTGTCATCTGCAGAATGATGACCCCAGAGGGTGAATTTGGTGATGCTATGCTGCACAGTACCCTCTGTGAACCTCATTCTGAATCAAGGTCTCGAGCCTAAACATCAGGAGGTACCCAGAGGATACACTAGCACACTGTATGAAATAGCATCAGCAAATTCACCCTCTGGGGACCTCATTTTGAAAATGACAGATTACTTATTTTCTGGCTTGATTGGCACTCTCCAATAAATTGTAACAAGCCAATTATTTATGAACAAATTCTTTGCTAAACAAAGCCTACTCTTTATGGTTGTGTGGTATCCTATAAAAAAAATACCCATGTTTTACATTACATTTCCATGTTTACTCATTTCCAAAGGTTACACTTGAAGGACTGAAGGGGTGCTCAGTGGCTCAGTGGTTATAGCATTGAACTTGAAACCAAAGGGTTGACAGTTTGATCCTGACCAGCAGTACAACATTGTGTCCTTCAAAAAGACACTTAAAGGTGGCAATAATGATGTGTACTTAGACATACTGAATATTGATGGGTCAATACTGCTCACCATGCTTGTGCAGAGTTAGTACAACATGGAGTCTGACAGTTGCTAGCCACTCCCCAGTTTTTCTCTGTTGGTACTCTACTTTCATCCATCCATAAAACTATCCGACACAACATGATCCTAGTTGTTTAAAGTGTCATTAAACCCCAATAAAAGAAACAGACAAAGGCCTGGAGATTTCTATTATTTTGTTCTCTCATATCAAGGCAACACTTCAAACTTTGCAGCCTTTTTTCCGGGCCAGAAACATATGCCATACTTTCATTTAGTAGGATGGTTGTTGAGAAGTGCATGGTAGATCAATCAATATTTTCAATGTGCAGTGCAAGGCTGCATGTTGAAAATATTAATTGCCCTATTCCCAAATAATAAATATGAACTCTTCCAATGCTCCCATTGAACTGACATGAAAGATACCATCAGTGTTCAGAGGGTTAAGAAGTTCTGCAGACAATAGTCAAATTACCATGGCAGTTTTTTCACTAAGTCTTGGCTACCTCTGCAGGTGTTTCTTCATCAAAACAAGGGAGAGCCATGTTCCATCATTACCTAATAGCTGCTAAAAGTTTTCCAAGTAACATTATGCTGTATGTGAAATATTTAAATCTGAAAATATGATTAAACCAGAGGCTCAAGTGAGCCTAAAATGCTCACCTGGCTCAAATTGTCACGGGAGATGAGTGTATCAGTTAGCAATCAGCAGCAAGAGCAATTGTTTTATTTGATATGACACAACCAAAGGCAACTTTTTTGGCCATTCAAAAGCTGGTCCTAGGAAAGCTTCCTAGCAAGCTCTGTTCTGTGAAGTATTAAAACACAACAAACGAATGAAATTTTTGTTTTGTTTTCAACAACTACTGTGGTTCTCTCTAGCCCCCCCCCCCCCCCTTGCCCTCCAAAAAAAAAACAAACGAGTTTTGAAAATCATTTGTACCCATGTTGCCCATTTTAGAGGACTTCCACCCCAAGCATTGGTGACTGGGTCCTATTTTACCAGTGTAATGGAACTTGTTTACCACAGTAAACAAGCACTGCTGCACTTCCCGGAGTTCCCACGGGGGAGTAAAAGTGTATGTTAACCCTAATAATTTTGGATACTAAATATAATTTTTTAGTGTTCTGTGATTTGAGAATAAATGGAGAATGGGAAGGCTATGGGTATTGAATTTGTTTCTATTTTTTGCTCCCAGGGTTCCCACTGGGCACAAAAAATGCCCCCTGAACAAACTTGAATCACACCTCCCTAAGAATGATATACACCAAATATCAAAAGATTCTGACTGCTGGATCTGAACAAAGAGATTTTTAAAGAATATTCCTCATATTGAACAAAGTTACAATTTGTGTTAACCCTAATAATTTTGGATACTAAATATAATCTTTTAGTGATCTGTGATTTGAGGATAAATGGGGAAGGCTATGGGTATTTGAATTTGTTTCTGTTTTTGCTCCTGGGGTTCCCACTGGGCACAAAAAATACCCCCTGAACAAACTTGAATTACACCTCCCTAAGGATGATATACACCAAATATCAAAAGATTCGGAAGAAAGAGATTTTTAAAGAATATTCCTCATTTTGAACAAAGTTACAATTCGGGCTCCCACAGTGAGCCCAAATATGAACCCAGGGACTTGGCTTGAACAAACCTGAATCTCCCTTCCCTAAGGATGCTGTATACCAAATATCAAAAGATTCTGACTGTTGGATCTGGAGAAGAAGATTTTTAAAGAATATCCTTCATATTTCACTAATTTTAACATTTGGGCTCCTGTAGAGTGCCCATATATGGACCCAGGGGTTAAATTTCAACAACCATGTGAATCAATCTTCCATAGATGTTACATGTGAAATATGAAAGCTTTTGAAGCAGTGGTTGGGGAGAAAACGATTATTTTATATTTTCCCATTACCTTCAGTGTTAAATAATGCTGACTCAGCATTTTTTCAAAGTCCCGAAACTGTACCTTAGGACAAAACCGATAGCGTTTTTTTTCACCATTCCTTTTTATTGATCCCAAGGAAGCTTCACACCAAATATAAAGTTTCAGTGCCGTGCAGTTTTGGAGATATGGGCATTTGAATTGTTTTCTATTTTTAGCTCCTGAGGTTCCCACGGGGCAGCAGGAAAATTTTTTTTGGGTATGAATCAAGTACTTAGGACCCAATAATACCTCATAGCAAATTTGATTCAAATCAGCCTCTCGGTTCGGAAAACAGAAATTTTGGGTGGGGCACAAAATGGGTTTCTCCCGTAGCGAGCCCAAATATTGACCAAGAAAATTTCTTTGAACAAACTTGAATCTTGAGTACCAAAGGAGCTTACATATTAAATATCACAGCATTCTGATTGGTGGTTCATAAGAAGAAGATTTCAGGAGAAATTGATGCTTTTGGGGCATCACTCCCACCCCAGTGGGAGCACGAAGTTCATTTTTACAAACTGGAAAGAGGATACCCCCAAAATATTGTATGTCAAATTTGTTAGGGTTTGGGCTAGTGGTTTTGAAGGAGAAGACCGAGTCGCGATAGTTAACGGACTATGGATGCCAAGTGATGGCAAAAGCTCACACTGACTGAACTCACACTGACTTTCAGTCAGGTGAGCTAAAAATGAATTGATTATGGGGTAATTAATCTAGAGTGGTCGGTCCTTAGCTTATACATAGTTGAAATATATTTGTGTATTAATAAATTACTTAAACTGTATATTAGATTATTTAACCCCCTACACACTGATATCAAAATATCTAAATTTCAGACAGAAAAAATTTCCCATAATGCAACTAGAAATTTAACCAATTCAATCTCGTTTGACAGAGCTCATTGAGCTCTGTCAAATGAGATTGAATTGGTTAAATTTCTAGTTGTATTATGGGAAAAAACAGCTTCCTGAAATTTTGGTATTTTGACATCAGAGTGAAGGGGGTTAATGAAGCATTTGACCACCCTGCAGACGGGAGGCAGTTTTCCAGACAACTATCAAATTATACTGGGAATGGATTCTGCAGCTCTTTGCTACCAAGAATTAGCTTGAAGTCAGTGTTAAATGGTTAGGCTAGAGCTAAATATGAAGTGTAAAATCTACTTAAAAACAATTCAACCTTAAAAGGGTTAAGGTGGAATCTTATTCCCTGAAATATAAACTTTACGTGGCCTATTAACATAAAAAAGTTCTGGTTGTTCAAATAGGACACTCTGTAAACAGTCATTATCAGGAGATCAAGATAAATCTGATCTGCAAAATTATCTCCAAATATTTTTGCTTATGAGCACTTGGGGTATCGTTGACTGAATTATTATCTGTTCCACTCAGACCTGCAGGAAATATAAACACTCATTCCTGTGAAAACTCCAGAAGGTGAGCAGTCCTTGTTTACTGTAGTAGGCAATTTTTTCTGGTGTAATTGGATCCAGTACCCAAAACTTGCGGGAACATGGTGGTTCAGTGGTTAGAGCATTGAACTTCAAATCGAAAGGGCCATGGTGCGATCTTGATCAGCAGTAACTGCATTGTGTCCTTGGCAAGGTGCTTAATCCTGATTGTCCATATGGGGGTACAGACTACAGTTGCACTGTGTTCTAAGGTGTACTGTATGTTGATGCACTTGCCTTCAGCCAAAGCTAAATCTGCAAGTGTGGAGAGAGTTAGTATGTACGGGAGCCTGACTTTTGCTAGCCACTGCTTGGTGATTCTTTCTGGGCACTCCAGCTTCCTCCACCTGTAAAACTGTCTGACACAGGGTGACCCTGGCTGTCAAAAGTTTTGTTAAACTCCAATAAATAAAAAATATAAAAATCTAAGCCTACGATGTGAGTTCTCAAGAGTGTGCAGCATAATTATAAACCATTTTGTCTTGACCGTATACATGTATTTGTTCTGGGGTCATAGTACAGTTGATCCTGCTTAATTAGATATCTCCAAATTAAATAATCCTGTCAATTGAATACAACTTCCAAACTTCCATTTATTATACCTTCAGTATAAATTTGACCTGTTAATTGCTTTAAGGTTTTAGAGCAAAGCTCAGCAAACTCCTGTGAATTGAATGAAAAGATCTTTTAATATGTTAAGAAATTACCGACAACCACTTGGTCCCCTTGTCTATAGACCCATTTGGTCTCAGTGTATCCAGAACAAGCATTTAACATGTTGTATCCTGTTTGACATGTGCACTGTCAAACAAAATATAATAGAATAACTGTTCAGTTTATCTTTAGAATGCAAAAAAGTGACAAATCCCTGTTAATTGAATACTAGAAATGGTTGACCGATTGATCGATTAACCAATGATCAATGTCTTGATCGATCAAAAAAAGTAATTGATCGATTAACCATTGCCTTAAACTACTGTATTATATGGGTTAACAAAGCAACAAACTTGCTCTAAAACAGGCAAATATTGTCACACTGACTTGCATCAATTATTATGAGACAGATTAAAGCTTGCAAGTTATGTTCAGACATACTTGTTCACTTGCATGATCATTGTACTGTATCAGTAACTGGAAATGGTCATTCTTAACTCTTTGCCCGTTGCAGACAGCAGACGACACTTGCAAAATAAATTCTTGAATTACTAAAAAAAATTCAATTTTTGTCTTAAAAACATAGCTTATGACACCTCATTGGAACGAGCCCAACGAGCTCGTTCCAATGAGGTGTAATAAGATATGTTTTAAGACAAAAATTGAAAACATAATAAAATTTGAAGGAGATTTTTATATATAGCGCTGGCCGGTTTTGTCCGTTACTTTGGGTAAAGGGTTAATGCTATTAATCATCAGCTACCTACTAAAACAAATGATTAATCGGTTAACCAAGGTTAATCCATATGATTAATCGATCAAGAAAACCCTTTAACCGTTTCAGCTCTATACTCCTGTCAATTTGTTATTATACCCCTACGAAACAGAGTTTTAGGGGGGTATATAGGAGTGAACTTGTCCGTCAGTTGGTCTGTCTTCGTCATCATCATCATTGTCGTCGGTCCGTTGCACACGTAAACTTGTGGAGCGAACTACTTCCACAGTTTTATCTGCATTTTCATGAAACTTCACAATGAAAGTGCCAATGACACTGTAGCTCAACTTGTTTAAGACATGTACATGTATAGTATGTGACACAGCTATGACAAACATCTAGGTAATGACCTGATAACAAAGGTACATGTAAAGTATTGTAACGGTCTGTACATAAATGCTGACCATAGCCTGTAACAAATGTATAGGTAAAGTATTGTAAAGGTGGGCGACAGTTAGATGCTAAATGAGAAAAGAAATCTTTGAGTCCCAGAGTGTGTCTGACTGAACACAAAAATATTTTTTCTCATAGCACAGTGATAACAAAGGCACCCAAAAACACTGGTTCCTGTCACAAGGTGATAACAAAGGTACCCCAAGAATTTTCGTGAAGATCAGTTCATAAATACATACTCTAGCCCGAGCCGGATTGACATGTGTACTTACTGTGTATAAGTAGCACTGAACAAATCAAAGTTCATCTAATTTACATAATTTCTGCACGAGAAAAAACCTGTATTATATGTGATGTATTCCATGTTACTAAACATTCCTACAAAAATTTATTCAAATCAGAACTTTCATACAGAAGTTCTGTACAAAAAACTGATTGCACTAATTTTGGTACAAAAAGGCTGCTGACGGCCATCTTGAATTTTGGACCGCACCCCAAAACACTCGTTCTCATCCCACGGTGATAACAAAGGTACCCAAGAAGTTTCGTAAAGATCGGTTCATAAATATGGCATCTAGCCTGAGCTGTATAGAAGTTGTGTACAAAAAACTGATTGGACCTAATTTCGGTATAAAATGGCCACTGCCAGCCATCTTGAATTTTGGACCGCACCCAGAAACACTTGTTTCTCATCCCAAGGTGATAACAAAGGTACCCAAGAAGTTTTGTGAAGATCGGTTCATAAATACAGACTCTAGCCCGAGCCGTATTGACATGTGCACTTACTGTGTATAAGTAGCACTGAACAAATCAAAGTTCATCTAATTTGCATAATTTCTGCACGAGAAAAAAACCTGTATTATATGTGATGTATTCCATGTTACTAAACATTCAGACAGAAATTTATTCAAATCAGAACTTTCATACAAAAGTTCTATACAAAAAACTGATTGCACTAATTTTGGTACAAAATGGCCACCGGCAGCCATATTGAATTTCGGACTGCACCCAAAAACACTTGTTCTCGTCCCAAGTTGATAACAAAGGTACTCAAGAAGTTTCGTAAAGATCGGTTCATAAATACGGCCTCCAACCCAAGCCGTATTGGCATTTGCAGTTACAGTGCTGAAAGTAACATTAAATAGATCAAAGTTAGTCTAATTGGCATATTTTATGCACGAGAAAAAAACCTGTATTATATGTGATGTATCCCATGGTACTAAACATTCATACAAAAATATTATTCAAATCAGAGCTTTCATATGGAAGTTCTGCGCAAAAATCTGATTGCACCTAATTTTGGTACAAAATGGCTGCCAGCCGCCGTCTTAAATTTCGGACCGGACCCAAAAACACTCGTTCTCGTCTCACGGTGATAACAAAGGTACCCAAGAAGTTTTGTAAAGATCGGTTCATAAATATGGCCTCTAGCCCAAGCCGTGTGTACAGCACGATGGACGGACAGATGGACAACGGGCCATGACAATACCTCAAATTTGGCTTCGCCAAAGTTGAGCTAAAAATGATCAACATGATGAGGGGAAGTGCATGATATAATTTTTTTCCTGATCTGATTCAAGATGGCCAACTGGTGGCCATATTGGATTTTTTTTTATGTAAACTTGTAGAGCGAACTACTTCCACAGTTTTAGCCACATTTTTATGAAACTTCACAAAAATGATCAACATGATGAGGGGAAGTGCGTGACATAATTTTTTTCCTGCTCGGTTTCAAGATGGCCGACTGGTGGACATATTGGATTTTTTTTATGTAAACTTGTGGAGTGAACTACTTCCACAGTTTTAGCCGCATTTTTATGAAACTTCACAAAAATGATCAACATGATGAGGGGAAGTGCATGACATAATTTTTTTCCTGCTCGGTTTCAAGATGGCCGACTGGTGGACATATTGGATTTTTTTATGTAAACTTGTGGAGCGAACTACTTCCACAGTTTTAGCCGCATTTTTATGAAACTTCACAAAAATGATCAACATGATGAGGGGAAGTGCATGACATAATTTTTTTCCTGCTCGGTTTCAAGATGGCCAACTGGTGGACATATAGGATTTTTTTTTTACTTATAAAAATTGAATTCCAGTTTTCAGACACCCACACTAGACGGTATGCCATGGTGGGGGTATAGCGGACGACTGACCATCTCTAGTTTTTCTTGTGCAAAGAGGTTATTCACTCAACAGGGTTCCACTGTATTACCATAGGACTGAGAGTGAGCTTAGATTAGGGCCCTGTATATTACAAATTTCAAGTGGAATCAGAGGGTAGAGGATTTTGAATCAAATCTCAAATCAAATCTTGAAGCGAATCTCACAATTAGGAAAATTATAGATGTAGTTCTTTCTTACAACAATAAATACTTCCAGTTTCATTCAAGTTTTGTATTCTACGGTGACTTTGTTGGACAGTCTATTTGGTCTGGTCATTTAAATAGCGAAATATTCCAAAAACAGAAGCAAAATAGTTTTTGGTAGCAGTACCTCCTTGAATTCTTCTTCTATCATTACGTTCCTGTCGGAGACCTTAAGATAAACCTCAAGTTCAAGAGGAGGAAACACTTGATTATAATTTATTGTAATGAATTTATGGTAACATGGTCTGAAGTTTGCGGCTCAGAGCTTTCCAATAGCATTCCAATAAGACACTACCCATAGCCCAAAACCTACATCATGAAGCATAAGAGGTTTATTTACTAAACATGTTATCGTTAAAAGTTGCCTTGTTCAAGGCAGCTTTTAACGATCACAGGTTTAGTAAATAAACCTCTCATGTAGGCTATCCACTGACGGTGCTGGATAAATAATCAAGAAACCAGATACCTCAACTCATTCCATCTAAGTTCAAACACTTGAGTATAAGTTATTATGATGATTTGACGGTAAAATGGTCTGAAGTTTGCAGCTCGGAGCTTCCCGATAGCATTCCAATAAGACACTACCCATGGCCCAAAACCTACATCGTGATACATGAGAGGTTTATTTACTAAACATGTAATCGTTAAAAGTTGCCTTGTTCAAGGCAACTTTTAATGATCACAGGTTTAGTAAATAAACCTCTCTTTTAGGCTGTCCACTGATGGCACTGGATAAATAATCAATAAACCAGATAAACTCATTCCATCTCAGTTCATATCGGTAAATCAATTTGTAATTTAAACAACACTTCATCCGGAACAACGTCTGCTGCACGAGTGAAAAATCCAGAAAAATGAAGCGGCTTGCTAGTCACTCCGTTGGTGAAGCAATTATGAAACGGGCGACATCATTTCAAATATTTAGTGTGGTAACTTCAGACGGTAACATTTCCCACTTGAGCTGTAAACATACATGTAGAATATACTAATCAAGCTCTCATCCAATCAGTGGAGGAGGATTTTACTTTTATTATGCCCCAACAAAACTTTTTGATGGGGTATATAGTTGAGGTCTCCGTCCGTCCGTACTTCTGTACATCCTTCCATCCATCCGTCCGTCCCGACGAACATTTTGTATTATAACCCAAGCATCAGTTGTCGGATTTTAATGTTCTTTGGTATGGTGACAGGGCAGCTTGGGGGAATGGATGCCCTCATACCTAGTGTTTCATCCATTCATGTTTGGTAGAGTTATGGCCCCTGTGTGTTTTTGGCCTCTGTTTCTGACTGAGGTAAATTGTATCATAGCCTATAGGGTAAAATGCTGCCCAATTTTTTTTTTTAGTTCATTATTTTTCTGCGGCCCAGTGCTTGCAGGGGAGGTTGCATGACATTTTAACCTCCACATATCAATATATCCATATAAATATGGATGACACAAGAATTATAGTGATTTTGGTTCCAGACCATTTAAAATTGTATCACCGCACCAATCAATTTCAAATTTTATTTGCTTATTACTAATGTCAAAATACAGGTCAAGTTCGATTTGGAGGTTCACTCCGACCATTCTTGCAAGAGTTATGCCTCTTTGAATTAAAAAATCACAAATTTCCCAATTTCAGCTTTATTCTTACTGCCCAGTGCCTATAGGTGAAGAGCTGCCCGATTTTTTTTAGTCCTCTATTTCTGTACTGCCCAGTGGCTTGGTGGGGAGGTTGCATGTCATTTTAAACTACATATCAATATAACCATACAAATATATTCCAATTTCAGCTTTATTCTTACTGGCCAGTGCCTATGGGGGAAGTGCTGCCCAATTTTTTTTAGTCCACTATTTGCTGCCCAGTGCTTGGTGGGGAGGTTGCATGTCATTTTTAACTACTACATATCAATATAACCATATAAATATGAATGCCAATTTCAGCTTCATTCTGACTGGCCAGTGTCTTATAGGGGAAGTCCTGCCTAATTTTTTTTTAGTCCACTATCCCAATTTTTTCTTGTCCACTATTTCTGTACTGCCCAGTGTTTGCAGGGCAGGTTTGCATGTCATTTTAACCTACTTCATATCGATATATTCAAATAAATATGGATGACACAAGAATCATAGAGTTTTTTTAATTCCGTTCATTCAAAGTTGTTTGGATGAACCAATTCTCTTCAAACATTCAGAAGTTATTTATTTACATGCAAGTCCGACTTTGCTACCTTCAGGGGCATCAGCACACGCGTTAGCATCACTCTTGTTGGAACATAGGAGTTTGAAAATGTCTGGAAGATTAGAGGATTTCTGAGTAAGCAAGACTCAAATTTAATAATCGAATTGAATTTTGAAGCTTAGCAGGTCCCAAGTTTAAAATTCCAATAAAATGAATCAAACCAAAACTAATTTCATTGGTGTATTTACATCAGGCTCTAATAAATTGCAGTTCATTTCCTTTTATTGTTCAGAGCAGGAGCAGTTCACAATCTTCACAATTCGATACAAATCTTAGTATATCTCCAGCCTTACAATAACTATTGGGATTTTATTATATGCTAACCTGCGAATTATTGCAAATCATCTGAAAGGTAGTTTCCTAAATGATGTCTTGCTTTCGGCGCATGATGTCACTTTGAATGTCGCATTGAAGGAACGATCAGCAGAACTTTGTTATTGTCTTGAAACGGTTTGCAGTCGAATTGGGCTGAATATTATGCAGTAAAATGTCATGTAGCATATAATGAAAAGAAAATCTAAACTATTTTAGTGAATATCGGCATTATTTGGAATTATCTCATGAGTGTTGACCTGAAAGTTTTATTTTTCACGAGCGTTTGCACGAATGAAAAATAATACTTTTAGGTCCACACGAAAACAGCGTAGATATCCTCTATCTTTTATTAATTATCTGTGCTCTGTAAATGTGATTGTTTCGAGAACAATTTGATAATTCAGATAAACAATAGATGTTGAACACAGCATATTCATCTGTATGGGCACAAGGTTATTAGAATCAAACTTTTAGCTGATGTTGACCATGTATTGGCGATATGGTGTTCTGTGATACATTCCTAAAGGTTCACTGAAGATATGTGATCAAGTTGTTCAGACTGCCACAAACAAATTTTCTTGAGCAAAACAAATCTAATGACCTCACTGGATGGATGGCAGAGAGTTTTTGCAGTTTATAAATTTACTGGGTATGTTATGGGGTGGAGTCCCTTGCAACTGCCCCTTTCCCATTAGTGGTATGCTAGTTTGGGGTGGCGGTGGACATATGTCAGATGTGCATGTCATTGTGGAGGAAGGCTGAAACCCAGTAGAGAACCACTTAAAAGTGATAACCAGATGTCAAAACTTTTAAACCCTGCACTCAATACAACTGAAAATAATATTTAGTTAAATGGAGTTTGGGTTGAAAAGAATTTGTACATTTTCCTGTATTCTAGTGATAAACTGAGCATTTATTCTTTTAAATCTTGTTTGACAAAAGTTCAGAACTCTTTCAAACAAGATACAATAGATTAAATGCTCACATTGAATGTATTGAGTCCATGAACATGGAGAATTCAGTGCTTGTGAGAGTAATTAATTAACTTTTTAATCAATTTGTAGGAGTTTACTCTATAACTAACAATCAATTAATCCTTTACCCTAACAAATCAGCTGTATCTACCCATGTAAATTTCAAAATTGAGGAGTTGAAACAAAGAAAAATTATAAAAAATGTCAACAAAACCATATCATGTGACTCCTCATTGGAATGTGCTCATTGAGCTCATTGTAATGAGGATCACATGTTATGGTTTGTTGAAATTTTTGGAAAAAAGATTTAAAATAATAAATTTTTATACCCTGTGCAGTGGTAAAGGGTTAACGTATTAGGTAATAGAACAAACTGAAGGTATGGTAAATGGTTTGGTGTTTAAAAGTTCTATGAAGTTAACATGATTATTTCAAGCTGCAGTTTTTCTTTTTTTGCACAACTAGAAATTTAAGTAATTCAAATTTGATTGGCAGAGCTAATTAAATGAGTTCTTTCAAACAAGATTGAACTGGTTAAGTTCCTCTATTGCATTAATTTGCTTCTTGAAATTTTTAAATGTTAACCCTTTACCTAACGTAACGGCCAAAACCGGCCAGCGCTATTCTCAAAAATCGCCAATTAATTTTCATTATTTTTTTCATTTTTTGTCTCAAAAAAAAAGGTTATGACCCCTCGTTGGAACGAGCTCATTGAGCTCGTTCCAACGAGGGGTCATAACCTATGTTTTTGAGACAAAAAATGAAAAAAATTAGTTATTCAAGAATTTATTTTGCAAGTGTCATCTGCTTTCCATGTTACGTAAAGGGTTAACATCTTTGTGCAGAGGGATAATAAACTTTGTTGACAAAATGTCACCATTAGCTGAGCGAAGTAAGCATCTGACTAGCTAGAAGAAATGTTTTATTGCCATGGTTTTGAAAACCTGGCAATGACATTACTGTGTCATAGGAATTGTTTTTTTAATTTCTGAATAATTCTAGAAAAGATTTTGTTTTATTTTTAGTTAACTCTTTACATACTACCTACCATTACTATCAGTCAACATTTTGCACAAAAACTTCTGGAATAACTAATAATTTTCATTGTTTCACTTAGAAACATAGGTTATTTACCTCTTCTTGGAAAGAGCTAAACCAGCTCAATCCGAAGAGTGGTTATATGCCCTCTTTTTCATGCAAAATAATAAAAATTTTAATATGCAATTTTATGAATAATGCTAGCTGGATTGGACCATTGATTTAGCTAAAAGGTAAACCTTTACCCAATGTACATAGTATAAAATTTATTGTACAGTGGAACCTGTCTCAAGACACCACCCTTTTTGTCAGGCAAAAGTGGTCTCTCAAAACAGGTGGTCTCTCATGACAGGCCAGTTATAGAGTAAAACAACCAAACGGTAGAGGGTCACAGTGGTCTCTCATCATAGTGATCTTTCAGCACAGGTTTTACTGTAATTTTTTTCCAAAATATTTCAACAAAACCACATCATATAACCCTATATTCAAGCTTATTCCAATTATTGGTTTATTGAATTTTTTGGAAAAATAATTTTTTATTCACCTGAGCAAATCTCAAGGGACTCTTCAGTGATTTATTATTTATTTATTTATATTTCTGCACAATGGCTAACCATGACCCCGACAGTTTTACCGGTGGAGGAAGCCGAACCACCGAGCAACGGCGAGCAACTGTCAGCTCCCCAACATACTAACTCCACACAAGCAGGATTAGAATTGGTTGAAAACAGTGCACCATCGACGTGCACTACGCCTTAGTACACAATGTCACCGTGCACCCATGTGGGCAATGGGGGTGAAAAAAAAATACCTAACCAAATTTAATCAAATTTGATATGTATTTTCCTCACTATTTGCCAATTCACATTTGTTTGGGGGTGGGGGTGGGGTGGGGGTTACTAATTTCATTGGTAACCCTCACCCCTCCCCCCCCCCCCCTCCAAAAAATTTTTTTTTTAAATATTTAAAAAATATTTTTCAGAGCCACCAATCAGAATCTTTTGATATTTGGTTTACAGCATCCTTAGGAGGGGCAGATTCAAGTTTGTTCAAATCAAGACCCTGAGTTCATATTTGGGCTCCCTCTGGTTGAGGTCTAAATTATTTTTGGTGATCTGAAGTTGTTATTCAGAATTTGTTCTATTACAAATTATTGGAAAGTGCCTGCAGGCACTCTCCAATAATTTGTCATAAAGCAAATATATATGAACAAAATATTATTTGTGTTTGACTGAATATGGAACATGAATAAAGAAAATGTTGGCTTTTGCTCTGGTACATGTACCTTCATTTTTCTGAAAGCCCTAATAGTGGCTTCCAGCACTCAACCAGTTAAATGAGATGAGTGATTTTGTATCCTTGGGGCCCTCTTGTTTTTCAAGTGCTCAGTTTGTAGATTACATGGGCAAAGTGGACAACTTATAAAGTAAAAGCTTAAACACATAAAATAGGATCAGCAGTGTGCATTTGGTTTCAATAAATTACACAAGATTTAGGTTAAGATAGTTACATAATATATGTTCTTTGGTTGTGATTTGGAGGTTAAAATGGTTTATGATCATTTGCAAGTGAGGAAAGTTATTAAAATCCAAAAACAGAGTTTCCCTTACTTTTTGTAAAACTGGCAGTTTTTTTCTTTTTGCACTTAAACATACAACTGTTTTGATATTTGTTTTAGTTGAAGGTTTAATTATACCCCCCACAAACAAAATTTGGGGGGGGGGTATATAGGAATCACCCTGTCCATCCGTCCATCCGTCTGTCCGTCCGTCTGTCCATCCTTGTTAGCGTAACTCCTCCAAAACCGTTTAAAGAATTTTCATGAAACTTTACACAATGGAAGAACTCCATATGAAGATGTGCATGAAGCAATATAATTCCGTTCTGACATTTCCAAGGGGAGAGAATCTAACTTATACCGTCTGTCCATCCTTGTAAGTGCAACTCCTCCTAAACCGTTTGAAGAATTTTCATGAAACTTTACACAATGGAAGAACTCCATATGAAGATGTGCATGATGCAATATAATTCCGGTCTGACATTTCCAAGGGGAGATAATCTAACTTATACCGTCTGTCCATCGTTGAAAGCGCAACTTCTCCTAAACCATTTGAAGAATTTTCATGAAACTTTACACAATGGAAGAACTCCATATGAAGATGTGCATGAAGCAATATAATTCTGTTCTGACATTTCCAAGGGGAGATAATCTAACTTATACATTTCAGGCGCGGGGTTATCACTTTGTAAGTTTGCTTACAGTACCTCTAGTTTAAAGAGTATATTGCTACATGTGGTTCTTTATTCTTGTAACTCTGCATGCTGCACACCTGTGGGGCCCATGGGAATTTGAGCAGCGCATGGTTTCTATGGAGCACAAGTTCTTTTTTGCCACTATAATAAGACCCACTCACTACTCAGTGTCTGGGGTAGAAGTATGTTACAGCTCTTGTTAGCAACATGATGGAAAAACCAGCCACTGTGATTCACAAAACTTGCCATTCAATTTTTTTTTTTTCATTTTTTGTCTCAAAAACATAGCCTATGACCCCTCATTGGAATGAGCTTAACAAATTAAGGGGTATGAATTTTTTTTTTTTTTTTGGAGGCAAAAAATTGAAAATTTTTTAGTTATTCAAGAAATGTTTTTGTAAATGATGTCATCTATTCTTTTAGGTAAAGGGTTGCAGAAATTATGCAAATTAGATGAACTTTGATTTCTTCAGTGCTACTTAAACACAGTAAGTGCACATGTCAATAGAGCTCAGGCTAGAGGCTGTATTTATGAACCGATCTTCACGAAACTTCTTGGGTACATTTGTTATCACCTTGGGACAGGAACGCATGTTTTGGGGTGCCTTTGTTATCACTGTGCTATCACTGTGATTTGAGAACAAATATTTTTTGGTTCAGTCAGACCCACTCTGGGACTCAAAGATTTCTTTTCTAGTTTAGCATCTAATTGTCGCCTACCTTTACAATACTTTACCTATACATTTGTTACAGGCTGCGGTCAGCATTTATGTGCAAACCGTTACAATATTTTATATGTACCTTTGTTATCAGGTCATGACCTAGATATGTGTCATTGCTGTGTCACATACTATACATGTACATGTCTTACACAAGTTGAGCTACAGTGTCATTGACACTTTCATTTGGCTTCTATTGAATCAACAGGTCCTAATTCCAACTGTGATCATTTTTTATCGCAACAGCTAGAACAGATGTCTCGATATTCAGTCTATGGGAGAGTGGTGACTGACTCAGTGCTTACGGCATTGAACTTCAAACTGAAAGGACCACGGATCGATCCCCACCAGAGATAACATTCGATGTGCCCTTGGACATGGCACTTAATCATGATTTCACATCTGGGGGCACTGCGTTGCTATGCACAAAGGCGTACTGCACAACGATGAATGGTGCACTTGTCTTCAACCAATGCTAACCCTGCTTGTTTGGAGTTAATACATTGGGAAGTCTGATAGCTGCTCACTGTTACTCTGTGGTTCTCGCCGGCTACTCAAGCTTTCTCCACTTGTAAAACTCTCCCACACAGGGTGATCCTGGCTGTTGAAAGTGTCATTAAACCTCAATAAATAAATTCACTTTATGAGTAAACTCAGTTACAACATTGGCAGTTGTTTCAAGGCAAGTCTTGGCTGCCTATACAGGCAGCCTAGACTTGCCTAGAAACAACTGCAAAGCCACAAAATGTAGATTGTCATGTTGTGGCAAAAATGTACAAAATTTCCAACCCTCTCACTTTCAGGGTTAAATTATTTTTGATGAAATTGGACCGGAAAAAATAAAAAAGTCCATGTCTTATTCCCGCTAATTTTGGAACATTTTTGTAATTTGGGGATACCGGTTAACCCTTTACCTAATATTACGGGAAAAAAACAGTCCTATTCACAAAAATTACCATTCAATGATCGTTATTTTTTCATTTTTACCTCAAAATAGCCTGTTCCAATGAGCTATGTTTTTGACACAAAAAAAATTAAAAAATATTTAATCAATAATTTGCAGCTTATCTCAGCTATCTTGTACTGTACATAAATAATCCTTTTGTTACTAATTGACTATTGAAAGTAATATTGCAATTTAGTGGTTAAATTCCTTTGTTATTTTAAGCTACAAGGTTGGATTAGTGGTCTATATTTAGAAGTAACAATTACCACTCTTAGAGTGTAAATAAAAATAAACACCCATCAATAAATAAATAATACAATGAGATTAAGTAAACTGTGACGTAGATCTCCTTCCCATGGAGCCTCACCTCATTTGATAAATATACTGGGTAGTATAAAATTTCCACATCAGCTACAGGCGGAAGATTGATTTACAAAGTAGCTGATTCATTATTTACACCTTGTGGTTGTGACTGTACCAGCTCAGTTAGGATATAAAAGTCCAATTCAAGGAAACAACTGTTTGTGTTATTTCATTCAAGGGTGAAGGACTGACAAGGTTTTTTCTAGCAGTTTCTTGTAAGTTTATTTTATTTTTGTTACTAGAATTTTCAGATGAGTTTATGTTTTGTGAATAATTTTCTGAATGTTGTTGGGACAATAATAGTTGAATTCATTGTAAAATAATCACCCCAATATTTCTTTCCTCATTCATAGATTGTTTCTGGTCATTGTCACTATTTCTTTTTCAGCTGATTGAGACTCCTTGTCATGATTCCTTAGCAACCAGGGTTTCTATGGATCATGAAGAGAAGGGAAAGTTATGGAACTGAATTCTGTTTATTCCAGGCCCTTTAAAAGCCTTGTAAATGAGTAATTTAAGAAAATGTTTAGGAAAGTTTGTGAAATGAACACTTTTGCTGGTCAGATTACAGGTTTTCACCCAAATCTGATTTGAAGACCACATATTTGGCCAGCAAGGAATTTAAAAAGAATAGCATGAAAATCACAAAAAACTAAACATAAGAAATTAGAATGGTACAACAAAAACAGGAATAATCTCCTTGAAATAAACTGAGAGAGCATTTTACTTATATATTCTTGAATGTTTCAATTGATTTTTAACATTGACATTCTCTCAACAAGTACCGTATATGTATAGGAAGTTATCAAAATTAAATGCATTTACATTTGTAAGATCATGGAATTTGAGTTAAACAGGTCACAAAAATTCAAGGAATTCAGTTTTTTAAAAGCTTGAGAAACCATGACTCGGAAGAAAAAAATTTTTTTCAACTTCCTTCACACTGGCATTAAAAATTTGAGTCTTCTGCAGTTTTCCTCACTTCAAACTAATTTATGATTACAACTGTCATATTTTATCTCTGGCACATATGGTCATAAGGGGATGGACTGGGAGGGGTGGTCAGATTACAATCCTGCCCATAGCTCTGTGTGTGTATGTTGTGGGGTGGGGAGGGGGTGGTTAGTTGTACCAAAATGCATTTTTTTCTGGAAGGCCTCAACCTGACAAAACTTGGTATATACATGTAAGGAGTACATGCATGACCTGACTAGAAACATAGAAATGGAGATTGGTCTTCTGACTTGACTAAAGATAGGTCGTCATCATAAAAGCCTGCAACAAATTGTCGTTTTATAGCTCACCTGACTGAAAGTCAGTATGAGCTATTGCAATCACTTGGCATCCGTCATCCATCTTCCGTCATGCGTCGTCCATCGTACATTGGCTTTTACAAAACAATCTTCTCCTCACAACCAATGGCCCAAATTGAAACATAATGGGCCACATCATCTTGAGGGTATTCTGTTTTAGTTTTTTTTCAAATGGGGTCTCTGCCATTTTTGGGCTTGGACTTATGCCCAAACAACATGAGATTCATTAAAAATCATCTTCTCATGAGCCACAGGTGGGAATGCTTTGATATTTGGTATGAAACTTCCTCTGGTGTTCAAGATTAAAAGTTGTTCAAAGAAAGTTGATGAATCCATATTTGGGCTCTCCAGGGGATGAGCTCACTTTTGAGCTCCCCTGAAAATTTCTATTTCAAGAACCAATCAAGTGATTTGAACCAAGTTTTATATGTGGCATTAGTTGACCCTAACTACTTCATTCATGCCCCCCAAATTTTTCCATGGGAACACCTGGCGCTAAAAATAGAAAAAAAATGAAATGTCCAATATTTCCCAAACTGCACAGACTCGAGATTTTGTATATGGTATGCTGCTTTCTTCTGAGCAGTTGAAACAATTGGACAAAAAAATTGCTGTGGAATCTGTCAATGGTTCATTCAGATTACATTTTCTCCAAGCCCATAACCCTTACAGTTTAGGACAACTTTGTCCAGGTGAGCGTTTTAGGCTCTCTTGAGCCTCTAGTTTATTTCACCTTGTCTCCTCCAATATCACTGTATAAACCAAGTTAACCCCTTCAACTCTGAAGAGATGAAAAAGTTTCAGCATATTTGCTGATTTCAGCAACTTCATGTGCAAAATGCTGAAATTTATTTTCTATAAATTTGAAGGAAAATGATCTTTATTGATATTAAACATCTGCCAACCAATAGGTTTACTGTGCATTCTTTTATTTTCTGAAGAAACAGAAACTTCACGAATTTGCCCTAAAAATGTGATAATTTTTGCTAATTTCAGTGAATATAATAGCATGCTATTCTCATCACTGGCACTCTGGATGTATCATTTCATCCGACTACAAAATGTACGATTTCATTCTGCAATTATAGGGAGATTCAATGAAGCTCTTTATTTAGAGATGTAAGATTAAATTATTACTGTTCATCACATGTTTATTGTGTCGTCTACTCGTCGACTATATAATTTTTCCTCATGCAAAAAATTTATACGAACTGCATTGAAAGAGTTAAGTGCACTTTTGACTCTCCCATCCTGCCCTCAGGTGCTTCTGGTGCTGGGGCATAGCTGGGATTTCTGTTGAAAGGGGCCATAATTTTTTTTTTTTTAGGGGGAGTGGGGGGGGGGGGGGGGTTGATTTGGGGGAGGGGTGTGTGGGTGCCAGGGTTTTTTTTTTTGGGGGGGGGAGGGGGGCTGGTTTGGGGGAGGGGTGTGTGGGTGCCAGGTGGATATATGTAAGGCATATCTGAAGGCTATAGGCCTGAAGTGGGGTGGGTATGACCCTCCCATTGGTGAGGCTTTGGAGGGCTCCCCCAAACACCTACCATACCCGCCCCAGCTCAGGCCTACGGTATTCCCCTCACATTGGTGGGGGTTGAAAATTTTGAAAATTCAATGCCCTGAGACTGAATGTAGGACCCTCTGGTGCTTTAATTTTCCCAGGGGGGGGGGGGGTTGCACTGTAATTATTAGGGCGTCATGGCCCCCTAGCCCCACCTCACCTATGACCCTGTTCTGGTGCCCTTTGAGACCTGTTAAAGTGGAGCCTACTTAATTACATAGGTTTAATAGATTACCTCTGTTAATTGCATATAATTATCAAACACCAATTACCAAACCTTCAGTACAAATTTGACTGTCAGTTGTAGGCTATAGAGAGTATGGTGGCTAAGTAGTTACAGAATTGGACTTCAAAGCAAAAGGTTGCCATTTCAATCCTGTCCAGCAGTAATTATGTTGTGTCTTTGGGTAAGGCACGTATTCCCGATTGCCCATGTGGAGGCATGGTGGCACTGTGTGCTAAGGTGTACAGCACATCAGTGGTGTGCTTGTCTTCAACCACTGCTGCTTGTGTAGAGTTAGTACATTGACATGGTAGGCAGTGGTTTGCTCAGAGTACTCCCATTTCCTTCACCTGTTAAACTGTCCAACATGATGTGATCCTCGCTGTCAAAAGTGTTATTAAACCCCAAGAACAAAACAAGCAAAAAAAATTGAATAAAAAAATCTTTACCTTGTGATCTATTGATCTGACAACTGCAAAATTGCTCACCTTTATAGACCAAGACATTAGTACATCCTTTATTTATTTATTTATTTATTTATTTATTTATTTATTTATTTATTTATTTATTTATTTATTTATTAGGGTTTAACAACATTTTAACACCCCGGGTCATACCACGTAGGTGACAGTTTTACAGGTGGAGGAAGCCAGAGTGCCGAGAGAGAACCACCGAGCAATGACGAGCAGCTGTCAGCTCTCCAACATCGTTAACTCTGCTCCGTGGCACAGGTAGGGTTAGATTGGTTGAAGACATGCGCACCATCGACATGCAGTACGCCTTAGTACACACCGTCATTGTGCCCCATGTAGGCAATCGTGGGTAAGTGCCCTGCTCAAGGACACAACGCTGGAGCACGAATCAGTTGCTGAAATGGTCACCCATCCAGCTACTAACCGCGCTTGACATTACTTAACTTCGGTGAGCTGACGAGAACCTAGTACATCCTGTAAGCATTTAATCTATTATATCTTGCTTGACAAACAAGTGCCATGTGCCCTGTCAAACAAGATGTAATAGAATAAGTGTTATTTTGTTTGACAGAAAGATGACCCAATTCTTGTTAACTGAATATTTTTTGTTGCCAATATGACTGTTTACTTAACAAGGTTAACCCTTTACCTATAAGGAAAAGCAGATGACACTTGCAAACAAAATTCTTTAGTAATTAAGTTTTTTCATTTTTTGCCGCAAAAACATAGCTAGGTTATAACCCTCATTGGAATAAGCTTGACAAGCTCATTCCAAAGAGGGGTCATAACCTATTTTTTTGAGACAAAAAAATAATGAAAATTAATTGGTGCTTTTTATGAAGAGTGTTGTCGGTTTTAACCATTACGTTGCCTAAAGGGTTAAGTGTGAGAAATATTCTTCAGAATTCTTATTTTTCAGATCTACCAATGACAATTTTTAGAATATTTTGATATTTGATATGCAGTATAATAAGGAGGTTCAGATTCAGTTTTAATCAAATCAAGTCCCTAGGGTCATATTTGAACTTCTGGGGGGCCAAATTTTAACCCTGTGCGATATGAGGAATATTCATTCAAAACTTTCTTCAGATCTACCAGTCAAAATGTTTTGATATTTGGTTTACAGTATCCTTAGTGGGGTCAGATTTGAGTTTCAAGCTGAGCTATTGCCATCACTTCTTGTCCATCGGCATACGTACATCCTTTGGCACACCCCACAGGTCACATTTAATTTATGATCAGATTGCTTTGAAACTTGGTATGCTTGTTTGGGCTGACTTCAAGATGGGCGCTATCGATTTTTTCAATTTCCGTCAAAAAAATGTTGCCGCTGGCAATGTTCTTAGAACTTAGTTTAGTCAGACCTCAATATTTCCCTTTGACACACCCTAAAGGGCACATTTATGATCGGATTGCTTTGACACCTGACATGCTTGTTTGAGGTGACCTCTAGATGGGAGCTATCAATTTTCTTCCACTTCCATCAAAAAATGTTGCCACTGACATCGACCTTTGAACTTAGTTTAGTCAGGCATCGGTATATCCCTTTGGCACACCATACAAGGAACCTTTTTCATCAGATCGGTTTGGACCTTGGTATGCTTGTTTGGGGTTACCTCTAGACAGGAGCTATCGATTTTCTTTGATATCTGCCAAGAAATGTTGCCACTAGGAATGACATTTGATGAACTTAGTGCAGTTATGCATCAAAATTTCCCTTTGGCACACCCTGCAGGGCACATTTATTATTGGATCGCTTTGAAACTTGGTATGCTTGTTTGGGATGACCTCTAGATGGGAGCTATTGATTTCCTTCAGTTTCAGTCAAAAAATGTTGCCACTGGCAATGTTCTTGGAACTTGGTTTAGTCAGACCTCAATATTTCCCTTTGGCACACCCTACAGGGCACATCATGATAGATTGCTTTGAAACCTGGCATGCTTGTTTGGGGTTACCTCTAGATTGGAGCTATTGATTTTCTTCTATTTCGGTCAAAAAATGTTGACACTGGCAGTGACTTTCGATGAACTTTGTGCAGTTACACATCAATATTTCCATTTGGCGCACCCTGCAGTGCACAGCATTTTGGAACTTGGTGTGCTTGTTTGGGACAACCTCTAGATGGGAGCTATCAATTTTCTTCAATTTCCATCAAAAAATGTCGCCGCTGGCAATGTTCTTAGAACTTAGTTTAGTCAGACCTCAATATTTCCCTTTGCCACACCCTACAGGGCACATTTATGAACAGATTGCTTTGAAGCCTGGCATGCTTGTTTGGGGTGACCTCTAGGTGGGAGCTATCGATTTTCTTCCGTTTCCGTAAATAAATGTTGCCGCTGGCAATGACCTTTGAACTTAGCGCAGTTATGCATCAATATTTCCCTTTGGCACACTCTGCAGTGCACATTTTTGACCAGATCACCTTGAAACTTGGTATGCTTGTTTGGGGTGAGCTCCAGATGGGAGCTATTGATTTTCTTTCATTTCCGTCCAAAAAATCTTGCCGTTGGCAATGTTCTTAGAACTTAGTTTAGTCAGACCTCAATATTTCCCTCTGGCAC
Organism: Pictodentalium vernedei; assembly: GCA_031216915.1. NCBI lineage: Eukaryota > Metazoa > Mollusca > Scaphopoda > Dentaliida > Dentaliidae > Pictodentalium > Pictodentalium vernedei. The sequence goes on from CM062296.1 coordinate 475,370,106, forward strand.
ACCCTACAGGGCACATTTATGAACGGATTGTTTTGAAATCTGGCATGCTTGTTTGGAGTGACCTCTAGATGGGAGCTATTGATTTTCTTCCATTTCCATAAAAAAATGTTGCTGCTGGCAATGACCTTTGAACTTAGTTCTGTCAGGCATCAATATATTCCTTTGGTGCACCCTACAGGGCACATTTATGATCAGAATGGTTTGAAACTTAGTATGTTTGTTTGGGGTTACCTCTAGATGGGAGCTATCAATTTTCTTCGATTTCTGTCAAAAACTGTTGCCACTGGCCGTGACTTTCGATGAACTTCGTGAAGTTACACATCAATATTTCCATTTGGCGAACACTGCAGTGCACAACATTTTAAAACTTGGTGTGCTTGTTTGAAGTGACCTCTAGATGGAAGCTATCCATTTTCTTTCATTTCAATCAAAAATAGTTGCCATTTGCAATGGCATCTGATGAACTTAGTAAAAACTTAGTGCACTTATGCATCAGTATTTCCCGTTGACACACCCTGCAGGGCACATTTATGATTGGATCGCTTGGAAACTTGGTGTGCTTGTGTGGGGTGATATCTCTATTGGAGTTATCGATTTTCTTCCATTTCTGTCAAAAAATGTTGCCACTGGCAATGTTATTAGAACTTAGTTTAGTCAGACTTCAGTATTTGCCTTTGGCACACCCTTCAGGGCACTTACTGCATTTGTATTTCAGCATTCTTTCTTCAGCCAGTCTTACAGTTTACATTTAAAAATGTATGGATTACTCTTACGTTGTGCACACACAATGCTGTTATGTTGAAATTTGACCAAATAACATTGGTACCAATGTTCTTCAGTTTTGCCATTTCACTTATAATTTAACTAGTTCAAGTTTGTCAAGTTGAGCTACAGTGTCACTAACACTTTCATTATTATTTTCATTATTTTTTTTAACTCACCTGACTGAAAGTCAAGGGGATCTCAAGTGATCACTTTCAGTCTGTCATCCATTTGGCCACCACAAGGGGCATACTCTGATAGCATCCATAAATGGTTTTCCAAAATTAAAAAAAAATCTTCTTCTCCAGAGCCATCAGTTAGAATCCTTTGCTGTTTGGTATACAACATCTCTAAAGGGAGATGCAGGTGACATCTTTCTTTTGTGTTAGGTAAAAGGTTAACCCTTTACCCAACGATTTGCCCACATCCACCCACATAATATGCAAATTCAGCAGCTGAAAAAATATTATTTTTCGAAAAATTCCAACAAAACCTTATCATGTGACCCGTCTTTGGAACAAGTTTGTTCCAAAGAGGGGTCACATGATATGGTTTTGTTGAAATTTTTTTTAAAAATTTGAAAAATGATATTTAAAATAATAAATTTTGAAATCGTTTGCATTGGGTAAAGGGTTAATCCACAAAACACTCAGGTCAGCACAACAAATGTAACTTTTGTGGAATTTCTCTTCATCTTTTAAGTGCTATACAAGTTAAAAAAAAACTGTGTGGCATCATAAACACATTGGATAGATAAGTTTGTCACACAAGATATCATTCTTGTCAATAACTTTGATTTATTCCTCATGGGAACCCCCAGGAAGTGAAGCAGTTCTTGTTTAAACAATCACTGTTTTACTGGTAAAACAGGACCCAGTCACTAATGCTTGGGGTGGAAGGCCTCTAAAATGGGCAACATGGGTTTAAACAATTGACTAAACTTGATTTTATCTCCATAATTAGCCATCATACAGAAGTATGTGACCTTAAATAAATAAATAAATACTTTGATTTACATGTATAGAAAGTTTTAAATTGTAACATATCATTTGAGATGCCAGATTGTGGCCAAACCCAGGGAAAATCAGAAATGGCCAAGTTCAAAGTTTTGTCAACTTCGGCAGGATCCTTGAACTACATATTTGCCAAAGTACAACTGAGACACCTTTGAGGTCAAGGACCTGAAGCAACTCGGCAGATGGCTGCCAAAATGGCTAACAATTCTTGGAAAAACATGAAAAATTGATAAAGACCACCCTTGCTATCAAACACCATGAGGGTATCCAACTAAAAGTACATTTTTAGATGAATGATGACAGTCACCTACAATAACAAGGATTTTGATCCAAATCCCAACAGACAAGCTGCAGATGCTGAAGCAAAGAATGGCAATAAACTGCTCTCTCTGTTGGGTGAGCTTCTGTATTTCTATAGGGCCTTTGCAAAAGGTCACCATCTCCATGAACTTAATATAACAGAGCCTGCCAAGTGATTCTCCAACTTTTGCTCCATACAAATTGAGACCCAGCCTTTTCAGGGATGGAGGAAACATCACTTATTTGGGATGCTCACTCTCTGATTTATGTATACCTGTATACCCAATTATATTCTTGAGAAAATTAGTTTTTCCTTGCCCGAAAGTTTCCAAGGTGGTGTCACAACTGCTCCATGCATGGATAAAAAGGATGCATAGTTTTACAACTTGTCCAACTAGGGAAACAACATACCCAATTTTTTAGGGGTGTCATCCACCGGGTCTATGAACCACTGATCAGAAATACACATCAATTCTCCAATAGTGCACCAAAAGTACCATAATACCACAAAGAAAATGCTTGTTCCACCGCTAGATCATCCGATAGCCTTGAATAGAATCATCATATCATCATTGCTGGAATAATACAGGTACTATAACCATCATTGTTTAGAGAACTTGACACTTGAATAAATTACGTTGTGCTCTTGCAATTGCAAGAAATGCTTGCTGAACAATGTGGACTTCTTGGTGTGCAGTGTGAGTTGTATATCGAAACATGTTTTCCCAGACCTCCTTCGATGTTCGTGGTCTTTTATTGATCCGTCCTTATTCCCATCAAAGCCGAAACAATACTTCCCATATCTTGATCAATCAAAAGTGGTGTCTGTCATATTTGTTAGGAAGCTTTCTTAACCCTGTGGAGAAGAGCACTGCCATTGAGGTCAGGAATAGGGTTACCCCAAATTTCTACAAAATTGGTCATCTCATTTGCTTGTTGAGCTTTCACAGGTTTTTCACAGGTTTTTGCATTGCAACATCCTTAAAGACTTTGCAATTGCTAGCTGTGAGCTCGTATTGAAAAGAATTGTTGAGTAATCTCCTGAGTGATGGCAGTCAAGCGAGAAAACAAGATCATCAAATTTGTCAAAACTTTTTGGTTGTTGATCTTAACACTATAATTAAGATTACCTTCATGCTTCTTTCGATTTGCATTTTCAAGGAGTTCTGAAAGTCAAGAGTTTTTACACCTTTCATTTTTTTTTTTGAGAAATAGCTTCCAGTTTTACTAAATATCACCCCTAAATATTCATAATGATGTACTATTTGGAGTGGTTTACCATGTATTGTGCATGCAATTTGTTTTTTAGGTTTTTTCCCAAATATCATTGACTTATTGTAATTTATTTTTAATTGCCATGCTTTGCAATATTCATACAGGTTTTCTAGTAATGTTTTTAACTCATCAGCAGTCTCTGACAGCAGTACCATATCATCGGCATATAAGAGAAGCATTAATTTTACCAGGATTTCTTCTGAATGAGACAGATTTTGTAGTTCAATGCCTGGACTCTGCTTACTAGAAAAATAATATTCTGGAAGGTTTGATTTGAATTATTTTACCAGAGTTATATCTCTTGTCGACTGTAAATTTATCAAAATTGCAGGTTATTAGCTCACTGAAGGGAGCTTAACTTATCACTTGCCGTCCGTCGTCGTCGTCCATCGTCGTCGTCCGTCGTGAACTTTACATTATCGACTTCTCCTCACAAACTACTGGACCAAATTGAACCAAATTTTATGTGCATGTTCCTTATCATATGTCAATTCAAGTTTGTACAAATAAACTTGCCATGCCCACAGGGGGCACCAGAAGGGGCATAACTGATAGCACCCATACATTTTTTCAAAAATTCAAAAAAATCATCTTATCCACCAGTCAGAATCTTTTCATATTTGTTATACAGCATCTCTAGAGGGGTCAGATGCAAGTTTGTTAAAAATGAGTCCCTGGGTTAAGATTTGGGCTTCCTATTGGAGCCCAAAGTTTAACTTGGTGCAATTTGAGGAAATTTCTTTGAAAATCTTCTTTCAGATCCACCAGTCAGAGTCAGAATCCTTTCATGTTTGGTATACAACATCTGTAGGGGGGTCAGATTCAAGTTTTTTCAATTCCAGTCCCTGGGTTAATAATTGGGCTCCCTGTAGGAGTTCAAATTTTCACTTACTGAAATATGAGGAAATTTCTTTAAAAATCTTCTTCTTCAGATCCACCAGTCAAAATGCTGGGGGGGGGGGGGGGGGGGGGGGGGGAAGGGGGGGTCAGATTCAAGTTTGTTCCAATTGGGTCCCTAGGTTGAAAATTTTGAGTCTAAATTTTGAGTCTGGTTTGGTCTTAGAAATTTTTGACCAAAATTTGAGGAAAAAAAAAAATTGTTTTTGGATTTTTTTATGCGTTTTGTTCAATTTTGAGATGAACCACCCACCCCCCCCCCCCCCCCCCCCCCCCACCTAACCCCCCCCCCCCCCCCCCCCCCCCCCCCCCCCCCCCCTCTTGGTTTTTTTTTTTTTTTGCCCCTTTCAGTCCTTGGTTTAAAATTTGGGCTCTGTGGGCAGGGGGGGGGGGGGATGTTACATTCAAGTTTGTTCAAATCCATTCCTTAGTGTTTTTTCCATAAAATTTGCCTCTCATGACTTCATTCCTTTGTAGTGTTATGAACCTATGTCTAACTGAATTAAATGATACTTGGTGTGTGACATTATTGGGTATGAATTACATGTCCAGGTTGATGAGATTATTGCTATTATAACATAAAAGTCAGCAGGGGATATGGATGTCGTTAGATGGTCTTGTCCCCTCTTGATTTGGGCAATACTCCTATCATGCTGATCACTTGTAACATGTTCAACATTTGTGATTGTTGACATTGCATTGTGAATTTAAGCACACCAATGAATGCTGAGAACCCGCTGAAGACAGGCAGAATTGGAAGAAAATCTTACCCCTCTTCAGAGTGCCTTGACTCTTAATAAAATGTAAGAGGACCTGCTCACTTACCAGGTTGGTGGAGAAGGACCAACCCATGGTTGACTACTTTGTCTAACAGAGTGATTTCCCTTCTCTGCGAAACATTTTTAGAGCCAGGGATGCTTCTTGGGCAACCCAAGCATCATTTGGAGGTGCAGTGTATGCAGTGGCATTGTCGTAACCAGTTCTCGTCAGATCACTGAAGTTAAGCAATGTCGAGCCCGGTTAATCATTGGATGGGTGACCGTCTGAGCGATCAATTCGGACTCCCGCGTTGTATCCTTAGGCGAGTCACTTAACCCCGATTGCCCACATGGGGGCACGATGGTGCCGTGTAATAAGGCGTACTGCTTGTCGATGGTACAATGTCTTCAACCAATCTAACCCTGCCTGTGCTGCCGTGTGGAGTTACGATGTTGGGTTTGCTCAGTGGTTCTCTCCGCGTACTCTGGCTTCCTCCACCCGTCACGGTCATGGTCATGATTAGCCATTGTGCATAAGTATATGACCTTAAACACCAATAAATAAAAATAATTAAATAATCAGACAACATTCTGGTATCACCATCATAAGAAACCCTGGATTTTTTTTATCAAGGTTGCATGAATCCTGCAAAAGTTGTAATTTTACATGTATACCCATGTTCCGATCGATTGAAACAACACTTACTTAGTTTTGTTAATTAACTTCTCAACAGCAGATCAAAACTACTATACTCTGGTCTCGATTCATTGTTCCCTGCATTGGCCTTTGACAAAACTATGTGAAATCTATTTTGTGGTCTCCCTGACTTTGTCAGCTACAAACAACACTTGTAGGAAAAAAAATTGTTTTTTCTTTTACACTGTAATAGAAAAATTATTGTATGATATCTTTGAATTATACTGTGCATCAAAATGTATTTGCTCTATTGGAAATGCTGTACTATGTGTAGATCCTTAAAAAAGACATTGGCCAAACCCTTGAGTCCTACCTAACCTGCTTAGATTTTTTTTTCATTTCTCAAAAAATGAAGTCGTAGCTTTCGTAAGCAGCCACATCTTGATTTGATGGAAACATCAATAGAGTCTGGTATCAAGAAATCTTTGGTAAAAATATTACTTACAGGGGATATTTTGTAGAGAAGAACTTTACTTGATGATTGTGGAGAATCATGGCTTTTCCAGATGAGATTCCATGATTTTTTATGACCTCAGAATGTCTGAAGAATTGTTTTTAACTGTATCACTAAAGTATCTTTATTCATACCTTTGCAAAAGTGGGTATAATAGTCTCAAATGGCCCAGTTTGATAAAGAAAGTTTAGGATAAAATCATCATTATTGGTGGAGAGAGTTAGTATCAATATCAGCATCTGAAAAGTCTGTGTCCGACAAAAGAAGTTAGATTTATTTGCCACACACCCATTAAGTGCTGTGGGTATTTGCAAAAAAAGCCCACTACATCTCAAATTTATCTAAAATTTTGATGCTTGGAAGTTTGTGGAGGGTTATTAAATGCTTGAGAGAATAATTCTTCCCAAGGGTCTATTTGTTCTTGAAAATCTGTAAGAACCACTTGAAGAAATCAACAGAAAATGTGAACTTTAAGTTCTTAAGGGCTGTCTGTCTTTGATCTGGCAAACCAGGGTAAAGGCTTGGTGTTTTTAATAACCTTAATATTTTCAAACATTATCCTCTGTGAATTCTGTGTCTGATAAAAGTGTTTATGTTTATCAGTTACATACCAATTTGATGCTGTTTGTGTCCAAAAACAGCCAATTTTATCAAAATTTTGACTTTTAGCAGCCTGCAGATGGGTTAACAAACAGCGGAATATTCTATCCATGCAACTTGTAATACCACACCAAGACCTGCCAATGTCCAATTGTTCTTGAAAATCGCCAACAGACAGTTAACAAAATGCACAGAAAATGTAAAGTTGAAGCTTTTAAGGGGCATCACTCCTTAACCAGTCCAAAATGGGTTAAGCTTCATTCGTTTAAGTACCCTTACTACTTACAAAAATAGTAAAATCCTCAGTGAATTCCATGCACAATAACAGAAATTTTGTTCATACTCACAGGGTGGTTTTGGTGCCTGAAAACAGTCCATTTTATCAAAATATTGATGTTTAGTAGCCCGTGGAGGGTTGACAAATGCTTAACATAATATTCTGTCTATGCAGAATGTAAGGTCAGACAAAGACCTGCTAATGATCATTTTGTCTTCTAAGTCAGGCAGAAGCATTTGGAGAAATCCACAGAAAATGGGAATTTGAAGCTTTTAGGGGGTATCTCTCTTTAACCAACCCAAAATGGGTTAAGACTTGGATTTTTGAATACCCTTACTGCGTACAAACATTTTTTCCTATAAATTGTGCATACGATAGAAGGAGGTACTTTTCTTTGTGGCGTACCCATTGGGTTCTGTTGGTGTCCAAAAACAGGCCATTTTATCAAAATTTTGATGTTCAGCAGTCTGAGGAGTGTTAACAAATGCTTACAGAATATTTTGTCCATGTAATGTGTAATGTCACACTAAGACCTGTGAATGGGCAATTTTTCTGGTAATCTAGAAGATGTTTTTCAAAGAAATCCAGAGAAAACATGAATTTTTAAGATTTTGATGGGTATCACTGTTTAACCAGTCCAAAATAGGTTAATACCCTTATTACAAAAATCATCCACGGTGAATACCACTTCCAATAAAGGAAGTTATGTTTATTCCTCTACTACACGTTGTGTGCTGTGGGTGGCTGAAAACAGCCTATTTTATCAACGTTTTTATGTTTGAGAGCCTGTGGAGGGTTAACAAAAGCTTATAAGAATATTTTGTTCCTGCAACTTGTAATGTCACACCAAGACCTGCAAATGACTAGTTTTTTCTTGAAAATCTACACAACATTTTTAGAGAAATCCATGTGAAACATGAATTTTTGAGCATTTGAGGGGTATCGCTCTTTAACCAGCCCAAAATGGGTTAACGCTTGGTTTTTTGAATAACCTTATTGCTTACAAAAATGGTCCTTGGTGAATTCCACATCCAACAAAGGAAGTTATGTTTATCTCTCAGGTAGACAATGGGTGCTGTGGGCGCATAAAAAAACACATTTTCTCAAAATTACGATACTTCGTGGCCTGTAGAGGGTTAATAAACGCTCACCGGAATATTTTGTCCATGCAACTTGTAATGTCACACAAAGACCTGCGAATAGTCAATTTTTCATGAAAACCTACGAGATGGTTTTAGAGAAATCCACAGAAAATGGGAATTTTAAGCTTTTAAGGGGTATCTCTCTTTAACTAGTGCAAAAATGGGTTAAGACTTCGACTTTTAAATACCCTTACTACTTACAAATATGTTTCCTTATAAGTTTCATGTCTGACAAAAGAAGATACTTTTCTTTGTGGCCTATTCATTGGGTGCTGTTGGTGTCCAAAAACAGTCCATTTTATCACAATTTTGACATTTAGTAGCCCTTAGAGGGTGAACAAATGTTCACCGGAATATTTTGTCCATGCAGCTTGTAATGTCACACTAAGACCTGCGAATGGGCAATTTTTCTTGAAAATGTACAAGACTTAATTAGAGAAATCCACGGAAAACATAAATTTTTATCCCCGCTTTCGTCGGGGATATTGTCGTTATCTCCGTCCGTCCGTCCGTCCGTAATCCGGCCGGTGTTACATTCACTTGCATTAATGTTTAAACTATGCTAATGTGTTCAGGTATCACCAGTACATGTGCATGAAGGTTTCGGGATTTTGATTTGGTTCCAAGTGGTTCCAGTGGAACCATTTTTATCCTTAGAAAATCTTTGTCCGCTCAAAGGTTCTTAGGGTATTGAATTCGATACGTTTAAACCATGTTAACATGTTCAGATAGCATCTGTAGATGTGCATGAAGGTTTCGGAATTTTGATTTGGGTCCAAGTGGTTCCAGTGGAACCACTTTTACCCTCAGAAAATCTTTGTCCGCTCAAAGGCTCTTAGGGTATTGAATTCGAAACGTTTAAACCATGTTAACATGTTCAGATAGCATCTGTAGATGTGCATGAAGGTTTCGGAATTTTGATTTTGTTCCAGGTGGTTCCAGTGGAACCACTTTTATCCTTAGAAAATCTTTGTCCGCTCAAAGGTTCTTAGGGTATTGAATTCGAAACGTTTAAACCATGTTAACATGTTCAGATAGCATCTGTAGATGTGCATGAAGGTTTCGGAATTTTGATTTGGGTCCAAGTGGTTCCAGTGGAACCACTTTTATCCTTACAAAATCTTTGTCCGCTCAAAGGCTCTTAGGGTATTGAATTCAAAATGTTTAAACCATGTTAACATGTTCAGATAGCATCTGTAGATGTGCATGAAGGTTTCAGAATTTTTATTTGGTTCCAGGTGGTTTCAGTGGAACCACTTTTATCCTTAGAAAATCTTTGTCCACACAAAGGCTCGTAGGGTATTGAATTTGAAACGTTTAAACCATGTTAACATGTTCAGATAGCATCTGTAGATGTGCATGAAGGTTTTGGAATTTTGATTTGGGTCCAAGTGGTTCCAGTGGAACCACTTTTATCCTTAGAAAGTCTTTGTCCGCTCAAAGGCTCTTAGGGTATTGAATTCGAAACGTTTAAACCATGTTAACATGTTCAGAGAGCATCTGTAGATGTGCATGAAGGTTTTGGAATTTTGATTTGGTTCCAGGTGGTTCCAGTGGAACCACTTTTATCCTTAGAAAATCTTTGTCCGCTCAAAGGTTCTTAGGGTATTGAATTCGAAACGTTTAAACCATGTTAACATGTTCAGATAGCATCTGTAGATGTGCATGAAGGTTTCGGAATTTTGATTTGGGTCCAAGTGGTTCCAGTGGAACCACTTTTATCCTTAGAAAATCTTTGTCTGCTCAAAGGCTCTTAGGGTATTAAATTCGAAACGTTTAAACCATGTTAACATGTTCAGATAGCATCTGTAGATGTGCATGAGGGTTTCACAATTTTGATTTGGGTCCAAGTGGTTCCAATGGAACCACTTTTACCCTCAGAAAATCTTTGTCCGCTCAAAGGCTCTTAGGGTATTGAATTCGAAACATTTAAACCATGTTAACATGTTCAGATAGCATCTGTAGATGTGCATGAAGGTTTCAGAATTTTGATTTGGTTCCAGTGGAACCACTTTTATCCTTAGAAAATCTTTGTCGACTCAAAGGCTCGTAGGGTATTGAATTTGAAACATTTAAACCATGTTAACATGTTCAGATAGCATCTGTAGATGTGCATGAAGGTTTTGGAATTTTGATTTGGGTCCAAGTGGTTCCATTGGAAACACTTTTACCCTCAGAAAATCTTTGTCCGCTAAAAAGCTCGTAGGGTATTCAATTTGAAACATTTAAACCATGTTAACATGTTCAGATAGCATCTTAGGGTATTGTCGGGGATATTGTCATTATCTCCGTCCGTACGTACGTATGTCCATCCGTCCGTCCGTCCGTCCATCCATCCGTCCGTCCGTCCGTCCGTACGTCCGTCCGGTGTTACATTCACTTGCATTAATGTTTAAACTATGCTAATGTGTTCAGGTATCACCAGTACATGTGCATGAAGGTTTCAGGATTTTGATTTGGTTCCAAGTGGTTCCAGTGGAACCATTTTTATCCTTAGAAAATCTTTGTCTGCTCAAAGGTTCTTAGGGTATTGAATTCGATACGTTTAAACCATGTTAACATGTTCAGATAGCATCTGTAGATGTGCATGAAGGTTTCGGAATTTTGATTTGGGTCCAAGTGGTTCCAGTGGAACCACTTTTATCCTTAGAAAATCTTTGTCTGCTCAAAGGCTCTTAGGGTATTGAATTCGAAACTTTTAAACCATGTTAACATGTTCAGATAGCATCTGTAGATGTGCATGAAGGTTTCGGAATTTTGATTTGGGTCCAAGTGGTTCCAGTGGAACCACTTTTACCCTCAGAAAATCTTTGTCCGCTCAAAGGCTCTTAGGGTATTGAATTCGAAACATTTAAACCATGTTAACATGTTCAGATAGCATCTGTAGATGTGCATGAAGGTTTCGGAATTTTGATTTTGTTCCAGGTGGTTCCAGTGGAACCACTTTTATCCTTAGAAAATCTTTGTCTGCTCAAAGGTTCTTAGGGTATTGAATTCGAAACGTTTAAACCATGTTAACATGTTCAGATAGCATCTGTAGATGTGCATGAAGGTTTTGGAATTTTGATTTGGGTCCAAGTGGTTTTTCAATCATGTGACAATGATGTGATCAGAACACTACCCTTTATACATCATGTTGGGTAAAGTATCTTGTTTGAAATATTGAAGTAGTTTCACATGTGAGTCTTCAGAAGGAAATTAAATACTGTTTTATCATTTTAAATCACACATATGCGTGAAGCCTTTTTATCCAAGTCTGTATCCTGCACTAACCAAAAAGGAAAGTGCAAATGCAGGGATATACTATAGTGTGCTTCGCACACAAATGGCACCATCTAGTTGTGCTTTAGATGGGCATTGCGGTTTAACCTGCCCAAAACGGGTTAACGCTTGACTTTTTGAATACCCTTATTACTTACAAAAATGATTCTCAGTGAATCCTACTTCGAATAAAGGAAGTTATGTTTATCTCTTGGGTATCGTTTGGGTGCTGTGGGGGACCGGAAACCTGGAAACATCCTATTTCAACAAAATTACGATGCTTGGCAGCCTGTAGAGGGTAAATAAATGCTCACTGGAATATTTTGTCCATGCAACTTGTAATGTCACACAAAGACCTGGAAACAGTCATTTTTTCTTGAAAAGATGTTTTTAGAGAAATCAACAGAAAGTGGGAATTTTAATCCTTTAAGGGCTCTTGAACCAGCACAAAAAGGGTTAAGACTTTGACTTTTGATTACCCTTACTATTTACAAAAATGTTTCCGTATAAATTTTTCGTTCGATAAAAGGAGGTACTTTTCTTTGTGGCATACCCGTTGGGTGCTGTTGGTGTCCAAAAACAGCCCATTTTATCACAATTTTGATGTTTAGCAGCCCGTAGAGGGTTAACAAATGCTCACCGGAGTATTTTGTAAAAGGCAACTTGTAATGTGATAATAAGACCCATGAATGGGCAATTGTTCTTGAAAATCTACAAGAATAGTTTAGAGAAATCTGAAGAAAACATGAATTTTTTAGCTTTTGAGGGGAGTATTGCACTTTGACCAGACCAAAATGGGTTAATTCTTGTTTTTATGAATACCCTTATGACTTACAAAAATGATCCTCGGTGAATTCCACTTCCAATAAATGAAGTTATGTTTATCTGTTGTGTATTGTTTGGGTGATGTGGCGGCCTGAAAACAGCCCATTTCATCAAAATTTTGATGTATGGCATTCTGTGGAGGGTTAACAAATGCATTGCCTTATGGCTCTTGTATATTAATGGTCATGTCACAGCCAGGTCAAACAATGATGGATGTTTAAATAAAATCTACAAGACCTGTTTCGAAAAAGTGCCAAGAAACCATAATTTTGACAGTTTTTTGCCAGTTCTGGTGAAATAAGGGTTAAATTGAAAATTTCGCTCTGGTACGTTTTTATACACCCATTTAAAAAACAGTCGTATTATGTTATCAGTCTGTCCATCTGTCTGTCCGTCTGTCTGTCCGTCAACAATTTGGTTTCCGTTCATTTAAAGTCGAACGCCTGAACAGATCGACATCAAACTTTCAGAAGTTGTTTTTAGCATTAAAATACAGGTCAAGTTCGATATTAGTGTTTCTCAGTCCATCTGCTGCAGAGATACAACACAATTTTTCTAAAAAAAATGGTTTCTGTTCATTTAAAGCTGAACGCATTGACGGATTGACACCAAATTTTTCAGATGTTGTTTTTAGCAATGAAATACAGGTCAAGTTCGATATTGGTGTTTCTCAGTCCATCCACTGCAGAGTTATGACTCTTTGAAAACACAATCTTTCGAAAAAAAATTGGTTTCCCTTCATTTAAAGTCGAACGCCGTGACGGATCGACATCAAACTTATAGATGTTGTTTGCAGCAATAAAATTCAGGTCAAGTCTGATATTGGTGTTTCTCAGTCACTGCAGAGTTATGGCCCTTTGAAAACACAATTTTTGAAAAAAAAATGGTTTCCATTCATTTAAAGCTGAACGCCTTGACAGATTGACACCAAATTTTTCAGATGTTGATTTTATACACCCGTTTGAAAAATGGGACATATTATGTGAATGGTCTCTCCACCCGTCTGTCTGTCTACTTTAGTTTGCCTTGACCAATTTATTTCAGATTTTCAGGATCGACATCAAACTTTCAGATGTTGTTTGTAGCAATAAAATTCAGGTCAAGTTCGATATTGGTGTTTCTCAGTCCATCCGCTGCAGAGTTATGGCCCTTTGAAAACACAATTTTTTCATTCATTTAAAGCCGAACGCCTTGACACCAAATTTTTCAGATGTTGATTTTATACACCCGTTTGAAAAACGGGACATATTATGTGAATGGTCTCTCCACCCGTCTGTCTGTCTGACCGTCCATGGACAGATTTCGTTTCCGGACGATAACTTTAGTTGTAATGGTTTGAGCTGAGTTAAATTTGGCATGTGGATTTAGTATGACAAAATACAGGATGGGTTCGATTTCCGTTTCTAGCGGTCCATTTACAGTAGAGTTATGGCCCTTTATTTATGGGAATTTAGCCCAACTTTTCATTTCCGGACGATAACTTTAGTTTGCCTTGACCGATTTATTTCAAATTTTCAGTTTTTTGTTTTTGACCACAAAATACAGCTCAAGTTCACTTTTGACCACAATCGCATATACCTTTCCAGAGTTATTCCCCTAGAATGATTGCAAATTTGTGGATTTTGTGGTTTCCGGATGATAACTTTAGTTTGCCTTGACCGATTTTTTTCAAATTCTCAGATTTTGTTTTTGACCACAACACACAGCTCAAGTTCACCTTTGGCCATAATCGCATGTACCGTTCCATAGTTATTCCCCTTGAATGATTGCAAATTTGTGAATTATGTGGTTTCCGGATGATAACTTTAGTTTGCCTGGACTAATTTGTTTCAAATTCTCAGATTTTGTTTATGACCACAAAGCACAGCTCAAGTTCACTTTCGGCCAAAATCGCATGTACCTTTCCAGAGTTATTCCTCTTGAATTTGTGCATTTTGTGTTTTCCGGATTATAACTTTAGTATGGCCTAACTGATTTTTTATACGCCTGTTGAAAAACCGTCGAATTATGGAATAAGTCTGTCTGTCTGTCCATTTGACAACCCATTTGTTCATCCGTTGGTCTTTCCGTTCGTCAACATTTGGTTTCCAGATGATAACTTTAGTATTTGTTTTTCGATTGACTCCTAAACTTGGTATGTGGTTTAATCAAAACAAAAGACAGGTCAAGTTTGAATATGGGGTCAGTTCGAACTTCGAAGTTCCCCTGAATTATGGACCTTGTTGGACATAGAATGTATCAAATATTTGGTTTCCGGATGATAACTTTTATTATTTGTTTTCTGATTGGTTCCAAACTTGGTATGTTGTTTAATCACAACAAAATACAGGTCAAGTTCGAATATGAGGTTGGTCCAAACAATTTTCACCCTCACCCCCATCCTAACCCCAACCCTTCAAAAATACAAAAGAGGCATATATTTTCCCGCTACGTGGTGTTCTTGTTACTTTATGTGTCCCTCTATGCGTGTGCAAAATTATGTGAAAATCGGTTCGATAGTGGCTTCTGAATTGTACAGACAAAATGTGTGGGGAATAAAAAATAATAATAATCCGTTGAAAAACAATAGTCTTCAAAGGAGGGAAAAGCCTAATAATCTGTAGAAAAACAATAGTCTTTTCCAGAGGGAATGTCTTTTCCAGAGAGAAAAGCCTAATTATACTTCATCTTGCTGAGTGAATATACAGTGGAGGCCACTTAACTGGATATCTCTTAACTGAATAACCCTGTTAATTGAATATAATTTCCCTACACAAAACCATTTACCATATACCTTCAGTACAAATTTGACCTGTTAATTTAATGTAGGCAATAGAGTAAACTCCTGTTAATTGAATAAAAAAAATATTGTAACCTGTTGAGAAATTACCCTGACTCTCCCCTGTTTTCCTTTGTTTATAGACCAACTTGGCCTCAGAACATCCATTACAGGCATTTTATCTAGTATATCTTGTTTGACAGAGCTGATGGAGCTCTGTCAAACAAGATACAATAGAACAAATCCTAAGTTTATCTCTAGATTATGGGAAAATGAGACAATTCCTGTTAATTCAATACTCCTGCTAATTGAATAATTTTCATTGGCAAAATGGCTTTTCAATTAACAGGGTTCCACTGTATTTGAAAATCTGCCTGCCAAAGCTGATTTATTTATATATTTTATTAAGGTTTAACGACACATTAACAGGCAAGGTCATATCATGTTGGTGACAGTTTTTAACAGGTGGAGGAAGCCAGAATACCCGGAGAGAACCACTGAGCAATGACGAGCATCTGCTGAGACAGTCATCCGTTCAAGGACTAACCAGGCCCGATGTTGCTTAACTTTGGTTATCTGACAAGAACCGGTTACCACAACCCCCACCCCCACCACCCCCTTGCCAAAGCTGACCATTGCAAACATTGTAAAAATAGAAAATATTTTTCATGATTGACGTTTTCACTCCAAGGCTTTCAGTAAAAGCATCAAGCTGTGATTCATGATGTGATTCATTGACTGGAGGTTTACCGTACAATTGCCGAGGAGTGGTTGTAACCCACACATGGGCTTTGATCTCCATGCATGCGTTTACCAGGTAATAAAAATCATCTTCATCAAAATTTTAATTAATGAAGCACCGGGTTGTACCCGGTGCTTCATTAATCAAATTTTTGATAATTGATCCTGCAGTTAGTGTTTAGAATCTAACATTCTGTGTCCGTGGAAATATTGCCCAAAGTCACCAGTCTATTGCAGCCATACTTTATGCATGTCAGACATTTATTTGCCACTGTATTCGAAACTAGATTCCTATGTGCAGTAGAAAAAGTTATGATATTCAAAATTTAGAAATTCCTTACCCTTGAAAAGTCTTGTAAAAATGGGTGATTTAAAAAAAATGGTCCAGAAAAGAAAAAGTACACTCTTGGTTAAATAACTGGTATTAACCAAATTTGACCAGCAGTGAAATGCTGGACAAAATGGATTGAAGATCAGTTATTTGACCGGCATTTCTCTGAAGACATTATTTGACCGCAGTTTGATGAAGTTAAAAAAAACCCCAACACATAGCATTAAAGTCACCAAAACAATGAAAAATCATATTTGCAAATTGGAGGGTTTGCAAAATAGAGGTTTACTCTAAAGGGAGACAGAATTTTGCTAATATAGACATCGATGCTTCAGTTGATCGATTCAGCAGTGACAATCTCTTAATAGGTTGTGAAACTTAGTTTTGGAAATTGTGTGCTCTTACATTTTTACGATCATGAAATTTTGAGTTGAACAGGTTATGAAGTGTCTTGGACAGTCATGGAATTCAGATGTTAAGAAGCTGCAGGAACAATGTCGCAACTTCTCTTGAGTCTCTGTTGATTGTAAAAAAAAACCTCATTTATTAACCAATCACCTAAATACCATTACCAAACTGATTTGACAAATCTTTTTCTCTACATTTATGAAAACTCCCAACATCTTAAACATGTTCCTTTGAGGAAGGGTCATAAGCCGTGTTTAAAAAAAGAAAAATTAAATTGAAAATGTTGGAGATTGAAACTGATGTTTGAAAATCATGTAATATGGAGTTAATCCCCACACCATTTATACAGTTGATATCTGAAACCATCACTGAAGACAAAAGCTAGATTAATTTTCATGTTGATCAGTGAGCACAAAAAATCTTACCTTAAATTGTTTCACTTTAAGTGTTGAAGTCAAAACATTTGAGAAAATTTGTTTCAGTTGATGAGAAATCTTCAGCAACAGTTTGCAAAATGTTGAGGGTGAGATACATGCAATTTGTTTTAGGAATATAAAAAACTGAGGTAACCATTTTGGGCATTTGAAAAAAAAAACACAGCTTTTTCAACTACTATTCTAAATTATATGTAATTCGACATGAATGACTTAACACTTTTGCTGCTGAAAGCGACTATTGTCACCTATTTTATGATGGTCATCTGTATGTTCTGGTATGCATGGATCAAACATACTATCTGACTAATTGTTGGAAAGGGCTCAGGAAGCCCTTTCCAACAATTAATCAGATGATAGAGTTTCAGGCATGTCATAATTTTTATTAAACTTCCTCGCATAAAGGCACACTTAGAGGTCCTCTTTATCAGTGACTCTCTGACAATGATAATTCAATGTAAACTGAAAGGAAAATGGACATGGAAATCAGGTCAGGTAACGATCTTGTCGGTAATTTACATAACCTTTTCAGTGCTTTGTAAATGAATGATTCTGGGATTTAGAGTTTGCTCCTTTTGGGTACAAATGTCAACTTGTCAAGCTAGTTAGATTGTGAAATGAGTATCTGTGAAATGAGTATCTGTTTTACTGAAAGTAAATGGCATATTCTAAAGTTCCCAACTTCTCCTTGAAATTGGGCAGTTTCTTTCTCAAATTCTGATCCGTTTCACTTATTTTCATGTCAGGTAACTCGTCAATGCCGTGATTGGAAATAAAAACAAAACTGACAGGACGGTGGAATCATAAGATTTCCGTCTCAAACGGCATCTTTGTGACTAAATGTTTGAGCCCCCCCCTCCTCCTCGACACACATTCACGATTCCCGTATCTACACCCTTGGGCTTGAATGACTTTTTATGAAGGCATATGCAGATGTAATTTTTTGTTCATTAAATTGACAGGAAACAATTGCAATACAGTTTTACTTCATTTCAAGTTCACTTGTTTGTTATTTAACATGTTTTATTTCTATCCTGTCCCAGTTTAATACATAAGATATGAAAAATGTCTATTGTGTTCCAAAAACTGAAACCGAAAACCGAGTTTTTTCGTCCAAAACCGGACCGAAACTGAAATGAGGGAAAATTTAAAAAATGACCAGTTCTACACTCTGTATATGGCTAATGTGGGCATGGCAGTGAAAGGATTAAACAAGTGCCTCTTCAGATGGCAGAAGTTAAGGTAGCATTTTGTTTGTGACCAATGAGCCCTCCAGTCCAGTGAATAGAGATCAATGGTTTACAAACACTCATGATCAGACTCTCCAAAAAGTTTTTGCCCTCTGACTTATAACTGACAGGTTGCAGCTACTAGGACAGTCACTCCTGTTCCTAAATAACTAAACAATTTCATTGGTTGCTTCCAACACATGGCCCTTCATTGAGAAAGGTTTGAAGAGCCCATTCCATTGAGAGATCATAATCATGTTAGAAAATTGAAAATAAAAAAAAATGAGAAAAACTGAACATTCCTCAGTACAAAAATTTCAATTGTGACTTCTCTGTGTGGATTTGGCCATTTAATTAGGTAACAGGTTGAAAATAGTACTTGAATCTCACCTTGGCAAACATGAATGTTTGACTTGTAAGTTTAGAAAGGTCACTTTCTGCAAAATCGTATAATCAGTTTGCGAATACATCTGGTTCAATAAAAGATAAATAAATGGAACTGTGCTTACATTAGAACTGTGCTTACATTTGAAGAGTGTGCGTGCAGGTTTAGCAGGCTGCCATTATTTTTTTCTAAGTACCATGATGTACATCCTGAACAAGATATCCCAAAATAAAATCAATTTCACTTACATTCTTTTTGTTACCTTTCCAGATGTCTGGTTTTAACTGGTAGAGTGCCTCATTATATCTCAAAGGTGATTTGAAACACGAGTATTTGTTTTTCAAAGACACCATGCTAACAGAAATGGGATCCTTAGTTAAGCAAGATGTTCTTCACAAATAATTGTTTTATTACCATTTATTGGATAGTGCCTGTTGGCACTCTCCAATAAATGGTAACAAAACAATTTTTATGTAAACATTTTTTTTCTACTGCTGAGCAAACAAACAGGCTAACACATGCAGTGTCTTCTTTCAATAGAGCCATAATAGTATAGTTTCTAGCACTCTGCTAGTTAAGTGAGTTTACTCTGACACGAGGTGACTCAGGCTGTCAAAGGTGTTGTTAAACCCCAATAAATGAGTTTACATGCTGTGACACATATTTTGTACAAAAGAGATGTATTAACTCTTAACCTGCCGAGTATGTTCAAATTATCTTTCATCAAATCTAGACATGTCTGCACTAAAGCAGCCATGACTAGATTTGATGAAAAATACATCTAAATTTTGTTCAAGATATCATTGGTCAAAAAGTCCATGCAATTTACAGTAGAAATTGGTTAATTGTGTCCCAATTATACTTATTTCAAGGGCAAGAGATTTTGTGTCCTGGACAGGATTGTCTGCCAGCAACATGTAAAGAGTTATGGGATGTGTCAATGCCAACTTTGATATTATAATGAAACAGGCTTGAATGGTACAGTGGATTCTACCAAATTATAATGTTTTTAGAAGCCTAGCCCTCTTGTGTGTATTTGGATATAATTGTCAAACACGGAATCATTTACAATACCTTAACCTTTTACTTGACATGGCTTGTGCCGTCTGTACTGTGTCTTTGGGCAAGCCACTTAATCTGATTGGTTCTAGGTGAGCTGTGTGATGTCACAATTGGAAAGCCAGGAGAAACATTGCATTAAAATTCTGCTTATCAACTTTTAATAGTTGATCACAATTCCATATTTATGCTTTACATTTTACGATGTGAAACTGAAGAAATCTAGGTCAGCTTTCATCAGGCTTCACAGGAGAGGAACCTAAACAAATTGCAATAACTTGTGTTCCATTCCTTTAATCAGTGCAATGTTGAATATTTCCACAAGTGTAATTTAGAGTTTATTTATTTGGGGTTTAATGTTAATGTCAGCATCTATGGCTGAATCATAACTGCAATGCAAATATCAAGTCAAGTTTAACCAATCTGTTTACAATTAAGTTACCTGCTTTAGTTTGACCTAATTATTTCTTGTCCAAATGTGAATAATAACACAACAATTGAATTTTTGCTATGATATAGCCTCAGGCAACACCATAGTCCAAAATGTTAACATTGCTGTCATCCAAGTTGGAGATTTGCTGAATTTATGTTGTAGAATTACACAAAATGAAATTTATTTATTTATTTATTATTGATGTTGAAGGTCACATATTTATGCACAATGGCTAATCACGACCATGACAGTTTTACGGGTGGAGGAAGCCGGAGTACCCGGAGAGTACCACCGAGCAACGGCGAGGAGCTGCCAGCTCCCCAACATTGTAGCTCCGCACTGCAGCACAGGCAGGGTTAGATTGGTTGAAGACATGCGTACCATCGACGTGCAGTACGCCTTAGTACACGGCGTCATCGTGCTCCCACGCGGGTAATGGAGAAGAAGTGTCTTGCCCAAGGACACAACTCGGTTGCCGCAGGTGGGATTCGAACCGAGGACCTCTCGGCTTGCAACCTGCACCTCTACCTACTGATCCACCGCGCTCCCACAAAATGAAATGATTATCCTCTGATAACCCCTGGAAGTGGAGTTGTGCTTGTTTACTGTGGTAAACAAAGATGCTAAAAATCATCATAAATTCCAATTAGTATGTAAATGAAATAACAGAGTCATTCCCTGGTTATGATTGATTATGTTGGCAAAAGATTTGAAATTTTTTAAGCTGTTATAACTTGGTCAAGTGAAAGAGTTCAAGCCCACACTGTGTTCAAATTTGTGTTAAATAGATTAATATTTTTTTGTACAGTTGGTTTTCTTTCATGATATTCTAACCTTATTTAAATGCCTGTTTTAACCCTTTACCTAACATGAAAAGCAGACGACACTTGCAAAAAAAATTCTTGAATAACTATTTTTTTCATTTTTTGTCTCAAAAACATAGGTTATGACCCCTCGTTGGAACGAGCTTGACGAGCTCGTTCCAACGAGGGGTCATAACCTATGTTTTTGAGACAAAAAATGAAAATATTTTGAAAATTAATTGGCGATTTTTGATAATAGCGCTGGCCGGTTTTGGCCGTTACGTTGGGTAAAGGGTTAAAAAAAAGTAAAGTTCTGTCCATGTGCAAATTGTACAGTGAAAAATGTTAAATGAATGAACTTATGAATGAATGGAATGAATTCTTTATTTATTTAACAATATACATGTTACAAAGCTTAAATGTAATATTGTACAAACATGAACAATGACGCCTTGATTTTTAGCTCAACTTGACAAAGTCAAGCTGAGCTATTGCCATCACTTCTTGTCCGTCGGCGTGCGTACATTAGTATGTTAGTACGTACATCCACAATTTCCTTTGGCACACCTCACAGGTCGCATTTATGATCAGATCGCTTTCAAACTTGGTATGCTTGTTTGGGGTGACCTCTAGATGGGAGCTATCGATTTTCTTCAATTTCCGTCAAAAAATGTTGCCGCGGCCAATGTTCTTAGAACTTGGTTTAGTCAAACCTCAATATTTCCCTTTGGCACACCCTACAGGACACATTTATGATTGGATCGCTTTGAAACTTGGTATGCTTCTTTGGGGTGACCTCTAGATGGGAGCTATCGATTTTCTTCAATTTCCGCCAAAAAGTGTTGCCGCGGCCAACGTTCTTAGAACTTAGTTTAGTCAAACCTCAATATTTCCCTTTGGCACACCCTACAGGACACATTTATGATTGAATCGCTTTGAAACTGGGTATGCATATTTGGGGTGTCCTCTAGATGGGAGCTATCGATTTTCTTCAAATTCCGTCAAAAAATGTTGCCGCGGCCAATGTTCTTAGAACTTAGTTTAGTCAAACCTCAATATTTCCCTTTGGCACACCCTACAGGGCACATTTATGATTGGATCGCTTTGAAACTTGGTATGCTTCTTTGGGGTGTCCTCTAGATGGGAGCTATCGATTTTCTTCAATTTCCGCCAAAAAGTGTTGCCGCGGCCAACGTTCTTAGAACTTAGTTTAGTCATACCTCAATATTTCACTTTGGCACACCCTACAGGACACATTTATGACTGGATCGCTTTGAAACTGGGTATGCTTGTTTGGGGTGTCCTCTAGATGGGAGCTATCAATTTTCTTCAAATTCCGTCAAAAAATGTTGCCGCGGCCAATGTTCTTAGAACTTAGTTTAGTCAAACCTCAATATTTCCCTTTGGCATGGGAGCTATCAATTTTCTTCAAATTCCGTCAAAAAATGTTGCCGTGGCCAATGTTCTTAGAACTTAGTTTAGTCAAATCTCAATATTTCCCTTTGGCACACACACCCTACAGGACACATTTATGATCGGATTGCTTTGAAACTGGGTATGCTTGTTTGGGGTGTCCTCTAGATGGGAGCTATCGATTTTCTTCAAATTACGTCAAAAAATGTTGCCGCGGCCAATGTTCTTAGAACTTAGTTTAGTCAAACCTCAATATTTCCCTTTGGCACACCCTACAGGGCACATTTATTATTGGATTGCTTTGAAGCCTGGCATGCTTGTTTGGGGTGAACTCAGATGGGAGCTATCGATTTTCTTCCATTTCCGTCAAAAAATGTAGCTGCAGCCAACGTTCTTAGAACTTAGTTTAGTCAGACCTCAATATTTCCCTTTGGCGCACCCTACAGGGCACATTTATGATCGGATTGCTTTGAAACATGGCATGCTTGTTTGGGGTGACCTCTGGATGGGAGCTATCGATTTTCTTCCATTTCCGTCAAAAAATGTTGCCACGGCCAACGTTCTTAGAACTTAGTTTAGTCAGACCTCAATATTTCCCTTTGGTACACCCTGCAGGGCACATTTATGATCGGATTGCTTTGAAACTTTGTATGCTTGTTTGGGGTGTCCTCTAGATGGGAGCTATCAATTTTATTCCATTTCCGTCAAAAAATGTTGCCGTGGCCAACGTTCTTAGAACTTAGTTTAGTCAGATCTCAATATTTCGCTTTGGCATACCCTACAGGGCACTTTTATGATCGGATTGCTTTGAAACCTGGCATGCTTGTTTGGGGGTGACCTCTAGATGGGAGCTATCGATTTTTTTCCTTTTCCGCCTGTCAAAAAATGTTGCCGTTGGCAACGATCTTTGACCTTAGTTTAGACAGGTATCAGTATATTCCTTCAGCATGACCTACAGGGCCCATTTATGATCATATCGGTTTGAAACTTTGTATGCTTGTTTGGGGTTTCCTCTAGATGGGAGCTATCGATTTATTCGATTTCCGTCAAAAAATGTTGCAATGACCTTCAATGAACTAGTAAAAACGTAGCGCAGTTAAGCATCAATATTTCCCTTTGACACACCCTGCAGGGCACATTTATGATTGGATCTCTTGCAAACTTGGTGTGCTTGTGTGGGGTGACATCTATATGGGAGCTGTCAATTTTCTTCCATTTCTGTCAAAAAATGTTGCCGCTGACCTTTGAACTTAGTTTAGTCAGGCCTCAATATTTCCCTTTAACACACCCTTCGGGGCACATTTATGATCAGATCACTTTGAAACTTGGTTTGTGTGTTCGGGTGACCTCTAGATGTGAGCTATTGCTTTTTTTCATTTCCATAAAAAATTATTGTCGTTATCACCAGCCTTTGAACTTACTGCATTTGTGCATCAACTTATTCCTTTTGAACTCTCAGCAGGGTATATTTATGAATTTCCATAACCCCTCCCATCCAAAAAAAAACTTAGTGCATTTGTGCATTAACATCTTCCTTTGGCATGCCTCAGAGGGCACCTTCATTATCAGGTTGTTTTGAAACTTTGTATGCAGGGTGACAAAGATAGGAGCTATTGATTTTCTTTTCATTTCCATCAAAAACTGTTGCTGTTAGCAACAATCTTTGAATGTATTGCATTTGTGCATCAACATTCTTTGACATGGCCTACAGGCCACATTTATCATAGGATTGTTTTTGAACTTGGTGTGCTCATTAGGGAAGACCTTTAGATAAGAGCTATTGATTAGCATTCATTTCTGTGAAAAAAGTTGCCATTTACAAAAACCTCTGAACATACTGCATTTGTGTATCAACATTATTCCTTTAGCCAGTCTTACTGTTTACATTTAAAAATTGCATGGATTACACTGACGTTGTGCACACACAATGCTGTTATGTTGAAATTTCATCAAATAACATTGGTACTAATGATCTTCAATTTTGCCGTTTCATTTATAACTTACAAAGTTCAAGTTTGTCAAGTTGAGCTACAGTGTCATTGACACTTTCATTTTACAATATAGTAAATAACATGCATATTGTTAGGAGGTAACTTATACACTTATACAACTGCTGTACTTCCTGGTAGTTTATTATACTGTGTTTAGAGTGATATTTGCATACATATTTTTATTTCGACCATTGAATTTAGAAAGCATTTGCTGTGGTACATAAATGCTGAGGTCAGGTTTCTCCCTGCAACACTGAAACATTGTTATAGCCTGACTTGGATACTTCATTCCCTCAGTTAATAGTGATATTTTGCCGACAAGTTTATCTCTCAACCTGCTGAGTATTTTCTAGATATTTTTCATCAAATCTAGCAGCCATGACTAGATTTGATGAAAAATTAATATAAGTGTAACACAAGAAATCATTGGTGAAAAAATCCATTCAATTTACATGGTGCAAATATTATTAAATGTGTCCAATATATACTTATTTCAGTAACAAGAGAAACCATGTGCTGGGCAGGAATATCCGCCAGCAGCATGCAAAAGAGTTATTGATCATGATTGGTTAGGACCCCTTCATCTCACAATAATCCAACTTTAGCATTGCAATGTTAAGAACCCTCTGGTTGTTATACCTCTCTTCGGGGCTAATGTACATGTAAGGATCGATGGAACCGAGTCAAGAGTACTCATGCCAAATAGCATGCTTGTTTTTTAAAATTTATTTACCTGGTATCAGGCATAGAAGATGTTTGCTTGACCTGGAAGAAGATTTGAGGTCACTATAAATGTTCTTTCCACAAATGATTTGTGCAGTGTTGGATAATTGTCTCGACCATATAACCTGTTATTTGCATATTACTTTCCAATACCAAATCATTTACTACCATGCATGTACCTTCAGTAGAACTTTGACCGGTTTATTGCATATAGTTTAAAGAATGAACTTATGTCAACTGAAAAAAAAATCTTTCACTCTGAATCTCTGATGTAGAATTACCTATCTGTGTAGACTTATTTTGCCTCACTACATCAAATCTGGATGGATTTCAATGAAATTTGACATGAGGGATTCTTGTGACAAGCCACATCTGCACATGTTTTGTAAAAGTTACCTACATATTTTCCACCAGAGTTACAGTCCTTACTTTGTCAATTTTTTATGATTTTTTCATCTGTCTGCAGCAATATCTGAGCAGTGAGCAGATAGAAATCAAAGAAATTTGGTAGGAGGGTTCCTTGTGACAAGCCACCTTATTCATCCATCTGTCCATCCATCCACCTTGCCATCAATTCATCTATCCATCCATCCATCTATCCGACCATCCATCTGCAGCGATATCTCAGCAGTGAGTGGATGGATTTCAATGAAATTTGGTATGAGTGATTCTTATGACAAGCCACTCCTGCGCATGATATAAAAAAATGCTGCATATTTTTCACCAGAGTTTGGGTCCTTGCATTTCAGAAACATGTGCCAAATGATCTCACATAGTGGAGGACTACAATTTTACAAATCTGCCTCTTAACTGTTGGGGAGCATCCATCAGTATTACTGATTTTCTTGTTTTGTTTTTCAAAATTAGAAAAATCTCAGAACTACCAATCAGAATCATTTGATACTTGGTATGCAACAAACTTAATCATGCTTCATTGACAAGTTTTTATTTAGCTCATGGACGATAATGGCCTATTCTGCACTACATACTTTTCATTGCCACAATATAGCCTTAGCTGCTGATGAGATGTAAAGCACCAATGAATAAATATAACAAACTTAGAGGCATCAGATTTAGGTTTGTCCAAAACAAGTCCTTGTATTCTCTTGATATTTTGTATATTGCATTTTTGGTGGAAGGTTGGGGCATCAGCTTAAAGTTTGTTCAAATCAAGACCTTAGGTTCATATTTCTGCTCCCTATGGCAATTTGAATTTTTACCCAGTCCAAAATGAGGAAAACATTTTAAAATCTTCAGTTCCACAAGTCTGAATTTTTTGATGATTGGTATAGAACATTCTGGGGGTGTGGTGGCTCAGTAGGTAGAGGTGCAGGCTGCAAGGCGAGAGGTCCTCGGTTTGATTCCCACCTGCGGCAACAGCGTGTGTCCTTGAGCAAGGCACTTCACCCCCATTGCCTGTGTAGGGGCACAGTGACTCTGTGTACTAACACATACTGTATGTCGATGGTGCACTTGTTTTCACCAATGCTAACCCTGCTTGTGTGGAGTTAGTATGTTGGGGAGCTGGCAGATGCTCGGGGGTTCGCTCTGTGTACTCCAGCTTCCTCCACCCGTAAAGCTGTCACAGTCATTATTAGCCATTGTGCAGAAATATGTGACCTTAAACATTAATAAAAAATCAATAAATAAATAGACCATTCTAGATGGTAGCATGGTACCTTTGAAAAAATATATTCACAGAGAACATCATCTTTGAAAAATAATTTAGCAGTCTACAAGTTAAATGCAATTGAAAAAATATTTTGTTCTTTTTCAGTGACTATTGTATTGTAGTGTTCAGTTACAGTTCGCTCTCAGAGATTTACATGTACAGGTAGTTAAGAATGTTGATTTATGCCCAATTATCACGTTTTTTTCTACTCTTGCAGTCATGCTGAAGATGCTGTTTTATACACATAGCTTGTTTCTGATATCGACATAACAAATGTACTATCTTTTAATCTGCTTAGCTGTATGTTGTATCACTGAATCTAGACAGACTGTATTACTTTGTTTACCAAATAGCTTTGTTGGGATAACTAGAAGTATGTATATTCAAGTGTGCTGATTTGAACTTTGTACATGTATTTGACCTTATTCTGTAGATGGCAGTTATTGTTGCTTCTGATGATTTAATTGAAGTCTCAGAATTCTGTAAAAATCCTTGAATTTTCAAATTATTTCTTCAGGCCTTGAAAACTTCCTGAAAATGATAAAATACAATTAATGTTAAGGACCTATGTTAAGTAATGAAATTTTGTTTATTTTGAAAATCTCACCTCTCATATTCCTTAAATTCAAATTATATGTACACAAATTATACATCAAAATGAAGGTTGGGATGTATAGAACACGAAACACATATGTAATCAACTCATAGAGTTGACAGCAGGCACCACTGGTTCCTGGAAGTATGCTATAGTATTCGTACCAGTACTGATAATAAAATAATATTTCGCAAGAACAACTCGTGGCCAAATGTACTTCAGATATTCAATAACAAAGCTAGGCATTCATAACACAGTGCAGTGACAGGACTGCATTTTGGAAAAGGATAACACTGTCTGCATTTCTTATTGAAGATGGTTTCCATGCTCGACAGACATGTGCAAATCACTCGATACCACGAATTTCCATCGAAAACTAAATCGCAAGTCTTAAGAAATTTCAACAGGTATCATGATACCTTGCATTGAATATGGCAACTGTGCAATCTCTATCTAATAACAGTATACTGTACAAAAGCGATCTTTTTCATTATTTACTTTTAGACGATGTTGTTTTTACATGCTTTTTCTGTCCGATGACGTCGACCGGAAATCGAAAGTATACTCATACGTAAACAAAAGGAAAGGCATTGGATTTTTTCCCCATGCAACTCTGTCGCCGTGTCTTGAAGAATTTTGATCCTCTAGCTTTGTTCTTGGATATGTAACGCACATTTGGCCACAAGTTGTTTTCGTGAAATATTATTCAATTATCAGTTCTGGTGCAAATATGGCAGCAGACTTCCAGGAACCAGTGGTGCCTACAGTCGACTCTATGAGGTGATTACACATGTGTTTCGTGTTCTATACATCCCAACCTTCATTTTGATGTACATTTTGTGTATATTTAATTTGAATTGAAGGAATATCAGAGGTGAGAATTTTCAAAATAAACAAAATTTCATTACTTATATAGGCCCTTAATTAATGCTGAGTATTAGGGGGCACGGTGGCTCAGTAGGTAGAGGTGCAAGCTGAGAGGTCCTCGGTTCGAATAACAACTTGCGGCAACCGCGTTGTGTCCTTGGGCAAGACACTTCACCCCATTGCCCACGTGGGGGCATGGTGACGTTGTTTACTAAGGTGTACTGCACTGCGATGGTGCACTGTCTTCAACCAATGCTATCCCTGCTTGTGTGGAGTTAGTATGTTAGGGAGCTGACAGTTGCTCGCCATTGCTCGGTGGTTCTCTCCGAGTACTCCGGCTTCCTCCACCCGTAAAACTGTCGAGGTCATGATTAGCTATTGTGCAGAAATATGTGACCTTAAACACCAATAAATAAATAAATAATGCTGAGTATTTTCAAACTATTTTAATCAAATCTAGTCATGGCTGCTTCACAGCAGCCATGACTAGATTAAATGGAAAATTCAAATAAATTTAACTCAAGAATTCATTGGTCAAAAAATTTCATTCAGTTTACAGGGGGGGGGGGGGGGGGGGATTTTGTTAAATGTGCCCAAATGATACTTATTTCAGTGACAAGAGATATCATGTAATGGGCTGGAATATCTGCCAGCAGCATGCAAGGAGTTAAGACAGGTTGTAAAATTTGGAAAATATAAGTTTGAGGAAAGCCACACTGTGTAATACAGTGTTGCTCACCCGATTGGATATCTCTTAACTCCTAGCACTCTGGTAGTAATTCAAAATTACCACCATTGACTCCATATTATCCATGTAGAATGAAAAATTTAACAAAATATATCTTGTTTGACAGAGCTCAATGACCTCTGTCAAACAAGATATAATTTATTAAATTATCAGTTGTATTGTGTGAAAAATTTGCTGCTGAAACTTTGGCATTTTGACATCAGAATGCAGAGGGTTAAATGAATAACCTAAGTAATTGAATACAACTTCCAAACACAAAACAATTTACCAAAACTTTTGGTACAGATTTAATCAGTTAATTTCGTATGATATGGATTAAAAAGTAAACATCTGTTAACTGCATAAAATATGTTGTAATTTTTCAAGAAATTACTTGATAATCTCTAAATTTCCCACACTTAAAGACCTATTTGGCTTTACTACATCCAATAGAGGCATTATTTAATCTGTTATATCTTGTTTGACAGAGGTCTGAAAGCTCTGTCAAACAAGATATAATAGAATAAGTGCTCTGTTTATCTCTGGAATGGAAAAAAGTGACCAACTCCATGTTATTTGAATACTCCTGTTAATTGATTTGTTTTCACTCGGAAAATGATTATTCAATTAACTGGATTCCACGGTATGAAAATTTGGGTTGCACCTGTGTTTGAATATAAGCAATTCATAATACAGCATTTTAGAATACACATTACATATATTTCAACTACTGCGGTGCAAGCCTGTCATTTTGAAAATCACAGGAGAGTGACTTTTGTCCTTCTGGGAAAATGCTCAGGATTAAAACTGGTCAGCGCTACTCACAAAAATCATGTATGCACCATTCCTTTTTCATTATTTTTCATTTTTGTCTTGAAAATATGACTTGTGGGAGGTCATTTAAGTGAAGGGTCATAAGCTATGTTTTTGATGCAAAAAATTAGCTATTCAAGATTTCCGTTCGCAAGTGTCATCTGCCTTTCATCACGAGCTGACGCAGTAAAAAGCATGTACTAAGTAGGACAATAGAAATCTAATAACATGCAGTGCAGTCCATGATAAGCCAAACAACTGGACCATATTAACTGATGAAACCCATTACAAAAATATTAGCTTACAGGGTTTTTAACAGATCACTATTTACTCAGCAGTGTCCCTGGGAAATGAAGCAGTACTTGTTTACTGGGGTAAGCGAGCTCCATTTTTACTTGTGAAATAGGACCAAGTAGCCAGTGCCTGCCACCTGGTCCTATTTACCAGTAAAACAGGGCTTGTTTACTGTGGTAAACAAGCTCTGAATTACTGGTGAAACAGGACCAAGTAGCCAGTTAATGGGGTGAAAGCCCTCTAAAATGGACAACATGGATATATATAAGAGTCGGCTGGACTTGATTTTGTAACCAGTGTTGCTTGCAGTCAGGATTAGCCATTGTGCAGAAACATATGACCTTAAATATCAATAAGTAAATTTTCTCTGAAGTCGCAATTATAAATTTTTTGATGAATATTTTTTTTGAAAGGTACCTGTCATTTATTTGATTTCTAATAGCTTAACTAAACACGATTTCACTTCAACCATTGTCTGATTGAAAATACAATGTCAGATAAACTATCTGCTTTATTGAAATATCGGAATTTTCATCCATTGTGAAACCAGAGGTTCTGTTGTCTCTGCAGGTGCAAATGTATTTTTTTCATTGTGATTTCAAAAGCACCTGTCATTGCTTAAATGATTTACCCATCAGTGTTGCATCGATTGATAATTTAATAGATGCTGCATATTCAGATCTTGTATAATTTTTTATGCTTATAATTCTCTTTTATGAATTCAGCAGAGCTGGATATGAGCAAAATTTATGAGAGGAATTAAAATGTGAAAAATGGATGTTTTTGTGAATGATAAACTGTGTAATGAATGATATTTATGGAATTGTGTGAGTATGTGGTCAGGATTATAGATGAGTGTGTTTTTTCACTACTGAAAACAGTGGTGTAGCCAGGGGGTGGGGGTGCTCAAAATTGTTTAGTCCCCCTCCCCCCAATTTCACACATAGGGAATATTAGATAAGAAATTTTAATATCTAGCAATATCCTTGATTCTGAGTCTGTTTGTGCCCATAGTTTGTGTGTTGTGCAAGGCAAACTAATCATTGATGCCTTTCACAACTTGTAAATTGTAGATGCAGGTTGACTCAGAGTCAATTTTGTCTTGAGTTTCAAAATTTCTTTTGGGGTGGGGGGGGGGGGGGGTGTGGCAATGAGAGGGGTCAACCTCTCTTGTGGTTGCCCCCATATTGCTGCTGTGGGGCTCGGATGATGCAGCAAATCATATTCTACATGCCCTTCTAGATATTACTCTTCCACGCCTAACTTTGATATCCTGACTATGCACATGCCTGCAAAATTAACAAAGATGAGGGCAAATAGCTTCTATTGCATTCACACCTGCTCCTGGCCTTAAATTTTTAAGTGGACATTTGAGGTAGGTTGGAACCAAAAAATCTCAATTTATTTATTAACCCTTTACCCAATGCAGACGATATCAAAATTTATTATTTTAAATATCATTTTTTAAAATTTTTTGAAAAATTTCAACAAAACCATATCATTTGACCCCTTGTTGGAACGAGCTGGACGAGCTCGTTCAAATGAGGGGTCACATGATATGGTTTTGTTGAAATTTTTTGAAAAATCATATTTTTTCAACTGCTGAATTTGCATATTACGTGGGCGGATGCGGGCGATTCGTTGGGTAAAGGGTTAAAACAGGTAACTGATGTATTCTACACTTTTTCATAATAATATGCCAGTCTTGTTTTTAAAAGTACATGGGTAACTATGTAATTAACTTTTCATGCCATATTGTTTGATGTCTCGATCTTCCACAAGGTGATAATTAGCCCCAATAAGTAGGCTCCATGTTTAGAGTAACTATAGCGTGTGATAAACACGGGTTTTAGTTACGATATACACGTAATGTTATTCAGTTGCTCATCTCAACTTTTGCATTAACACAAGAATAAAATTGTAATGCACACACTCCAAATTTCAGAAATAAAATATTGTGAAATCAGACCTGGCATTCTTTAGGAGTGCGGCAGTGCTGCCTAGAAAAAACTGAGGAGGGCAATTTTTTGCGCCCCTTGATTTTCTGGAATGCCAGACCTGTTTGGGACTGCCTGTAAAATCTATTATTTCATCCCCTGAATTCCATTGTGTTCTCTGTGCCAGTAGGCACAGAGAACACATTGGAACTCAGGGACAATTTGTCAATGTTGCATTGATTCGCAATAATTTCTGGCCCATTCTGTGTCACATTTCGATTCCATTTGAGTGTAGAAGACAGTCACATAAGAACTGAATGCAACATTTTGAATAATGATGAGAAGATGTGTGTGCCAATTTTTCCACTATGCAGCTGAATGTAGAACAACCGTTCAGTCAAAATATTAATCCCTTGAAGTGAATATAACCAACATAGCATGCAAGTTTTTGCATTGAAAGTTTCAGGTGCAATTGCACTCCCATGCAATCTGAGAAGGGTAACTGTTTTGCACTCTTTGATTTTGTAGATTGCCAGGCCTTGTGAAATCGAGAAGGAATCGAAAAGCACACATGAAAATAGTACATATCAGAATCAGTGTTTTTTAAATTACTTTTCCAACATGTGACATGCTATAGTGCCATTGAGAGAAAATTAGAAAGATGATTTCATCTGGATCGAGCGTGGGTCTGTGTCTGTGTTTGTGATCACAGTACTAATTTTTATATTTATTTATTGAGGTTTAATGACACTTTTGACAACCAGAGTCACTTCATGTCGGACAGCTTTATGGGCGGAGGAAGCTGGAGTATCTGGAGTACCCGGAGAGCACCACTGAGCAATGTGGCAAGCAACTGTCAGACTCCCCAATGTACTAACTCAGCCCAAGCAGGTTTAGGATTGGTTGAAGATAAATGCACCATCCACATGTAGAACACTTTAGTGCATATTGCCACAGTGCCCACACTTGGTATTCATTTCATTTATTGGTGTTTAAGGTCACATATTTCTGCACAATGGCTAATCATGACCATGACAGTTTTACAGGTGGAGGAAGCTGGAGAGAACCATCGAACAATGGCAAACAACTGTCAGCTCCCCAATACACTAACTCCACAAAAGCAGGGTTAGCATTGGTTGAAGACAGGTGCACCATCCACGTGCTGTACGCCTTAATACACAGTGCCACCGTGCCCCCATGTGGGCAATGGGGTTGAAGTGACTTGCCCAAGGATACAAAGTGGTTGCCACAGGTGAGGTTTGAACTGGGGACCTCTTGGCTTGCAGTCTGCACCTCTATCTACTGAGCCACCTCATCCCCGAATCATGGTATAAACATAGAACACAACTCGGGTAGAGTACAGAGGACAGGAAATACACGTGAAATACAGGAAAACTCCAACTCAAATCTTTGATTCCTGTCCTTCTGTATACTCAACTCTTAAGGTGTTTTATCTTAACCCTTTACCTAACACGAAAGGTAGACAACAGGTGCAAACAAAATTCTTGAATAAATAAAAAAATTTGCATCAAAAACATAGCTTATGACCTCTCATTGGAACGAGCTCAATGAGAGGTCATAAGCTATGTTTTTTGAGACAAAAAATGAAAAAATAATGAAAATTGAAAGGTAATTTTTGTGAATAGTGCTGGCCAGTTTAGGTCTTTACATTAGGTAAAAGGTTAACATGAAGCCTAATGAGATTAATATTTCAGAATTGGATGGCCAGGTCAGATTGAAATTCATCTTTTGGCCATCTCAGTCTGGAATATCTATCATATTCACACCAATCATGTAATTATCAGTAGGATTTCAGATCAAGCCACAATATATATCTTAAGAGGTTATCCAACAAAACATTTGACACTTTTTAATGTTTCAACAATGCCCTAACCCATTACCCAACGCAGACGATATCAAAATTTATTATTTTAAATATCATTTTTTCAAATTTTTAAAAAAATTTCAACAAAACCATATCATGTGACCCCTCGTTGGAACGAGCTCGTTCCAACGAGGGGTCACATGATATAGTTTTGTTGAAAATTTTTGAAAAATAATATTTTTTCAACTGCTGAATTTGCATATTACGCGGGCGGATGCGGGCGATTCATTGGGTAAAGGGCTAAATATGAATTAAACTGGTGAATAGCAGCATATTAGGAAATAATGGTAAAGGTTTGCAATGCAGTGGAACCCTGGTAATTGGATAGCCTCTTTGCCAACGAAAATTATTCAATTAACATGAGTATTCAATTAACAGGGATTGTGTCACTTTCCTGTATTCTGGATAAAAACTTAGCATTTATTCCATTATATCTTGTTTGACAGTGCTCTTTGAGCTCTGTCAAACAAGATATAATAGATTAAATGCATGTATTGGATGTTCCTAGGCCAAATAGGTCTATAAACAAATGAAAACTGGGGAGAGTCAGGGTAATTTCTCGACAGGTTACAAGATTTTTTATTCAATTAACAGGAGTTTACTCTATAGCCCATATTCAATTAACAGGTCAAATTTGTATTGGAGGTATGGTAAATGATTCTGTGTTTGGAAATTATATTCAATTAACAGGGTTATTCAGTTAAGAGATATCCAATTAAGTGGGCTCCACTGTACTTGAATTTATCCCCTTTTCAAAATTGAAAAATTTTTTGCTTTTGATGACAAAGAAATTGCCAAAGTAACCAACAAGAAGAGCAAGCAATAGATCAGTAATTCAAATGTCTTGACTTGTAAATAAAAGACTCCATACTTGGAGAAAGCATATTCACCATTTAGTCACCGTCATGTTGAAAACGCTCAGAGCAAAATGCATGAAAATGAAATATGAATTGCATTGCGAAAGACATGCTTATTTTGATAATATTATTCTTGGGCCAAGTCAGGAAATGATTTAATTTCTAAAGATCTGAAATCTGCATGCATTTTATTGCTGTTTCGAATCTGTGATGCAGTGTAAAAGATAACACAATATATATTCAAAGGAAAATATTCAACTGACAATATAGTAATTGTGAGATAGAGTCCTCAGTTGCAATGTTGAATCGGGAAGCTGTATTCCTGTGACAGAAAGATACACAAGATTCAGCAAAGGATTAATACACCTCTCATTCAAACTACTATTATTTAGTTGTTGTCGACGAGTAGAACATAAAACTCGAAAATTCCATTTGAAAACAAAAATATACTTATATCAAGTTACACATACTTACACTGCAGTTATCATAGTTGTATATTTCTGAAAAAATAACTTGATTGTAGCCAAACTATATTTGTGATGCAAAAGAGACTGTGAAGTCTGCTAATTGAATGAGAAGACCAAAGTTTGAGAAAGTTCTTTTTCTGTTCACCAAATATAGTGAAATTCAGTTATAGGTATCACAGAACTAAATATTTTCCCATAGGCGACCATTATAACATTCAGGCGGAAAAAAATATGATCGCATCACTTTAATTTTGGCATTCAAATATCTCTGTCAAGTATAGCCCTTCAGACAACTTTTTCTGATCTGAAAACAGGGGGTCATGCAACAAATAAGAGAGAAAAACTGACACAAAGGGAGGTACCAGTCACATGCACATATTTTTCAGGGAATTCCCTACAAAAACACACAAAAAGTAAATTGTATTTATTAGGTCCAAAATTCATCAAATCAGCCTCTTTTTTATCAGGAATATTCAACAATAATGCAATATGTCAATAAAATGTTTCAAACGTTTATTGAAATAATGGATTTTCCCCAGGCTGTTTATTTTTAGAGATTGCATCATTTCCGAGTGCAACATTTTAAGGCGGTTCACTCTAATTTCAATATTTAGTTCCGCGATACCAGTAGCATCGTAAATTTAAATTTCATTCTATGCAACCACATTATGTGTAAGATGGATTGGTAATCGCTTCAAAAATCAAATTTTTTAAATGACACCACCACATCTCGGAAGTGATAAATGAATTTAACTCCCTGCACACTGATGTCAAAATATCTTAATTTCAGGCAGAAAAAATTCCCATAATGCAACTAGAAATTTAACCAATTCAATCTCGTTTGACAGAGCTCATTGAGCTCTGTCAAATGAGATTGAATTGGTTAAATTTCTAGATGCATTATGGGAAAAAACAGCTTCCTGAAATTTTAGTATTTTGCCATCAGAATGAAGGGGGTTAATAACCCAGATAATTGAGTTATTGTTCAAACTGGTAATTCATTGCCTATAAAATAGGTTTTGATAAGCAGATCAGTAGTTATTAATGTTCTTAAATCTCATGAGTAAGCAACAGTCAAGCTTCCCCAAACAGCAGCTACAGAAGGGCAATAGTTAAAACAAATGAAGCATATCAAACTACATACAGAAATTAATTAGAATCAATGCTTTCTTACTATATGAAGCCAATTGATGTACATCTTCGGCATGTTGAGGTCATTTTTGTTGTTTTGGCCATATTTGAACATTCAATTGGTACTCTTGGGTGTTGTCATTGTTCATGCAACAACAGAAATTGTTGCAGATAACATCAAATGAGGAAATTGAGTAGTTCTCCCTTTTTGGGTGTGTCAATCTTATCCTTTTGACCAATTTGACACAAATCTCATACAAAATGTTACAGAATTGTGGAGGTGTAATCACTGCAGACTCATAAAAGCCACATTGAACCTTCTTCATTTTACATTGATATACTCTTTCATGACTCCATACTTGTTCTTGTGGACTGTGTAGATTTGAGCCTTGATAAACTTCATAAAAGGTAAAAAAAAAAAAAGAAAAAAAGGCAGCCCTTGTGAAATTTAGATACCCAATATTACAATTAGTCTTACTGTTCATTGCTTGCATCCGTGATAAAAATATTTCTCTTGAGTTTGTGCTGGAAGGATTACAGAATATAACATTTCAGTAAATTTAAGATATTTAATTGTACAAAATCTGGTCTGTTACTTATGCAAAAGCAGACTTTCAGATAATGCTTTCTACCACATGGTAGCAGTTCCATTGCAAATGTATTAGTTTTCACATGACTTGTTTCATTCCAAAAATATTGGACCCGGTGCATGTGTGATTATAGTTTCAGTGGGACTATTTTTGCTAGAATTATGCCCTTTTCAAGTTAAAATAATTTGTGTTATCGGCCTGAATTTTGTTTGTAGATTTTCTTGGAGGTTTATGGACCAATTTTTTTTAAACTTGGCATGCATGTTCACCACCATAGAAACCTTGGCATGCACAATTATAGTACAGGTGGGATTATTTTTCCCAGAGTTATGCCCCTTTTCAACTTAGAATAATTTGCCTCATTTGTCTGGCGATTTATGGACCAATTCTTTTGAATCTTGGCATGCATGTCCACCACCATGGGAACCTGTGCCTATACAATTATAGTTCCATAGGACATTTTTTGCCAGAGTTATGGCCATTTATGACTTAGAATAATTTACCACATTGGTCGAATTTTGTCCGGACATTTCCTCGTAGGTTTATAGACAAATTCTTTCAAAACTTGGGATTCATGATCACCACCATGGGAACCCTTGCACCTGTGATTATAGTTCTGGTCAGACTATTTTTCTGGAGTTATGCCCCTTTTTGATTTGGAATAATCTGCGATATAAGTCTGAATATTGTCTTCAGGGTTTTTTTGTAGGTTTTTGGACCATTTCTTTCGAAACTTGGTTTGCATGTCCACCAACATGGGAACCTATGCACCTGTGATTATAATTTTGGTCTATTTAGTATTTCCAGAGTTATTCCCATTTTCAACTTTGGAAATTTGACATTTTTATCAACATTTTGTTTCTTTGACAATAACTTGAGTTTGGTTTTGTCAATCAGCACCAAACTTGGTTTTTGTCTCAGTCTTTCTAAAATACACGTTGAGTTTGAATTAGGGTCCTGTTCGATATTATTGGTTATTGGATCTAAGCAGTAGTAAAATTTGAAAAAGCCTACCAGGTGTATTATGCAATGCTAAGCAGTGCTCTTGTTGACTTTGAAGAAAATTACCTTTTTGTTGGATGACCCATAATTGATAAAAATGGATCCAGCTAGGACATTTTTATCCCTTTTCTCTTGGACTGTCATTAAAACACTTCATATTTTTGTGGAATCTGTCAGGATGGTTTTCATATAGGAGACATGAATTTATTATTTCCAGCAATAATTCAACACTTATTCACCTTGAATGGATGCATGAAACCCACCAGCTCAATCAGATCGCAAGACACTGCCTGTTCCGAGTATTGATAAAATCAATTCAGCGTATCAATGCGTGTCAGCTATTTACTTTCATGCATCAATTCAAGGTTGAAACGAGTGGAATTATCGATAGGAATGATCAGATTTTTATAAAGTGGATAAGCACTCGCAAAAAATAAACATTTTTCAAGGTCACTCACGAGATAATTTTTGTTATCCACCTAAAAACACTAAATATCCTCTCTATATTTATATGTCATAATAAATTATGAATACTGACGGAAAAAAGAAAGGCAAGTTGAGTTTTGGTAATATAATCTTTTTATCTGTAGACCAAATAGTAAAATTTGACACATATTTATGTCAGTGTACTGTCTAAAGAGTCATTTAGTTAAAATTCAGTCAACCATGACCATGTGCAACGCTGCATGCTTTCAACAGATCTTTTGACACTGAGTGCATCGAGAGAACTCTCACATGCTATCGGCTTGAAAACCATACCAAATCAAAGCTTTGAACAGTACCCAATGATTGCACAACATTTCATTTCAACTCAATTCAGCAAAATGCCACAAATGTCCAAAGTTGATAGGAGTACGGCTGTTGCTCTAATTATGCAGAGCCAATCACAACATCTCGTCGCCCAACAATTTGGGGTCCATGAGTCAACGATAGCTCATTCAATTGGGCATCTCAGATCCACAGGAAGATTAGCTGACCATCCCAGGAGCAGACGTCGGCTCATTACATTGCCGTGTCAAGATAGAGGCACACCTCTGTAGCCGATTTCAGGCAGCAACAGAGACAGCTGTAGGCACTTATGGTCGCGAAGTGTATCCAAGAACAGTTGGGAATCGGACAGCAACGTTGCTATCAATATCGAGGTGAGCGATATTCTGACGTGTGCATTAAGGAAAATGACAGATTTGGGGAGGGTCAAAGGTTAAGGTCACTTACTATAAATAGATTTTTGGTTTCTATGACCTAGCTGGGGTTACTGGTCATTAAGGCATGGCTACTGTTCAGCAGGCTTGGCTGCAAGAGGTAATAAATTACATCTTGGTTCAGTTAATGAACTTTTATTAATGGTCCATCAAATATTTAAACTATAATAGGCTGCATTAACACAAACATGGTAAAATACATTCTTGGATCGGTCTACAACTACTTTGATAAAACATGGTAACTTTAACAACTGGTGCTACTAAAATGGCCATCTGCTAACTCATTAGCTGGCAACATGTTAAACACTCTACTAACTTAAAAAAGTACCTTGAACTTTTGGACTTGATAACTTATTTTTGTTGACTCTTTGACTGCCTTAACACCTTCTGCTAAAGAGCTTGCCAATCTCCCTGTATATCAAAAAGGTTTCCATCTATCTGCATCTGGCAGGCTATGTTTGCTCCAATTATAATCCCACCCAGCTCTTTATGATTGGCCTATAATGTGAGTTCCACCCACTTACCCTGGACAGGAAATCAGCCATCTTGTGAATTTGTTATGGTCAATTTAAACGATAAACCTTAAAGAAAAGCTGTTGTATATTTATTACTTGAAGATTTCAGTTAAAGGTAAGCTGTCTCATTACACAGTTTTACAGGAAATGAAACCCCTAATCCTAGCAGGGTGGATATCCAATCACCTAATTAATGTTGCAAATTGTTTTAAAGGATATTTGCCGTACAAATAGCCTGG
Organism: Pictodentalium vernedei; assembly: GCA_031216915.1. Taxonomy (NCBI): domain Eukaryota; kingdom Metazoa; phylum Mollusca; class Scaphopoda; order Dentaliida; family Dentaliidae; genus Pictodentalium; species Pictodentalium vernedei. The sequence goes on from CM062296.1 coordinate 475,409,871, forward strand.
AGGTAAACAGGTGGACCGAACATAAGGGACATGTTAAAATTACACAGCTATAAAGAAAACAGTGTGCCAAGCAACAGAAAATAAATAATATTATTTTCCCAAACTGGACACACTGAATTTTTTGTAAGTGGTTATACTATCCCCTTGGGCACTTAAGTTTGCTCTGTCAAATTTGGTAGGGACTGTAAATAAACTATAATTAAAATATGCGTTGCCCCAAAAGATTTTTTTTCTATCTTAAAAATTTATAAAAAATTTATAGTGATGAAGAAAAAAACGTACATGATACTATTATTGTAGGTTATAAATTGAACAACTATTTGTTTTACTCAATTAGACCCATATTGTTCAAATGCTAGTTTTGTTGTTCATATGAAATTCTTTAATTAGAATAGGTGATATATTGGGCTCATATTCCCAAGAAGTTGGCATACCTCTTTCCATTGAACATAATACCACCTTTTTCACCTTTCAATAGTTTAAGTATTTCTCGCCAGTTTCCTATAGCTGCCTCATCAGATTCCGACTCAAAATCTGATGCAGGTACATCTGGTTGAGAAGCAAACTGTTGGTCTGGTGGAGGGCTAGAAACTAATTCTGGCGTGCTCAAATTTGGCTGAAAGTGATTTAAGACAGATTGGTGTCCTGCATTTTGGACTTCTTGGAGGTCTGGGCCTATCCCCTACTTTGTTGGATTTTGCTCTACCAAAATGAGGGATAGATTCGTACCCCTATTGGGACATTGTGCGTCAGTTTTGACAACATTTTGCAATAAGACCAATACGTGAACACCGATGGCACCTTTCATTTCGAAACCTACATTGAGTATTAAATGATCATACTCACAACATCTTAGACACAGTTTATTGTACAATCTTCTTTGACTGAAATTCCTTGAATTATGAAAAGTGTTAGTAGGTGCTGCACATCTTTCTCTTGGTTGTGTCATTGGTTTAAAGGATGAAACTTTTGACATATAGTTCATGGCCGTTGTCAGTTTGTTGAGGTCACTTCTGAGAACTGTAATTTCTCTCCTTAAATCCTTATTGTCACATTGAATGGCATTGCAACTGGATCTGGTTACTTGACAGTTCATCAGGATCTAACAGATTCTCCACCAGTTATGATCTTGCTGGGGTTACTGGTCATTACGGCATGGCTGCTGTTCAGGAGGCTTGGCTGCAATAGATAATAAATTACATCTTTGTTCAGTTAATGAACTTTTATTAATGGTCCATCAAATATTTACATTATAATAGGCTGCATTAATACAAACATGGTAAAATACATTCTTGGATCAGTCTATGACAACTTTGATAAAACATGGTAACTTTAGCAACTGGTGCTACTTAAATGGCTGTCTGCTGACTGATCAACTGGCAACATGTTGAACACTCTACTAACTTAATAACAAAGTAACTTGAACTGTTGGACTTGATAACTTATTTTTGTTGACTCATTGACTGCCTTAACACCTTCTGCTGAAGGGATCAAATTGTTTTGAGAGCCAAAGGCGGGCAGGGACGGTTTAGGGCAACCCCCCTTTCCACTCTCTTTAACTGTATATTATTTGACTTGTCTGGCCGTGGTAAAGGAGGAAAGTGGAAAAGGTACTTGGCACCATCTGTGTTTCCTTCTGTTCTTTTTTGGAGGAGGTGGCTGCGATGGTGATACCTCCTTTGGTGGTGTTGAAGGAAGGGTGATGGAGGGCTGACTGGGTTGATAAGGTCTAGCCCTTGCAGCTGCTGGTGATGGAGAGCTCTCTGGAGTAGTGCACAGACTGTGGTTGCTGACACTCTCTAATGCTCCTTTAACCGTGCTTTCTGTGAGTCCGCGGTTTTCCAGGATTTTCAAGGTTTGCTGGAGAAAGGATAGATGCTCGTCATCCCTGACCTTTTCCTCAAGGATGCTCTCCACGGACTTCGCGGTGTGAGCTTCCTGGATAGTGTCCTGGTCGAAAAAGGCTGGAAGAGCAACAGCGGGTTTAGCAGCATGTGCGTTGTCCGGCTCAACTTCCTGTTCCAGAAGCTTGCCAATCTCCCTGTATATCAAAAAGGTTTCCATCTATCTGCAAGTGACAGGCTATGTTTGCTCCACCTATCATCCCACCCAGCTCTTTTTGATTGGCCTATAATGTCAGTTCCACCCACTTACCCTGGACAGGAAAACAGCCATCTTGTGAATTTCTTATGGTCAATTTAAATAATAAACTTTAGATAAAGAAAAGCTGTTGTCTTTTACTTGAAGCCATTAAAGATAAGGTGTCTCATTACACAATTTTACAGGAAATGAAACCCCTAATCCTAGCATGGTGGATTTCCAATCATCTAATTAATGTTGCAAATTGTTTTAAAGGATATTTACCATACAAATAGTCTGGAGGGAAACATGTGAACCGAATATTAGGAACATCTTAAAATTATACAGCTACAAAGAAAACAGTGTGCTAAGCAACAGAAAATAAATAATATTATTTTCTCTGACTGGACACACTGAATTTTTTGCAACTAGTTATACTTCCATGCAGTAACTTTTGTTTTTGCTATAACTTCATATTGTTATTGCATTTGTGTTGTTCATTGTTGAGATTGCATTTGGGGGTCAGTATGTCAAAGGGTAAGGTCACTGTTACTATAAATACAATTTTTGGTTTCCATGCAATAACTTTAGTTTTCTTTTATGTACGAAGCTATAGCTTCACACTGTGGTTGCATTTGAGATGTCGATCATTGAGTTTGCTTTTGGGGTCAATAGGTCAAAGGTCAAGGTAACTGTTACTATAAATAAATTTTTGGTTTCCATGCAATAACTTTAGTTTTCACTATAACTACATATTGTATTGCATTTGAGGTGTTGATCGTTGGGATTGCATTTGGGGTCAATATGTCAAAGGGCAATGGGTTTATCCCTTCTAAGCTGATACATGGAATATAGGTAGCATATTCCTACTCTTCATACTACTGACAACAATGTGCTATGCCTTCACCCAATGCGGATAGCAGATGACACTTAGAAAATCAATTCTTGAGTAACTAACAAAAAAAGGTTTGTTAAAAAAACATAGCTTATAACCCCTAATTAGAGTGAGCTCAATGAGCTTGTTCCAATGAGGAGTCATAAGCTTGTTTTTGAGACAAAATTTGAAAACATAATAAAATTTGAAATTGAATGCAGATTTTTGTACAATAATGCTGGCTGGCTTTGCTCATTTCGTTGAGTAAAGGGTTAATTAAATCACCTTAAGATGGCTGAACGACAAAGAGGTGTATTTCCCGTGAGCCCACGCTCACTTTGTTCTCGTTTTTTAGCTTAACTTGACATAGTCAAGATAAGCTATTGCCATCACGCGTGCGGAAGTCTGTTAGTCTGTGAGTCTGTTAGTCTGTGAGTCTGTGAGTCTGTTAGTCTGTGAGTCTGTGACGTCTGTTCACATTTTCCTTTAGCACGGGCTACACCCCGCAGTTCTTTTCTGATCGTCACGAAATTTCATATGCAGGTTTGGGGTCATGTCTAGATGAGAACGTCCCCTTTTGGTCGCGATCGGGCAACTGGTATGGCTGCCTGAGCCCAAAACCCGAAAACCATTAGCTCAGTCTACAGGTCGTATTTATGAAGGGATTTCATTGTAACTTGGTAGGATGCCTCTGTATAATGCCTAGATGAGAACGTCCCCTTTTGGGCATGATCTATCAACCGTGATGGCTGCCCAAGCCCGAAACCCAAAAACTTTTAGCACAGTCTACAGGACATGTTTAATGTGGAGGGATTTCATTGTAACTTGGTAGGATGACTCCTTATGATGTCTAGATGAGAATGTCCCCATTTGGGCATGATCTGCCAACCGTGACGACTGCCCGAGCCCAAAACCCGAAAACCTTTAACACAGTCTTCAGGTCATATTTATTGAGGAATTTCATTGTAACTTGGTGGGTTGACTTCATACAATGTCTAGATGAGAAAGTCTCCTTTTGGAAGTGATTGGGCAACTGTGACGGCTACAGGGGCCCAAAGCCCAAAAACCTTTAGCACAGTCTAGAGGTCATATTTATGAAGGGATTTCATTGTAACTTGGTAGGATGACTCCAAATAATGTCTAGATGAGAACGTCCCATTTTGATCATGATCATGCAGCCTTGATGGGTGCCCAAGCCCAAAATCCTTTAGCATAGGCAAAAGGTCATATTTATGGAAGGATTTTATTGTAACCTGTTAGGTTGACTCCATATAATTCCTAGATGATGACATCCCTTTTTGGTCGTGATTGGTCAGTTGTGATGGCTACAAGTGCTCGAAGCCCGAAAACCTTGAGCACAGTCTACAGGTCATATTTATGAAGGGATTTCATTGTAACTTCTTAGGATCACTCCAGATGATGCCCAGATGAGATTGTCCCCTATGGTTGCGATCATTCAGCCATGATGGCTGCCCAAGCCCAAAGCCCGAAAAACCTTTAGCCCAGTCTACAGGTCATATTTATGAAGTGATTTTGTAACTTGGTAGGTTAACTTCATATAATGTCTAGATGAGAACGTCCCCTTTTGGACATGATTGGGCAACTGTGACGGCTAAAGGTGCCCGAAGCCCGAAAACCTTTAGCACAGTCTACAGGTCATATTTATGAAGGGATTTCATTGTAACTTCGTAGGATGACTCCAAATAATGTCTAGATGAGAACGTCCCATTTTGATCGCGATCATTCAGCCTTGATGGGTGCCCGAGCCCAAAAACCTTTAGCATAGGTAAAAGATCATATTTATGGAAGGATTTCATTGTAACCTATTAGGTTGACTCCATATAATGCCTAGATGATGACATCCTCTTTTGGTCGTGATTGGTCAGCTGTGATGGCTACAAGTGCCCGAAGCCCAAAAACCGTGAACACAGTCTACAGGTCATATTTATGAAGGGATTTCATTGTAACTTCGTAGGATCACTCCAGATGATGCCCAGATGAGATTGTCCCCTTTGGTTGTGATCATTCAACCATGATGGCTACCCGAGCCCGAAGCCCGAAAACCTTAAGCACAGTCTACAGGTCATATTTATGAAGGGATTTCATTGTAACTTGGTAGGTTGACTTCATATAATGTCTAGATGAGAACGTCCCCTTTTGGACATGATTGGGCAACTTTGACGGCTAAAGGTGCCCGAAGCCCGAAAACCTTTAGCACAGTCTACAGGTCATATTTATGAAGGGATTTCATTGTAACTTGGTAGGATGACTCCAAATAATGTCTAGATGAGAACGTCCCATTTTGGTCATGATCATTCAGCCTTGATGGGTGCCCGAGCCCAAAAACCTTTAGCATAGGCAAAAGGTTATATTTATAGAAGGATTTCATTGTAACCTGTTAGGTTGACTCCATATAATGCCTAGATGATGACATCCCCTTTTGGTCGTGATTGGTCAACTGTGATGGCTACTGGTGCCCAAAGCCTGAAAACCTTGAGCACAGTCTACACGTCATATTTATGAAGGGATTTCATTGTAACTTCACAGGATCGCTCCAGATGATGCCCAGATGAGATTGTCCCCTTTGGTTGCGATCATTCAACCATGTTGGCTGCCCGAGCCCGAAGCCCGAAAACCTTTAGCACAGTCTACAGGTCATATTTATGAAGGGATTTCATTCTAACTTGGTAGGTTGACTTCATATAATGTATAGATGATAACGTCCCCTTTTGGACACGAATGGGAAACTGTGACGGCTTCAGGGGCCCAAAGCCCGAAAACCTTTAGAACAGTCTACAGGTCATAATTATGAAGGGATTTCATTGTAGCTTGGTAGGATGACTCCAAATAGTGTCCAGATGAGAACGTCCCCTTTTGGTCACGATCATTCAGCCTTGATGGCTGCTCAAGCCCAAAAACCTTTAGCATGTCTGTAAGTCGTATTTATGGAAGGATTTCATTGTAACTTGTTAGGTTGACTCCATATAATGCCTAGATGATGACATCCCCTTTTGGTCGTGGTTGGTCAACTGTGATGGCTACAGGTGCCTGAAGCCCGAAAATCTTGAGCACAGTCTACAGGTCATATTTATGAAGGGATTTCATTGTAACTTCATAGGATCACTCCAGATGATGTCCAGATGAGAATGTCCCCTTTTGGTTGTGATCATTCAACCATGATGGCTGCCCAAGCCTAAAGCCCGAAAACCTTTAGCACAGTCTTCAGATCATATTTATGAAGGGATTTCATTGTAACTTGGTAGGTTGACTTCATGTAATGTCTAGATGAGAACATCCCCTTTTGGACACCATTAGGCAACTGTGTTGGCTACAGGGGCCCAAAGCCCGAAAATCTTTAGCACAGTCTACTGGTGATATTTATGAAGGGATTTCATTGTACCTTGGTATGATGACTCTAAATAATGTCTAGATGAGAACGTCCCCTTTTGGTCGCGATCATTCAGCCTTGATGGCTGCCCGAACCCAAAACCCCAAAACCTTTAGCATAGTCTATTGGTCATATTTATGGAAGGACTTCATTGTAACCCGTAAGTTTGACTCCATATAATGCCTAGATGATGACATCCTCTTTTGGTCGTGATTGGTCAACTGAGACTGCTTCAGGGGCCCGAAGCTCCAAAACCTTGAGCACAGTTTACAGGTCATATTTATGAAGGGATTTCATTGTAACTTTGTAGGATCACTCCAGATGATGCCCAGATGAGAATGTCCCCTTTTGGCTGTGATCATTCAACCATGATGGCTGCCAGAGCCTAAAGCCCAAAAACCTTTAGCACAGTCTACAGGTCATATTTATTAAGGGATTTCATTGTAACTTGGTAAATTGACTTCATATAATGTCTAGATGAGAACGTCCCCTTTGGACGCAATTGGGAAACTGACGGCTACAGGGACCTGAAGCCCGAACCTTTAGCACAGTCTACAGGCCATATTTATGAAGGGATTTTAATGTAACTTGATAGGATGACTCATTTTGGAATAATTTCACTGTAACTTGATAACTTTTGTTGATATACGTTAACTGTGAGGGCCACATACATTAACTGTGAGGTCATATTAACCCACCCCTCAGCTCTTTAGTACAGTGTACACCTCATATTATTTTTATCATAAACATAGCATACAGGGAACAGAAATGAACATATTCCCAATTATCACAATTCTTGTCTTATTTCATAATCCTTTCATAAACATTGAACATTATCCTTTTCATCAAACACAACACACAAGTTAAGCTACAGTGTCATTGACACTTTCATTTTTTTAAATGAAAAGTTTGCACTGTATTTTTTGTTTGTGAACAAATGCCCAAAGCAGAACTTCAAAAATACTGAAGAAATCAATGTATTAGTGATCAAAATTTGAGAATATTTTGCTTTAAGGTGCTATATAACAAAGGGAATTTTGTTTATTTTGAAATTCCCATCTCTGATATTCCTTAAATTCAAATTAAATATACACAAATTATACATCAAGATGAAGGCTGAAACATATAGAACATGAAGTTTCTTAGAATTACATTCTATTTTGTTTTTCGATGGAAATTCATGGTATCGAGTGATTTGCACATTTTCGTCTAACATGGATTCCATTTTCAATAAGAAATGCAGACAGTGTTTTCTCATATGCAGTCCTATCACTGCATTCTAAAGTGTTTTGAATGTCTAGCTTTGTTTTTGGATATGTGAAGCACATTTGGCCACAAGTTGTTCTCAGGAAATATTATTGTATTATCAGTGCTGGAACGAATACACTAGCAGACTTCCAGGAACCACTGGTGCCTGCTGTCAACTCTGTGAGTTGATTTCATATAATGAAATGCATATATTTTTTCATGTTCTATTCATGACACAACCTTCATCTTGGTGTATAATTTGTGTATTTTTAATTTGAATTTAAGCATCCCCTGTAAGCAAAAATTCCCTTGGCAAAAACTTTGCCAACGATAAATGAGTATCCTTGGCAAAAATCAAGTTTTCCTCGGCAATTTTTACAAAATGACTATTTCATGTAAAAACTACTGGGAAAGCACTGTGTGTCTGCATGTGTTCTCGGACGTACGACCGCGAGCGTCTTTGAGATGTTGTATATTTTTTCCAGGTAATAAACTCCCATTTTGAAGAGATATCTCAAAGGTGTATAATATTGTGCCACATGCACTCCAGTTTTTCCACATAGAGGCCACAAACATGTTCAAGAACGACGAGAAATTTGCTTGGCCTACTACTCTTCTATTGTTGTACTCTGTTTTTAATCATCATTACTGACGTCATTCAAATTGTCAGCAAAAATACTGCCCAGGAAACATCTAAAATCCCTCGGCAACTCATCGGCAAACTTGTCATGAAAGGAACTGTTAAAATGAACTTCAGTTGTTAGTTCTAAATCAGTTAACATTGGAAAAAAAAGGTTAAGGCCTCACAAAATTGATCTGTTTCTCAGTCATTATTTGTCAAATTTCATGCGGGCGAGCATTTTTTTATTTTATTTTTTATTTCTGCAATTATTTCTTTGCCATCAAAAGTTCATATTCTTGGTTTATGTTTAAGGGCCTATATAAGTAATGGAATTTTGTTTATTTTAAAATTCTCACCTCTCATATTCCTTAAATGCAGATTAAATATACACAAATTATACATCAAAATGAAGGTTGGGATGTATAGAACACGAAACACATATGTAATCAACTCATAGAGTCGACTGCAGGCACCACTGGTTCCTGGAAGTCTGCTACCGTATTCGCACCAGAACTGATAATAAAATAATATTTCATCAGAACAACTTGTGGCCAAATGTGCTTCATATATCCTAGAACAAAGCTAGGCATTCAAAACACTTTCGAATACAGCGCTAGGTCTGCATTTTGGAAAAGGACAACACTGTCTGCATTTTTCATTGAAGATGGTTTCCATGCTCGACAGACATGCGCAAATCACTCGTTACCACGAATTTCCATCAAAAAACAAAATCGTAATTCTAAGAAATTTCAACAGGTATCATGATACCTTGCATTGAATATGGCAACTGTGCAACCTCTATCTAATAACAGTATACTGTATGAAGGCGATCTTTTTCTTTATTTGATTTTAGACGGCGTTGTTTTTACATGCTTTTTCTGTCCGATGACGTCGACCGGAAATTGAAAGTATACTCATACGTAAACAAAAGCAAAGGCTTTGGAATTTTCCCCAATGCAGCTCTGTCGCCGTGTTTTGGAGAATTTTTATCCCCTAGCTTTGTTCTTGGATACGTAAAGCACCTTTGGCCACAAGTTGTTTTCGTGAAATATTATTAAATTATCAGTTCTGGTGTGAATACGGCAGCAGACTTCCAGGAACCAGTGGTGCCTGCAGTCGACTCTATGAGTTGATTACACATGTGTTTCATGTTCTATACATCCCAACCTTCATTTTGATATACATTTTGTGTATATTTAATTTGAATTGAAGGAATATCAGAGGTGAGAATTTTCAAATAAACAAAATTTCATTACTTATATAGGCACTTTAGGTCTCTTAGTCTATGGAATAGCATGGGTGATGGTGTATTTCGTCTCTTGAGAGCAAGAAGGCTTTGCAATGCAAAAGCAATGCAAAGCCTTCTTGCACTCAAGGGACACATTTATCAATGTTTTTAACTTGAGTAAAATATCGGACATAAACCATTTAATTTTTATTTTTTTTTAAGTTTACATTGGTTATAAAAAGAGAGCATGTGTCAGCCAAAAGGACCATATGACAGGGCCTGAGAAACAGATTTTTAATTTTTCTTTAGGCCAAATCAGTTTTGTATGAGTAGTACATAGTGTGAGATTGAAAAACATTTAGCCTCTGTTGGATAATTAGATTGTTATTTGTTGTCTCATGTTTAGAGGGAAAATTCCTTTCCACTACTGGGCAGCAAGTGGTAATCAGTTCTGCTGCAATTATGCATGCTTTTTATTGTTTAGTCAAACCCACCAGTACCACTAACTCCCTACATGAGTCTTGGTCAACTATCTTGGGATTTTAAGGATGTCCTTCTGCATTTTTTGTAAAACAACATGTTGGTAATTTACTATTTTCTGTGCCCATTTTAAAATACATTTCTGGTATTTTTAAATACATTCTTCAGTAAAGTGCCTTATATAGATGTATTATTATAATTTTGGTTGATTTGTTTTCAGGATTTTATAATTGCTATTACTGTATCTTGTTTGCAAGGATTCCAATCTAAAAGTCAAATTTCTTGTTGAAAACTATAAAATTTAAAGATACTTTTTCAGCAAAAATATACAAAATGTTACTCTAATCTCATCTTGTGAGTTTAATTTAATTGCAATTACTCTCGTTGCTTTCAATGGGCTTTTCCTTTTTAGTCAGATTTGGTGTAACACAGTCCTTAAAGAAAATGTAACTGACTTTCTTGTATTTGTCCAACAACTTGTTTATGGACAGGAGGCACTGTACTGTGAAGTCCATCAATACATGAGTCAGTCATGCATTGAATTCAAGACACAGATCATGAGATGTGGTCTTTACAGCTTGCTGAAAAAAAACAGCAACATTTGCAACACATGTGTGAACCATAATCATTTTTGTGTATTTTCTTTGAAGAGAAAACTGGAAAAAAGTGAGGAGTCAGGAAAAGTTCATTAGTTTAACCAAGTTTAACTGGCATTTGATTGTTTTGTAATCTTATAAACATAGAAGAAGATTTCTTACAGATTTTTACAAGCAGATATCTCACTCATTCTAACTTTCCACTTTTAACTCTTAGGTAAGTAAGTAATGAAAAATTGCCTTGAAAATAAGTGACAGGTTATTTTCAGTATAGCTGAAAATCTAAAAAAAATGTAATAATTTATCTTTTTTGTTTTCCAAAATTGTGAAGATTTGATTGATAAATATGGTTAGACAAACCGAAAATGGCAAATTATTACATTGCTTAAATTTTAGATGACAACAAAAAATTACCTGCCACCTATTTTCAAGCCAAGTTCTCATTACTTATATAGCACATTTACCTGTAATCATAAACAGGGCAATCCAGTTAAGAGGCTATATAAGTAATGAAATTTTGTTTATTTTGAAAATTCTCACCTCTGATTTTCCATAAATTCAAATTAAATATACACAAATTGTACATCAAAATAAAGATTGAGATGTATAGAACATGAAACACATGTGTCATCAACTCATAGCGTCGACCGTAGGCACCACTGGTTCCTGGAAGTCTGCTACCATATTTGTACCAGAACTGATAATTTAATAATATTTAACGAGAATAACTTAAGGCCAAATGTGCTTTACATATCCAAGAACAAAGCTTGGGTATCAAAATTCTTCAAAACACGGCGACAGGGCTACATGGGGGTAAATTCCAAAACCAACGTTTTTGTTTACACATGAATGTACTTTTGATTTCCGGTCGACGTCATGGGATGGAAAAAGCATCGATATACAACGCATCTAAAATCAAATAATGAGAAAGATCGCCTTAATATAGTATACTATTATTATATAGAGTCTGCATAGTTGCCATATTCAACGCAAGGTATTATGATACCTGTTGAAATTTCTTAGAATAACGATTTTGTTTTTCGATGAAATCCGTGATATTGAGTGATTTGTGCATGTCTGTCGAACATGGAAACCATTTAAAATAAAAAATGCAGACTGTTGTCCTTTTCCAAAATGCAGTCCTATCGCTGCACCCAACAGTGTTTTGAATGCCTAGCTTTGTTATTGAATATATGAAGCACATTTGGCCATGAGTTGTTCTTGAGAAATATTATTTTATTGTCTGTTCTGGTTCGAATACGATAGCAGACTTCCAGGAACCAGTGGTGCCTGCTGTCAACTCTATGAGTTGACTACATATGTGTTTCGTGTTCTAAACATCCCAACCTTCATTTTGGTGTATAATTTGTGTATATATAATCTGAATTTAAGGAATATCAGAGGTGAGAATTTCAAAATAAACAAAATTCCATTACTTATACAGCCCCTTAATTGAATAATGACTGCCCTGAAAAAATGCAATTCATGAGTATTCAATTAATTCAACAGGAATTTGGTACAGTTGCTTTCTAGTAGAAATGGTTCTTGGTGTCATTTTCAAGAGTATCTGTACATTATTCTCCGAATAGATTAATTGGCTTTTGATTGTCAGACAAGTACACTTGCTCAACAAAATTCTCATTATTCAGTTAGTGCCATGACCTGTGTGTATTTGAAAGTCTTAGCTTGTACATTTGGGAAACTTGCAGCTCAGGTACTGGTAATGAACTAATGATTATTTCATGATATGATTTGTAAAACAGAGCAACATTATTTGAGCTGTAAAAGTGAAGAACATCTTGATCATGTGCATGATATATTCAGTGATTGGTGTAACTGTCAAGATTGGTGTTGTCAACTCAGAGGAGGTCAGCAGACATTCTTGTGTACTATTCATTCTCTTTTTTGGGTTGCAGGTAATTGGTATATTTGAGAGTAACAAACAGAATGGCTGGTAAGTGTCTTTTTATTTGCTCGCCTGACTTTCAGTCAGGGAAGCTTTTGTGATCACTCACCATCTGTTGTTCGTCATCCATAAAAATGGTGTTTGCATCTTCTCCTCCTAAACTGCTGAACCGATTTAATTGAAATTTGAGATAAAATAATTTATCCCATCACATTTTGATTTTGTTCAAATCAAGTTGCCTCGCCCCTTGGTAGGGGCATGCCCAAAAAGTGTGCTTAAAAAATCTTCTTCTCATGAACCAGCAGTAGCAGAGACTTGATATTTAGTGTGCAGCTTCCTTTTGAGGTGCAGACTCAGATTTGTTCAAGAGAAGTTCGAGGAGCTATGTTATGGGAGGGGCGCAAGAATTTTTGCCCCGCCCGAAATTTCTATTTTCCAAACTGACGGATTTTAACCAAATTTGATGGGAGGGCTTATTGGGTCATAAGTACTTAATTCATGCCCCACAAAATTTTCCTGTAACCCCATGGGAACCGCAGGTGCTAAAAATAGAAAAAAATTTAAACACCCCAAAACTACACGGCACTGAGAATTCTTATTTGTTATGGTGTAGCTTCCTCAGCACCAACAGAATGGAATGGTCCAAAAAAATTGCTCCCGGTTTTATCATAGGGTACTTTTTCAAGACTTTTGAAAAAGTGCCGAGTCAGCATTTTTTAACACTGTGGTTAATGGGAAAAACATTTAAGACCACTCTTCTCCAAAACCACTGCTCCAAAAGCTTTCAAATTTCACATATAACATCTTTGAAAGATTATTTCACATGTTTATTGAAATAAAATCCCAGGCTCCATCTTTGGGCTCTCTTTGGGAGCCCAAATGTTTAAATTAGTGCAGTATGAGGAATATTCTTTAAATATCTTCTCCAGATCCACCGATCAGAATTTTTTGATGAGATTCAAGCTTGTTCAAGCCAAGTCCCTGGGTTCATATTTGGGCTCACTGTGGAAGCCCAAATTATAACTTAGTTCAAAATGAGGAATTTTCTTTAAAAATCTTCTTCTTCAGATCCAGTAGTCAGAATGTTTCGATATTTGGTTTGCAGCATCCTTAGGAGGGTGAGATTCAAGTTTGTTCAAGCTGAGTCCCTGGTCCCTGGGTTCGTATTTGGGCTCAATGTCAGAGCCCGAATTATAACTCTGTTCAAAATGTGGAATTTTCTTTAAAAATCTTCAGAGCCAGCAGTCGGAATGTTTTGATATTTGGTATGCAGCATCCTAAGGGGGGGGGGGGGGGGGGGGGGGGGGGATTCATGTTTGTTTAAGCCAAGTCCCTGAGTTGATATTTGGGCTCCCTGTGGGAGCCTGATTTATAACTTAGTTCAGTATGAGGAATATTCTTCAAAAATCTTCTTCACATCCACCAGTTAGAATCTTTTGATATTTGGTATACAGTATCCTTAGGGAAGTGAGATATACATGTAAGTTTGTTAAAGCCAAGTCCCTGGGTTCAAATTTGGGCTTCCTGTGGGAGCCCGAATTGTACCAAAATTTCTATTTTCCGAACTGAGAGTCCAATTTGAACCAAATTTGATATGAGGGCTTATTGGGTCAAAAGTACCTAATTTATGGCCAAAAGATTTTTCCCATTGCTCCATTGCAACCACAGGACCTAAAAATTTAAAACGCTCATATATTCAAAACTGCATGACACTGAGAATTTTTATTTTGCGTGAAGCTTCCTGAGGAACAGCAGAAAGGAATTATCAAAAAAAATTGCCATCGGTTTCATTGTAGGGTACTTTTTCAGGACTCTGATAAATTGCTGATTCAGCATTTTTAACACCATGGGTAACATTACTGTAGGTAATGGGAAAAACATTTAAGACTCTTCTTCTCCCAAACCCCTGTTCCAAAAGCTTTCAAATTTCACATGTAACATTTTTGGAAGATAGTTTCACACATTTATTGAAATCAAATCCCTGCTGTCCATATTTGGGCTTTCTATGGTAACCCAAATGTTGAAATTAGTGCAGTATGAGGAATATTCTTTAAAAATCTTCTTCAGATCCACCAATCAGAATATTTGGTATTTGGTACATGTATACAGCATGCTCAGTGGGTGAGATTCAAGTTTGTTCAAGCCAAGTCCCTTTGTTCATATTTGGGCTTCCTGTGGGAGCCCGAATTGTAACTTCAATATGAGGAATATTTTTAAAAAATCTTCCTCTTCACATCCACCAGTCAGAATCTTTTGATATTTGGTATACAGCATCCTTACAGAGGTGAGATTCAAGTTTGTTCAATCCAAGTGCCTGGGTTCACATTTGGGCTCACTGTGGGAGCACAAATTATTAGTTCAGTATGAGGAATAGTCTTTAAAAATCCATTTTTGAGATCCACTGGTCAGAATCTTTGGATATTTGGTATAAGCTTTTCTTAGGGGGGGGGGGGGGGGGGGGGGGGGGGGGCAGATGCAACTTGTTCAAATGAATTCCCCTGGGTTGATATTTAGGCTACCTTGTGAGGTGAGCACCCTCAATCCCCTTGGGACCTCTTGTTTATTTATTTTTAACCCTCTGCTTAATTGGTAGAGAGCTGGAAGCCTACATTTGGGCTTTATTCTGATGTGCAAGTTCTTGATGATTTCATATTCCATGGATGTGATTCATATTTTTTTTTAAGTAAATTTATTCTGTCTGTTAGGATTTGATATGTTATAATTTATGGGAGAGTGCCTGTAGGCACTCTCCCATAACTTGTAACAAGGTAAAGGCACGTGAACAAATTTTAATGACAAAAGTAATTTAGAACTTCACCAGTTAAAACAACAGTCTAGATAATACTAGCACTGAGCCTTCAGGGCCTACTTTTGACATTTCCAAATATGGCCTTGAAACCGGTGCTCTATTTTATGATAATGATGAAGTATTCCTAGCAGGTATTGTCATATTATACTTGCTGAGGTCAAGCCTTGGCTGCTGAAACTAGCAGCCAAGACTTGACAGAAAATCAATACCAAGCTTTGGAAATTCGGCTTCACAGTTTTCCAGATATTTCTGAATATGACAAGTCATATAATCTCTCTTCAAATACAAATATTGCCCAACTTAGTTTTCTTATACCGATGACATTTTCTACATACACTAAACAGCGACATCATCTAATAATGAATAAATAAATCAAACTTACTCAAAATCCACTGTCAAATTTTTCCATCACCATGAAGCTTCAAAAGCAGAATTTAGCCGTTGTCCCCACCTGCCTGCTGTTGAGCATATCACCCCCTATTTAAAATATACTGTTCAAAAAAAGAAATGTAAAACAGGTGTTCTGTGATGAGGGATGTTCCCGCATTATGGGTAATGAGATAGAGAACAAAATCAATTTGTAAACCAAAGATTTAACGGTTGAATAAAATGCCATCTGAGTCCAAAACTGCTTGGCACCTTCTGTTCATTCACACAATCAAATTTCGGATGGAAGATTGAGGTATGGTGGCCCTCTCTTCCTGCAACGTTTGCTTCAATGGCGGTAACCTCCATCTGAGGTTGTGGTTGACAATGTCACACACATCGATCCAGTTGATGCCATAAATGTTTGATCAGGTTCAAATCTGGCAATTTGGGGGTGGGGGGTGGGGGCAGGACTGGACTTTGATGTTGTTATCCTATAGATAAGCTGTCGTAAACCTTGCTGTGTGTGGTCGGGTGTTGCCATGCTGGAAAATGGTGTTGGCATTCTGCGTAATGGGGAGCATGTGTGGCTGCAAAATTTCATCTTTGTACTTCTGCTCTATCAGTGTGTGAGATGGCTGTCCACATCATAATGCTACCACCACCAAATCTGTCCACCTCCTGAATGCAGCTACATGCAAAACATTCTCCATGATGACACACAGCATCATCCATCAACTCGGGGAAAAAAAAAGTGACTTGTCACTGAACCATACCATTCTCCATCTCTGATGGTTGCTGTCGATGATGCTGTGCCCTCAAAATGATGCCACAAACTGGCCGTCTAGCATGCAGACCTGCCTTGCGTAGATGGTTGCGAATGGTCTGATCTGAAATCCTCTGCCGAACTGGTAGCATTGATGCTGTAGAGGTCACTCTGGTTGTTCTCTCCCGCAAATGACCTAACCAGTTGTATTGATCCTAAGCTAGGGTAGTCATACAGGGTCTCCTGGATCTTAGAAGGTCCTGTGTTGTCCCCTGGATTTGGAAGTGGTTCCACAGGCATGTAATGGTGCATGGTGAGACATTGGACCTTCTCGCTACATTCGAAACTGATTTGCCTGTTTCCAAGTGGCCAATGGCATTATTTCTCTAAGCTTCGGTCAAACGCGACATTTTGCATGAGCAGGATCCCTTTAACGCTTTGTGAATTACGACCAATTTCCATGTTCATTTATACCCCCACATGCTCAGCTCGCATGCTGGGTGCATGCAACTTCATTATAGGTATTCACTCAGTGGAAACTTTGTTTTGTTAATTTCCAATATTTTGGGGGTCATGGTGGCCAAAATTATGCCTCATTGTCCAAAATGTTACGTAATGTTTAGACCACCACCTTATGTTGTTAACCATATCTACAGCCACTCTTCATTATATTCTGCAAAATTTGCAATGTTATCGTGACAATACCCCCGTTTTGTGTTTCTTTTTTTTAAGAGTATATAAAAAGCTCATATGTTTCCATCTCATTTTTAGCTCACCTACTAAATGAAGTGGCAAGCTATTATGATGTTACAGTGGTGTCTTCATTGGTTAGACCTGTTCAATTTTGTGAGAGTTTGTGTTTAGGTCATTTTTGTGTCCTGTTCTGTAACCCTTTTGGGATTTAATATTTCATGTGTGATAGGAGAGGACCTTCCCAACAGTAGTCTTCCTCCAAACAAGTATTTTTGTTGAAATGTTAACAAAATTTGGGGGAAAAACTTCGGGATGCACCTCCACAGAGATTAACCTTCACATTGTGTTTTAGCTCATCATCACAAAGTCAGGCTGAGCTGATCTCATCACTCTCCGTCAGCCGCCCGTCCATTGTCTGTCGTCCGTCATTTGGTCTTTTCCTCCAAAGCCACTGGGCCAATTCAAGTGAAAGTTTGTGTGAGTGATGGTCCCAAAGGGGCATTGCATTTTTAGCTCAACTTTGGCGAAGCCAAATTTTGAGCTTATGGAATGGCCCGTCGTCTGTCTGGCCGTCTGTCCGCCTCCATCAACAATTGGATACGGCTCGGGCTAGAGGCCGTATTTATGAACCGTTCTTTATGAACCGTTCTTTATGAACCGTTCTTTACGAAACTTCTTGGGTACCTTTGTTATGACCGTGGGACGAGAACGAGTGTTTTTGGGTGCGGTCCAAAATTCAAGATGGCTGCCAGCCGCCATTTTGTACCTTTGATGCAGAAATCTGTTTTTTTGTACAGAACTTCCATATGAAAGCTCTGATTTGAATAATTTTTTGTATGAATATTTAGTACCATGGGGTACATCACATATAATACGGGGTTTTTTCTCGTGCGTAAATTATGCAAATTAGACTAACTTTGATGTTTGTTGGTGTCACTTTCAGCACTGTAAGTGCAAATGCCAATATGGCTCGGGCTAGAGGCCGTATTTATGAACCGATCTTTACGAAACTCCTTGGGTACCTTTGTTATCACCGTGGGACAAGAACGAGTGTTTTGGGGTCCGGTCTGAAATTCAAGATGGCCGATGGCAGCCATTTTGTACAAAATTTGGTGCAATCAGATTTTTGCACAGAACTTCCATATGAAAGTTCTGATTTGAATAATTTTTTGCGTGAATGTTTATTACTGTGGGATACATCACATATAATATGGGTTTTTTTCTCGTGCAGAAATTATGCAAACTAGATGAACTTTGATTTTTTCAGTGCTACTTACACACAGTAAGTACACATGTCAATACGGCTCAGGCTAGAGTCTGTATTTATGAACTGATCTTCATGAAACGTCTTGGGTACCTTTGTTATCACCTTGGGACGAGAACGAGTGTTTCTGGGTGCGATCCAAAATTCAAGATGGCTGCCAGTGGCCATTTTGTACCGAAATTAGGTCTAATCATTTTTTTGTACACAACTTCTATACGGCTCAGGCTAGAGGCCGTATTTATGAACCGATCTTTACGAAACTTCTTGGGTACCTTTGTTATCACCGTGGGATGAGAACGAGTGTTTTGGGTGTTGTCCAAAATTCAAGATGGCTACCAGCAGCCATTTTGTATCAAAATTAGTGCAATCAGTCTTTTGTACAGAACTTCTGTATGAAAGTTCTGATTTGAATAAATTTGTGTATGAATATTTAGTAACATGGAATACATCATATATAGTACAGGTTTTTTTCTCGTGAAGAAATTATGCAAATTAGATGAACTTTGATTTATTCAGTGCTACTTATACACTGTAAGTGCACATGTCAATACGGCTCGGGCTAGAGGCTGTATTTATGAACCGATCTTCACAAAATGTCTTGGGTACCTTTGTTATCACCCTGGGACGAGAACGAGTGTTTCTGGGTGCGGTCCAAAATTCAAGATGGCTGCCAGTGGCCATTTTGTACCGAAATTAAGTCCAATCAGTTTTTTGTCACAACTTCTATACAGCTCATATTTGTGAACTGATCTTCATGAAACTTCTTGGGTACCTTTGTTTTCACCTTGGGACAGGAATGAGTGTGTTTTGGGGTGCCTTTGTTATCACTGTGCTATGAGAACAAATATTTTGGGGTTCAGTCAGACCCACTCTGGGACTCAAAAGATTTCTTTTCTAGTTTAGCATCTGACTGTCACCCACCTTTACAATACTTTACCTATACATTTGTTACAGGCTACGGTCAGTATTTATGTACAGACCGTTACAATACTTTATATGTACCTTTGTTAACAGGTCATTACCTAGATGTTTGTCATTGCTGTGTCACAAAAAATGATCCAAAATATTTTTAAAATCTTCTCATGAACCAGTGTGTACAATGACTTGATTTTTGCTACGGAGCTTTCTTTTGAGGTGTAGAATCAATTTTGTTCAAACGAAGTTCGTGAAGCAATATGTGGCTTTGTAATGGGAGGGGTAAGATTTTTGGCCCCGCCTAGAATTTCTGTTTTCTGAACCGATGGTCTGGTTTCAACCAAATTTGGTATGTTGTATTATTGGGTCATAAGTACTTGACTCATGCAAAAAAAAAAAATTCCCGCATCCCCATGGGAACCCTGGGAGCTAAAAATAGAAATATTTTCAAACGCCCATATTTCCCAAACCACACGGAACAGGGAGCTGTTATAGGTATGAAGTATCCTTAGGACCAGTAGAATTGAATGGTAAAGAAAATTGCCATCGGTTATGTTAGGGTGTTCAGTAATGGGCATCGAAAAAATGCTGAGTCAGCATATTTGCAAAAATTAAAAAAAGTCTTTTCTCCAGCACCAATCATCAGAATCTTTTGATATTTGGTATACAACATTCAGAGGGGGGGTCGGATACAAGTTTGGTAAAATAAAGCCCTTTGGTTCATATTTGGGCTCAGTACAGAAGCCCAAACTTTTAACATAGGGTAATATGGGGAATATTCTTTAAAAATCTTCTTCTTCAGTACTGCCAGTCAGAATTTTTTAATGTTTGGTAACCCCCTGCAAACAAAGTGTTTTTTTTTTGTTGGGGGGGGGGGGGGGGGGGGGTTATATAGGAATCACCCTGTCCATCCGTCTGTCTGTCCATCCATCCATCTGTCTGCCTGTCTGTCTGTCTGTCCATCCTTATAAGTGCAAATCCTCCAAAACCGTTTGAAGAATTTTCATGACACTTTACACAATGTAAGAACTCCATATGAAGATGTGCATGAAGCAATATAATTCCAGTCTGACATTTCCAAGGGGAGATAATCTAACTTATACATTTTAATGTACCAAAATGGCTACAACTGAGGCGCAGGGGGTATCACTTTGTGAGCATGCTCACAGTACCTCTAGTTGTTATGAGAGTCAGATTCAAGATTGTTCAAACCAAGTCCCTAGGTTAAAATTTGGGCTTCTCACAGAAGTCCAAATTTTAACTTTGTTCAATGTGGAGGATAATTTTTAAAAATCTTCTTCTTCAGATCCACCAGTTGGAATGCTTTCATATTTGGTATGCAACATCTCTAGGGGGGGCAGATTCAAGTTTGTTCAAATCAGACCTTTAGGTATATATTTGGGCTCGCAGTGGTAGCCCAAATGTTTACTTTGTGCGATATGAGGGAATTTCTTCAAAAATCATCTTCTTCAGATCCACTAGTCAGAATGCTTTCATATTGGTATACAACATCTCTAGGGTCAGATTCAAGTTTGTTCAAATCGGATCCATAGGTTAATATTTGGGCTTGCTATGGTAGCCCAAATTTTAACTCAGTGCAATATGAAGAAATTTCTTTAAAATTTCTCTTCTTCAGATGCAACAGTCAGAATGCTTTCATATTTGGTACACAACATCTCTAGGGAAGTCAGATTCAGCTGTGTTCAAATCGAGAGCCTGGGTTAATATTTGGGCTGCTGATGGGAGCTGGAATTGGCCATGTTGCTGAAGAATTAAAAAATTTGTATTTAGTACCCTCTAGAGGTGTGTAACTAAGATTAATCCACATAGGTTGTATCAAGGGTCTTCATAGGAGAACTCTACATTTTACATTATGTTCAACTGAAGAAAAGGCATGATACCCTGTTTATATTGTGTTCTGTTCAAGATGAGCGCTTCAGGTCCCGTGGGGCCTCTTGTTTTTATTATCTTTGTCAGGAGGGGGAATTGAAATAGTGCTTGTCCATTCATTCATCCCTCCATCTGTCCATCTGTCTGTCACAAACTTTGTCTGCTTTATTCCTTCTAAAGTTTTCCGTGGACTTTTATGAAATTTGGTCTGAAGTATAAAGTGTAGATGTGTATGTAGTCAGGGATTTTCAATGCGAAATGGCAAAATTTCCATCACAAAGGCTTGTCCGCTTTACTCCTCCTACATCTTTTATTGAATTTTTATGAAACTTGGTTTCAAGTATCAGTATCAACTATAGGTGTGCATGTGATCAGGAATGTTCACTGCGACAAATTTTGCATGATTATGGCCCTTGGTAATGGTAAAATTTTTGTCAAAATGCTTGTCCGCTTAACTTCTGCATTTTTCGTTGGATTTTAGTGGAACTTGCTGTGTAGTATGAGAAATGATATTTGGTGAGTGACATTATTGGGTATGAAAACATGTCCAGGTTGATAATGAGATTGGACCACATCTTTTTACCAGATTTATGGCCCTTTCTGTACTTGGAATTCTTCTGAATTTCTGTAAAATTTCAGGTTTTTGGAGGATATCTTCAGTTGCGATAAAAGAAATAAATGATATTTATTGAGTGACATTATTGGGTATGAAGATATATATCCAGGTTGTTAATGAGATTAGTAGTGTTGAAACAATTAGTTGACTATAGTCGATTCGATTTTTCAGAAAAATTTACTCTGAAATCTGCCAGTCGACTAGTCGGGAAACTCAAAGATGAAGTCATAAAATGCCAATAGTGGGGGTTAATGATTACAAACATCAGCTGTTTCTGCTTCGTGGTGGACCTATTTTAAATTGTGATGAGAAGTGGATATCAATGCAATCAGTGTCGTTTGTTGATGCCGATAATGTTACAACTTAGATTTCAGCAGCATTACAAGCATTGATTTCACCTAACCTAATCACTGGCACACGTCAAAGAAAAATAATTTGATGTACAACTTCAAAGAATCCGTAAATCCATGCAAGCATTCTGTCCCTCGCCCAAGTCGCCCACACTTTTTAATTGATATAAAAATAAAATACATGGCCATATTTCGCTAAGTCATTTCTCCTCTCATTCGTCCGCAGTACTTTGCACTCCACACAAGAGTCAGTTGAAGTGCCGTAACTCTGCAGTTTCTACAGAGTTCCCGTACTTAAACTGACTCTTGTACATGTATATAAGTGAATCTTCTTTGAGCCAATTGACCTGTCTTCCTCAAAGGTAAATCAATGCCATAGCTCCATATTCTAAGATATTACTGTACTGGTGTGGGTGCGAGCTGGCAAAGACCTGATATGAAGGTGAGGAAGCTGTCTGTCACAAAATTTGACCCAGGAGTTTTTAATTAATTGCACTGGGCGAATGGCGGCATACTTCACACATTTTATAAATTCACGAAACTTCTGTTTTAACATCGTTGGGTACTTTTTCCACTGTACGGACAGAGGACTAGGAGGCACGCACTTCCCAGGTATCCTAATTTTTTTACTGAATGGTTAAAGCTATAATATGCACGACATTTTAAAAAACTCAAAATACAAAAAAGAGAACAGCTACGCTCATGACTTTGACAAGGAAACTTCATCAAGCACCTGTCAAGTGAGTCATTAAATGAAAGGGTTATTAACTTACATGTAACAGTCTCTTATCACCTAATTTACTGCGACAATTATGTTTTCAACAGAAAAGCCGACTAGTCGATTTTGAATCGATTACTCCCGTCGGCTAGTTGACTTTGAAAAATAGGTAATAGCACTAGAGATTAGTCCGCATTTTTTTTACCAAAATTGTTATCTATCTTGATCACCTCGTATCCTTATTCCTATCACAACACAACATAAAAGTCATCTGAGGATATGCATGTTGTCTGACTGTCTTGTTCGATTTTACTCACATTTTGGGGTGAACCTTAGTTTTTTTTAAAGATGTAAGAATGTGTACATGTGTTTAAGTCACATTGTTTGCATGTTATGTTGCTTTAACAAACCTGTCTGGTGTTTATTTGTCATCTTATGATCTTTTGAGGCAAGAAACGCCTCATTACTGCAAAAGTTAGGAATATTTTTGTCTTGGAAATTTGAATGTTTTTTACTTTTTCTGAAAATTTCACAAGCCAGTGTTGTAAGAGTTTGTGTTTAGGTAGATGTCCCAAATTCAAGTACCCCTCAAGACTTATGCCTGTAATAGGTGAGTGTTTAGGATACACCAGCCACCACAGTGATTAACCCTCATATTGTGGGTTTTTTAATCAATTTTAATCATTTTTTTCAATAAAACTTGTTTGAGTTTTTTTTTTGAAGTTTCAATAATTTGTGTTTTGGTCGTATTGTATGCAAATGACTTTGGAGTTTATTTGTCTTTTAATGACCTTCACACACAACTGGAACCTCATTACTACAAAATATAAGAATATTTAGTATATGTGAAACACACAGACTATTGTTTTTGTACAATTTTTTTTCTTTTTCTTCTTCTTCTCTCTTCTTCTTTTTCTTATTCTCCAGTCTTCTGTGTACTTAACTCAGAAATGAATTGTCCTATCTTGCCGGTTTTTTGGCATATGGACAGACAGGCACAATTTCTCGGCACCCTATGTTTTTCATGTCACTAAAACCCTTGAGTATGGCCCAGTCATCCACAGGGTTTTCAAAGCCTCCAATTTCCTGCAACAGTAAATTCTCCCCCAAGCAATACTATGTTATATTATTCACACTGGAGACAATGTTAATTAACATCAGTGGAGTTAGTTGTCAAACATTAAATATTATCTTATCTTGCTATTATAATCAGTTCCAACTAAATTGAGAGAAATTCTTTGCTTTGCAAGGAAATAAAGTATAAATTACTCAGTTCACTGCTTTTAACCCTCTAAGACTTCAATATGGGATCCAAAGATTTTAATTCCTTGCAAATAATGTTAACCCTTTCCATACTCACATTACTGCTCAAATCATTATTCATCATAAGTGGCAAAAATGTCTATTTCTTTTTCCTTCATTGGACCCTTTTAATACTGTGCACATATATGCACATACATGTTCTTTTGTGGTGTCTTGGAACAATTTATCTGATCCATGTATGGATATCTTTAAATACTATTAACAAAAACCTATTTCTGATTTCTTTAAAAATATTTCACCCCTCAAAATAAGCTTTCATAAATTCTCTTTCTATTTTGTTTATTTCTGATGCTTTAACCTCGTTCACACAGACTTGAATTTACTCAATGCAGTAAATTCTGTTTCTCCAGTTTCTATCTTTTTGTCACAAGTTTCAATGTTTTTTTTTTTTTTTGATAATTTCACAGTCTAATGTTGTAGAAGTTTGTTCTAAGGCACTTGTCCCAAAGTCAAGCACCCCTTAAGGCTTTAGTATTTAATAGGTGAGTGTTCAGGATGCACCACCATAGTGATTAACCCTCATATTGTGCTATGTTTTTTTTTTCAATTTTAATCAAATTTTCCAGTAAAACTTATTTTTTTTTTAAAGTTATAAAAGTTTACATTTAGGTAAGATTTTACGCATATTATGTTGCTTTAAAAAGGTGTTTTGTGTTTATTTGTCTTCTCAAAACCTTCAAAGGCAACTAACACCTCATTACTACAAAATATAAGAACGTTTATATATATTTTTCACCAATTCTTATGTTTTTTGGACATTTCACAGTCCAGTGTTGTAAGAGTTTGTGAAGAAATGGTTTTCAATGCACACTACCGTCATTTACAAAAAGGGGTAGAAGCAGGATGCAGGACCAACGCTCGCCTCCCTGGAGGTGGGTGACCACTTCTAGGGAAGGAGCAGAGGATTTCAGAGTCCATAGTGGTTTCTGTATTCCATATCGGTTATAGTTTCCATAGCGGTTATTAAGGTGCTGGTGATCAAAAAGAAAGAATCTCTGTGTACCTGCTAAAAGAAAAAGGCAGAATTAGCTATAATAGACAAAAAAAATATGTGGTTACATTGTGGAAGGCAGCTTGTAAACTACCTTTTTCATATTCCCAGTTTTTGTTTGTTTCAAGACGATGAATGTTTAGTGATTTAGCTGAGTCGGCAAAGGCAGCCCTTCCTGGCAAAAGGTCACAGCTGAGCCATTTTTACTGCCTGATTATTCACCTTATCTTGTCCAGTTTTGCCTTATTTTAAGACGTTGAATTTTTTGCTCACCTGATTTTCAGTCAGGAGGGCTATAGTGATCACTCACCATCTGTCGTCCGTCGTCCGTGAACATGGTATTTGCCTCTTTTCCTCCCTAACCGCTGAACCAGTTTAATTGATATTTGAGATAATAGTTTGTTATGACATCGCAATTTGATTTTGTTCAAATCAAGTTGCCTCGCCCCTTAGTAGGGCCACACCCAACAAGTGTGCTGAAATCTTAAAAAAATCTTCTCATGAACCAGCAGTAGCAGAGACTTGATATTTGGTGTGCAGCTTCCTTTTGAGGTGTAGACTCAGATTTGTTGAAAAGAAGCTTGTGGGGCTATATTTGCCGTTGTTATGGGAGGGGCAAGAATATTTGCCCCTCCCAAAATTTCTATTTTCCTAACCGAGAGGCAGATTTGGACCAAATTTGACATGAGGGCTTATTGGGTCATAAGTACTTAATTTATGCAAAAAAAAATTTTTCCTGTCTCCCCATGGAAACCACAGGAGCTAAAAATAGAAAAAAATTAAAATGCCCATATCTCCAAAACTACACAGCACTGAGAAATCCTATTTGGTGTGAAGCTTCCTTAGGACCAACAGAATGGAAAAAAAATTGCTATCGGTTTTATCATGGGGTACTTTTTGGGGACTTTGAAAAAGTTCTGAGTCAGCATTTTTTAACACTATGGGTAATGGGAAAAACATTTAAGACTACTTTTCTCCCAAACCACTGCTCCAAAGGCTTTCAAATTTCACATATAACATCTTTGGAAGATTGTTTCATATGTTTATTGAAATCAATTCCCTGGGTCCATATTTGGGCTCTCTGTTTCAGGCAAATTTGTTTAAAAATCTTCTCAAGATCCAGCAGGCAGAATCTTTTCATATTGGGTATGCAGCATGCTTGGGGGATGAGATTCAAGTTTGTTCAAGCCAAGTCCCTGGGTTTATATTTGGGCTCACTGTGGTAGCCCAAATTATAACTTAGTTCAAAATGAGGAATTTTCTTTAAAAATCTTCTTCTTCAGATCCAGCAGTCGGAATGTTTTGATATTTGGTATGCAGCATCCTTAGGGGGCGAGATTCAAATTTGTTCAAGCCAAGTCCCTGGGTTTATATTTGGGCTCACTGTGGTAGCCCAAATTATAACTTAGTTCAAAATGAATTTTCTTTAAAAATCTTCTTCTTCAGATCCAGCAGTCGGAATGTTTTGATATTTGGTATGCAGCATACTTGGGGGGGGGGGGGGGGGGGGGGGAGGGGGAAGGGGAAGGGGTGGATTCAAGTTTGTTAAAGCCAGGTCCCTGGGTCCATATTTGGGCTCACTGTGGGAGCCCAAATGATAACTTAGTTCAAAATGAGGAATTTTCTTTAAAAATCTTCTTCTCCAGATCCAGCAGATGAATGCTTTTGATATTTGGTATGCAGCATCCTTAGGGGGTAAGATTCAAGTTTGTTCAAGCCATGTCCCTAGGTCCATATTTGGGCTCATTCTGGGAGCTTGAATTGTAACTTAGTTCAAAATGAGGAATTTTCTTAAAAAATCTTCTTCAGATCCAGCAGTCGGAATGTTTTGATATTTGGTGTGCAGCATTCTTAGGGTGTGAGATTCAAGTTTGTTAAAGCCAAATCCCTGGGTTCATATATGGGCTCCCTGTGGGAGCCTGAATTATAACTTAGTTCAATATGATGAATATTCTTCAAAAATCCTTTTTTTTTTAGATCCACTGGTCAGAATCTTTGGATATTTGGTATAAGCTTTTCTTAGGAGGAGCAGATGCAACTTTTTGAAATCCATTCTCTGGGTTGATATTTAGGCTACCATGTCAGGTGAGAACCCTCAGGCCCCCTGGGGCCTCTTGTTGTGATTAATCAGAGTCGGCGAAGACAGCCCATCCTGGTAGATAGTCACAGCAGAGCCATTTTTACTACCTGTTTATTCACCTTCTCAATATCCTTAAGAGTACTTATGTGGGCTTATGATTGTTATAATTTAGGTTGATGCATTGTCTGCGTTTTTGTGTTTTTGACAGCTGTTGCAAATGTTCTGGATTTTGGATATTAGTTGGCTGTTGACGAGCTGGATGTGATTTTTCACAGCTAGGAGGGCGAAGCGATTCTTTATGGTTGGGACATTGGCTCTGTCGTGGATTATTTTTGTAGGTGTATCCCAAGGTGCACAGAGGCGACTCGGAGCACGTGATTCTGGACCTTTTGCAGTTTCCCCATATTTGTTTGATTTAGGTCGGTTATGATGATAACCCCATACTCAAGTACAGGGCGCACAAAGACTTTGTTTAGTTTAACTAGAATAGTCTGGTTGGCTCCCCAGGAAGTGCCTCATATCATTTCTAGCAAGTTGATACATTTTGTCGCTTTTCTGGCAATATCGTTGGTGTGCTTGTTAAAGGATAGGTTTTGGTCAATGGTTATGCGAAGAAAGTTCGCCTCTGTGCCTTCAGGGAGGACTTTGAACATAAGTTTTAGGTCAAAGTCACACTTGTTTTTCTTACGGGTGAATGTGATTCTTTGGGATTTATTGGTGTTCAGCTTGATTCTTCATTTGGTACACCATTGCTCTAGGTCATCGAGGGCATGTTGAAGGGGTTTTTGGACTAGATTGGTGGTGTTATTGGAGTCCAAGAGGCCCTTATCTGCAAATTTTGAGATTTGAATGTGATTGTCGGATATTTTGAGATTGTTGACGAAGATGATGTATAGGAGAGAGGTGAGTATGGATCCTTAGGGGGTGCCTGCTTCTGGGGGGATGCTGTTGGACATTTCGTTGTTGACTCTGATTTTTATTTCACGATCGTTAAGGAAGGAGGACAGTAATCTAAGCAGTTTTATGGGGAGATTCATTCTAGATAGTTTGAGATGCATTCCGTTGTGCCAAACGGAATCAAACGCTTTTTCTATGCCTAGTAGGATTGCCGCACCTGTTTGCTGGTTATTGATCGCACATTTCATTTGGTTGACAAGGGTGGTAGACATGTTCTATGCCTTCTTTACAGTTCTTTGCCATTTTAAGAGTTTGTGTTAAGTTTAGCTGTTATTTATATTTTTTCAATCAAGTTTTCCAATATTCCCCTGTGTTGAAAAATCAGGGGGCATATTGTTTTACCCATGTCCGTCTGCCCATTTGCCGCCTCACTTACCCATTCGCCGCTTCATCCATTCGTTTGTGATGTCTTTAACCAGAACTAAGCCTGCTTGTGCAGAGTTAGTACATTGGGGAGTCTGACAATAGCTCACCACTGCTCTGTGGTTTTCTCTAGGTACCCCGGCTTCCTCGGCCCAGAAAACTCTTGACACGATGTAACCCTGGGTGCCAAAAGTGTCATTAAACCCCAGTAAAAAAAATAATGCTAGAATGTGATTGAGGGCATTTTATCCTAAGGGAATTATGTCCTACAGGCATTTTGTTCGAAAACCCTTTTAGCAGTAATCCACCTGCCTGGAACTGTAGGAGGAAAATACCACAAGCTTCAAATACAGTGCAAAGAGTTTAACACTGGAATTCTATGCTGCCAGACTATCATAACATACAATGTTCATTATCCTTTGAATATATACTGGGATAATTATAGGTTTATACAAAATTACATACAATCATTTGTATATAGTTGGAGGTGAAAATGGTTGAGACATGTACATGTAGGTAAAATAGAAACTGGTTCATCAACCCACTTTTTCAGAATGAAGGTAGATCCATGTCCCACAAAATACTCTAGATTATTATCAATTCATTGTGCATTACCTTCATGTTAACCCTTTACCTAACATGAAAAGCAGACGACACTTGCAAAAAAATTTCTTGAATAACTAATTATTTTCATTTTTTGTCTCAAAAACATAGGTTATGACCCCTTGTTGGAACGAGCTCATCGAGCTTATTCCAACGAGGGTCATAACCTATGTTTTTGAGACAAAAAATGAAAAAATAATGAAAATTAATTGGCGATTTTTGAGAATAGCGCTGACCAGTTTTGGCCATTACATTGGGTAAAGGGTTAATACTACTTTACACTGCCCAAAATACATTAATTTGTGATCAGTTATATTAAAACACCTTTTTTGAAAAATGAGAACCATCTGTATAATATCTGCTTTTTTCTACAGAACAGAGCAAAATGGATTCTGACAAAAGTTTAACCTAATTAATAAATAGACAGTGTATATTAATCTCACTTTTTTTTCAAAATATGTGTAAATGAGTAGACCTATACATCAATCAGTAAAGGTAAATTTTAGCCCTTTGAACCCTGGAGGTATCTTCCATGTCCGTTCAATATAATGATGGCAATTAGAAGAGTCCATATTAAATGTGTGGGGTAGACCAATCAACAATTATCAATATGCTGCCTAGGAGCTGCAAATTGAAGATATTGATTGGTCTACCCCACACATTTACTGAACAGCCATCATTTTAATGACATCACGATGTATCATGTTTCTGGCCAGAAAAGTGGCCGC
This sequence comes from Pictodentalium vernedei, assembly GCA_031216915.1. Classification (NCBI taxonomy): domain Eukaryota; kingdom Metazoa; phylum Mollusca; class Scaphopoda; order Dentaliida; family Dentaliidae; genus Pictodentalium; species Pictodentalium vernedei. The sequence continues at coordinate 475,439,724 of CM062296.1, forward strand.
TCAGGTCAATCGGGTGCAAGGGTTAAAGACTCAAGATGTCATCCTAATTTTGGATGACCTTGGAAGCCAATAAAAATGTTCCAACAAGGAGGTTCAAATTTAGTGAGGGAGGTACCTGAGAACCCAAACCCTTTTTAACTCACCTGACTGAAAGTCAGGGTTAGCTGTCTCGATCACAATCCATTTTTTGTCTAGTGTGACCAACTTTTCAACTCCCCCCCCCCCCCCCCCCCCCCCCCCCCAAAAAAAAATCAAAACAAAAAAAACCCCAAAAAACACCGAACAAGTTCAGTTAACTTTGAGGTGATTGTTTGCTTTAACACTGCATTTTGCTTTTGTTCAGATCTACTTGCTTCGTCCAACTGGGAGGGAGAACTGATGGGCTGATAACATATTTGGTATTAAACTTCCTTTTGAGGTGTAGAATAAAATTTGTTCAAATGAAGTTCGCATGGAAGTAATTGCCTTTGTAATGGGAGAGAATGGCCAGAAATTTCAATTTCTTATCATAATATCAACCTACCTCACAATTGTTTACAACAGACTTGCCCTTCAGTGGAAGTCCCTAACTTGGAAGTATACTCTCTATTTTATTCTTTCCCAAGCGATTTGGAAAAGAAAAAGTGGTGCAAAAGCACCAAGAAAAACCAAGAAAAAAAATAAGCCAAAACTGGGCCAAGTGCAGCCAGTGCACACCCAGAAGGGGAGACTCTTCTCTGTACTAATCCACGGCTTCCGGTACCAATGTGGAGACGTATATCCAACATGTCATTCTTTTTTTTCTTCCATCTTACGAAGATGCGTTTTTCATTTGCTCGAAATCAGTGATACTTCTACTCATTTTTCACAATGTCCATGTGCTGAATTATGGGTCTGCTTACCCTTGAATAATACAGGGCTGTGTTTTTAGCTTACCGAAGGGAGCTAAACTTATCACTTGCTGTCCGTCTTCTGTCTTCATCATCCGTCGTCGTCCGTCCGGCATCGTGAACATTTTTCAAACGACTTCTCTGAAACTGCTAGGTCGATTTGCTCGAAACTTGGTATGGATGTCCATTACCATATGTCAATTCAAGTTTGTTCAAACGAAATGGCCACGTCCCTTGGGGTCTCTGTATGGGGCATAACTCTGATAGCACCGTATGAATTATAGAAAAATTATTAAAAAATCTTCTTCTCCAGAACCAGTGGGCAGAATCTTTTGATATTTGGTATGCAGCATCTTGGTATGGGTCTGATTCAAGTTTGACAAATCGGCCCCCTGGATTTATATTTGGGCTCATTTTTGAAGCCCAACTTCAAACTTAGTGCATTTCAGGCAAATTTCTTAAAAATCTTCTTCTCCAGATCTTGCAGGCAGCATCTTTTGATATTTGGTATGCAACATTGTGGGGTGGATCTGATTCAGGTTTGTTCAAATCGGCCCCCTGGATTTACATTTGGGCTCAGAATAGAAGCCCAAATTCGAACTTAGTCCATTTCAGGCAAATTTCTTAAAAAATCTTCTTCTCCAGATCCAGCAGGCAGAATCTTTTGATATTTGATATGCAACATTGTAGGGTGGATCTGATTTAAGTTTGCTCAAATTGGCCCCCTGGATTCATATTTGGGCTCGTATAGTAGCCCGAATTCGAACTTAGTGCATTTCAGGCAAATTTCTTAAAAAATCCTCTTCTCAAGATCCAGCAGGCAGAATCTTTTGATATTTGGTTTGCAACATTGTGGGGTGGATCTGATTCAAGTTTGTTCAAATCGGCCCCCTGGATTCATTTTTGGGCTCACTAGAAAAGCTCGAATTTGAACTTAGTGCATTTCAGGCAAATTTCTTAAAATATCTTTTTCTCCAGATCCCGCAGGCAGAATCTTTTGATATTTGGTATGCAACATTGTGGGGTGGATCTGATTCAAGTTTGTTCAAATCAGCCCCCTGGTTCCATACTTGGGCTCAGTATAGGAGCCCAATTTGCATTTCAGGCAAATTTCTTTAAAAATCTTCTTCAGATCCAGCAGTCGGAATGTTTTGATATTTTGGTATGCAACATACTTAGGGGGGTGAGATTCAAGTTTGTTCAAGCCATGTTCCTAGGTCCATATTTGGGCTCACTGTGAGAGCCGAATGATAATTTGGTTCAAAATGAGGAATTTCTTAAAAAATCTTCTTCAGATCCAGCAGTCGGAATGTTTTGATATGTGGAGTGCAGCATCCTTAGGGGATGAGATTCAACTTTGTTAAAGCCAAGTCCCTGGGTTTCATATTTGGGCTCACTGTGGTAGCCAGAATTATAACATAGTTCAAAATGTGGAATTTTCTTAAAAATCTTCTTCAGATCCAGCAGTCGGCATGTTTTGATATTTGGTATGCAGCATCCTTAGGGGAGTGAGATTCAAGTTTGTTCAAGCCATGTCCCTAGGTCCATATTTGGGCTCACTGTTGGAGCCTGAATGATAACTTAGTTCAAAATGAGGAATTTTCTTTAAAAGTCTTCTTCAGATCCAGCAGCTGAATGCTTTTGATATTTGGTATGCAACACCCTTAGGGGGGTAAGATTCAAGTTTGTTCAAGCCATGGCCCTAGTTCCATAAAATTTGTCTCTCATGACTTCATTCCTTTGTAGTGTTGATGAACCACCACTTTGGCCGGTGAGCGATTAAGGCTCCTTGGTCCTCTTGTTTGTATATTCCCTCATTGTTCACAACATTTTTTGTCATATATATTCGTCTCCATGTTCGCACACAACTTTTGTGCACCGTGCAGTTTCAGTCTTTGTTTTTTATATATATATATATATATATATATATATATATATATATAACTTCGTCAAATTGCCGTCATGCTCGGAAGTTTACTTCCTTCTAAGCGGCTTTCATTTTTGACTAATACTTATTCCGTTACGTTAAGTGCCGTACCAATGTGTATCGCGTCATGGGAACGTAAAATTTAGTGTCACGCTGATCCTAATTGTTGAATGGGAATTATAAAATTGATCGTGATACGCGTACGTCTTACAGATCGATTTATTATTTGGCAAGTGGCTGCCTAGCTCCTAATCACGAACCCGTCTATAAAATCGCCGATGCATGTCTTCCTTGGGTGGCAACAAGTAAAGATATGTTCCGCATTACACGTTGTTCACCTTCTTTAATTGTAAATTATGGACAAACAAGACCGTATCATATCTTCCTAAGGTGGGAACGAGTGGAGATATATTCCGCGTTATCTCGCGCATTTTTTTGTTCTCAGCCTTAGAATTAGAAACATTCAATCATTTATCTCAACCTCGCCCTGGTAACAGAGGCAGAAGCGAGTTCGCATGCAGTATTCACACATTCAGCCATTCCTTGACCCGAATTGTTTACACGCGTTGTTCTCCATATTCAAGTGTATTGCTTATAAAACCACTGTATCATATCTCCGTTGGGTGGTAAAGATATGTTCCCCGTTTCATGTTGTTCCCCGTATCCGAGTCTATTACGCGCAAAATAACCGTATCATATCTTCCTTGGGTGGCAACAAGTAAAGATATGTTCCGCGTTATTACGTAAAAAGCAAATATGAATTAGACACTATTTCTAAAACCTCGCCCTGGTAACAGAGGCAGAGGCAAGTAAGTTCGTATACCGTATTCACACATCCAACCACTCCGCACGCCTCCATATCTCCGCCCCAGTACCCAAACCGCGTCAATCAGACATCAATACCGCTGATGGAAAATATAATTTTTTATACCCTCCTTGCGTAGTAATACCCCCCCCCCCACCCCGCCCGATCCTTCCAGGGTGTGTAAATGTCTTGTCCCAACCCCTCCACCACTGATCTAAGTGCAGTCCCTCCTATAATGTCTACACTGACAATCGTAGGCTAGGGTTCCATACCCCCCCACACACACACACACCACATACACATGATGTACCATGTACCCCCCCCCCCCCCCCCCCCCCCCCCCCCCCCCCCCCGTTCAGCAAGTTTATAAATGAGAATATTTGGAATTATTCTTGTCTATTGAGCCCATTGGGTTCTAGTGTTTGAAGTTTGTTAATCCAAAATGCTTCACGACCCCTCCTGTAAGCTGTATTTTGTTTATTAAGTTGTTCAATCCCAATAATCTTAAAATCGTTTATACTATGGTTTTTGGTCAGAAAATGATGTGGTATCGGTTCATCCATAACCTCAAGTTTTATTCTACTCAGGTGGTTTTGCATTCTCTCATACAATTTTGTCCCCGTCTCTCCCACGTACACGACTTCATTGCACTTGTCGCAGAAAATCCCATATATCACATTCCTGGACATGCAGGTGATTTTTTTGCCTATGTGGTAGGCCGTCCCGTTCTTGTCTGCGAATTGTTTTGTTTGGAGCATAAACCCACAGATTGCACATTTTCTCTCGCATCTATCAGATCCCATCCCTTGATTGTTGAACATTTTATTATGCTTGCTGTGGACTATGATATCTCCCAAATTTTTCAGTCTTTTGTACGAAATCAGGGGAGGTTTTTCGAATGCCAACTTCATGCGTTTTGAGCGGTGTAAAATGGGCATCCGTTCCCGCGTTATTTTCCCGATGTCGGGGAGGCGCCGCGAGTATGTGACCACAAACGGGACTCTTTCGCCGGTTGAATTGTTGGATCGTTTTTCAAGTAACTGTTTGCGCTCGATTTGATCGACCTTTTCTAGTTGTTCGCTTACAAACTTTTCGTCGTAACCTCTGGCATGCAGGTGCTGTTTTATATTATTTTTGTGGCATTCATATTCATTATGTTCCGATTGCGTAGGAGGTTGTGGGAGATTGTGGGAGGTTATTACTACGCAAGGGGGGTATAAAAAATTATATTTTCCATCAGCGGTATTGATGATTGATGCGGGTTGAGTACTGGGGCGGAGATATGGAGGCGCGCTTTTAAATGATTGAATGATTCGGGCCAGGAGTGGTTGGATGTGTGAATACGGTATACGAACTTACTTGCCTCTGCCTCTGTTACCAGGGCGAGGTTTTAGAAATAGTGTCTAATTCATATTTGCTTTTTACGTAATAAATGCGGAACATATCTTTACTTGTTGCCACCCAAGGAAGATATACGGTATTTTTTTCATAATTTACACTTGAATACAAAAAGCAAAGTGAAGCGCGGAACATATCTTTACTTGTTGCCACCCAAGGAAGATATGATACGGTTATTTTGCGCGTAATAGACTCGGATACGGGGAACAACATGAAACGGGGAACATATCTTTACCACCCAAGGGAGATATGATGCGGTGGTTTTACAAGCAATACACTTGAATATGGAGAACAACGCGTTTGAACAATTCGGGTCAAGGAATGGTTGGATGTGTGAATACTGCATGCGAACTCGCTTCTGCCTCTGTTACCAGGGCGAGGTTGAGATAAATGATTGAATGCTTCTAATTCTAAGGCTGAGAACAAAAATGCGCGCTATAAACGCGGAATATATCTCCACTCGTTACCACCTTAGGAAGATATGATACGGTCTTGTTTGTCCATAATTTACAATTAAAAACAGTGAACAACGTGTCATGCGGAACATATCTTTACTTGTTGCCACCCAAGGAAGATATGCATCGGCGATTTTATAGACGGGTTCGTGATTAGGAGCTAGGCAGCCACTTGCCAAATAATAAATCGATCTGTAAGACATACGCCGATCAATTTTATAATTCCCATTCAACAATTAGGATCAGCGTGACGCTAAATTTTACGTTCCCATGACGCGATACACATTGGTACGGCACTTAACGTAACGGAATAAGTTTTAGTCAAAAATGAAAGCCGCTTAGAAGGAAGTAAACTTCCGAGCATGACGGCAATTTGACGAAGTTATATATATATATATATATTTATATATGCTATGGATATTGCTTGTTTTGAAGTTAGGTGTCAGTGGGGGGCTGTTGTGGCAGCATTTCTCCTCTTCATTGAGAGTCAATTTCTGCCTATTGGGTCCCTTTTGGTTGTTTGAGTTCATTTGTGTTCCCACCGGGCCTTTATTTCCTGCCACCTTCCTCTACTAGTTGGGGGTGTTCTTTTTATTAGCTCATCTGACTGCAAGTCATTGTGAGGTATTGCCATCACTTGACGTCCATTGTACGTCAACTTCTGTAAACCTGGCTTCTTCTCCACAGCCATTCAGCCAAATTCAAACATATATTGCACAAGCCATCCCTGGGGTATACCCTTGTTATTTTGTTCAAATGGAGTGGCTGCTTTCTTTGGGCTCAGGGCAATGATGCCAAAGTCGAAAAATCTTTAAAAATCTTCTTTTCATGAACCACCAGAGAGATTGCCCTGATATTCGGTATGTAACACTCTTTGGTGTTGAAGATTAAATTTTGTTCAAAAGAAGTTGGTAGATCAATATTTGGGCTCTCTGAGGGCACACATCCATTTTGGGCTCTGCCCAAAATTTCTGTTTCAAGAACCGATGGGCCCATTTGAACCAAATTTGGCATGGAGCATAAGTGGGTCCAAAGTACTTGATTGATGCCCAAAATGGGTTTTTTTCATCGCCTCGTGGGTACGCCAGGGGCTAAAAATAGAAAAAAAATTAAAAAATTTAAATGCCCATATTTTCCAAGCTACACGGAACAGAGAACTGTTCTTTGGTCTGAATCATCCTTTTGATCGGTAGAATGGACTAAAAAAAAAATGGCCATCGGTTATGTTAGGGTGTTCTGTAGGGGGGCGTCCAAAAAAATGCTGAGTCAGCATATTTGCAAAAATTGAAAAAAAGAATTTCTTCAGAACTGCTGATCAGAATCTTTTGATATGTGGTATACAGCATCCATAGGATGGTCAAATACAAGTGTGTTTAAATCTACCCCCTCGGTTCATATTTGGGCTCAACAGATGAGCCAATAATTAACTTAGGGCTCCATGGGGAAGAAGCTTTAAAAATCTTCTTCTTCAGATAATACAGTCAGATTCTTTTGATACTAGGTATACAGCATCTCTACAGGAGTTAGATTGAAGTTTGTTCAAATTGAGTCCCTGGGTTAATATTTGGGCTTGCTATGGATGTCTGAATATTAACTTGGTGCAATATGGGGAATAATCTTTGAAAATCTTCTTCTTCAGATCCACCAGTCAGATTCTTTTGATATTTGGCATGCAGCATCTCTAGGGGGGTTAGATTTAAGTTTGTTCAAATAGGATCCCTGGATGAATATTTGGGCTTTTTTTGGAGCTCAAGTTTTAACTTGGTGCAATATGAGAAAATTTCATAAAACATCTTCTTTTTCTGACCCACTAGTGAGAATCCTTTCATATTTGGTAAGTGACATATCTAGAGGTGTAAGATTTGAATTTGTTCAAATCGACTCCCTGAGTTAATATTTGGGCTTCCTGTGGGAATAGGAGGATATTCTTTAAAAATCAAATTCTTCAGATCCACCAGTCAGATTCTTTTGATACTTGGTACGCAGCATCTTCAGGGGAGGGGGGGGGAGGGAGGGGGAGGGGTGGGTAGATTAAAGTTTGTTCAAATGAGATTCCTGGATGAATATTTGGGCTCTTTATTGGAGCCCAAATTTTAACTTAGTGCAATATGAGAAAATTTCTTAAAAAATCTTTTTTCAGACCTGCTCTTGAGAATCCATTCATATTTGGTATATGACATCATTAGAGGTATAAGATTTGAATTTGTTTAAAATCAAGTCCCTGGGTTAATATTTGGGCTTCCGGTGGGAGCCTGAATATTAATTGTGTGCAATATGGGTAATCTTTAAAAATCTTCTTCTTCAGATCCACGAGTCAGATTCTTTTGATATTTGGTATGCAGCATCTCTAGGGGGTTAGATTGAAGTTTGTTCAAATGGGATCCCTGGATGAATATTTGGGCTCTTTATTGGAGCCCAAATTTTAACTTTGTGCAATATGAGAAAATTTCTTTAAAAAATCTTCTTTTCCAGACCCACTAGTGAGAATCCTTTCATATTTAGTATGTGACATCTCTAGAGATGTAGGTTCCAATTTGTTCAAATTGAGTTCCTGGGTTAATATTTGGGTTCCCCAAGGGAGCCCAAATATTTACTTAGTGCAATACTGGGAATTATCAGTTAAAATCATCTCCTTCAGTTACAGAAGGCAGATTCTTTTGATATTTGGTGTACAACACCTCTGGGAGGGTTAGATTGAAGGTTGTTCAAATCAGGTCCCTGCCTTAATATTTGGGCTTTTTATTGAAGCCCAAAGTTTAACTTAGAGCATTATGAGAAAATTTCTTGAAAATTCTTCTTCTTCAGATCCACCAGTGAGAATACTTTCATATTTGGTATGTATCATCTCTCCAAGGGTATCAAATTCAAGTTTGTTCAAATCGTTTCGCTTGGTTTTTTAAAAAGAAAAAATTTGTGTTTTTTGGGGGTTGGGGTTGGGGGGGGGGGGGGGGGAGGGGTGGCGCTAGAGAGAACACAGTAGTTTAAAACTATGACCAGCAGAAATGAATGGACAAAAAAGTTGCCTTTGGTTGTGTCATATCAAATCAAAAAAATTGCTCTTGCTGCTGATCACATGGTTCCCTTTGGGTAATGCATGCTCCCGAAGCAGCAAGTTGAGGATTATCCTGCTTCCTGCTCCACATGTAATGTGTGTTCATCTGATCGACCCTATGGGCTCTGTGGGTCCTTGTCATCCACCTTTTGGGGTTCCATGTAGCATGTGGTGCATTCTCGTGGCTGTTCTTCCCATAGGAAATGGGAATGCTGTCGTTCGGGGGACTCCCTAAACGACCTTGTCTGGTGAGAGTTCTACCCCTTCCAAGGGGGATTTGCAGTCTATTCTTGCAGTGCAGTTGATACTTCGGGAGCTGTTGACATTTCTGGTGAAGAGATGCCTAGTTCCGGGACTCTTGTCCCTCTCCAGTCAACATCTGAGGCTGACACTAGCAATTTGACTCCTCCTTTGGAGCCAAGCTTGGTTGCTTTCTCCCCTTTTCCACCAGTTTCAACAACTACCGTCGTATCTTCTGTTGCGGCCTCGGCTTATCCCTCCAGGGATATCTGCTCCTTTGGGCATGGGATATCAGCCTCAGCCTTCCCTGGCTTAAACTTGAAGTTGGAAAGGTTTGCCAGCCGATTCCTCTGCTGTGGTCTCACCGCAATCGAACCCAGCAGGTTTGGCTTTGGATTCAGATGCCCATAGTGCAGCCTGGACCTTCTGTCCCTCAGAGGTCTGCAGCGACACTCCTGAGTTCCTACACTTTGAATCCTCAAGATATTTTATACCCCTATAAGCATCTACATTCAGATACTTTGGCTGCCCCCTCCTCCCCCCCCCCCCCCCATTGCCCCGCGTTGGGAGATTGTGAGGATCGTGATCCACTGCTGGATAAGAGGGTCAGATGTGAAACCACTTTGCTTCCCAGATCGGACCGGCGGATTCAGGTCATGAGCTTAGAGAGGCCCTCTCCTTGCTCAAGCAGGTTTTTTCCAAGCGCCTTCCCATTGCCTCTTGTGAGGCTACTAGTGGTTTCCAGGTGCCCTCGGCAGCCTCACCTCCCGGGATTGGAAGCAGACCACTTCCTGATTCCTCTGGTGTTCCCACACCATGGGAGGCATCGGCTGGTATGCTCAAGGTGGGCTATGTGTCTTCTGACTCAGGGGATGGAGTCTGATGTTGACACCTGACCTCGAGGGCTGATACCTTTTTGCCCCTGTGCGTTATCATTCCTATGATTCCGCTAATCCATCAGACTGCCAGACATTGCCAGTCTTTGATCAGGTCTCCTCTTCCCCCGGGTTTTCCAAGCCCACGTCATCTATTATTCCTAAGGTGACTTTGGAGTGCCTGTTGGGCTTATCCAGAAAGATGCTGGGCATGCTTTCTCTCTCAGATCATGTCATCTCTGCCTTGGCTGCTTATCTGCCTCTAGGCAAGTTTGATGACCTACATGCTCCCTACAGGCATGCATGTAACATGGCTAATCTGGACCTAGTTCACCGGGATGCAGTGTTGGACTCTAGACATTCCCTTCCTGAAGGGCAGTGCTCTGTTCTTTGATCTGCTTTGGTGGGTCTGCATCTGTTCCATGATTCTGTGGCAATGGTCAGAATGACGTCTTGCATCATTCCAAAGATCAGCTGCTGCTTGGCCAGCTTGATCTGCCTTCTGTTGGAGGCAAGGGCCATTCCAAGCCTAACAAGCATCCTTCTGCTTCCTCTGCGAATCCAAGGGCTGATTGATCCTCCTGTCTCTGCTTCTTCCTCTTAATCAGGTGGTAAGGGTAAGTGTCGGCAGACAGAGGAAGGTTTCAGGATCCTACTGGCAGAGGAGGTGGTTTCTCCTCTCACAGGCCTTGCCAGGGCTCGAAATGAAGGTCCTCACCTGGATTTGTCCCAGGTTGGAGGTATATCAGGGTTTGCAGGCCGTTGGGCCTTGAGCACATCCGATCCTTGGGTGTTAGATGCTGTTTGGTCCGGTCTGTGGATATCCTTTCAGAGGCATCCCACTCTGTCACGGGTGCCACTTTCAACCCAAGTTCCTTCAGATGGTTCATGTCGGGAACTTTTGATCACAAAGATAGACAATCTCCTGTCAAATTAAAGGGGGTGATCGAGGTCATTAAGAACATTCATTCGGTGTGATTTTTTTTCCGCCTGTTCTTGGTGCCCAAGAAGGATGGCCAACTCAGACCGGTTATGAATCTAAGTGTCCTGAACCAGTCTATCATCGCTCCCAAATTCAGGATGGAGACCTTCAGGTCAGTTCGCCACTCCATTCATTAGAGAGACATCGCTTCCAGCATCGACCTGCAAGATGCGTACTTTCATGTTCTGATTCATCGCACATCGCGAAAATATCTCAGGTTCGCTTTTCTGAGTTCAAGGCCATGCCTTTCGGCCTTAACCTGGCTCTTTGGGCCTTCAGCTGACTGATATCGCATGTGCTAGCCTTCCATTGCACACAGTTCAGGGTGACTACTTCAGTTTACCTGGACGCCATCCTCCAGAAGCACTCCAATGCTACTCTTCTGGAGTCTGATGTTGACACACTGTTGAACCTGCTTTCTTTTGTATGTAGGAAAGCTTCGTATCGACACTATTCAGTACCTCACCAAGTCTGTTTGGCACTTTTCTTTGAAAAGGCCTAGGGTATCATAGCTGACCCCAAGATGGAATCTTTCTTGGGTGTTGCTTTGCTTTTTTTTTTGTGGGGGGGCATTTAAACCATTATCCCAGGTGGATATGCATTTTCTCATACAAGGCAGCTTTTCTGATGGCTTTTGCCTCAGTCAGGAGAGTTAGTGGGCTTCACGCCCTCATGGTTGATCTGGCCTTTTTCAGGAGCTCTGCCAACAGTGTTACTTTTATTACTGATTGCTCCTTTTTGGCCAAGAATCAGATACCGCAAAGTACTCCACCTCCTATCTATATCAGGGCTCTTCCTTCCATTGATGTTAATCGCCCTTTGCTGCTCTGTCCGGTTCATGCAATTTGCATTTACCTCAACTGAACGCTGTTTATTAGGAAAGGCAGGAAGCGATTCTTGCTATCTCTGATCCCTGGTCGACAGAAGATCTCTCCTCAATCCATTTCTAGGTGGATTTGTCTTTCTATTCACGCGTCATATGCTCTTTTGGTGACTGACGATGATATTACCAATCACATTTCTGTCCACAAGGTACGTCCATTGTCTACATCCTGGGTTTATGCTAACTCTCTCAAGTTGTCGGATGTTATGGAGGCAGCCTACTGGAGAAATGCTTCTACTTTCTCCACCTTCTACCTGCTTCAGTTGCAGGAGCAGTCTGAGCACCTTATTTCTTTAGGACCTCTTTCTTCAGCTCAGGTTGTTATCCACCCTAGCCATTAGGCTTTCTTTCAGGGTCAGTTCCAGCCCTGTGCTTGGTTACTGTCATTTCTGTCTGTGTCACCCATGGCCACGTGCCTCAGCTGTCATTGTCTTTTCAAATGTTTGTGATGCTATGGTTTTATAAGTCTTGGGTGCTCTTTTTCTGTCCATGGTTCCAGTGCAATTGGGTTATGTGGGGGTTGGCTATGTGATTCTCTTCTCCAATTGTCTATTCACCCTGTTGTAAACAGTTGTGAAGTTGGTTAATAAGAAATTTAAATTTTTTTCGTAAATTTTCTTTCTCATGTCTTCTTATTTGGGTAAGAATCCTTCCTTCCTGCTGATCACATAACTCCAGTGTTGGAGGATTCAAATAGAATGGCACGTTGGTTATATGACTGCGCGCTGGTACCAGAAGCCATGGATTAGCACTCTCCCATAAATTGTCACAAAGCAAAAACACATGAACAAATTTTGATGACCAAAAATAACTTGGCACTCTACCAGTTAAGAAATGCAATGAAAACCTTGTTGAAAATGAATTGAAATACACATATGAAAATAAATAATTACAACTGTTAAACTGCCTCATCTGCCTGCCTTGTTGATAAAGAAATATTTTATTTTTTCTATTTCAGCATTGAGAAAAGCTAAGAAATATGACTGGAAAGACACAAATTTAGCTTTATTTGGTTCTGATACAGAGAAACAAGTCAAAAGTAAGTTGAAAGCTTCAAAACACAGCTTAATCTGATGTAAGCCATCATCAAATAAATTGACCAGGTCCTCTCAGTCATTCATTTTTGAACCCAGGATTCATACAGGTTACGGAAAAGTATGGAAAGTCTTCGAAATAAGTAAATTGATATTTCAAGCCCAAGTAAAGTATGAAAAATTGGTGTGGATTTTGGGAAAGGTATGGAAAATGAACAAATACATGTAACATGGGTATTTCTCCTGTCTAATGCGACCATTCAGAAACGTTTAGGATTCACCAAGTATCGCTACATGTGTTATAGGTGTTTGGGGCTTCTTAATCCCTTGGGGGACTGGAGATTTTGCATTTTACCACACTTTAATAGAGTACATCTGGTGACCATGCAGTTGTTTCTAGGTACGTTTTGGCTGCCTGTACAGGCAGCCAAAACTTGCCTAGAAACAACTGCCATGGTACTTCGAATATAACTTGAAAGATTAACTGAAGTCTCAATGCTCGATCCTCAGTTTTATTGCAGTACAAACTTAGCAAAGTTGGAAGTGGGTCTTTTATGTTTAAAAGAGTTGTGAAGGGGTGGGGGAGGAGGAGGAGGAGTGACATTGAACAAAAATAAAATTATTTATTAAGTAACGTTTAACCTTTGGTATTATGAAAATTTGATGTCAGGGTTATGGAAATGGTATAAAAACCAAATTGATCTGTTCTGACTACCACAATGTGACGGTGGGGGAGGAGACTTAGTATCTGGCTCTGTGTGTTTGTTGTATTTATCAGTGCATCTATCCATCAGATCTGGAGTAATAATCCTGATCAATCGGGTAGAAAATAAAGCACACCATCCATTAAAGCAGTTAGGTAATATAAATTTGAAATTTAATTACATTAATTACATTTTCAAAGTAACTATAATTATAATCATTACTTTTTAAAATTGTTGTGACTGTATTCATAAACATAATCATCAACATAGAAAAAAATGTTTGATAGAAGCAATTTTAGCTCAACCCATGTATCCCCAGACTTGTTCCTATGTTAATTACTACTGTATATTCATGTATATATATGACTTAACAGTGTTTCTATATCATTATTGGCTGTGTGTACAGGCAGCCATCAATGATGTGGAAAGATTGCCAAAATAAAAACTGCCTCTCGGATGAAAACTCCAGGAAGAATGCACTTGAGGACAACTTTTTTTCAAGCAATATAAAACAAGCAGCTTTTGGCTGTATGGGAACCTAAGTGTAAAAAAAACATGGTTTAACTGGTAGAGTGCTGGAAGCCCATATTTGGGCTTTACTCTGAAGTGTCAGTACCAGCACTTAAAGGCTTTATATTTTGTGGATGTTGTTCATACCACCTTTGAAGTAAAATTATTTAGTCTGTAAGGATTTGCCATGTTACAATTTATGGGAGAGTGCCTATTGGCACTCTCCCATAAATTGTAACAAGGCAAACATATGTGAACAAATTTTGATGACCAAAAATAATTCAGCACTCTACCAGGTAAAAGCCCTAAATGGAAGACGCTTGGTGAACCTGATACAGTGAGGGCTAATAAAGTATATTTCTTTCAGCAGAGATTGGAAAAATAACAAAATTTGAGTTGACTTTTAAAATTGTCTAAATACTTTTGGATTTTGGTGATTTATTTGGTAAAGGCTTAACTTGCAGAGGGATAATCCAGGATTTTTTTTTTAACAAAAAAAGATTCTGTTGAATTATCGGTCTATACATTGGTAAGTTGAGCGTGTTTTAGTGAGGGGTCACGTGCTGTTCTACGAGCATAGTTGCAAAAAATAAAATTTCATTTTTATAATAATTTCTCAGAAAATTTTTTAATTACAAATGGATTGTCGCCACTATGTAAACCATCTGCAGGTTGAAATGTTTCAGCTTTTTCTTCAGTAGTGCCCCTCAAGGTGAGAGAGCTTATAAAATGCTGTGGCATTCAGGTAAAATCTCCAGATGTTGCCATTATTGCATCTGAATAATACTTATTAAACTTTGGTGTAATTTGAAAGTCATTTTTTAGCTCAACTTTGACAGAGTCAAATTTTTATTAGCTTGACTTTGACGTAGTCAAATTTGAGCTTATGCCATGGCCTGTTGTCTGTCTGTCCGTCAACAATTCAATACAGCTTGCACTAGAGGCTGTATTTATGAACCAATCTTTATCACTTTGTTATCACTGTGAGACGAGAACGAGTACTTTTTGGTGCAGTCCAAAATTCAAGATTTGAATAAATGTTTGTTTGAATGTTTAGTAACATGGAATACATCACATGTAATAAGGGTTTTTTTCTCATGCAGAAATAATGCAAATTAGGTGAACTTTGATTTATTCAGTACTACTTAAACACAGTAAGTACACATGTCAATACAGGTTGGGCTAGGGGCCATATTTATGAACTGATCTTCTAAAAACTTCTTGGGTACCTTTGTTATCACCGTGGGACGAGAACAAGTGTTTTTGGGCGCGGTCCAAAATTCAAGATGGCCACCAGAAGTCATTTTGTACCAAAATTTGTGCAATCAGTTTTTTATAGAGAACTTTTGTATGAAAGTTCTGATTTGAATAAATTTTTGTATGAATGGTTAGTAACATGGAATACATCACATATAATGGGTTTTTTTTTTCTGGTGCAGAAATTATGCAAATTAGATGAACTTTGATTTATTCAGTGCTACTTATACACAGTAAGTACACATGTCAATACAACTCGGGCTAGAGGCTGTATTTATGAACTGATCTTCACAAAACTTCTTGGGGTACCTTTGTTATCACCTTGCCATGAGAATGAGCATTTTTGGGTACAGTCTGTAATTTCAAGATGGCCGGCGGCGGCCAGATAGACAAACTTTTATTTATTCAGTGCTACTTACACACAGTAAGTGCACATTTCAGTATGGATCTGGCGAGAGGCATCTAACTGTCGCCCACCTTTGCAATACTTTACCTGTACATTTGTTACAGGCTACGGCCAGCATTTATGTACAGACCTCTACAATACTTTACATGTACCTTTGTTATCAGGTCATTACCTAGATGTGCGTGATTGATGTGTTACATACTAACATGTACATGACTTAAACAAGTTGAGCTACAGTGTCATTGACACTTTCATTTCATGTGATGCCATGAGAAACCAATATAGCAGAAATTATTCACTTGGTTGTTCTATTTGAGCAAGTCCTGATCTTATCTTTATTTAAATACATTCAACAGCTGTAGTGAGTGAAAGACTTCTGGTTCTGGCTCATGGTTATTTTTTTTTTCAACAATCGAGAAATATTGTATGGAACGTTCAGTATGATTGTTTTTCATATGGTAGGATGTTGATTACTCGGATTTATTGAAGTGGCTTTTTGTGATATTATGTCTCTTTGCACTTTTAAATCTTTTAACAGCTACAATTGGCTGATGACACTTGCAAAAAAAGCTTCCGTCAGTAACCAGAATTTTCATTTTCTGCCTCAAAATCATAGCTGTTGACCCCTTATTGGAATGTGCTCAATAGGCTCATTTCAATGAAGGGTCATAAGTTATATTTGGAGGCAAAAAGTAAAGCTAGAGTAAATTTGAATAAGACAGTGGTGCCCACTGAATTGGATCTCTATTGGCTGAATAACCCTGTTAATTGAATATAATTTCCCAACACAAAACCATTTGCCATACCTCCAGTACAAATTCAACCTGTTAATTAAATATAAGTTATAGAGTAAACTCCTGGTTATTGAATAAAAAATCTTGTAATCTGTCAAGAAATTACCCTGACGTTCCTCAGTTTTCCTTTGTTTATAGATATATTTGGCCTCAGTACATGTGCGTCCAGTACAAACAAGATACACTAGAATAAATGTTAAGTTTATCTCTAGAAAACAGGAAGGTTACACGATCCCTGTTAATTGAATACTCTTGTTAATTGAATATTTTTCCTGGGTAAAGTGATTATTCATTTCACAGGGTTCCGCTGTAATTTTTGTGAATAATGCTTGTCAGCTATGACTGACTGTTTCGTTGGGTAAATGGATAACAAATTTGATCAGCAGTTATTTTTTTCTGAAATGCAAAAATTATTTTCCTTAGGTAGCCTCTGTACTGAATGCAAATTTTTGGTTTGAAGAGGTAATATGCCTTTGCAGTGGAAAACATATGGCTGGCACTTCTGAAGTTCTTTTGTGATGCATGGGAGCAGATTTTTTTTAAAGCCTCAACTGTTTTTAATAGCCTCTACCAAGTTTTATTTGCTGAAGTCTGTGAATAAGCTTAACACATTATTAGTTATACAGGTCCTTGGCAAGGTACACAGCTACATGTATTCTGTCACAATTTTATATACCATGAACCTCAGGCAATGAGTGGTCATAAGCGATGTTTTTGTGACACAGTAATGAAAAATAATGAAATTCAGTTGGCAAATTTTGTGACTAGTGCTGGTTGGTTTTGGTTGTAATGTTCAATAAAGAGTTAAATATTTGTTCACATCTGGATAAGTTTGTTAGGTATGTCCTCCCATTTTTAAATTCAATGATTGAACACATTGTCCGCACATTAATCCGCTATCCAGTAAAAGAGCCTGGTTGTCCTGGGCAAGATACCAGCAGTATTCAAATAATTAAACAGTAACAGTCAAACATAACCAACTGTTGGTGAAAAAGTTCCGACCATTGAATCACATTGATTTTTTCTATTCAAACCAAGCCAGAAAACAAGCAGACTGTCATCTGCAAGATGAGGTCCCCAGAGGGCCCAGAGGGTGAATTTAGTGATGCTACCCTGCACAGCAGGGTAGCATTACTAAATTTACCCTCTGTGAACCTCAATCTGAATCAGGGTCTCAAAACTAAACAGAAAGCTGTATCCAGGGGATAAATTGGCCACTGTATGGGATAGCATCATCAAATTCACCCTCTGGGGACCTCATTCTGCAAATGTCAGACTACTTATTTTCAGGCAGTAACAGTAACAGTCAAACATAACCAACTGTTGGTGAAAAAGTTCCGACCATTGATTCACATTGATTTTTTCTATTCAAACCATGTAATTTTCACTTCTTTTGGAAATGAGATTCATGCCAGTTTCATTGCTAATTATGAGCCAAGTCTGGGGCCTGGTAAATTCATATAGGTGATGAAGTAAACTTCCATGTTGGAACCCCTAGAAGCTAAGTACTGCATGTATATTGCAACAGTTTTGCTAAGAGTAAATTCTTGCTAATTGAGTAAGAATTTTTGTTGTATGTCAAGAAATTACCTTGACAATCATCAAAGTCCTACAGACAAATTTGTCCTGGCATGTCCAATACAGTCATTTAATCATTATTATTACAGAAGAAATACTCAGTTTATCTCTAGAATACAGGTAAGTGATCAAATCCCTATTGTTGGAAGACTCCTAACAATTGAACATTTTTCCCTGGCAAAGTGGCCTTTCAGTTAACAAGGCTCCACTGTATTATTGAACATTTGTTACCATTATAAAGCCAACATAAGGCCTAAAAATTTTCAAAATCTGTTTCTCAGGCCCTCCCACGTGGTCATTTTGTCTGCTGCATGCTCTCTTTTTATAACTAATGGAAACTTTTAAAAAATAAATGTCTGATATTTTACCTTGGTTAATAAAATTGTTGAATTTGTCACTTGAGTGCAACAAGGCTTTACAATGCTTTAGCATTGCAAAGCCTTCTTGCACTTACGCGATGAAATACTCCACCACCCATGCTATTCTGTAGAGTATCAGGCCTAAAACTTAAAACAAACCCAGAATATGAACTTTTGATGGCAAAGAGAGAAATACAGAAATAAAATTTAAAAAATGCCTGCCTCCATGCAATTTTACAAAAGATGACCTAAGAAACGGAAGATCTGCTTTGTTGAGCCTAATTGATAAAATGTTGACTGAACTTTAGAAATCTTAAATATTCTTGATGTCAAGATAAAATTTTCAATTTTTAATATCAACCCCCTCCCCATCTGAAACCTGTGAAGTAAAGCTGTGCTTATTTACTGTGGTAGGCAAGCTCTGTTATACTGATAAAATGGGACCTGGTCACCAATGTCTGGGGTAGAAGTCCTCTAAAATGGGCAACATGGGTATAAACGATTGGTTGGATCTGACTTCTTATCCATGTTTGTTGCCGTCACAATTCGCCATTATGCAGAAATATGTAACCTTAAACACCAAGAAATAAATTGATAAATTTAAACTTCATTGATTGCCTTGTTAAAATATATGGGAGAGTGCCCATAGGCAATGTCCAATACAAGGCACAAAATATTTTTCCAATACCGGTCAAAAATTCCTTTCATTTGGTGCATTTTCAGTGAAGTGCTTTAAATTGACATAGGGTGACTACTAAATGAAGAAATGACTTGTTAATTCATAATGGAATTTAGCCTTTTAAACACAAGAGGCCACTTTACTGGCCCTGGGACATGGCATGCCGAACTTGCATTAAGTAGGATTCCTGCTAATTTAAGGGTGGGTTAGACCTATCAATATTTTCAACGTGCATTAAAAATATTGATTAGCCAACCCCCAAATTATGAATATGGACTCTTCTAATTGCTGCATTTTAACTGACATGGAAGATACAACCAGTGTCCAAAGGATTAAGTTTATACCAAATTACCAGTGTTTTTTAAACTCAGATTCTAAAGTTGAGCAAAATTTTGCATTGGTCAAAATGTCCTATGGATTTCAAAGTGTGTAGGTGAAAGTAAATTTGGTGTTGGTCCTTGTTCTTGTCTCCCTACTTATTTCGAACCTTGGTCCCATAAATTGTAACAGAGCAAACACATGTGAACAAATATTGTCCATGAAAAGAAACTTAGTACTCTATCAGCTGAATACTTCTTGTATTTACCCTGCAACTTAGTGCAGTAAATCTAAATGAATAAACACACAAACAGTAAATATAGCAGTAAAAACCTTGAATATGAAATGTAAAAATCATAAACAACAAAGGGAGAGGGCGTTTGAATAAATGAAATCATGCTTTTTATCCTTGTACAAAATAAGCTCTCTAAATCCTCCAACATGGTACACAGCTTGCAGTTTTAATTTTATTCTTTCAATCTTTTGCATCCCAAATAGGGCATGGTGCATGGTGGCTCAGTAGGTAGAGGTGCAAGCTGTGAGGTCCTTGGTTTGAATCCCACCTGCTGCAACTGCATTGTGTCCTTGGGCAAGACACTTCACCCCCATTGCAAAAAGTGGATGTACGGATGTAACTGAACCACATTTTTAGCTCACCTGACTGAAAGTCAGGTGAGCTTTAGTGATCACTCTTCATTCGTTGTCCATTGTTTGTCGTCCATGAAAATGGTGTTTGTGACTTCTCCAAAACTGCTGAAGCGATTTAAGTGAAATTTGAGATGATTGTTGTTATGACATTGCATTTTGATTTTGTTCAAATCCAGTTGCCCCGAACCTGGGTAGGGCAATGCCCCAAAAGTGTGCCTAAATCTTAAAAAATCTTCTTATGAACCAGGGCCATGCCCAAAAAGTGTGCCTGAATCTTTAAAAATCTTCTTCTCATATACCAGCAGCAGCAGAAACTTGATATTTGGTGTGCTGCTTCCTTTTGAGGTGTAGACTCCGATTTGTTCAAGAGAAGTCCAACGAGGCGCTATTATGGGAGAGGCCCAAAATTTCTATTTTCCAAACCAACAGGATTATTTGAACCAAATTTGATATGAGGGTTTATTGGGTCATAAGTACTTAATTTATGCTCCCCCCCCCCCCTCCCCCCAAATTTTCCTGTCACCCCATGGAGCTAACAATAGAAAAAAATTAAAATGCCCTTATCTCCAGAACTACATGGCACTGAGAATTTTTATTTGGTGTGAAGCTTCCTTACGACCAGCAGGAACAAATGATAAAAAAAATTGCCATCAGTTTTATCATAGGGTACCTTTCTGGGACATTGAAAAATTGCTGAGTCATCATTTTTTAACACTGTAGGTAATGGGAAAAACATTAAAGCATCTTTTTCTCCCAAACCACTGCTCCAAAAGCTTTCATATTTCACATATAACATCTTTGGAAAATTCTTTCACAGGTTTGTTGAAATCAAATCCCTGGGTCTATATTTGGGCTCAAAATGAGAGCCCAAATGTTCAGATTAGTGCAATGTGAGGATTACTCTTTAAAAATCTTCTCCTTCCCATCCACCAATCAGAATCTTTTGATATTTGGTATGCAGCATCCTTGGGGGGGGGGGGGGGGGGGGTGAGATTCACCTTTGTTCAAGTTAAGTCCCTGTTTCATATTTGAGCCTGAATTATAACTTAGTTCAGATTGAGTTTTGAGTTTAATACAAGGAATATTCTTTAAAAATATTTTTCTTCAGATCCAGGAGTCAGAATCTTTTGATATTTGGTAGACAGCATCCTTGGTGGGGGGGGGGGGGGGGATTCAAATTTGTTCAAGCCAAGTCCCTGGGTTCATATTTGGGCTCCCTATGGGAGCCCGAATTACAACTTAGTTCAATATGAGGAATATTCTTTGAAAACCTCGTTTTTTCAGATCCACCAGTCAGAATCTTTTGATATTTGGTATAAGCTTTTCTTGGAAGGGGCTGATGCAACTTGTTCAAATCAATTCCCTGGGTTGATATTCAGGCTACCATGTCAGGTGAGTGTCCTCAGGCCTCTTGTTTATTTATTCATCAAGTCTTCAGTAGTCTTAAAAGAAACATATTTGAACCTCTAGCACACTGATGTCAGAATACTAAAAGTTCGAGCAAAAATTATTCCCATAATGTAACTAGGAATTTAACCAATTCATTCTTGTTTGAAAAAAAAAGTTACCAGGTCAGACTTTTAGGACAACAATGTTCTGCAACTGAACAGGTGCCCCAGTGTGCAAACTCCAGATGAGCTTACAAGTTACACTTTTATAACATTGGCAGTTGTTTCTAGTCAGGTCTTGGCTGCCTTTTTGGGCAGCCAAGGCTTGCCCAAAACAAGTGCACAACCACAAGACATAGGCTATAAAAGTGTGGCTGAAATCTATAAAAATCCCCAGGTC
This sequence comes from Pictodentalium vernedei, assembly GCA_031216915.1. Taxonomy (NCBI): domain Eukaryota; kingdom Metazoa; phylum Mollusca; class Scaphopoda; order Dentaliida; family Dentaliidae; genus Pictodentalium; species Pictodentalium vernedei. The sequence continues at coordinate 475,461,285 of CM062296.1, forward strand.
ATTAAGAGCTAACAGAGCTCATTGAACTCTGTTCAAACAAGATTTTAATGATGTAATTGCTGGTTGAATAATTGGTAAATGTGTTACTTGAAATTTCAATATTCGGAACAAGCTCTCACTTCACTAGTCTAATTCTGCAAGACATTTGTTGCTGTTATGGCCTCAATCAAGTCTAGCACTCGAATAGGTCATCACCCATGTTTAGATTCACTCATCTGGAATATTTCACTTGATATATTCCAGACAATTGAATCTGAAAACTTTCATAAAGATTCCTTTTCTGTGAATCACAGTTAGGAATCTTGCTGAATTGAGTTTTGATTTGATCAACACTTTGATGACATTATAGTCAGAAATGAAGACTCCCCACAGCCGTAGTGTTATGATGATTCACCACAGCTGTAGGGTTATGTTATGATTATGCTGGATAAGTCCACAAATTATGTTAATATCTTGATGTTTTCAATGGGAATTAAATATTTATTGATCAGAATATCTATAAATGTAGCAGGAAGGAATACCTCTATAACTTTGAAAATAAAGGCATACACCAGGGAGTTTGTTGGCTCAGATGTTACAGCATCAAGCTTCAAACAGAGAGGTCCTCAGTTCGATCCCTGCCAGAGGAAACTGCATTGTGTCCTTGGACAAGGCATTAATCCCCATTGCCCATTTGGGGGCATGATGGCATGGTGTACTAAGGTGTTATGCACGTCAATGGTGCACCTGTCTACAACCAATGCTAACCCTGCTTGTGTGAAGTTAGTACATTGGGGAGTCTTGAAAGTTTCTCACTATTGCTTGGAGGTTCTCTCCAGGGTACTTCGACTTCCTCCACCTTCTCACTGTCTGACATGAGGTGACCCTTGCTGTCGAAAGTGTCGTTAAACTCCAATAAATAAATCAATCAATCAAATTACACCAATGGTCAAGTTTCCAAAAAAGTGGGTAAGCAAACAGCACATAACAACTTTAAATTCCTTACGAGAATTTGCCTGGTGGCCCGAGAGCTTTATCGTAATGTTTGTACAGGGAGGTTGACTGGTTGGAATAGTCAATTGGATGGCATGTTTATTATGAACATTTTTTGTAAAATGATACTCTTAAAGTGAGATGGTTCTGTTGAGTTTCTGCAGTTATTTTATGATATCCAAAATTTATCACCCAGAAAAGAGAAAACTGTTGATGATTGATTTTTCCAGCCTGTTGGTCTTCATAACTCAAAATAAATCCCCTTAGTACTCATAGATTCTGAAGTGAGCTTAATCACCCATAAAATTGATAAACAAACAACATATGCTGCCTTTAATCATTGTCTAGATGCAGTGGTACTCTGTTAATATAACTGGTAGAGTGCTAAATTATTTTTGGTTGTCAAAATACACCATTAAAAAAAAAGTAGGGGATATCAGGCCTTGAAATAACACGGTTTTGATAAACCTTCCAGCAGGTTGCCTCATTTGAGGTGACCCTGGCCTCATTTGAGGTGACCCTGGCTGTCGAAAGTGTCCAATAAATAAATCAATCAAATTACACCAATGGTCAAGTTTAAAAAAAATGTGGGTAAGCAAACAGCACATAATAATGTCAAGATAAGCTATTGCCATCACGCGTGCGGAAGTCTGTTAGTCTGTTCCCATTTTCCTGTAGCACAGGCTACACCCCGTAATTCTTGTCTGATCATCATAAAATTTCATCTGCAGGTTTGGGGTCATGTCTAGATGAGAACGTCTCCTTTTGGTCGCGATTGGTCCACTGGTATGACTGCACGAGCCCAAACCCGAAAACCATTAGCACAGTCTACAAGTCGTATTTATGAAAGGATTTCTGTGTAATTTGGTAGGATGCCTCTGTATAATGTCTGGATGAGAACATCACCTTTTGGTCATGATCTGTCAACCGTACTGGCTGCCCAAGTCCAAACCCCAAAAACTTTTAGCACAGTCTGCAGGTCGTATTTAATATGAAGAGATTTCATTGTAACTTGGTAGGATGACTTCGTATGATGTCTAGATGAGAACTTCCCCATTTGGTCGCGATCTGTCCACTGTGATGACTGCCCAAGGCCAAAACCTGAAAACCTTTAGCACAGTCTACAGGTCATATATGGAGGGATTTCATTGTAACTTGTTAGGTTGACTCCATATAATGCCTAGATGATGACATCCATCCCCTTTTGGTCATGATTGGTCAACTGTGACAGCTACAGGGGCCCAAAGCCTGAAAACCTTTAGCACAGTCTACAGGTCATATTTATGAAGGGATTTCATTGTAACTTTGTAGGATCACTCCAGATAATGCCAAGATGAGAACATCCCCTTTTGGTCGCTTATCATTCAACTATGATGGCTGCCCAATCCCAAAACCCGAAAGTGCAGGCTACAGGTCGTATTTGTGAAAGGATTTCATTGAAACTTAGTAGAATGACTCAGTATAATGTCAAGATCATGATGTTCCCTTTTAGTTGCAATCAAGTCAAATGCGGTGGCTACAGTGGCCTGAAACCTGAAAAACCTTGAGCACAGTCTGCAGGCCATATTTATGAAGGGATTTCATTGTAACTTGATAGGATGACTCGTTTTGGAATAATTTCACTGTAACTTGGTAACTTTTGTTGACATACGTTAACTGTGAGGGCCACATACACTAACTGTGAAGGCCACATGAACCCACCCCTCAGTTCTTTAGTATAGTCAACACCTCATATTATTTTTATTAAAAACATAGCATACAGGGAACAGAAATTAACATATTCCCAATTATCACAATTCTTGTCTTATTTCATAATCCTTTCATAAATATTGAACATTATCCTTTTCATCAAACACAACACACAGACAATTTAAGCTACAGTGTCATTGACACTTTCAATTCAAAAACCTATTGGTTAACCATTGCATTAAAAGTATTAATACTGACAAAGCTTCTAACATACCCAACTACAGTTCCGCCCAAATATTCCAGTAAAGATGGGCCATTTTATGCTATATATTATGGTTGAAACAAATTTCTGCCCTCTGCTGTTCCAGTCAAGCCCGCTTAATTGAATAACCTTTTTGTCAGCCGAAAATATACAATTAAGCAGCGTATTCAGTTAGCCGGGAGTCTCGATCCAGGAGGTCTCGAATGTTGAAGTGCAGTTGTCACAACCAGTACGGCAATGGGCAGTACACTTTGCACACATACTACAAATGTTCGATTGTTGTGTATTATTTTTTAACATTTGTTGTTCTTTGCTTTATATGATTTTTGTGTCTAATAAAAATGAAAGAATTTTAATTGTTTATTTTGCTGTGTGGCTTATTTCAGAAACCAAAACACATTTGTCTTGAACTGGGAGTGGGAATTGGGCAATTGTGTGGGGATAGGGTCAAATACCATCGATGGAGGTCTGTATTATGAATACATTGAACTTTAATGCATGGGAGTTGCATTGACAGTCTTTGATTAACATTGGAAAAGAAATAATTGTAAATTATATCTACCTTCCCCTACATTTCTGAATCCAGAGAATGTAATCCAAAGTTCGAAACTAAAACTTTATTTGTGCCACAATGTTCGAAATCATTTGGAAAACCCATGTTCATAACCATGCTGGCTGTTTATTCAAATGGAATAAGCATGTAAATAAGAAGTCAGCATTGGTGAATAAAAGACGTTTCCATAATGTGTTCGAAAAATTTTTCTTGGAATGGCAGGGTAAAAAGGGGCGGAATGCAAATAATTAACAACAGCTCATTTGATTTTCAGTATGTCTTCTTTTTATTGTATCGAAGTAGCAAAGCACAACAAATGAAAAATACACAGAGTAAAACCAATGACACAATAAACAGTTCTCTCCCTTGCAAGGCTATTCGTTATCCCCCGTCAGTTGACAAGATCATCTTGGACTAAAAGTTTGTCAGTGCAATCCGCCTTTTCTTCATAAATTGTAACTAGACGCTGGGTTTAAAAAATAAACCGTGGTGTTTACGTTTGTTAAGCATCAGCTAGGACACCTCCTGGAAATGATCTCCCCCCCCCCCCCAACCACCACCATGCACTTCTACGCAACGCACTTTTTAAAAAAAATATAATCTGAAGCTCCCCACCCCCCAACAACTTTGTTAAACACATAGCACTTGGTGGAATTTTCTACCCAGCATCTTTTTACAATTTCTGGGAGAAAATACAGAAGAAACTAGAAAACTTTCAGTGCATGAACTGTTCAGTCTCCCTTTAGCTGTAACAGACAATCGGCTTTCTCAGAATCAAAACAAATTTGTTTTGAGAGCCAGAGGGTGCCATGAGTTGGTACTGCAGATCTTCAGTACCGCTAATAATACAGATTTATGCCCTCACAAGAACAGTAATGATGGAAACACGCTGCATGATAACCACCTGAGCAATTTGTTCTTGTTTTGTTCACTGCAGTGCTTCTTTCAAATCTGGGAGGAAAAACGTTGAAAACTTTTCTCCTCCCGTAACAACTAACTTCGTCGGCCATCGGTGCGATATTTGGTTAACCGATCGAGCGTTCGCCTGAAAACAAATCTGCATAACCGATAGGCGAACGGTAAGAGTGTTTGCCTCTTATTTCGAGGCCTGGGATATCCAAACTGATGTTGATATTTTTGGAAAGTGGTATTGGACACACGTGACTGGACACATCAATATGTTACCAAGTTTAGTGTGGATCATGAATGTCACCAGCCGACGAAAACTTCATGCAGTTTTTTCACACAAGCTCTACTAAGGCATACTGCATGCCAGTGGTGCACCTATCTTCAACCAATGCTAACCCTGGTTGTGTGGAGTTAGTTGGAGCTGATAGTCACTCCCTGTTGCTCAGTGGTTCTCTCTGGGTACTCCGGCTTCCTAATAATAATAACACATTGGCCAGCCGCTGATTTGTCGCGGTTCTTGGACGAGAAGGCCTTGATTACCTCTGTACTCCCAACTGGCTCCCCATTCCCACGCTTCTCCTCTCCTCCCAACACTCGGAGATGAACTGCTTGATGACATCCCTTGTCCCATTCTTCCCAATCTCTCTGATTAGCATGTTAACCCTCTCCTTTGAGTCTCCCCCTAACCTCATGTCCTTCATTTTCCCATCCACTTCCCCATTATACTCCCAGTGAATCTCATTCTTTTAGACTGATACTTTGGGCATTCTAGAAGAAAGTGTTCCAGGGTCTCCATCATGCCCAAATTACACATCTGGCACTCCCTTTGACCATTTTTTCCAATTTTTCCCCTCAGCTCCAGGGATCGCGATCTCAGCTTGAACAACAGTATACACATAAAACTGTTATTGTCATGGTTAGCCATTGTGCTGAAGAATGTGAGCTTAAACACCAATAAATAAATAAATAAATAAATAAATAAATAAATAAATAAATAAATAAATAAATAAATAAATAAATTGGTGGATCACACTTTTTTTTATTCAGTTAATAAGGGTTTACTTTGTTATCTACATACATTTACCAGGTCATATTTGTACTGATGATGTGATAAAAGATTAGGTATTTGAAAGTTTATATACAATTAAAAGGGTTTTTAATAAAGAATTATCCAATGATCTTGGCTGTAATGTACCAAGAGCATGCAATGCTTATAGCACACATTAATTTTGGTCATATATTATACTGAGACACAAAAAGATAGATCTTTTTTTCAGCTTGTCAAATTTTAGGATCTTTTGTGCCATTTGGTTTTTCTGACTTTGTTTGATATGTTGTAAAAACATATGTTTTTCCTTTAATTTGAGTCCTGTTTTTTCACTGGTAGATAGCTAAATCATTTGTGGCTATCAGAAATTATTCACAGGTCTTTGCATTGCTACAATGTCAGGGAGAGTGCCTTTAGGCACGCTTCCATACACTGCAACAAGGTAATCCACACAGGTTAAATAATTTCACCAAAGATAATCTGAAGCACACCCAGAGAATATGAAGCCTTGAAGATGTGGAACATTCAATTCAGAATAAAGTCTAAATATGAGCTCCCAGTACTTTACCAGTTAACCAGATTTTTATCATTGTTTTGTAGAGGAGTCCGCTCAAGGTGAAAAAGCATGGGCAAGTGCTGGAAAGTGTGTTGGATTACAGATATGGAGAATTGTGGTCAGTATACTATATCTTTTTCAGAATTTTTAATTTACTTTCTTATCAACCTACCTTACAATTGTATACTACAGGCTTGCACTACAGTGGAAAACCCTAACTCGGATAAAATACTCTCTATTTTAATCTTTCCCAAGAGATTTGGGAAAGAAAAGTGGTGTAAAAAACACCACGAAAAATAAGCCAAAACAGGGTTGAGCACCATTGGAGCACACCCGTTAGGGGAAGTTCTTCCCTTAGTACAATTCCACGACTTCCATTAACCAGTGTGCAAAGCAGTCATCAATTAATCATTCTTTTTTTTCCATGGCACGCGGAGGATGTGTCTCCATTTGCAAAACAAAACAGTGATAATTCAACTCGTTTATAATGGTTTCCCTGTGACTGGAATTATGGATCTGAAGATCGTATAATAACAGGACTGTGTTTTATATATTCTTTTTAATATTTTTTCGAGGAGGGGGGGAACACCCCCTCTGTGAGGGATGTTCAGCTCCCACACCCACAGGAGAGGGGGAGCACACTCCGTGGGGGGGATGTGCAGCTCCTCCAGCACACGTGGGGGGGGGGAATGCTCTTGTTTCGGGGCCTCCCAACTCAACCACGTCTAGTGAGAGTTATTCCCCCTCCGTGGGGGATGAGCAGTTGGATGTCTGGTGAAGAGATGCCTGGTTCCGGGACTATGCACCCTCTCCAGTCGACATCTGAGGCTGTCACTAGGGTTGTGACTCCTCCTTTGGAGACCGAGCTTGGTTGCTCTCTCCCCTTTTACCCTGTTCTGTCTACAATGTCATCAGTCACCATTTTAGCTGGCCTCGACTTATCCCTGCAGGGGTCTGCAGTGATGTCTATAGTGTGGTTGTAGGGTATTGGCCTCAGCCTTCCCTGACTTCAACTCAGCAAAGTCAGAAGTGGCTGCTGACCGAACCCCCTGCTGTGTCCTCTCAGCTGTTGAGTACAGCTGTTTTATCCCTGCAGGGGTCTGCAGAGGTGTCTGGTAGTGTAGACATGTGGTATCGGCCTCAGCCTTCCCTGACTTCAACTCGGCAAAGTCGGAAGTGGCTGCCAACCGAACTCCCTGCAGTGTCCTCTCAGCCGTTGAGCACAGCAGTTTTATCCCTGCAGGGGCCTGCAGAGGTGTCTGGTTGTTTAGACGTGGGCATTGGCCTCAGCCTTTCCTGACTTCAACTTGGCGAAGTTGGAAGGGGCTGCCAGCCAAACCCTCTACTGTGGTCTCTCAGCCGTCGAGTACCTCAGTTTTTCTCATTGGATTCGGATGTTCATGGTGGGGTCACCATGAGCTCTGTGGCATTTCCGTCCACTCCATCCATGCATTCTAGTCCCATGGCCAGTTTTGTGTGACCAACGCTTTTTGTGCAGCCTGGACCTTCTGTCCCGCAGAGGTCCGTGGCGACTCTCCTGAGTTACCGCTCTGTTGATTCTCGGGGTATGTGATACCCCAATACGAATCTGCCTTCAGATGTTTGTGGGTATATATGCATGGGGTGTATATGAGGATCGTGACCATTCACTGGTAAATGGGTCAGGAGTGAAGCCAATTTGTTGGTTCGTTCCCACATCATACCATCCGACAGTCAGTGAGCTTAGAGAGGCCCTCTCCTTGCTCACTTAGGTTCTGTCCAAAAGCCTTTTCCATTGCTTCCAGCGAGGCTACAAGTGGTGTCTGTGTGCCCTCTGTGGCGCTGCCTCCCGGGATAGGAGGCAGACTGCTTTCTGATCACCGGTGTGTGATTTCATTATAACTTGGTAGGATGACTCAGTATAATGTCTAGATGTGAACTTCCTCATTTGGTCACAATCTCTCAACTGTGACGCTGCCAGAGCCCAGAACCTGAAAACCTTATTTCATTGTAACTTGGTAGGATGACTCCATATAATGTCTAGATGAGAACGACCCCTTTTGGTCACGATTCGTCAACTGTGACGGCTACAGGGGTCCTTAACCAGAAAACCTTTAGCACAGTCTACAGGTCGTATTTATGAAGGGATTTCATTGTAACTCGGTAGGATGACTCCAGATAATGTCTAGATGAAAACGTCCCCTTTTGGTTGCGATCATTCAACTGTGGTGGCTGTCCGAGCCTAAAACCCCAAAACTTTTGCACAGACTATAGGTCGTATTTATGAAGGGATGTCATTGTAACTTTGTAGGATGACTCAGTATAATGTCTAGATGAGTACATCCCCTTTCGGTTGCGATGGGTCAACTGTGATGGCTACACAGGCCCAAACCCTGAAAACCTTTAGCACAGTCTACAGGCCGTATTTATGAATGGATTTCATCATAACTAGATAGGATAACTTGTTCTGGAATAATTTCACTGTAATTTGGTAACTTTTGACATACATTAACTGTGAGGGCCACAGTGTACATCTCAAATTATATTTTTACACTGTAAACCAATTGCCCAGACAAGCTGGTGCTTAACTCAAAGTTATCAAGGGCCAAACTTTGAACCTCCCAATCCCAAAAATTTGCTTTCAAAACTGAAAATTATAAGTCCTATCTGTGTCTCCATACATCTTCTCTCACACATGCCTGTAACATGGCTAACTTGGAATTAGTTTGCATGGATGCTGTGCTGGACATAAGACGTTCCCTTCTTGAGGGGCAGTGCGCTGCTTTTCGATCTGCCACTGTCAGCGGTTCCGCGACTGTTTAATGGTTCCGTGGTGACGGTCCAGGATGACTCCCTTTGTCATTCCATTGATCTGCTGCTGCTTAGTCAGCTTGATCGGCCTTCTGTTGGAGGCAGGTGCCATCCAAAGCCTAACAAGAACCCTTCTGCTTCATCTGCGAAGCTAAGGGCTGATCCTCCTGCCGCCACTTCTACTCACTCACAGGGAAGGGTAGGCGTTGGCAGTAGTCACCTCGATTATGTCCCAGGTTGAGACATTCCACTCAGTCGAGAGTGCCTCTTCCAACATGAGTCCCTTTGAACGTTACTCATTGGGATCTTTTGATCACTGAGATAGGCAGTCTCAAAGGGGGCGATCGAAGTCATCAAGAACTTTCTTTCAGTGGGATTTTATTCCCACCTGTTCTTGGTGCCGAAGAAGGACGGCCGACTCAGGTTATCGATCTGAGTATCCTGACACAGTCTATCATTGCTCCTCAGTTCAGCCTGGAGGCTTTCAGATCGGTTCATCGCTCCATTCCCCAGGATGTTTTCCAGTTCAAGGCCATGAACTTTGGCCTCGACCTGGATCCTTGGGTCTTCACCTGTCTGATGTTGCATGTGTTAGACTTACATCGCACACAGTCCAGGGTGTCTTCTTCGGCTTATCTAGTTGATATTCTCCAGAGGCTTTCCAATGCTGCTTTTCTGGGGTCTGATGTCGCCACACTGTTGAGCCTACTCATATCACTAGGGTTCAGAGTCAACGGAGAGAAGTCTGACCTGGTCCCTTCTCTGTCGTTTTGTCATCTGTGATGGACTTCCGTACTCAGATGGATACAGTGGCGGTTTCCCAGGCAAGGGCTGTGTTTTTTTTCAGCTTTTTGCCATGATTCTGCCCCAGTCCTCATCCGCATCAGCTCAGCTTCTTCCCCAACTGCTCGGTCTCTGCGTTTCGGTGACGGATCTCATTCCTCTAGGTCGACTGCATGTCGGACCACTCCAACACTTCCTGCTCAGTTACTGGAGGCCGAATGTCAATCCTCTGGTTCTGCTGCTTCAGTTACCGGAGTCTCTTCCTCGTCACCTTCTTCCCTGACAGATGTTCAGTGGATTATGCAGGGAGTTCCATTGGACTTCCCCAAGTCCGATCATATTCTGATGGCAGTCGCCAGCGATCTCGGACGGGGTGTGATGTTGAATCCTCTAGGTCTTTTCCTAGCAGCTCTTCACGTCGACCAGAAGGAGCTTCTTGCTGTTCTTTTGAGTTTCTGGCGGTGGATCCCCTGCTTTTTGAATTATCAGGTCCTTCTGTGGTCTGACAATTCGACGGTGGTTGTTTACATTCAGAACCAGGGCGGCACGCACTATGTTCTCATGTATGTATTGGTTCAGGATCTTCTACAGCTCGCTCAGGATGTCAATGCCGGAGTGGTGGCTCGTAAACTTTCCGGTCGTCTGAACGTCCTAGCCGGCTCTCTGTCCCAATGGGGCAGGTTCTTTTCCACCGAGTGGTTGCTCCACATGGCACTGTTCCAGTCTCTTTGCGATCTCTGGGGTCATCCCCACATCGATCTCTTTGTGACTCGTTGGAACCATCAGGTGGACACTTTTGTGTCCCCGTGTCCAGATGCTCTGGCTTTCGCCGTATACGCTCTGTCCATCGTTTGGAAAGGTCTTGTTGGCTACGCCTTCCTGTCGGTTCTGATTCTGCATCAGGTTCTAGCCCAGATATGAACCTGCAGTTGTCGAATCCTTTTGATCGCCCCCCTGTCGCCTCAGTGGGTGTGGATCAATCTTCTCTGCTCTCTGTCCCTCTACATCGTGACTTTCTTTGCCAAGGTCGCCCGAGGAGGTTTCATGTCGACCCGACGTAATTGTGCCCTCGCGCATGTCTTTTACCTGGTTCTGTCTCCTCCGTAGTGGTTTTTTTTGAGGCGAGCAGTGGAGTTGCTTTTCTTCAAGGAGGCACTCACTGCACTGGTTTAGCCTCTGTGACTAAGTGGAAGGTCTTGTGTCGATGATGTGCGATCACTCTGTTGCTTCTGTCACTCCTTCGATCACACAGATTGCGGAGTTTCAGGTATATGTTTGATTCTGGGGGTCTCCAGCAATGGGTACAAGTCCATGCTTCGGAGACATTTTTTTGTATGTGGGACAGTGTCATATCGGCATTCATCCTTGCCTCTCCAAGCTTGTTCTGCACTTTTACTTGAAAAGTCCTAGGACTTTGCAGTTTACTCCAAGATGGACACTTTCTTGGGTGATGCTCTGCCTGAAAGGGGGGTGAGGGGGGGGGGGGGCGTTTGCTCCTTTATCCCAGATTTCTCCTGAATACATTTCTCGATGGATTCGTCTTGCTATTCGTGCAGCTTCCGCTCATCTAGCGACTGTATTACCAGTTGTTTTTCTGCCACGAGGTGCATGCATCATCTACCTCTCGAGGCTTGTACTAACTCTGTCATGTTATCGGATGTTATGCTGGCAGCCTACTGGAGAAATACTATCTTTTATCTTACTTATCTGCGACAGTTGCAGGAGCAGGCAGAGGACTTTTGTTCTATGGGCCCACTTTCTTCTGTTCAGGCTGTTGTCTATCCCAACCATTCAGCTTCTTACAAGGTCAGTTCCAGCTCTGTGCTGTTACAGCTCTTTCTGCTTGTGCGTCGCACATCACCGTACACCTCATCTCTCATTGTCTTTTACTAATGTTTGTGATGCTATGGTTTGATAGGACTAGGGATCTTTTCCTCTGTCCACGGTTCCAGTGCAATTGAGTTATGTGTGGGTTGGTTATGTGATTCCCTCCATCCTATTGTCTATTCAGCCTGTAGTAAACAATTGTAGGGTAGGTTGATAAGAAATATTATAAATTTTATAGTAAATTTCCTTTCTTATTATACCTACCGCAATTGTTTACATGGAGGCCCTCCCGTCTTCTTATTCGGGTAAGAATCCTTCCTCCCCACTGATCACATAACTCCTATGTTGGCGGACTCAAAAGAATGATTAATTGATGACTGCTTTGCGCACTGGTTAACGGAAGTCATGGAATAGTTCTAAGGGAAGAGCGTCCCCTACTGGGTGTGTGCCGATGGTGCTTGACCCTGTTTTGGCTTATTTTTTTGTGGTGTTTTTTTACTCCTCTTTTCTTTCTCAAATCTCTTGGGAAAGATTAAAATAGAGAGTATATTATCCGAGTTAGGGTCTTCCTCTGTAGTGCAAGCCTGTTGTAAACAATTGCAGTAGGTATAATAAGAAAGGAAATTTACTATAAAATTTATATTTTTCTTTAAAAATGAAATACTTCTATTCTCTTGGAATTAATGGAATGAGAACACAGAAAACGTAGAGTGTGTGCATATTACAGCATTTGGTGATTTCTTTCCCCTGACATTTTGTCGGACAATTGTAATCAGCTTCATCCATCTGTCTATCTGCCCATCCATCCATCTATCTGTCCATCTAGGCATCTGTTCATCCATTCGTCTTGCTGTCCATCCACACCTCATGACAACTGAAGTTTGGGTCATCAAATCAAAAACAAATTGTATGTATGTATCCCTTACCCCAATGATTAGGATTTTTCTGAATATCTGCTAAATCCAATATTTTTATTGGAGTTATGCCCCTTTTTTGATGCTTTTCTGCACAATTTCGGAAATTTGGTATCTGGATGATAACTTCAGTTTGAGTTATTGAATCAACACCAAATTTCACAAAGGTTTGTCTCAAGAATACGCAGATCAAGTTTGAATTTGGGTTTGGTCCAACCAATTTTGGTTGAGCTATGGCTCTTTTTCCATTTTTAGCTCAACTTTGACGTAGTCTGAGTTGAGGTTATGGCCCATCGTCTGTCCGTCCATGTGTCCATCCATCAACAATTCAGTATGGCTTGGGCTATAGGCCATATTTATGAACCTATCTTTACAAAAGTTCTTGGGTACCTTTGTTATCACCGTGGGACGAGAACGAATGTTTTTGGGTGTGGTGCGAAATTCAAGATGGCCCACCAGAAGCCATTTTGTACCAAAATTAGTACAATCAGTTTTTTGTACAGAATTTCTGTATGAAAGTTCTGATTTGAATAAATTTTTGTATGGATGTTTAGTAACATGGAATATATCACATATGATACAGGTTTTATTCTTGTGCAGAAATGATGCAAATTAGATGAACTTTGATTTAACCAGTGCTGCTTATGCACGGTAAGTACACATGTCAATACGGCTTGGGCTAGGGGCTGTATTTATGAACTGATCTTTACGAAACTTCTTGGGTACCTTTGTTATCACCTTAGGTCGAGAACTAGTGTTTTGGGATGTGGTCCAAAATTTCAAGATAGCGTCGGTGGCCAATTAGACAAACTTTGATTCATTCAGTGCTACTTATACACAGTAAGTGCACATTTCAATACGGCTCTGGCTAGAGGCATCTAACTGTCACCCACCTTTAGAATACTTTACCTGTATATTTGTAACAGGTTACAGTCACTATTTATGTACAGTCCTTTACAATACTTTACATGTACCTTTGTTATCAGGTAATTACCTAGACGTGTGTCATTGCTATGTCACATACTATACATGTACTTTTCTTAAACAAGTTGAGCTACAATGTCATTGACACTTTCATTTATCTTTGCAAATTGGATGTCTGGGAGACAACTTTAGTTTGAGTTATTGAATGAACACCAAATTTTGTACATAAGTTTGTCTTATGAATATGCCAGTCCAGTTTCAATGTAGATTCAGTCTGACTAATTGTAGCTGAGTTATGGCCCTTTACCCATTTTTTCGACTTTGAAAATTTGTTGTCTTGTTCATTTTGGAACTTGCTGTCAGGAGACATAGCCCACGTCTGGCAGTGGCCTTGATATTATTGGTAGCAGATTGGGTGGGGACAAGTCCAGCACACTCCCTTCACCAATATTGCCCTGAAGAGTGAATATATGTGCATATGCTTGAGCATTTTGCCAATGTTTATTTTTCCCAATGAGTTGTGTAATACATTTATAATCTAGATATTTGGGGGTTTTTTTTACTAATTTAGTGGGAGCATGGTGTTCAGAGTATTGAACCCAAAAAGTTCACAGATCAATCTTGCCCACGTGGTACAGTGGAGCCCTGTTAATTGAATAGCCACTTTGCGAGTGAAAATTATTTGATTAACAGGAGTATTCAGTTAACAGGGATTTGTCACTTTCATGTATTCTAGAGATAAACTGAGAATTTATTCTATGTACTGAGTCCAAATATATTTATAAATGGGGAGAATTTGGTCATTTTCAGGGTGATTTCTTGATATATTACAAAATTTTTATTCAATAACCTAGATGCAATTAACAGGACAATTGCACTGAAGGTATGGTAAATGGTTTGATGTTTGGAAATTATATTCAATTAACAGGGTTATTCAATTAAGAGATATACAAATAAATGGGCTCAACTGTACCATGTTGACGCTGTGTCCTAAGGCACACTGCACATCACCAGTGCACTTGCCTTCACCTCTGCTAACCCTGCTTGTGCAGATTAGTATGTGGTGATTCTGACAGTTGCTCACTGCTGCTCGGTGGTTATCTCCAGGTACTCTGACTCCCTCCAGTTGTAAAACTCTCCATCACAAGGTGACTCTGGTTCTTAGAAGTGTCATTAAACTCAAAAAAATAAATAAATTTACAAATTTAGTATACAGTAGAACCCATTTAAAATAATTTAATAATCCTGACCATTGAATATAATTTACAAACACAAAACCATTTACCATACCTTTAGTACAAATTTGACCTTTTAATTGTATATAAGTAATAGAGCAAACTCTTGCTAACTGAAATTTTTATATACCTGTTTAAAAAACGGAATGTATTAATTATAGTGTAGAGCTTTGTCATTCGATCCATTCACTTTTGGTTTTCAGATGATAAATTTGGCTATATATGTGATATCCAATTTTTTTTGTTATATTGTCTTGTGAACAGAAAATGCAGATACGGTTCGATTTTTACATTTTTTTGATCTTCTGTTGTATAGTTATGCTCTTTATTAACATTGCATTTTCATATATTTCGGTCTATTCACTTTTGGTTTCCAGATGATAACTTTTGTTATACATGTGATATAAAATTCATTTTTATACGCCCGTTTAAAAAACGGTTGTATTAGGTTATCAGTCCGTCTGTCTGTCCGTCTATCCGTCTGTCTGTCCGGGCCAACTTTGGGGATTTAGGGGATATTATTATTAGGGGCTACCTCCAAATTAAGGTAGTGTTAGGGTTAGGAGTGGGTTAGGGTTAGGGGTAGCCCCAGAGTAGGGCTTAAGGTTGGGGAGGGTTAGGTCCTGCGGGTAGGGGGGGGGGCAGGGGGGTGTTAGGGTTAGGGTTAAGTTCTAAGGTGGAGGGGTGGGGTTCTGGGTAAAATAAGGTTTTGGACATACAAAATGTTTTTTTTGGTAGCCCATAAACCCGAAATGTTGGAGCGTCCGTCTGTCTGTCCGTAAACAACTTGGTTTCCGTTCATTTAAAGTCGAACGCCTTGATGGATCGACATCAAACCTTCAGAAGTTGTTTTTAGCATTAAAATACAGGTCAAGTCCGATATTGGTGTTTCTCAGTCCATTTGCTGCAGAGATATGGCACTTTGAAAACACAATTTTTCTAAAAAAATTGGTTTCCGTTCATTTAAAGCTGAATGCCTTGACGGATTGACTCCAAATTTTTCAGATGTTGTTTTTACCAATGAAATACAGGTCAGGTTCAATATTGGTGTTTCTCAGTCCATCCACGGCAGAGTTATGGCTCTTTGAAAACACAATCTTTCGAAAAAAATTGGTTTCCCTTCATTTAAAGTCGAACGCCTTGACGGATCGACATCAAACTTTCAGATGTTGTTTGTAGCAATAAAATACAGGTCAAGTTCGATATTGGTGTTTCTCAGTCCATCCACTGCAGAGTTTGGCCCTTTGAAAACACAATTTTTGAAAAAAAATTGGTTTCCGTTCATTTAAAGCTGAACGCCTTGACGGATTGACACCAAATTTTTCTGATGTTGATTTCATACACCCATTTGAAAAACGGGACGTATTGTGTGAATGGTCTCTCCACCCGTCTGTCTGTCTGTCTGTCCATGGACACATTTCGTTTCCGGATGATAACTTTAGCTGTAATGGTTTGAGCTGAGTTAAATTTGGCATGTGGATTTAGTATGACAAAATACAGGATGGGTTCGATTTCTGTTTCTAGCGGCCCATTTGCAGTAGAATTATGGCCCTTTATTTATGGGAATTTAGCCCAACTTTTCGCTTCCGGATGATAACTTTAGTTTGCCTTGACCGATTTATTTCAGATTTTCAGTTTTTTGTTTTTGACCACAAAATACAGCTCAAGTTCACTTTTGACCACAATCGCATATACCTTTCCAGAGTTATTCCCCTTAAATGATTGCAAATTTGTGGATTTTGTGGTTTCCGGATGATAACTTTATTTTGCCTTGACAGATTTTTTTCAAATTCTCATATTTTGTTTATGACCACAAAGCACAGCTCAAGTTCACTTTCAGCCAAAATCGCATGTACCTTTCCATAGTTATTCCTCTTGAATTTGTGCATTTTGTGTTTTCCGGATTATAACTTTAGTATGGCCTAACTGATTTTTTATTATACGCCTGTTGAAAAACCGTCGATTTATGGAATCAGTCTGTCTGTCTGTCCATTTGTCCATCCGCCGTTCTGTCCATTCGTCAACATTTGGTTTCCAGATGATAACTTTAGTATTTTTTTTTCGATTGACTCCTAAACTTGATATGTGGTTTAATCAAAACAAAAGACAGGTCAAGTTCGAATATGGGGTTGGTCCAAACAATTTTCACCCTCACCCCCATCCTTACCCCAACCCTTCAAAAATACAAAATGGGCGTATATTGTCCCGCTACGCGGTGCTCTTGTTGGTATATATTCATATCAACAGAAAATACAGATCACGTTTGATTATGACACTTGTTCGATATTCTTATGTGAAGTTATTGTCCTTTATTGCCTTAGAATTTCATAAATTTCATGTTTCTGGATGATACCTTCCCTAAAGTTCACTCCAGCTAATAGGAGTTCAGGATTTAATCTTATAAAGAGAATACACAGATCAAGTTCAATTTTGATGTTTATTTGATATTCTGTTCCAGAGTTATTGTCCTTTATTGACTTAGAAATAATTATATTTCAAGTCAAATTCCTTTATATTCTATCCACTTAATCTTTATTATACGGCCGCTGATATGAGTGGGCTGTATTATGGTATGGCAATGTCTGTCTGTCTGTCCATCCGTCTGTCTGTCCGTCCGTCCATCTGTCCTTCCGTCCATCTGTTAGCTTTTGTTTGTCCATGCGATAACTTAAAAACAATACATCCAACAGATACTTTTTTTTATGGTTGATTAGTCATGACCAGAGGATGGTTCCTTTTGATAACCAGCATTCTGGCATATCCAATATGGTCACCACGGCAGCCATCTTGGATTTTCAGGGACTTTTGATTGTCCATTTGATAATCCAACAGATACTGTTTTTTATGGTGGATTAGTCATGACTAGAGGATGGTTCTTTTCGATAACCAGCACCAATGTCCATCCACCTGCCTGTCTGCCTGCCTGCCTTAACTTTTGTTTGCCCATGCAGTAACTTGAAAACAATACATTTAACCGATACTGTTTTTTATGGTTGATTAGTCATGACTAGAGGATGGTTCTCTTCAATAACCAGCATCAATGTCCATCCATAAGTCCGTCTGTGTCCGTCTGTCCATCCTTCCATTAATTTTTATTTGTCCATGCTATAACTTGAAAAGAATACATCCAACATATACTGTTTTTTATGGTTGATAAAAGTCATGACTAGAGGATGGTTCTTTTCGATAACCGCATTCTGGTATGGCCAATATGGCCACCATGGCAACCATCTGGAAGTTTTGGCTTTTGATTCTCCACCCAGTAACTTGAAAACAATATATTCAAGTTCAATGGTTCGTAAGCTAGGAATGTACAATTATTTCTGAAGGAATTATTGACCTTCTGTTCAACTAAAAATTTCTTCACAAGTGCAATTTCTTCATAGGGAGCCAAATATTGATCCACTGCTGGTGGTGCACTTGTTTTTTACATGGCGTTATCAAAAGAAAATGCAGGTCAAATTTTATTTAGATGTTTATTCGATACTCTATTGTGCAGTTACTGATCTTTTAGCAAAGGTGTTTCTCTTACTTGAAAAAGACTACAAAAATATAAAAAAAATTACACAAATCGAATGCTCACCATGAGCGTAACATTAAGTGCCCAGTAGTACTCTTGTTAAAATTTGTAACTTGTTTATTACCTTTATTGATCTATTTGGTCTTGGTACCAGTACAGGTATTTAATTTATTATATATTGTTTGACAGAGCTTCAAGAGCTCTGTCAAAAAGATAAAATAGATTGAATGCTCAGGTTATCTCTAGAATACAGCAAAGTGATGAAATACCTGTCAAATGAATATTATTAACTGAATATTTTTTCTGACCAAGTAGCTATTTAACCCTCTGCACTCTGGTGTCAAAATGGCAAAGTTTTCAGCAACAAATATTTCCCATAAATGCAGATTGATATTTAACCAAATATACCTTGTTTGACAGAGCTCATCGAGCTCTGTCAGACAAGATATAATTGGTTAAGATCAGAGTTAAAGGAGAGAAAAACAGAATGGTTGAAGAAAATTGTGTTGCGCATCCAGACTGCTAGGTGTTAATATACAGGGTTACTCTGGACCTCCTAAAACATGTTACTTTGTGTGCAAGGAAGCAGCTGTGAATACCCCAGACATTGCCTTATAGAAATACTCTTATTACACCATAGTATTTCTCCAGTACTACTATTATAACAAGAAGGATGCCAACTCCCTATAGCTCACCAACATTCCTCTTTGATAGTAACTTTGGCAAACACAAGAACTGTATCAAACAGGCTCATAACATGTGACAGAGCTGACCTAAACACAACCTCTTAAAAGTAAAACACAGAAACTGACATAAACACTAAGTTAAACATGAAATTCTGAGCTAAACAGAAAAATAAACGTAACTAAAAATGTCAAGAAAAATGTTTAAAATGCAGGGTATGAGGGGTTAATCATGGAACAATGGTACTGAGGAACACATATGATGAATATTTAAGTGCCATGGGAAGTGAAGGAGCACAGCAGCTGACCTAAACACTTAGTTAAACATAAAATTCTGAGCTAAACAGAAAACTAAATGCAACTAAAAATGTCAAGAAAAATGTTTAAAATGCAGGGTATGAGGGGTTAATCATGGAACAATGATACTGAGGAACATGTATGATGAATATAAGTGCCATGGGAAGTGAAGGAGCACAGCAGCTGACCTAAACACTTAAACATAAAATTCTGAGCTAAACAGAAAACTAAATGCAACTAAAATGTCAAGAAAAATGTTTAAAATGCAGCGTATGAAGGGTTAATCATGGAACAATGATACTGAGGAACATGTATGATGAATATAAGTGCCATGGGAAGTGAAGGAGCACAGCAGCTGACCTAAACACTCAGTTAAACATGAAATTCTCAGCTAAACAGAAAACTAAATGCAACTAAAAATGTCAAGAAAAATGTTTAAAATGCAGGGTATGAGGGGTTAAATCATGGTAGAATGATAATAATCATCATATAGCAGCATTATAAAGGCCATGATATGGAAATAGGGCGAGTAAGTGACCTAAACGGAAGGTTTAACATTAATGGACACGAACGCCGATGCCAACGTGGAGCGATCGAGCCATGCCATAAGCTCACACAACTAAAGTTGGTGAGCTAATAATAATAATGCTAATACTGTGTTCCATGCAACTTGTCAACAAAGTGTGCACAGAACTTTAACTTTAGCAGTTGTTGACCCTTCAATTGCTTTGATAGAACTCCCATACCCCTGCTAATCAGAATTCCTCCATCCTCCCCTGATTATGTCATATCTAGAGGGGTGGAAAAAGGTGCTTGGTTGACTTTTCCCCCCACCAGAGATTTTGTTGGAAATGTAGACTTTGGTCTGATTTTTTTACTTACACAAGTTCTTTGAAAAGTACCCAACTGTTTGCTTTTTTTTGTTTCAACTCAGACTTAGTTTTTTCCTTAATTTTGATGTACTTGTGTATATATTAATGGGTATGAACTTTTGTGGCCTTTTCTACAAGTGAAAATGTACATGATTGAAGAAGAAAATTTTCAAAATGTTAACCTTTCTCCCAATACGACGAGAAGGCACTCTCCAATAAATTGTAACGAAACAACAGGTTATGAATAAACTCTTACTAAACTGTACTCCCTTTGCTTCTGACATGGTACCTTTGATAAAAAATACTCTCATTACAAATCACATTTGTAAAAATAATTTAGCACTCTACCAGTTAAACTGTCTGATTTGTTGCTTGAAGAATTAAAAACATGCTTCTGTATGGAACTTGACACCCACCGCAGTGCTAAAAGGCTTATTTAACACACTATGTGTTACCTAATGTAAGTAATCAGGAAATAAGCCTATCTTCAAGGTGGATAGCAGCAGAATACATACCAGGAAAATAAATATAGAAACTGAAATCTGAAAATATGTTTGTCAATTGGACCAATGCAATTATTTGAACCAGAAGTGTGAAATTGAACATATCAGTAACATGTGTTCATATTTGTTATAATCAAACAAAAATAGTGCAGTATCATATGTTTCCTGAAAAATCATTACAAGATTTTTCTCTTCATTTGCCCTGTGGGAACCCTGGAAAGTGAAGAAGTGCTTGTTAATGGTCACTGCAGTAAACCAGCTCAGTTTTACTTGCAAAATAAGACCCAGTCACCAGTGCTTGGGGTGAAAGTCCACTAAGATGGGCAACTTGTGTATAAAAGATTGACTAAACTTAACTTTATCTCCATGTTGCAGCCATGGTTAGCAATTATGCAGAAATATGTAACCATAAACGCCAATAAATAAAAGAAAATTATCTTCATTTGAGATTTGGGAAATGAAATAAAGCTTTTTAGCTCACCTGACAAAGTCAACATGAGCTCTTGGCATCACTTTACATTCATTGTTCGTTAGCTTTTGCATATCGAATTTCTTCTTCCGAACCATTGGTCCAAATCCAACCAAACTTGCCACAAATTAACTGGGGGAAGAGATTCTTTTTGGGTGTCCACATGGACCATATGTGGGGTCCTTTCCTTAATTGGCATCTGGACCTGATTTTTTCAAATATGTCTCCATTCAAACAAAAATTTAATTCACCATTTGAGTTCTGGACTAAGCGTCTTTTTTCTTCAATCTACATTATAAGGTCTAATTCTGATTTCGATCACTTTTCTCTGCAACAAAACAGGTGCCCCAACATGCAATTTTCAGATACACTTGCAAGTTGCATTCTAAGAACCTTATCGGTTGTTTCTGCCAGGGACCAGCCTTGGGGGGAATTTTAGGGAGACTTCAAGTCTCCCTCCAGAAAAAATATACTGTAGAGTCATGTAGGGAGACTTCATAGGCAAGTAGGGAAAATTAAGAATATTCATGTACCACCCCCGCCGCCCCTTCATATTTTCAATTTGTGGTCCTCCATTAATGTCCAAATAATCCAGGTCCAGTTGTCTATGATGCATCTGTGCCAGGTTAAAAAATCACAAAGTAATTATTGACTGAAAATCCTCAACTGCTACCCTCTCCTTCATGACCCCTCCCCTCTTCTTTGTGCCAATCCCTAGCATCCTCCTGTCGTTGCCTTTCACCAAAGTCTACTAAGCTAATAATTTCTTGAGTCTGAAAGTGTGAACAGGAACAGATGTAAGAAGGTTGCTTGGGAGGTACGTTGTTAGTTAATAAACAAAATACATTCTGGGGTTGAGTATTTTGAAAAAGAAATGTCATTCCGCATCATTTTTATGGCCTTCCGGTGTCATTCCGCATCATTTTGTGTCATTCCGGTGTTTAGGAGGACACTTTTTCAAGATCGTCCACATCCACAGATGTACAAAGCTTTTCTTGTCATCACTGAAGCTTTTTTTCATGTGCTTCAATTCCATTCGTGTTTTTCTGGGAATTGACATCCAACAGTTAACAGTCGTCAGCAAAATGAAATGAAAATACTGTGTTATAAAATACGTATGTTGTGTATACATTTTCGTCATCGTAAGCGACGTAACCTACTTTCAAACTGGGTTATTTTGTTGAGTCGTGTAAGTCACCTATTTTTGTTTCGACACTTGAAGCTCCGACTGAAATGCAACAAAATAGAAATAAAAAAATCCGCCAAAAGCGACAATGGACAATTGATTGTCATGTGATTTCAAATAAATGGATGTTTATTTGACGAATTAAAATGCCCATTTTTTGCACTCGAGCACATTCGATTTTTGAAAATAATCGTTTTCATGTAAACCTTGCATTACTCAGTTCAGCCTTTCCTCATTTTGGACAATTGTTAGAGGGTGATTTGTAATCGCCTCGACTATTTTTCTCGGCGACTTTGGGCTTAGAAGCGCAACATAATCGCCCTAGTTGCCCTCACGGCTGGTCTCTGGTTTCTGCCTCTATAAGGAGCTAAGACTTGCCTTGTCACAACTGCAAAGCCACTGACTGTACACTCTCAAAGTATTCTCAGTTCAATTTGAAGGTAGCATTTGTTATTCTTTGTCTCTCCTCCAAAACAAATTTTCATTTATAGCTTTCACGATGCCAATTTCCCAATTGCATGGGCTGAAGAGAATCCTGTATGAGGGATAAACTTCAAAGTCCTTTGGGATTAGGGATAGTGCCCAAAATGTTGAAAATTCTTTGAAAAAATTTTCTTCTCATAAACCACAAGTCACAATACATTGAGATTTGATATGCAACTTCCTTCGGTGATGAAGAATCACTCTCTGGGCTGTCACAAGTTACATTCTAAGTACTGTGGCAGTTAAGTCTTGGCTCCTTATATAGACATCCAAGACTTAACTAAAAATAACTGTTAAGCCACAGGACATAGTCTACCAAAGGGCAGCAAAATGTATAAAATCTCCAGGATCTCAAGGATAAAATGGTGTATTTTAATGCATTCCCTATAGGAAGTACTGTTTGTTTCTCAATCCATTTCAGCATCTTTTAATGAACTTCTGCTCAAATGATAAATTGACTCTTCAGATTGTCCCCAGTTCATTATGAAACTTATTTATGAGACTTGTCCAGTAAATTAGGTCTTGGCTAAGCCCAGACCTAAATTGCTGTATGTGTTCCATACATACACAGAATATCATAATGTGTGAATGCATTTGTCAGTATGTCATTATGTGTGACAGATCAATAGGTAAATGGAAAATATAAATGAAAATTGTGTCCAAACAGATTGTTGATTCACATTTTTAAGAAATTAACAACCGTTATTTGAGAGATTTCTTATGAACCTACCTTGCAATTGTTTACAAGAGGCTTGCACTATAGGAACTAACTTGGAAAAAGACTCTCTATTTTCTTCTTTCCCAAGCAATTAGGGAAAACAAAAGTGATGCAAAAGCACCAAAAAAAAATAAGCTGAAATTGGATCAAGTGCGACATGCGCAACCCAGTAGGGGACACTCTTCTTGTATTAATCCATGGCTTCCAAAGCCAGTGTGCAGATGTATAACCAACGTGTCATTCTATTTTTTTTCGCCATCTTGTTAAGATGTGGATCGCTTTGCTCATCAGTAGTGATACCTTTTGACTAGATGTTGACGATGTTCCTGTTCTGAATTGTGGATTCATAACTGTTTCTTCACTATCCAGAGATACAGTGCTGATCTCTCCTCAATCCATTTCTCGAATTATTTGTCCTGCTGTTGGCTTGTCTTGAGACTGATGATTGTTTTACCAATCGTATTTCTGCCAACGAGGTAGTGCCTTGTCTACCTCCTGGGCTTATGCTAACTCTGTCAAGTTGTTGGATGTTATGCAGGCAGCCTATTGGAGAAATGCTTTTACTTTCTCCACCTTCTATCTGTGTCAGTTGCAGCAGCAGTCTTAGGAACTTTTTCTTTGGGCACTCTTTCATCTGCTCAGGCTGTTGTCTATCCTAGCCATTAGGCTTCTTACAAGGTCATTTCCAGCCATGTGCTTGGTTACTGTCCTTTCTGCCTGTGTGTCACACAGAACCATATGCCTCATCTCTCATTGTCTTTTACAAATGTTTTTGATGCTATGATTTTATAGGAAAATGAAACTCTTCTTCTGTCCACGGTTCCAGTGCAATCGGGTTATGTGGGGGTTGGTTATGTGATTCCCCCAGTCTATTGTCTATTCAGCCTGTTGTAAACAATTGTAAGGTAGGTTGATAAGAAATTTAAATTTTATAGTAAATTTCCTTTCTTATACCTACCACAATTGATTACATGGAGGCCCTCCTTTCTTATTCGGGTAAGAATTCTTCCTCCCTGCTGATCACATAACTCCAATGTTGGCAGATTCAAATAGAATGACATGTTGGTCATATGTCTGTGCACTGGTTCCAGAAGCCATGGATTAATATTAGGAGAAGAGTGTCTCCCTGCTGGGTGCGCGGCGATTGCACTCGACCCAGTTTTGGCTTTTTTATTCTTAGTGCTTTTGCACCACTTTTCTTTCCCAAATTGCTTGGGAAAGAAGAAAATAGAGAGCATTTTTCCTAGTTAGGGACTTCCACTGTAGTGCAAGCCTGTTGTAAACAGTTGTAGTAGGTATAATAAGAAAGGAAATTTACTATAAAATTTAAATATTCGCTTAAATGTCAGAACTTGAGTGTTATAAAATCACTCCACATTTATAGAATAAGTTTAATTTTGTTAATTTTTGTGGATTTGAACAAAAATATTTTCCAATCGACGTTTGATTTATCTCTCTGCAACTTCTGAATTGCCCTAGATCAGAATGCGATATTTCACTTGGCCGATTATGAAAATGGGTGGAGTTTAGTTCTGTTAATGGATCCATGACATCAGGTGGAAACCATCTGTCAAGGGAATATTTGTTCTGTATGGATTTTGTAAATATGGAATTGGAGGAAAAGGAAATTTTACTAAAAGCTGGGGATCCATTGTCATCATGTTCATGTTAAGGAATTTTACTTAAAACCACCATTTGCATAAACATCATGCCAAAAGTACATATTTGTTATTTAAAAAGGACATGGCAAGTCAGATTCATGCAGTAACCCTATTATTAACCTCTTAGCCCTTTACCAAACATGAAAAGCAGACGGCACTTGCAAACAAAATTCTTGAATAATTAATTTTTTAGTTCAACTTTGACGAAGTCAAATTTGAGCTATTGTCATGGCCCGTCGTCCGTTGTCCGTCTGTCCGTCTGTCCGTACGTCAACAATTGGCTATGGCTTGGGCTAGAGGTCGTATTTATGAACCGATCTTTACGAAACTTCTTGGGTACCTTTGTTATGACCGTGGGACGAGAACGAGTGTTTTTGGGTGCGGTCCGAAATTCAAGATGGCTGCCAGCCGCCATTTTGTACCGATGATGCAGAAATCTGTTTTTTTACAGAACTTCCATATGAAAGCTCTGATTTGAATAATTTTTTGTATGAATGTTTAGTACCATGGGGTACATCACATATAATACGGGTTTTTTTCTTGTGCGTAAATTGTGCAAATTAGACTAATTTTGATGTTTTTTTGGTGTTAATTTCAGCACTGTAAGTGCAAATGCCAATACGGCTCGGGCTAGAGGCCGTATTTATGAACCGATCTTTACGAAACTTCTTGGGTACCTTTGGTATCACCGTGGGACGAGAACGAGTGTTTTTGGGTCCGGCCCGAAATTCAAGATGGCCGATGGCAGCCATTTTGTACAAAATTAGGTGCAATCAGATTTTTGCACAGAACTTCCATATGAAAGCGCTGATTTGAATAATTTTTTGTGTGAATGTTTAGTACCATGGGATACATCACATATAATACGGGTTTTTGTCTCGTGCAGAAATTATGCAAATTAGATGAACTTTGATATTTCAGTGCGACTTACACACATTAAGTACCATTACGTGTACACTCCATATAAAACCGCACTTCGCGTACCCCACTTTTTGTGTAGAAAAGTGGGGTACCCAAGTGCGGTTAGGAGAGAAGCATTACATAATCAATTAGTGCTCAACGAGAAATTTCTTCCAGAGTCTGAACCTGATTAACAATATTAGTCTTCAGTCAGTGAATTTCTAAAACCTGCATTTCATAAAATAATGACATAAAAATATTATATCTGTCTTTTCCAGATCATTGTACCCCGGAAAAATGTCCGCTTTTAAACAATTCGCCCAATATTTTTCGAGATATTCAACTTGTTTCCGTATTAAAATAAAATGTTTTGCCGATATGTCATTTGGATTCCCCCCTGTATAATTAAAGGTAAGTTTATCGCCATCGAACATGATCTTGTCCACCTTCATTCTCGAAACATTTGATCGAGACACTTTTAAATAAAATTACCAAATAGAGGAAGTATTTTAAAATAATACAAATTCTGTGCGTTGCTATGTTTTTTAGAACAATAATGTGACAGTCTCGGCGATACATCCTGTCTTTACGAAGTGCGGCCCCTATTTTTCAGACTCGGGATCATTACGAACTCGGCATATGATTTAAAATCATTGCAGATAAGCTGCTTCACGTTTACCTCAGTAATTCTTTTTGACGAACTAAATTGAGAATCAAACAGAATTAATAAATAAATCCATCTACTCCTTCCGGTCATTTTCGTAACAACTCGGGTGGATTTTTTCAAATTAAGTTCAGTTTTCGGAATCATGAAATTTTAGAAGCAAGAGACATACGAATCATGGCCTACGGTAAACAAATTTATAGTGCAGTTTGGGAAGTGGAAGGCACCCACAATGGGATTTTCTTGTCAACTTCCAATATCTGAAAAAGGCATGAAAAATTGGTGGCGTCACTGGGGGCCGGGGGAGGGGTAGATATTTGCCCCTTAAACGTAGATTTTGCCCACATTTGCTTCCCACGTCCATCACACACACGCACACACAAACTCTCTCTCTCTGTCTCTGCCCCCCCCCCCCACCCCACCCCCGTAACCATGGCGTATTCACGCCTCCCGTGAGTCAACGATCGACAGTATAATCTCTCCACTTTTAAATCTGATCCGCCGCGCCTGGAAAAATTCTCCCTTAAAATTTTATATATTTTCCTTTTTTACAGCTTGTGGCCCTCATTAACGGTGGAGGGAAGCATTCCAATGAGGGGCCATAAACTATGTGACTGAAACAAAATATGGAAATTCACTAAATTCACAACGCCAATGGCCGAATTTGACCAGCACTCAGGCTATACAAAAATCTGCATTCAAATTTTATTATGTTTAAGTTTTTGTTTCAAAAACATAGCTTATGACCCTTCATTGGAACGAGCTAGTGGATTTTGAGTCTTTCCATTGAGGGGTCCCAAGCTCTGTTTTGAGACAAACAAATTCAGATTTTTAGTTGTTATTAAAGAATTTATCTTGCAAGTGCCACCTGGTCCTGTAGGCGGGTGGAGACTATTGGATCACCGGATTTATCTTCCTAGCATTTGGTACGTTTTTTCTTGGAAATAGTATGTTTATTTTCGTGGCTGGAAACTGGGTAGACTGATAACATTTTGGCCAGACGCTGTCGGCTGTATGTTTGTGTTTTGGTAATAATAATTCTCCCCAGCCAGCATGGGTTTCTTTTCAATAGATGCTTCAAATGCTTCGGCCCTTTGACAGATTAATATAAGTAAATTAGCCTTAGAAAAGGTGTTGAACATATGACATACCAGTATACAATTATGCTCAATTAGTTACTTCTGTTCAGTGGCGTGTTAAATTAAATCCTTTGTTTGTTGTTAATCCCCAAGAAAATGTTAAAAGAAACGAAACACTTGCTATGTTTCATCATATCACATCCCCCAAATATAAAAATATTCACAGGAAACATTTTTAAAATCTCCTGAAATTTAGTGCTTGTGCGGTCTCGAGTCCAATGATATTAGCTACAAATAAGAGACTTCATTAGTTGAAACTTTGGATATTTAGTGCTTAACACGATGTCTTGATCAAGTAGTCCAATAATATTAGCTATGAACACGCGTCTCATCAAGCTTTATTTATTTTTTATTATTTGTTGCTAATATTATTGGTGGACTGTTTCAATATCCACATCATAGTATGATGCCGCAACACTACCACCGAGTTAGGGTGAGAACTGTTTGAGTTCCGCCGAATTGAATAGAGCATGCGTTTTGGCCCTAATCTTTTCAAAATCAGTCCCCCCCCCCCCCCCCTCCCAAAAAAAGAAGAAAAAAAAAGAATGGGAGCCAAAACTCGTTTTATCACCAATATCAGTCACCGCTGATATGACCGATTCCCCGGGTTGAATAAGATGTCACGACGTTGTTCTCATGACCATAAACTCAAGTAATGTATTCCTGGGTGGCGTCATTTCGTTCCCGTGGAGACACACTTCATCGATCGGAATGGTCCCGAGTTGAATTATGATACCGTGTTTTGAAGTAGCTCCAGGAAAAAGATGAGAGAAGCACGGATTGGGTTTACCCAAATTGGATCTGATCCGTGTTTTGAAGATAATCTCCCCCGTGTCTGGGGTTCCATAGCGGCTGTCAGATAGAATAAAAAATGTGTTTTAATTTAACATTTGGGCGGATTATGATGTTATATCCCGGGCGAAAAGCAGATAAATTGCCAGGATGTTCAAAAAGAAAAATGTGTAGTTATCTGTACCCGTCCATTTCGGTTGAGAATCAGAATGTTTTTTTCAACAACAATGACCTCGATTAAGCGAGTTCAGACTATTTTATATCATGTAAATCCAATAGATGGAAGAGCCACACTGCTTCACGGGATCGTCAAAATTCACATTTTTTTTAAAGATTCATTAGAACACAAAACGTGAATTATTGAACCGATTTTCACATTTAAAGGATTCTTTTGATCCAGAAAATTCTCTCCAAAAACATTTCAGGCACAGAGAAAATATTTAGTGAAGAAAACGTATTATGTAAATTGCGAGGTGTTTTCCCAATCAACACTGATTAATGAGTAAATACCTGCTGTTATATAATCATACATAACGCACTCAGTCGACATTGGAATATTTTTTTTATATGGAGTGTACACGTAATGACACATGTCAATATGGCTCAGACTTGAGTCTGTATTTATGAACTGATCTTCACGAAATGTCTTGGGTACCTTTGTTATCAACTTGGGACGAGAACGAGTGTTTCTGGGTGCGGTCTAAAATTCAAGATGGCTGCCAGTGGCCATTTTGTACCGAAATTAGGTCTAATCAGTTTTTTGTACACAACTTCTATACAGCTCAGACTAGAGGCCATATTTATGAACCAATCTTTACGAACCTTGTTGGGTACCTTTGTTATCACCGTGGGATGAGAGCGAGTGTTTTTGGGTGTGGTCCAAAATTCAAGATGGCCACCAGCAGCCATTTTGTACCAAAATTAGTGCAATCAGTCTTTTGTACAGAACTTCTGTATGAAAGTTCTGATTTGAATAAATTTTTGTATGAATGTTTAGTAACATGGAATACATCACATATTCTAAGGGGTTTTTTTTCGTGCAGAAATTATGCAAATTAGATGAACTTTGACTTATTCAGTGCTACTTGCACAATGTGAGCACACATGTCAATACGGCTCAGGGTAGAGGCTGTATTTATGAACCGATCTTCACAAAACTTCTTGGGTACCTTTGTTATCACCTTGGGACGAGAATGAGTGTTTCTGGGTACGGTCCAAAATTCAAGATGGCTGCCAGTGGCCATTTTGTACCAAAATTAGGTCCAATCAGTTTTTTGTCACAAGTTCTATACAGCTCGTATTTATGAATTGATCTTCACAAAACTTCTTGGGTACCTTTGTTTTCACCTTGGGACAGGAACAAGTGTGTTTTGGGGTGCCTTTGTTATCACTGTGCTATGAGAACAAATATTTTGGGGTTCAGTCAGACCTACTCTGGGACTCAAAGTTTTCTTTTCTAGTTCAGCATCTGACTGTCACCCACCTTTACAATACTTTACCTATACATTTGTTACAGGCAATGGTCAGTATTTATGTACAGACCATTACAATACTTTATATGTACCTTTGTTATCAGGTCATTACCTAGATGTTTGTCATTGCTGTGTCACATACTATACATGTGCATGTCTTTGTCTTGACAAGTTGAGCTACAGTGTCATTGACACTTTCATTCATTTTTAGCTCAACTTTGACGAAGTCAAATTTGAGCTATTGTTATGGCCCATCGTCCGTCGTCCGTCTGTCCGTCCATCCGCCCATCTGTCCGTCTGTCCGTCCGTCTGTCTGTCCGTCTGTCCGTACGTCAACAATTGGCTATGGCTCGGGCTAGAGGTTGTATTTATGAACCGATCTTTACGAAACTTCTTGTGTATCTTTGTTATGACCCTGGGACGGGAACGAGTGTTTTTAAGTGTGGTCTGAAATTCAAGATGGCTGCCAGCGGCCATTTTGTACCGATGATGCAAAAATCAGTTTTTTGTACAGAACTTCTGTATGAAAGTTCTGATTTGAATAAAGTTTTGTATAAATGTTTAGTACCATGGGATACAACACATATAATACGGGTTTTTTTCTCGTGCGTAAATTATGCAAATTAGACTGACTTTGATTTATTTAGTGTTACTTTCAGAGCTGTAAGTGCCAAGCTGCTATGGCTCGGGCTAGAGGCCGTATTTATGAACCAATCTTTACGAAACTTCTTGGGTACCTTTGTTATGACCCTGGGACGGGAACGAGTGTTTTTGGGTGTGGTCCGAAATTCAAGATGGCTGCCAGTGGCCAGTTTGTACCGATGATGCAAAAATCAGTTTTTTGTACAGCACTTCTGTATGAAAGTTCTGATTTGAATAAAGTTTTGTATAAATGTATAGTACAATGGGATACATCACATATAATACAGGTTTTTTTCTCGTGCGTAAATTATGCAAATTAGACTAACTTTGATTTATTTAGTGTTACTTTCAGAGCTGTAAGTGCCAAGCTGCTATGGCTCGGGCTAGAGGCCGTATTTATGAACCAATCTTTAAGAAACTTCTTGGGTACCTTTGTTATGACCGTGGGACGAGAACGAGTGTTTTTGGGTGCAGTCCCAAATTCCAGATGGCTGCCAGCAGCCATTTTGTACCGACGATGCCGAAATCTGTTTTTTGTACAGAACTTCCATATGAAAGCTCTGATTTGAATAATTTTTTGTATGAATGTTTAGTACCATGGGATACATTACATATATTACAGGTTTTTTTCTTGTGCGTAAATTATGCAAATTAGGCTAACTTTGATTTATTTAGTGTTACTTTCAGCACTGTGAGTGCAAATCCCAATACGGCTCGGGCTAGAGGCCGTATTTATGAACCGATCTTCACGAAACTTCTTGGGTACCTTTGTTATCACTGTGGGACGAGAAGGAGTGTTTTGGGGTCCAGTCTGAAATTCAAGATGGCCGCTAGCAGCCATTTTGTTCAAAATTAAGTGCAATCAGATTTTTGCGCAGAACTTCCAAATGAAAGATCTGATTTGAATAAATTTTTGTATGAATGTTTAGTACCATGGGATACATTACATATAATACAGAGTTTTTCTCGTGAATAAATTATGCAAATTAGGGGTCCGGGTGGGACTTAGAAAATTTTGGACCAAAATCCGGAAATTAGTTTTTTGGTTTTTTATGCGTTTTGGTCAATTTTAAGACAAAAAAAAAAAATGTTTTTTTACACTGAAAATTTGGGGTCCGGGTGGGACTTAGAAAAAATTTTGGACCAAAATCCGGAAATTAGTTTTTTGTGTTTTGATGCATTTTGGTCAATTTTAAGAAGAAGAAGAAAAAATTTTAGTCTGAAAATATTTTGTTTGGGACTGAAAATTTCCACACAAAAATAATAATCTACAATGATTGGTCTTAATCTGTAGTCCATTACAGTCACCTTGTAATTCTTTTATTATTGTTGACTGGGCCAAAACAAATACTAATTCCTGTCATATTCATTATTCAGTTGTCTTGGTCACAGCAAGTACTAATTCCTGTCATATCCAAGTTGAGCTACAGAGTCATTGACTCTTTCATTTATCTCAAAAACATAGGTTATGATCCCTCATTGGAATGAGCTTGTTCCAAAGAGGGGTCATAACCTATGTTTTAGGAAAATTGTCGATTTTTGAGAATAGTGCTGGCCGGTCTTGACCATTACATTGGGTAAAGGGTTTACTAACCTGACTGAGAAGTGTTGGGGGAGGGGGGGTGCTCATGACCTCTGATTCAAAAACATGTGTGGAACATTAACAGTGCCCAATCCTTGTCAGAAAATGGCAGACATGAACTCGATATTGGTGTATTACACGCTTGATCATTTGAGTTAAAATTAACTTTTATAGTTTGTAAAATTAATAATATGGTGAATCCAGTTTGAAAATATTACTTTAGGTTAAGAATACATTGAAATGTGACGGCATATAGTCTGAATCGATTGCATTTCATCGTTGCTTTGCAAAGCTTAACTGTGAGTGGCCATTGCAAAAGTTCAACATTCTAAATGTATTGATAGGAATGAAGTATTGTCAATATCAGTGATGTAGAAGTTTGCATAGTTAGGGGTATATGTTATGAAATTAATGAAATATGAAGCAGTTGATGAACCATCCTCGTTGGCTCTTTATTTCACTTCACACATGTGTTTATTGTTTTGTAAATAAAGGTCACGTGAGGGAAGGGGGAAGGACTTATGTCACATTATGGGGAATGCTGATAAAGTATTGGAGGAGCTCACGTCAAAGAGGTTTATAAACATGGAAATATATGTAGTAGTTTTCTGAGTAATCCTTTGATTTTTTATTCAAATTAAATTTATTTTTTTATTCAGTTCACAGGATTTTACTCTATAAAACATAAATACCAAATTAATAGGGCAATTTTTTCTGAAGGCATGGTAAATGGTTTGGTGATTGGAATTTGTATGCAAATAGCAGCATTAACCAATTAAGGGAGCTCCTCTATAAACTTGTATTTTTAATATCATTAATAAGTATGCATGTTTGTCTTTCATTCTTTTCTTTTCTTTACTTAACAGAATTTCAAAGTTACCTCTTGGCCAAAGGAAGATTATGGCAAATTTTATAATGGAGATTCTTATATCATCCTAAACGTAAGTATGTTACATTAGAAATTAAAACTAAAATTCTCTCAGACTTTTTTTACTCGGTGAAATGAAAAGAATTGGCATAAAATGATGAAGACATGTTGGCCTGGTCATTATTCAACACAAGGGTTCCCATGTTCATGGAAATACGAGTAAACCTATGTAAGAACAATTCATCATGCAGATGTTATAAATGAAAAATTTTGTTATTGCCCAAAGAGTTGTGGAACTTTTTCTAATACTACCATTGTAATGAATATACTTAAATTTTTTTCAAGTTTGAAGCTGTGGAAGTCGAGTAATTTGTAATTGATCATGCTGTGAATGTGAACAGGGACATATTTGATAACTCACATATAACTTCATTATTGAACCAGCGGAAAAAATCTTTTGTTGATGAGTCTAAAAAACTCACAACATAATTTGGTTCACAGCTTTCGTATTTGTTGTAGATTGTGCCCTGTTTCTAAAAGGATCGGAAGATGACACTTGTACAAAAGTATTCCTAAATTCAATATTATTATTGTTTCCTCCCAAATGTAGCTAATATTCCCACATGATCTAATTCCAATAAGAAGTCATCCCAAAACTCATGTTCATATACCTATTTGGCCTATGCACATTCAGTACAGGCATTTAATGTATTACATCTTGTTTGACAGAGCTTCATGCGCACTGACAAACAAGATATAATAGACTAAATGCTCAAGTTCTCACTAGAATACAGGAAAGTGACCAAATCCTTGTTAACTGAATACTCCTGTTAATTGAATAATTTTCTCTTGCAAAGTGGATATTCAATTAATAGGGTTCCACTGTGTATTATGAAAGCTTTTCTTCATCATGAAATTGAGAGAAAATTGCCCGATAAACAAGAAACTTTTTTTATAGGCCTAACTTGATCTTGGTTGAATAGGCAACTTCGCAGTTTTGTTAGCCCTTTACCTAACATGAAAAGTAGACGACACTTGCAAACAAAATTCTTGAAAAACTTTTTTTTTTTATTTTTTGTCTCAAAAATATAGGTTATGACCCCTCATTGGAACGAGCTCATTTTACGTCCCTGTATGGTAGGATAGTATACTGTAAAAGTACCATCTTCTGAATTGATGCTGTCAGAGTGAGTTCAGACACCGCGAGAAGTTTCCTGAATGGGGATAGATCTAGGGACCTCTCTGATTAGAAACCAGTACACTTACCCACTGTACACCACTGTCAAAAATGTATGCATGCTTCACTGAAAGAATTAACCATTTACCCAACATGAAAGATGGACAAGACTTGCAAACAAAATATTCAAATAACTAATTGTTTTCATTTTCTGTGTCAAAAACATAGGTTATGACCCCTCATTGGAATGAGCTCAATGAGCTCATTCCATTGGGGGGTCACAAGCTATGTTTTTGATACAAAAAATGAAAAAATAATGAAAATTGAATGGCGATTTTTGTGAATAATGCTGGCCAGTTTTTGCCATTACGTTGGATAAAGGATTAACAGCTGCATGTTACAGCTTAGAAGCTTTGTCAACAAATCGTTTGCACCCAAATGCATTTGAAGTATATTTCAAGAATATGTTGTGGATTCAAACATTTCTTCGTGAAGCCCTGTTTGCGGCTTCAAAGGCTGAGACAGTTAAACACAGTTACTGTGCGAGTATTAAATTGTTTTGCAAGTGTTTCGATTTTCAAAACAGTACAACAGAGCTTGAATCTATGCAGAGAAAAAAATGTAGACTGATTTATCACATCCATCTTACAATTCTGTAAAAGTTTTTGCTAAAATGGATGAAAATTGACGTAATATATAAAACTTAGACCTATTAAAAAACATGTCTTGTTTCAAAGATAATTTTGGTGCAACTCTATGATGAGGAAGAGAGGATTTTTAAAAAAATAATTTGTTAATCTTCTAAATTGTTCTGAAAATAACTGGAATTATTCATTTTACTTTTTTGTGGAAAAAATATTGTTTTCTACAGTGAAAATATCCAAAACTGCACTTGAAAATTTAAACAACTATATCTTGTTTGACAGGGCTCAGTGTGCTCTGTCAAACAAGATATAGTTGATTAAACTTTTAGTCCTGTGCATGCCAAATGGTATCCATGAAAAGATTTACAGGTAAAAGAGTGATAAGGCAGATTTTCAATAATTCGGAGGTGCCGACAAATAAGTTTTTTTTTAATAGCCTTATGCCAGTAAGTATTTATGCTGGGTTATATTGGTTCAGTTATTAGATTCACCTATTTTCCAAATTTGTGACTCTCTTGTTATTCTTATTTTTCATTTCTTTTTTTCTTCCATTTATTTTTATCTGTTGATTAGCATGAAAACGACTTGTATGATTTTGCTCAAATTTCACACATTCAAAGAGCACAGTAAAATCTCAAAAAAAATATGTGAAAGTGATATCTGTAGTTTTTATTTTCTACCAAAGCCACACAAAATATAGCAAAAATCACACATTTTGACAGTTTTTTGGAAAATTGTGTTTTACAGATTTTCTGAAGCTTTCCCAAATCTGGAGCACATCATGGTACTTTTAGCTACGTAGGTGGTATTACCCATTAACCTCTTTTGGCCACAAAATATTAAACAAAATGCCTTTATGGTAAAATGGTCAACTTTCGCCAGTGATTTTACTGCAATGGAATGATGTATTCTAAAAATGTTGACTATGGCCAGACGGAGCATTCATAGTCGAACAAAGTTGCTGTTATAGGTGTTTATACTTCTCCCCCCCCCCCCCCCCAACGTGTTCGAGTTGGGGGGGGGTGTATACTGGAATCACCTTATTCGTTCATCTCCATCCGTCTATCCGCCTGTAGACATAGAGATTTTCTGAGACATTTATGGACCAATCTGCTCGAAACTTGGTATGAATGTTCACCACCACTGGAACCTGTGCACCTGCAATTATAGTTTTGGTTGGATTATTTTGTCCAGAATTATGCCTCTTTTCGACTTGAATAAGCAGACCTAGAATTTTGTCTGGAGATTTTCTCAGATGTTTATAGGTCGATTCCTTTGAAACTTGGTATGGATGTTAACTGTTATGGACACCTATGGACTTGTGATTATAGTGTCGATCAGACCTTTTTTGCCAGGGTTATGTCCCTTTTTATCTTAGAATGTCTGAATTTTGTCCACAGATTTTCTCAGATGTTTATGGGTTGATTCCTTTGAAACTTGGTATGGACGTTCACTACCATGGGATCTGTGCACCTGCAATTATAATTTTGATCGGACTTTTTTTGCCAGAGTTATGCCCCTTTTCATCTTAGAATGCCTGAATTGCCTAAACTTTTGTCTGGAGATTTTCTCGGATGTTTATGGGTTGATTCCTTTGAAACTTGGTATGGATGTTCACCACCATGGGAATCTCTGCATCTGCGATTATAGTTTTGATCAGACTTTTTTCCCCAGCGATATGTCCCTTTTTGTCTTAGAATGCCTGAATTTTGTCCGGAGATTTTATCAGATGTTTATGGGTCAGTTCCTTTGAAACTTGGTACAGATGTTCACTACCATGGGAACCTGTGCACCCGCAATTATAGTTTCAATCAGACTTTTTTTTACCAGATTAGTGCCTCTTTTCATCTTAGAAAAATCATGGCATTGGGGTGGTGGGCATATGGACAGGCCCATCAGGGACACTCACACCTCTAGTTGACTTAAACCTCACTCAATTTTGAGGGCTTGAACTGGCATACTGTCTTATTCTCATTAAAATTTGCACACTTGCATTTACTTTTCTGCGAGTTTGAATGAAAAAAAAAACACTTGAAAAATGCTTTGCATATCTATTTGTCATTGATTGTCGTGTATATTTGCTGTTGTAAATTTTGTTGTTTAACTCAATACCTCTTCAAAGTGGATGAAGATGGGTACTGTCAGAAAAATGATCATCTTTTGAGAATTTGATGTTTAAAAACCCCTTTTCTCCACTGAGAATTAGGAACAGACATGTTGTAAGTTATACTGCTAAGTTTTAAGCCAATGTTTGTGCTGGCTGCATGAAGTTTGGTACTGCCAGCAAAATGCTTCTTTTTGAGAATTTTGTAAGTTTATAGTACCTATTTATTTATTGGGTTTTAACGACACTTTTGGCATCCAGGGTCACCTCATGTCTTGACAGTTTTGTGGGTGGAGGAAGCCGGAATACCCAGTCAGAGCCATCAAGCAGTGGTGAGCAACTGTCAGATTAACCAATGTACAAACTTCACACAAACAGGGTTAGCATTGGTTGAAGACAAATGCACCATAGACATGTAGTATGTCTTAGTACATGGTGCCACCATGGCCCCATCCCCCCTCCCCCCCCCCCCCCCTCACGTGGGCAATCAGGATTAAGTGCCTTGCTCAAGGACACAATGGAGTTACTCTTCTTGGAGATCAAACCATGCACCTTTTGGTTTAAACCTCAGCACCATAACCACTGAGCCACCGTGCTCCATAGTATAAGTACCTATTTTCTCCAATGACAAAGGGAGATGGCAAAATGTAATGAATAGCTTGATACAGCAATGCAACTGGAACAACTTACTTTTAAATTTTATTACTAAATGTTTATCTCTGGGCTGTCATGGTAGTTTTAATAGTAGTACTGTCAAACAATGGTGATTTTTTTCAAGTGTTTCCTGTCAGTACTGAAGGAAAAATCTTGAAATATTTGGCATATCTGTTCGAAAATATGCTGAGTCAGCATATTTGCAAATATTAAAAAAAAATTCTTCTCCAGAATCAGAATCTTCTGATATTTGGCATACAGCATCCATAGGAGGGGGTGGGGGTGGGGGGGGGGGGTGCTGTGGTGGCGTGGCATTGGATCAGATACAAGTGTGTTCAATTTAAGTCCTTTGGTTCATATTTGGGCTCTGTACAGGACAATATGGGAAATATGCTTTAAAAATTTTCTTTTGAACCACTGGTCAGAAAGGTTTAATATTTGTTAAACATCATTGTTACGAGGGTCAGAATCAAGTTCGTTTGAATTAAGTCACTCAGTTAATATTTGGGCTTCCTATGGGGTCCAAATTTACAGTTTGAGGAAATTTCTTTAAAAGTCTTCAGATCCACAAGTCAGAATCCTTTCATATTTGGTATACAGCATCTCTAGACGAGTGAGATTCAAGTTTGTTCAAATCAAGTTCCTGGTTAAGTTCCCTGGTTAATATTTGAGCTCTCTGTTGGAGCCCAAGATTTAACTGATATGAGGGAATTTCTTTAAAAATCTTCTAGGGGATCAGATTCAAGTTTCTTCAAATCAAGTCCCGGGCTCGCTATGGGACCCCAAATTTTATTTGATTGCAATATGAGGAGATTTCTTTAGAAATCTTTTTTTTCTTCAGCTCCTCCAGTCAGAATGCTTTCATATTTGGTATGCAACATCTTTAGGGGCTCATATTCAAATTTGTTCAAATCAGGTTCTTTTGTTAAAATTTGGGCTCTCTATTGGCGCTCAAAGTTTAACTTAGTGCAACATGAGGAAATTTCTTTAAAAATTTTCTTCTTCAGATCCACCTGTCAGAATCCTTTCATATTTGGTATACAAATCGAGTCCCTGAGTTAATATTTGGGCCCCCGGAGCCTGAATTTTATCTTAGTGCAATATGAGGGATTTTCTTCAAAACTCTTTTTCTCCAGAACCACCAATCTGAATCTTTTCATATTTTGTACATGACATCTCTGGAAAGATCAGATTCAGTCCCTTACTTAAAAACTGAAAATTTGGGCTCTCTTCGGTGGGAGGGGAGGGGATAGGTGGGGGGGAGGGGAATCCATGTTTGTTCAAAACCAATCCTTAGTGGGGTTTTTTCCATAAAATTTGCATTTCAAACTGTAGTGACATAATAGTCCTTGGAAGTTTGACAGTGCTGGTCTACAGTTGATAGAATTGAAAGCAGTCAGAAAGGCCAATGATAATGATCTTCTAACATGGACACTAGAGTTATGAACAATTTCATGACTTCATTCCTCTGTAGTGTTGATGAACCATGACTAACTGAATGTGATCTTCTTTGAACCACTTTTATCTGAGGTCCCTTGGAGCCTCTTGTTTTTTGACAAAATTTGACAAGTTGGGCTAATGTTTCCCATCAATTCCTAATGGAAAATCTTGGACATCTGTTTGTATAATAATCTATTGAGAGGTCTAAATGCCTTCTATAATTGTGTTATGTAATTGAAGTGAAGCATCTTTGCTGTCATATTTTACTAAGTGTAACCGTGGGGATTTATAGTAGCTGGAATAATAATACTGTTAAACAATGACTATTTTTCACAAAATTTGTCAAATTTTGTTAGCGTTTGCCGTCAGTTCAGAATGGAAAATCAAAAAAAAACATTTCATATCTGTCTGCCTTACCGCCTGTTGAGAAAATGTGCTATGGTAAGTCATCTTGTAAAGTTTAATCCAAAGCCTTAAGATGGTTACTCTCAAAAAAACTTTGTTTTCGAGAATTATGTCAAGTGTAACTGGTAGAGTGCTGGAAGCCCATATTTGGGCTTCACCCTAAAGTGCAGGTATCACAACATAAAGACACCATACTCATTGGTTATATTTTTAGCTGCGACTAGAAGCTCTATAAGTGGCACTGTCGGTCTGTCTGTCAGTCGGTCGGTCGGTCTTGTCGGTCGGTCGGTCGGTCTGTCGGTCAGTCTGTCTGTGACCAATGAGTTTCAAAACTCAATAACTTTTGAAATACTTGATGGAATGACTTTATATTTGGCATGTAAGTGTATCCTATTGATGTCTAGCCACTGTTCAATGCATGTGTTGTTCCAAATATTTTTTTCAGAGTTATGGCCCTTGATGAACTTAGAATGTTGTGAAATTGCACCACCCATCGCAGCTATGGCGTCGATGTTGCGGTTTTTTATTTATTTTCTTGGAAGTAACATTATTTAGTTTCTATTGATTGGGTTTGTTTCAGTTTATGGGAGAGTGCCTATAGCAGTATATTAAATTATAACAAGGCCAAGACATGTGAACGAATTTTGATGACCAAAAATAATTTGGCACACGACCAGTTATGTAGTCATTTTCTGAGGCATTTTCCATAAATATGTGCAGGTACTTTTTACTGAAACATGTGTTATTGTACTCTTGGCTTTGTATTTAACCCTATACCTTTTGTGGATACATGGATCACTCTAGGTACAGTTTTCTCTCAGTTATGAATGGAATAGCACTAAAATGTTTTTCTGCTCGATTTTCTGGCTGATTTACCTGTGCTAAAAAAGTCTCCTGATTTCTTGAAATAGAAAACTCAAGGTTTAATTTTATGTTTCAGACTTACAATGAAGGATCAAGTGAGGAACTCTTATATGATGTACATTTCTGGATTGGTAAATACAGTACACAGGTGAGTAAATAATATTTGACGTATTAATCACACACTATTACAAAGCATATATTTACTATCACTACTTTCCAAAGTAATTATCTGAACTAAACAAAGTCAGGGTAAGTCCTAAAAAGTTTAAAATCTGTTTCTCAGGCCCTCCTGTATGCTCCTTTTGGCCACTGCATGCTCTCTTTTTATAACCATTGCATACTTAAAAATATAATAATTAAATGGTTTATGTCTGATATTTTATCCAAGTTACTGGTAATAAAATTGATAAATTTGTCCTTTGAGTGCAGCAAGGCTTTCTAAAACATTGCAAAGCCTTCTTGCACTTAAGGGACGAAATACACCACCACCATGCTATTCTGTAGATTATGAGGCCTAAAACATAAAACAAACCAAGAACATGAACTTTTGTTGGCAAAGAAATGAATTACAAAAATAAAGAATAAAATAAAAAATCACCTGTCCACATGAAATTTTGCAAAAAATGGCAGAAGATCTACTTTGTGGGGCCTAAGCTATATTTTTATACTGTACCAATGACCCAGACATAGCTGGTGCTAACTCTTAAAAATCTAGGGCCAAACACAAATTTTGCCCCCCAATCCCCAAAATTTGCATCTAAAACCAAAAGAAATCATGTCCTGAAGGACCTCCATACTTTGCCCTTACTGCGCATGCGCAGTGTCAAGGACGTTCTGAAATTGGCGCCAATTATCATTCTTTGTTTGGCCCTTCATCAGTTAACATCTCACTGATCTTTGTGCTTGTAAATCTCAGTTTAAATGATGCCAGACACATAAATATTGGAGAAATGGTGATTCTAAGTAGGATATAGAAGGAGGAGAGGAAAAAGGAGTGGCAGAAAATATTCAGGGCTGTAACTTAAAATTTTGTAATGAAATTATGTTAAGTTGCCTATTTTCGAGGCATGGGCCTGTTGTTGTCATTCTTGCTATGAAGTTGCACTGCTTATTCAGTGTTTCCTCTCTCCTTATCCTGTAAGTCCTCCCTTGCTATTCTCCCATGCTTTTGGCATATTTTTGAGTAAGATTACTACTAAAATTTCTTGGGAGAATTAGCTTGGTTACAGAATGAATTCTGTTATTTTCCCCATGTTTACGTTCTCTCCCATGGGTGTTTAGACGTTGTGTTCTGCATCTACCATCTGATGTTCTGCAGATTCTTCCCTGGAAGTCTCTGTTTTGCATCAGATAGTGTGTATTGTTGATAACTGATTTCGGGCCAGTATTGTCAGTGCCTGGAGTCATGTTTTCTGGTGTTTATACACTTCTTGTTTACATTGGCAACAGTCTCTTTTGAGGGGGGCTTTTTGCCTTTGGAGTAGTTTATCTCATTACAAGATAAATTATTATTATCCGTAAGTGTTGCATTAATTATTTAAAATAATTTTAAAATTTTTGACCACACTTAGCCTTGGGATCCATTGGGGTTCAACGTTACTTTTCAGAAACTTGGGCTTCGCTGAAAAAATATTTTTCAAAAATTATTTTGAATTTCAATTGTTTTTTCTATGTTAATGGATCATGTTATTATGTATCTTTGTTTTTAGGGGTTTGTGTGAGTACTAGGACTTGTTGTTGTCTTTTCACAATGAAAGGATATTGTTCAAATTGTAATAGGAAGAAATCTTCCTCTGACTTTCATGATCATTGTATTAATTGTAGTCAGTGTACTCGCACTAACTCCTGTTCAATATGTCAATATTGGGATAATAACATTGGAAACGTGTGTCACGGTATGTTGTTAGTGGAGAAAGGGCTATGCCGGTCC
The DNA here is from genome assembly GCA_031216915.1 of Pictodentalium vernedei. NCBI lineage: Eukaryota > Metazoa > Mollusca > Scaphopoda > Dentaliida > Dentaliidae > Pictodentalium > Pictodentalium vernedei. Next base: position 475,503,416 of record CM062296.1, read on the forward strand.
TTTCTCCGCAGGGTCACTCTAGTCTATCAGTTTCTATTTCAGAGGAACAAGAACAGGGTGATGTTTCCATGTTATCTTCCAAAAGTGCGCTTCCGTCGTCACAATTGAATGCAGAGCTAGCAGCAAAAGTGTTCATGGAGATATGACAGTTGCCTAAGAGGTCCCGAGTAGGATCGACGGCGCTGTCGTCCGCTAGCTCGCCCGGTGCAGCGTCCATTCACCGAATGGTTCGGCAGCCGGGTTCATCCGTTGCGGTCCAGGAGGAAATGTTGGGTGATGCGAGCACTATAAACATGCAAGGTGCACACCCAGTGACGGCGGATAATAGGAGAGATCGGAGGAAGCCTTCTAGTCCGGTTCCTAGCTTGTCCAGGTCCAGCCGGGCCGCGAGCGAGAGAGGCCCCTCTCTCGTACAACAACATCTGGGACCAGATGTTGTGGTACAAAATGTGTCACAAGCGGAGCACACGTCCGTCGCTCGGGATGCTCCGTTGTATAGGCAGTCCGCTGAGACTGCTCAGGCTTCCTCATCCTCTCACCAGCGCACACGACCGCACCTTGGCTACGTGACCGCGGATATTCTACCAGCTTCGCCGATAAGGGATTCATCGGCGACCAGGTCACGCCATCCGGTAGCCAGGGACATGAGGCCGGCAGACTCCGGACGTTCGCATAGGAAGAGTATGCGGGAGTCAGTTGATGCGGAGCTTCCCGCGGCTAAGCAGCGAAAGACCGCTACTCCGCAGGCCTCGATGATGGACGTGCTAGCTCAGATAGCACAAATTATCGCAGCATCCCAGCAATCGACAGAATCGGTGTTAGATCGGGAATTATCCGACGGCGCTGGGTCGGTACGCTCCGCCGAAGCATCGGGTGCGGACGACCGGGAGCATCATGAGGTCCGACCGGATGGCGAAAGGGATACGGATGACTTGGAGCTATCTCTTTCGGAACAACATAAAGCTGCCATGGATTTCATCCGGCACTTCCTTCCTCAAGTTGTTCCGTCGGGCCAGATTGCTGTGGTACTGGACAAGAGACTGATAGTGTCATTGGACACTGAATTCTTCGAGCGGTTCAGAGACATCATCCCTGAGTTTCCGTCTCAGTCCAATAATGTCACAAGAACATTTGAATTATTGAACAACGCTATCTTCAAGCTTGCTTCCAAAACAGGCAAAGCTGGTTTCTTGTCCGCCAATGCTCTTAACCTGCCTTTCATTAATGCAAGGAATAAATTCGATACGGCAGGACAGGGTATTCCGAGAGTTCCTCTGCATCTTGACGACGAGGCGGAAGACTTAGAATTGTCATTACCGTCGTCTACGTCCATTCCAACCGCGGTGTTGGATATGACAATTACGTCTAACAGGGCCAGTTTAGACGCTTTATCTTACGCAGACCACCTTACAAAGGCGTTATCACTGCGTCTTCAAGGGAAAGAATTCCAGGATATACAATCCTCATTAAGACTTCTTTCAAGGGCAGTAGCTTATTCCACGTATAACTCCGCCCTTTCAGTGGCAAACCTGGAGTTGGTTAGACGTGACGCAGCCCTAGCTACATCCACACGCGTGGATAGTAAGGTGAAGAACTCTCTCAGAGTCGCTTCGGTCTCCGGAGAACTTCTCTTCGACGGCAAGCTTTCTGCAATCTACGATAAAATTACTAAGAAAGCTTCGAATTCTCTGCTGTTTAAATCCGCTTCCAAAAAGTCGGATATGGCAGATAAGAATAAGACAGGCACTTTTGGGACTAATGCGCCCAAGAGAGGTTCCTATAGAGGTTCCGTTGCGTCCTCTTGGTCTTATTCAAGAGACCATCAAGGCAGCGACTCACGTGCGGGACGTCCTTCGGACCGGGACAACCGGTCGGACGCCCCAAGGTCGACGGGACGAGGTGCGGGTCGTGGAGGACGTGGTTTCTCCTCTCGCAGGTCCAGGAGGTGATGGTTTCAACCTTTATCGTGTTCCGGTTGGCGGAAGGTTGTTGAGTTTTTCAGAAGAGTGGGTGTCGATTACGGACGACCCTTTGGTGAGAGGGGTGATTTCGGAAGGTCTAAGAATATCCTTCAAACGAAAGCCTCCATTAACTCGAAGTCCAAAATGGACTCAACTTCCGTCAAATCCGCAGAAAAGAGACGCTCTGTTATCGGAGGTGCAGTCTCTTTTAATGAAGAACGCGGTAGAGGTCGTAGAAGACCATGAAACTCCGGGATTCTACAGCCATCTGTTTCTGGTTCCGAAACCAGATGGCTCGTTCCGTCCAGTCATAGATCTGAGCTGGATAAACAAGCTGATCGTCACTCCGAAGTTCTATATGGAGACGATTCGATCGGTCAGAGCGAATATTCGGGTGAACGATTATGCTACAAGCATAGATCTCAAAGATGCGTACTTTCATGTCATGGTACATCCGACATTCAGAAAGTATCTACGCTTCGCAGTCCTAGGAGTGGTGTATAAATTCTGGGTGATGTGCTTCGGATTGAACCTAGCACCCTGGGCTTTCACTTGGGTAATGAACTCGGTAATGATGTATTTCCGAGCTCATTCGTCTGCGGTAACGTCGGCCTACCTGGACGACATTCTTCAGAGGTACGGCAACGAGTTAACGTTTCAGAACGATGTGCAGAATCTGCTTCTATTGCTCTGACGTCTCGGTTTTGTTATAAATGAGGAGAAGTCGGATCTGGTGCCGTCCAAGTCATTCACTCACCTGGGAATGAGCTTCGAGATGCACAACAATCTCGTTCGTCTGCCGTTAACCAGAGCAAAATTAGTCAGTTGTTACGCTCGCTATTGTCTTCATGCAGACAAAGTCACAGCGAGGGAGTTCATGAGACTGATAGGTCTGTGCAGAGCCGCTACGGATCTCATTCCGATGGGGCGGTTACGCACTCGTTCTCTCCAAATTTTCTTGACTCAGAATTGGAGTGTGAAGATTCATTCGCTCGACATAGACGTTCTCTTGTCAGATCAAGTGAAACAAGAGATTCAGACTTGGGCAAACATTCAGTGGTTAACTCAGGGAGTTCCGCTGCAGTTGCCGGATCCGTGTTTTACGATTTTGACGGATGCCAGTCAAACAGGTTGGGTTGCATCATTGATCCCAACGGATTCGAGATGCCAGGGTCTTTGGGATCCACAGTTCCTAAGCAAGCACATAAACATCAAGGAAATGATGTCAATTTGGCTTGTGTTACGTCATTGGATGGACATTATTCACAAAGCTCATGTCCAAATCCTGTCCGACAATACGACAGTAGTGGCATATATACGGAACCAGGGAGGCACTCATTCCGTTCCGTTATTCAATTTAACGGAAAGAATCCTTCTGTTTGCTCTAGAACATCAAGTTCTACTTTCGGTCCGTCATATACCGGGTCGTCTGAATGTACTAGCAGACTCCCTTTCATGGAAGGGTTGCTTGTTGCCGTCGGAGTGGACTCTCAACAAACAAGTATTCAATCAGATTTGCTACCAATGGGAACGGCCAATGATAGACTTATTTGCGACACATCTCAACAATCAGTTGCAGACGTATGTGTCACCGTGTCCGGATCCAAGAGCATTTGCAGTAGACGCTCTATCAATCTCATGGGACGGAATGATAGGATATGCGTATCCTCCAGCACCGTTGATTCAGCAAGTATTGCTAAAAATAAAACAATCTCAATGCAAGATTCTGTTGGTAGCATCTCTGTCTCCACAGAGACCGTGGATAAATCTACTCAGGTGTCTGTTGTGGGACCTACCGCGAAAGCTTCCTCCACGGGAGGATCTTCTTTCGCAGGGGAAACCGCGTCAACTTCATCACAACCCGCAAGGTCTCAACCTTCACGTTTTTCCGTTGTGCGGTCCTTCTTGCATGGCAAGCACTTTACAGGATGAGCAGTGGACGCGATTTCTAACTGTAGGAGGACCTCCTCTTCGCTAAACTATGCGGCTAGGTGGAAGGTTTTTCGTCGTTGGTGTAGGGATCATTCTGTTGATATTTTTGATCCCTCCATACCAGACATTGCAAACTTTCTAGTATACTTGTTTGACAAGATCAAACTGCAGCCTGTTACTATTAAGGTTTATAGGTCTATGTTATCTGATACCTATGCACACCACGATAGTTTACAAATTGGATCTAATGTCTTTTTATCTAAGTTAGTTAGAAACTTCTCGATAAATAGACCCAGAACTCTCAGATTAATTCCTAAGTGGAATTTAGCTTGGGTTCTTCTTAAACTGAAGGAAAAGCCATTTGAGCCTCTTGGGACAGTAGATTTCAAATTCTTGTCTTATAAGACAGCTTTTCTCTTAGCTTTCTCTCCTGCTAGAAGTCAGTGAGCTTCATGCACTATCGGTGGACGATTCTCACTATCGTAGTGTCGGGAACACTATCACCTTCACTACTAATGTTGGATTTTTAGCTAAGAATCAGGCTCCTAATAAATATCCGGAACCTATTGTTATTATGGCGCTGCCGTCTTCAGACAGGCGTAGGCCTTTACTCTGTCCTGTTAGAGCTTTACGTATTTATAAACAGAGATCTCAGTTTATCAGAAAGCGACGAAAACGTTTCTTTCTGTCTCTGATGCCTACTAGGACATTTCAGTCCATTCTATTGCTAGATGGATTCAATTAACTATCCGTACTGCTTATGAAAATTTATCTTCTCAGCTTATGAAAATTTATATAGTCTCAGCAGTCTGTGCTTAAGATTTCGGCTCATGAAGTAAGAGCTCTTTCTACATCTTGGGCTTATGCAAATAGTGTTGCTATTACAGATTTAATGAAGGCTGCTTATTGGTCTCAGCCATCCACATTCACGAATTTTTATCTCAGAAATATTGAGTCCATTTCTGGAGACCTGCATTGTTTAGGTCCGTTATCTGTTGCTCAGAATGTCGTCCACTAAACAGTTGCAACTATAGTTATGCAGGCTTTCTGTTCCGGCAGTGACTCCATCCTGCTGCCCTCTTCGCTCTGGGCTATTTGACTCAGGGCAAGGGGAAGGGGGGGGGGGAGGGTGTTCCCTTAGGTCACCTGCTTTATAGTGAAAAGCAAGGGAATTCCTCCTCCGGAGTCAGTAATTCTGAGTCATTTCCGGGATGGTTTTAAAGTGTAATATTAATGTTAAAAATTCATTCATGTTATATTTTTAAAGTGTAGCTCGGTGTGAAGCATTTGTATATGTCAAGTGTCAAACGGGCGTTAATATACAATCCTCGGACACTTTTAAAGAATATAAAGAGTCTCAATTCTCTGGACTAACTTTATTTATTGGCTTACTTTAAAAATAATTAGTATAAAGAGTTATACTGGATGTTAATAGAGAACATGAATGTTATTGTGCTCAATTATGAAGGGTATTGTATCTTTCTAATTTATCATAAAATAAGAAAGATACATGTAAAGCCTAATACCCCTTTTCTCCTTGAGGGGATGACTCTATTTTATATAGTTGAGCTTATTGGATTTTCCTCTATGTCCTAGGCCCTCCAGCCTTTTTACTATTCAGCTATGTCTGGGTCATTGGTACAGTATAAAAATGTTAAAAAATTTATAGTAATTTATATATTTTTTATACTTACCAATGACCCAGACGGGGATGGCCCTCCCAGGAGTTGGGAACTCATACCTCCCCGCTGAGTACATAGTGCTGACCAGGCACTGCTTGTAAGAATGATAATTGGCGCCAATTTCAGAACGTCCTTGACACTGCGCATGCTCAGTAAGGGCAAAGTATGGAGGTCCTTCAGGACATGATTTCTTTTGGTTTTAGATGCAAATTTTGGGGATTGGGGGGCAAAATTTGTGTTTGGCCCTAGATTTTTAAGAGTTAGCACCAGCTATGTCTGGGTCATTGGTAAGTATAAAAAATATATAAATTACTATAAATTTTTTAACTTTCATGACACATGTGGATGACTGTGAGTCGGTTCACAGTTTGGTCCGCACCGGCTACTACTAGCAGTTTTTTCCAATCTTTACCACTATTACCATGTGGATGTCTGTGAGTCTGTTCACAATTTTTTCAGCACAACCACTATGGCCAGCAGTTTTTTCCTGATCATTACCAAATTCTATGTGTATATTCAGGTTCGTGCCTAGATGAGAACGTCCCATTAAGGGAATGGTCATCCACCTGAAATAGTGGGCATTTTAGATGTTTTTCTGCACAGGCTGCAGGTCACATGTATGCATTAATTTTTTTCAATATAGACAGGGTGACATAATATGATGAGCAGATCAGAACATCCTTTTCGGTAATGGTGGGTTGCCCAAAATGGATGGTATGGCAGTCATCTTGGATTTTTTCAGAACAGGTTCAGCATGGGCTGCAGCATGCAGTTTTTTTTTTAGCTCACCTGACTTTCAGTCAGGGGAGCTAAAGTGATCACTCACTGTCCATCGTTTGTGAACATGGTGTTTGCATCTTCTCCTCCAAAACTGCTTAACCAATTTAATTGAAATTTGATAAAATAATTTGTTATGACATTGAAATTTGATTTTGTTCAAATCAAGTTACCCAAAAAGTGTGCTTAAATCGTAAAAAATCTTCTCATGAACCAGCAGTAGCAAAGACTTGATATTTGGTGTGCAGGTTCCTTTTGAGGTGTAGACTCAGATTTGTTTAAGAGAAGTTTGAAGAGCTATATTTGCCTTCGTTATGGGTGGGTTCAAAAATTTTTGCCCCACCCAAAATTTCTATATTTTTATTCTGTACCAATGACCCAGACTTAGCTGGTGCTAACTCTAAAAAATCTAGGGCCAAACACAAATTTTGCCCCCCAATCCCCAAAATTTGCATCTAAAACCAAAAGAAATCATGTCTTAAAGGTCCTCCATACTTTGCCCCCACCGCGCATGCGCAGTGTCAAGGACGTTCCGAAATTGGCGCCAATCACCATTCTTTGTTTGGCCCTTCATCAGTTAACATCTCACTGATCTTTGTGCTTGTAAATCTCAGTTTAAATGATGCCAGACACATAAATGTTGGAGAAATGGTGATTCTAAGGAGGATAGAGAAGGAGGAGAGGAAAAAGGAGTAACAGAAAATAATCAGGGCTGTAACTTAAAATTTTGTTATAAAATTATGTTAAGTTGCCTATTTTCGAGGCATGGGCCTGTTGTTGTCATTCTTACTTTGAAGTTGCACTGCTTATTCAGTGTTTCCTCTCTCCTTATCCTGTAAGTCCCCCCCCTTGCTATTCTCCCATGCTTTTGGCATATTTTTGAGTAAGATTACTCCTAAAATTTCTTGGGAGAATTAGCTTGGTTACAGAATGAATTCTGTTATTTTCCCCATGTTTACGTTTTCACCCATGGGTGTTTAGACGTTGTGTTCTGCATCTACCATCTGATGTTCTGCAGATTCTTCTCTGGAAGTCTCTGTTTTGCATCAGATAGTGTGTAATTTTGATAACTGATTTCGGGCCAGTATTGTCAGTGCCTGGAGTCATGTTTTCTGGTGTTTATACACTTCTTGTTTACATTGGCAACAGTCTCTTTTGAGGGGGGCTTTTTGCCTTTGGAGTAGTTTATCTCACTACAAGATACATTATTATTATCCGTAAGTGTTGCAATAATTATTTAAAATAATTTTAAAATTTTTGACCACACTTACCCTTGGGATCCATTGGGGCTCAATGTTACTTTTCAGAAACTTGGGCTTCACTGAAAAAATATTTTTCAAAAATTATTTTGAATTTCATTTGGTTTTTTCAATATTAATGGATCATGTTCTTATGTATCTTTGTGTTCAGGGGTTTGTGCGAGTACTAGGACTTGTTGTTGTCTTTTCACAATGAAAGGACATTGTTCAAATTGTAATAGGAAGAAATCTTCCTCTGACTTTCATGATCATTGTATTAATTGTAGTCAGTGTACTCGCACTAACTCCTGTTCAATATGTCAATATTGGGATGACAAACATTGCAAACGTGTGTCACGGTATGTTGTTAGTGGTGAAAGGGCTATGCCGGTCCTTTCTCCGCAGGGTCACTCTAGTCTATCAGTTTCTATTTCAGAGGAACAAGAACAGGGTGATGTTTCCATGTTATCTTCCAAGAGTGCGCTTCTGTCGTCACAATTGAATGAAGAGTTAGCGGCAAAAGTGCTCATGGAGATACGACAGTTGCCTAAGAGGTCCCTAGTAGAATCGACGCCGCTGTCGTCCGCTAGCTCGCCCGGTGTAGCGTCCATTCACCGAATGGTTCGGCAGCCGGGTTCGTCCGTTGCAGTCCAGGAGGAAATGTTGGGTGATGCAAGCACTATAAATATACTAGGTGCACACCCAGTGACGGCGGATGTTAGGAGAGATCGGAGGAAGCCTTCTAGTCCAGTTCCTAGCTCGTCCAGGTCCAGCCGGGCCTCGAGCGAGAGAGGCCCCTCTCTCGTACAACAACATCAGGGACCTGATGTTGTGGTACAAAATGTGTCGCAAGCGGAGCACACGTCCGTCGCTCGGGACGCTCCGTTGTTTAGGCAGTCCGCGGAGACTGCGCAGGCTTCCTCATCCTCTCACCAGTGCACACGACCGCACCTTGGCTACGTGACCGTGGAGATTCTACCAGCTTCGCCGATAAGGGATTCTTCGGCGACCAGGTCACGCCATCCTGTAGCCAGGGACACGAGGCCGGTAGACTCCGGACGTTCGCATAGGAAGAGTATGCGGGAGTCAGTTGATGCGGAGCTTCCCGCGGTGAAGCAGCGAAAGACCTCCACTCCGCAGGCCTCGATGACGGACGTGCTTGCTCAGATAGCACAAATTATCGCAGCATCCCAGCAGCCGACAGAATCGGTGTCGGATCGGGAATTATCCGACGGCGCTGGGTCGGTACGCTCCACCGAAGCATCGGTTGCGGACGACCGGGAGCATTGTGAGGTCCGACCGGATGGTGAAAGGGATACGGATGACTTGGAGCTATCCCTTTCGGAACAACATAAAGCTGCCGTGGATTTTATCCGGCACTTCCTTCCTCACGTTGTTCCGTCGGGCCAGACTGCTGCGGTTCCGGACAAGAGAATAATAGCGTCATTGGACACTGAATTCTTTGAGAACATTTGAATTATTGAACGACGCTATATTCAAGCTTGCTTCCAAAACAGGCAAAGCTGGTTTCTTGTCCTCCAATGCTCTTAACCTGCCTTTCATTAATGCAAGGAATAAATTCGATACAGCCGGACAGGGTATTCCGAGAGTTCCTCTGCATCTTGACGACGAGGCGGAAGACTTAGAATTGTCGTTACCGTCGTCTATGTCCGTTCCAACCGCGGTGTTGGATACGACAATCACGTCTAACAGGGCTAGTTTAGACGCTTTATCTTACACGGACCACCTTACGAAGGCGTTATCACTGCATCTTCAAGGGAAAGAATTCCAGGATATACAATCCTCATTAAGACTTCTTTCAAGGGCAGTAGCTTATTCCACGTATAACTCCGCCCTTTCAGTGGCAAACCTGGAGTTGGTTAGACGTGACGCAGCCTTAGCTACATCCACACGCGTGGATAGTAAGGTGAAGAACTCTCTCAGAGTCGCTTCGGTCTCCGGAGAACTTCTATTCGACGGCAAGCTTTCTGCAATCTACGATAAAATTACGAAGAAAGCTTCAGATTCTCTGTTGTTTAAATCCGCTTCCAAAAAGTCGGATACGACAGAGAAGAATAAGACAGGTACTTCTGGGTCTAATGCGCCCAAGAAAGGTTCCTATAGAGGTTCTGGTGCGTCCTCTTGGTCTTATTCAAGAGACCGTCAAGGCAGTGACTCACGTGCGGGACGTCCTTCAGGCCGGGACAATCGGTCGGACGCCCCGAGGTCGACGGGATGAGGTGCGGGTCGTGGAGGACGTGGTTTCTCCTCCTGCAGGCCTCGCAGGTCCAGGAGGTGATGGCTTCAACCTCTATCGCGTTCCGGTTGACGGAAGGTTGTCGAGTTTTTCAGAAGAGTGGGCGTCGATTACGGATGACCCTTGGGTGAGAGGGGTGATTTCGGAAGATCTAAGAATATCCTTCAAACGAAAGCCTCCGTTAACTCGAAGTCCAAAATGGACTCAACTTCCGTCAAATCCGCAGAAAAGAGACGCTCTCTTATCGGAGGTGCAGTCTCTTTTAATGAAGAACACGGTAGAGGTCGTAGAAGACCAGGAAACACCGGGATTCTACAGCCATCTGTTTCTGGTTCCGAAACCAGTCGGGTCGTTCCGTCCAGTCATAGATTTGAGCTGGTTAAACAAGCTGATCGTCGCTCCGAAATTTTATATGGAGACGATTCGGTCGGTCAGAGCGAGTATTCGGGTGAACGATTATGCTACAAGCATAGATCTCAAAGATGCGTACTTTCATGTCATGGTACATCCGACATTCAGAAAGTATCTATGCTTCGCAGTCCTCGGAGTTGTGTATCAATTCCGGGCGATGTGCTTCGGATTGAACCTAGCACTCTGGGCTTTCACTCGGGTAATGAACTCGGTAATGATGTATTTCCGAGCTCATTCATCTGCGGTAACGTCGGCCTACCTGGATGACATTCTTCAGAGGTACGGCAACGAGTTAACGCTTCAGAACGATGTGCAGAATCTGCTTCTATTGCTCCGACGTCTCGGTTTTGTTATAAACGAGGAGAAGTCGGATCTGGTGCTGTCCAAGTCATTCACACATCTGGGAATGAGCTTCGAGATGCACAACAATCTCGTTCGTCTGCCGTTAACCAGAGCGAAATTGGTCAGTTGTTACGCTCGCTATTGTCTTCATGCAGACAAAGTCACAGCGAGGGAGTTTATGAGACTGATAGGTTTGTGCGGAGCCGCTGCGGATCTTATTCCGATGGGGCGGTTGCACACTCGTCCTCTCCAAATTTTCTTAACTCAGAATTGGAGTGTGAAGATTCATTCGTTCGACATAGATGTTCTCTTGTCAGATCAAGTGAAACAAGAGATTCAGACTTGGGCAAACATTCAGTGGTTAACTCAGAGAGTTCTGCTGCAGTTGCCGGATCCGAGTTTTACCATTATGACGGATGCCAGTCAAACAGGTTGGGGTGCAACATTGATCCCAACGGATTCGAGATGCCAGGGTCTTTGGGATCCACAGTTCCTAACCAAGCACATAAACATCAAGGAAATGATGTCAATTTGGCTTGCGTCATTGGATGGACATTATTCACAAAGCTCATGTCCAAATTCTGTCTTACAATACGACGTATATACGGAACCAGGGAGGCACTCATTCCGTTCAGTTATTCAATCTAACGGAGAGAATCCTTCTGTTTGCTCTAGAACATCAGGTTCTACTTTCGGTCCGTCATATACCGGGTCGTCTGAATGTACTAGCAGACTAGCAGACTCCCTTTCACGGAAGGGTCGCTTGTTGCCGTCGGAGTGGACTCTCAACAAACAAGTATTCAATCAGATTTGCTACCAGTGGGAACGGCCAATGATAGACTTATTTGCGACACATCTCAACAATCATTTGCAGACATATGTGTCACCGTGCCCGGATCCAAGAGCATTTGCAGTAGACGCTCTATCGATCTCATGGGACGGAATGATAGGATATGCATATCCTCCAGCGCCGTTGATTCAGCAAGTATTGCTAAAAATAAAACAATCTCAATGCAAGATTCTGTTGGTAGCATCTCTGTCTCCACAGAGACCATGGATAAATCTACTCAGGTGTCTGTTGTGGGACCTATCGCGAAAGCTTCCTCCACGGGAGGATCTTCTTTCGCAGGGGAAACCGCGTCAACTTCATCACAACCCGCAAGGTCTCAACCTTCACGTTTTTCCGTTGTGCTGTCCTTCTTACATGGCAAGCACTTTACAGGACGAGCAGTGGACGCGATTTCTAACTGTAGGAGGACCTCCTCTTCGCTAAATTATGCGGCTAAGTGGAAGGTTTTTCGTCGTTGGTGTAGGGATCATTCTGTTGATATTTTTGATCCCTCCATACCAGACATTGCAAACTTTCTAGTATACTTGTTTGACGAAATCAAACTGCGGCCTGTTACTATTAAGGGTTATAGGTCTATGTTATCTGATACCTATGCACATCACGATAGTTTACAAATTGGATCTAATGTCTCTTTATCTAAGTTAGTTAGAAACTTCTCGATAAATAGACCCAGAACTCTTAGGTTAATTCCTAAGTGGAATTTAGCTAGCTTGGGTTCTTCTTAAACTTAAGGAAAAGCCATTTGAGCCTCTTGGGACAGTAGATTTCAAATTCTTGTCTTATAAGACAGCTTTTCTCTTAGCTTTCTCTTCTGCTAGAAGAGTCAGTGAGCTTCATGCACTGTCGGTGGATGATTCTCACTATCGTAGTGTCGGGAACACTATCACCTTCACTACTAATGTGGGTTTTTTAGCTAAGAATCAGGCTCCTAATAAATATCCGGAACCTATTGTTATTAAGGCTCTTCCGTTTTCAGACGGGCGTAGGCCTTTACTCTGTCCTGTTAGAGCTTTACGCATTTATAAACAGAGATCTCAGTTTATCAGAAAGGGACGAAAACGTTTCTTTCTGTCTCTGATGCCTAATAGAAAGGACATTTTGGTCCATCAGGGGCGGATCCAGGATTTTATAAGGGGGGGTGCTATTGTTGGTCGACAAGCACCGAAGGCGCGCAGTGTGACGGCGCTCTGCGCCGTCCTTGCGAGCGCCGAAGACGCGAAGCAATTAGCGGGGGCGGGGGGGGGGGGGGGGTCCTCCCCCAGAAAAAATTTTGAATTAGGAACCCATCAGATGCTATCTGAGACGTATCCTGGTCATATATTTGTCTTTTCTCTTAAACGTATTTTCTGCCGATTTGGCTTGAAATTTGGTAAAAACAATTATAGTACTCACAATGCCCAATGTAAAACAAAATAATCATTCGAAATTGTTACCTACCAAGAAGCAAATATAATCACCCCTGGATTTTGCATCAAATTAACTGAAATGTGGGGATTGACTGGAAGAAACATAATAATTTTCACCATGACATACCTGTTGTACGCAGGGGCGACAGAAGTTCCAAGAAGTATGAGTGTGTGTGGGTGGGTGAATGTGTGGTGCTAACTTTTTTAGAGTTAGCACCAGCTAAGTCTGGGTCATTGGTAAGTATAAAAAATATATAAATTACTATAAATTTTTTAACTTTCCAAACCAAGAGGCTGATTTGAAATTTGATATGAGGGCTTATTTGGTCATAAGAACTTAATTTATGGCCAAAAAAATTTTGCTGTCACTCCATGCAGGAGCTAAAAATAGAAAAAGTGTAAAACGCCCATATCTCCAAAACTACATGGCGCTGGGAATTCTTTTTTGGTGCGAAGCTTCCTTAGGACTAACAGAATGGAATGGTTCCAAAAAATTGCTATATGTTTTATCATAGGGTACTTTTTCGGGACTTTGAAAAAGTGCTGAGTCAGCATTTTTTAACACCATGGGTAGGGGAAAAAACATTTAAGACTGCTCTTCTCCCAAACCACTGCTCCAAAAGCTTTCAAATTTCACATACAAGATCTTTGGAAGATTGTTTCACAAGTTTATTGAAAGCAAATCCCTGGGTCCATATTTGGGCTCTATATTGAACCCCAAATGTTTAAATTAGTGCAGTATGAGGAATACTCTTTAAAAATCTTCTTCTTCAGGTCCACCAATCAGAATCTTTTGATATTTGGTATGCTGCATCCTTGGGGGGTGGGGTGGGGGGTGGGGGAGTGAGATTCAAGTTTATTCAAGCCAAGTCCCTAGGTTCATATTTGGGCTCACTGTGGGCGCCTGAATTATTACTTAGTTCAATATGAGGAATATTCTTCAAAAATCTTCTTCTTCACATCCACCAGTTAGAATCTTTTGATTAGTTTAAACATTATTTTATTTCATGAATAAATACAAGTGCACAAGATATGAAATAACATGATTTAACAAGAGCTTGTGAAATCTGGATTCAGCAGCAAGCCGAAACTTATGTAAGCTGTTTCCAAGGGCTCTTTTGATATTTGGTATACAGTATTCTTAGGGGGGTGAGATATAAGTTTGTTAAAGCCAAGTCCCTGGGTTCTCATTTGGGCTTCCAGTGGGAGCCCTAATTGTACCAAAATTTCTGTTTTCCAAACTGAGAGGCCGATTTGAACCAAATTTGATATGAGGGCTTATAGGATCATAAGTACCTAATTTATGCCCAAAACAATTTTCCTGTCGCTCCATGGGAAGCACAGGGCCTAAAATAGAAAAAATTTCAAAACCCTGTATCTTCAAAACTGCACGGCACAGAGAATTTTTATTTTGTGTGAAGCTTCCTGAGGAAAACCAGAAAGGAATTGTCAACAACAAAAAATTGCCATCGTTTTTATCATAGGGTACTTTTCCAGGGCTTTGAAAAAGTGCTGAGTCAGCATTTTTTAACACTGTGGGTAACATTACTGTGGGTATTGGGGAAAATAATTTAGACTCTTCTTATCCCAAGCCACTGCTCCAAAAGCTTTCAATCTTCACATATAACATCTTTGGAAGGTTGTTTCACAGGTCTATTGAAATCAAATCCCTTGGTCCATATTTGGGCTCACTATGGAAGCCCAAATGTTTAAATTTGTCAAGTCTGAGGAATATTCTTAAAAATCATCTTCAGATCCACTAATCCAAATCTTGTGATATTTGGTATGCAGCATGCTTGGGGGTGAGATTAAAGTTTTGTTCAAGCCAAGTCCCTGTGTTCATATTTGGGCTCCCTGTGGGAGCCCAAAATATAACTTACTTCAATATGAGGAATATTCTTCAAAAATCTTCTTCACATCCACCAGTCAGAATATTTTGATATTTGGTTTCCAGCATCCTTACGGAAGTGAGATTCAAGTTGGTTCAACAAGGAGCCCGAATTATTACTTAGTTCAATATGAGGAATATTCTTTAAAAATCTTTTTTTTTTAGATCCACTGTCAGAATGTTTAGATATTTGGTACAAGCTTTTCTTAGGAGGGGCTGATGCAACTTGTTCAAATCAATTCCCTGGGTTGATATTTAGTCTACCATGTCAGGTGAGTGCTCTCAGGCCCTCCCTGGGGCCTCTTGTTTATGATCATCACCAAATTTTGTGTGTGTAATCAGGTTCACACCTAAATGAGAAAGTCCTATTATGGTCATGGTTGCCTGCCCATCATGGCTGCCATGGTGACCATCTTAGATTTCTTCTGAACACTCCACAATTTGTTCAGCATGGGCTACAGCCTGCATTTTTTTCCCAATCCTCAACAAATTTCATATGTATGGTCAGATTCATTCATAGATTGAAATGCCCTATTATAGTTGGGGAGCACACTGGCTCAGTAGGTAGAGATGCAGACTGCAAGCAGAGAGGTCCTCCGTTCGATTCCCATGTGCGGCAATCGCATTATGTCCTTGGGCAAGAAACTTAATCCCAATTGCCCATGTGGGGGCATATTGGCATTGTGTACTAAGGCTTACTGCATGTTGATAGTGCACTTGTCTTCCACCAATGCTAACCCTGCTTGTGTGGAGTAAATATGTTGGTGAGTCTGACAGTTGCTTGCCATTGCTTGGTGGTTCCTTCTGGATACTCCAACTTCCTCCACCCATAAAACTCTGACATGAGATCACTCTGGCTGTCAAAAGTGTTGTTAAACCCCAATAAATAAACAAATTATGGTCAGAGTCTGCCTCCTGCAACAGCTGCCAGAGCAGTCATATTGGATTTCTTTAGCATGGGCTACAAGACGCATTATTTAGGCAGGGTGACTTAGCACAAAGAATTGATGAGAACATGCTATTTCCGTAATAGCTGACCACTCATAATGGCCACCACTTCAGCCATCTTGGATGACTTAGACTAAGTATGAAGAGTTGATGAAAATGCCATATTTATGGTAATGGTTGACCTCCCACAATGGCCAACACAGCAGCCATATTGGATGTTTTTCAGAACACTGTGTGATAACATTTATTCTTTAAACTATGTCAGTTTCGTTGGTATGAGTAAGTGAGAACATGCTATGTTGGTCATGGTTGGCCACACACAACTACTGCCAAGGCACCCATCTTGTTCCTGTGTGATTAATAACTGAATTCCATGGGCTTGAAAATGCTTAAAAATCAGGCCTCATTGAGAGAGTCATAATAAGTTCTAGGAAACATTTTTTGTTGATTATTTGACTTGTTCTGATTGAAATATGTATTTGTAAGCTTTGATATATATATACCTAAATCAATTAATTTTTTTTCCCCCACTTTTGAATAGAATGGGGGTTATATTGGATTACATGCATCCATCTGTCCATCTGTGCATCCGTGCATCTGTCTGTCCATCCATCTGTTCATCCATTCATCTGCAATGATATTTCTGCAGTGAGTGGATGGATTTCAATGATATTTGATATGAGGGATCCTTGTGACAAGCTGCGCTTGAACATGTTATAAAAAAGTTTCCCGCATATTTTTCACCAGAGCTACAGTTCTTACTTTGTCAATTTTTCATGATTTTTTACTCCTTAGGGTGCTTTTAACCCACTGTACTCTGATGTCAAAATGCCCAAGTTTTTAGCAGCAAATTTTGCCCATAATGCAACTAAGAATTTAAAAAATTATATCTTGTTTGACAGAGCTCACTGAGCTCTGTCAAACAAGATATAATTTGTTAAATTTTCCGTTCTGCATGGTCAATATGGAGTCAATGATGAAAAAAATCGAAATACTACCAGAGTGCTAGGAGTTAATTGGTATGGTTTTGTTGTAATTTCTTGAACACTATTTTTTCAACTTCTTAATTTATAAATTACAAGGTGTGGATGCACTTGATTTGTTAGTTACAGCTTAATGGAATTAACAGGAGTGTCTAATTATCAGGGATTTGGTCACTATCATTGAACTCTGTCAAACAAGATATGATAGATTTAATGCCCATTTTGGAGGTTCTGAGGCCAAAAACAACTCCAAATGTGAGGAATCCAGTGGATGTCTAGGTAATTCTTTAGCACATTGCAAGATTTTTTTTATTCAATTAACATGAGTTTCCACAATAACCTATATGTAGTTGACAGGTCAAATTTGTTCTGAAGGTATAGTAAATGGTTTGGTGTTTGTAAGATATGTACAACTAACAGGGTTATTCAATTAAAAAGGTCTTCAGTTAAGTGGGAAGCACTGCACTGGAGTTCAAGGTATGGTGGAAAAGAGCCAGAAAACATTTTCAAAAATGCATTGAAATTAGAGCAGGATTGATAGCATGACTTGGAGATTAATGATACTCTTGCTGGGTACATTCTGATGTGTATAACTGAAGGTCAGTGGGGGCTCAGTTGGTAGAGGTGCAGGCTGCAAGCCGAGAGGTCCTCGGTTCGAATCCCACCTGCGGCAATCGCGTTGTGTCCTTGGACAAGACACTTCACCCCCATTGCCCACGTGGGGGCACGGTGACGCTGTACACTAAGGCGTACTGCACGTCGATGGTGCACCTGTCTTCCACCAATGCTAACCCTGCTTGTGTGGAGTTGGTATGTTGGGGAGCTGACAGTTGCTCTTCATTGGTCGGTGGTTCTCTCCGGGTACTCCAGCTTCCTCCACCCATAAAACTGTCACGGTCATGGTTAGCCATTGTGCAGAAATATGTGACCTTAAACACCAATAAATAAATAACTGAAGGTCAGTGTTCATAAAAGTCAGTATATTGTTCTTCTGATATTGAGCCCATAACTGTGATTCTCCTGGAAGATAATTTTGTTCCCATTGTCAAGACATTCAGTTCATCAGATTAGCTTTGAACTATTCTTGTATTATAGTAAGAGACCAAGAAATAGTTTGCTGACTAAAAAACACCTGTCATATTTGATTACACAATTTTCATTTCAGGATGAGTATGGCACTGCTGCTTATAAAACTGTAGAACTTGACACCTTCCTAGATGACAAACCTATTCAGCATCGTGAGGTACAAGGTCATGAATCTGATATGTTTACATCCTACTTTAACGAAATTACGTAAGTAAATTAAACATACTCATAATTTTTTCTTCACAAACATTTTAGAAAAAATGCTTCTTTCTTAAGTCCTTATCTTATGAATCGGCCATATCCACCTAAGTAATTTACAAAAAAAAAAAACAGTGAAGACAAAAGAATGATATGATTTTACTGAAATTTTTGAAAAAAAAAATAATTAAAATAATAAATTTTGAGATTGTGTGCATTGGGTAAGGGGTTAATCATTTTCCAAATATTTTCTCATCTATGAAAATTAGTAAATTTAATTTTTCTTTTGATATAAATTAATACACCTGCTTGCATATTGAGAATAATGATACATGTAGCAGTAGTATTAGCCATTAGGTTATCTCCCAAAACTTAGACATCCCATAACTTAGACATCCCATAACTCAGACACTCAGTAAAAGTAGTTAATTATGTTCACCCACTATTACAATGGAATAGACTGATATTATATTAATGAAAACAGGTTTATCCAAACAAGAGAATTACCAAAGAATTGATTATTATTTGTTTGTAAAACTTGTTCACACAAACAAAACATCAAATAAGTTGTTAATTATTATCATTATTATTATTTATCTTCTAATCAAGATCAACCAGAACATGTTTACAGTGAACTCAGTTATGTTATAAACGCACAGTCAAAAAAGTGCTCTATATAAGATGCCAGACTTTACTTGGGAATCATATCCTGAAAATGGCTACTGTTAAGAAAGTTGAGTTTGTAATGTCACAGAAGGGCACGCCACAGGTACTTTTGGACGGCTACAGATATAACAGAAATAAAATAAGACAGAGCTGCACTCACTGGAGATGTATACATTCTACTTGCAAGGGAAGGTGCACCACCGTTGGAGACTTTGTCAGAGATATCTCTGATCATTCACATCCCTCAGAAGATAGTAACACTGTGAGGTTTATCAGCACAATGAGAAAGAGAGCAAGAGAAGAGACTACCCAAATGAAGTCCTCATATAATGAAGAAATAATTGGTAGAGACCAAGTAGAGTTATTTATTTATTTATTTATTGGTGTTTAAGGTCACATACTTATGCACAATGGCTAATCATGACCGTGACAGTGTTACGGGTGGAGGAAGCCGGAGTACCCGGAGAGAACCACCGAGCAACGACGAGCAGCTGTCAGCTCTCCAACATCGTAACTCTGAACTCTGCACCGCAGCACAGGCAGGGATAGATTGGTTGAAGACATGCGCACCATCGACGTGCAGTACGCCTCAGTACACATCGTGCCCCCATGTAGGCAATCGGGGTGAAGTGTCTTGCCCAAGGACACAACGCGGTTGCCGCAGGTGGGATTCGAACCGAGGACCTCTCGGCTTGCAGCCTGCACCTCTACCAACTGAGCCACCGCACTCCCCACCAAGTAGAGTTACTTTACCCAACGAGGACAATAGATGACACTTGCAAGAAAATGTCTTAGCAATTGAACATTGCTGATGACCCCTTATTGAAACGAGCTCAATGAGCTCGGTCCAGTGGAGGGTCATAAGCTATGTTTTTGAGGCAGTTTATATTTTATATTTATATATATATATATATATTATGTAAATTTCAAAATTGGAAATAATACAGGCCGTTTTGGCAATTTTGTTGGGTTAAGGGATAAACGAGTGAACTATTGTAAAATATCTTGTGATTTTTATGTATCGGTATTATGTTTGTGTATTTTGTAAATTATCTTGTGTTTTTTATGTATCTGTATTATGTTTGTGTATTTTGTTTTTTATGTATCTGTATTATGTTTGTGCATTTTGTTTTTTGTGTATCTGTTTTATGTTTGTATTTTGTGTATGCTTTTGAAGTTTATATTTTAAGTAAATTTCTTGTCTGATGGCAACAAATCGCCTATAGATTAGTGTTTTTATGTTTCTGTAATGTGTTTGAGCATTGTGTGTTTTTGTTCTTGCAATAAACATTTTTCCATAAATCAGACTTTGTGTGCATATTTCACAGATTAGTCCATTAGAATAATGGGTAACAAGCAGGGGATTAGCTGTACACTAAAGTGTGAATGTTGTTGTTTTAAGCTGTCTAAGTTATGGGATGTCTAAGTTTTGGGAGGATACCAGCCATTATTTCATTGATTCAATTAAGTCATTTTGCCAAACTGAAACAATGTCAGAAAAAATAATCAGAGCAGATGTTAAGTGTTTGCCCGCAAATTTATTTTACTTCTCATGAAGTTTTACTAAATAAATTTGATTATTTTTGTGGAAGCTCTGGTAAAATAGCATTTATGAGTGACTGCTCAATAAGTGATTTCCTGTGGTCATATATTTTGAAATCGAATAATGAAAGTCTGGTTTGTTACAACTTGTGTTTTTTATACGTGTCTCAAGATATTAAATGTTGCATTAATATTGACAAATCTCTTTTCTCACAGGTTTTCCTCAATTGACATGAACGTTCACATAAACAAGTATATTTGCAATCAAATGCTTCCATGGCAAAACCTTTCATGTCTCACTCTAAGAAATTTTCTGGACTCTCAAAACCCTGATCAGATCCACACTGCAGATGCAAGTGATCAGGGTTGGAGAGTTATGCTGAATCCTCTGAATCAACAGGTTCAAATGCCTGTGGTCGGAGGATCAAGCAGCACTGCATATCTTCCAGAAAGAGTTGTAAGTGATGCTTCTGGCTGTCAGGCAATGGTTGTCTCTCCTGCAAATCATGCATAACGAATCAGTGAGGCACTCATTCCATTCATATGTATCTCCTGGATGGATATCTGCTTCTGCTGGCTCATTAGAACAACTTCAGTACAGTAGTCAGGGTCTCCTACTGTGTCTCCTAATGTTTTTCTCCTAATGTTTTACCTGACGAAAAAAGAAAGTTTTCTAAGTTATCCTGCAAAGATCTTACTCTCCCATTATAGGGTACATTTAACAGAGATTTCTTGCTCCAAGGATTTTTCTCCTGGTTGGAGAATCAACTGTTAGTGTATCAGCATATTCATTGATCCATGCGCTTCAGTCACTGAGAGAATTCTTATTTCATTCCAACCTCTACCTCTTCTATTTGGTCTAGAATTCATTATGCATCAGAACTCAGTGTGAGTGCTTCTTGTCATTTTTTTGATTCTCCAGGCTTCAGGCTTCTCGGTGGTTTTTGCCTAGAGTTCGAGAATATTGCTATTCTGTTCTCCAAGGCAGCTCATCCTTCCCATTGTTAAGGTGGTAGCATGACTGCCCAAAATCTCTTTCACTGGCACTTGTGATATTTTTATACTGTACCAATGACCCAGACTTAGCTGGTGCTAACTCCACAAAAACCAGGGCCAAACACAAATTTTGCCCCCCAATCCCCAAAATTTGCATCCAAAACAAAAAGAAATCATGTCCTAAAGGACCTCCATAGTACGACTCTACTGCGCATGCGCAGTGACGCAGTCGTCCCGAAATTGGCGCCAAATATCATTCTCTGTTTGGCCCTTCATCAGTCAACATCTCACTGATCTTTGTGCTTGTAAATCTCAGTTTAAAGGATGCCAGACACGTAATTCTTGGAGAAAATGTGATTCTAAGGAGGATAGAAGGAGGAGAGGAAAAAAGAAGTGGCAAAAAATAATCAGGGCTGTACTTAAAATTTTTTGTTAAAATTATGTTAAGTTGCCTATTTTCGAGGCAAACGCCTCTTGTTGTCATTCTTGCTAATTGTTGCACTGCTTATTCAGTGTTTCCTCTCCCCTAACCTTCTAAAGTCCCCCCTTGCAATTCTCCCATGCTTTTGGCATATTTTTGAGAAGTTTCATTTCTAAAATTTCCCTGGGAGAGTTGCTTGGTTACAGAATGTTTTCTGTTATTTTCCCCATAGTTACGTTTTCACCCATGGGTGTATAACGTTTGTGTTCTGCATCTTCCATCTGATGTTCTGCAGATTCTCCCCTGGGAGTCTCTGTTTTGCATCAGATAGAGTGTAATTGAGGACTGATTCCGGGCCAGTTTTTTCAGTGCCTGGAGTCATGTTTTCTTCTGTGTTTACACTGTTTGTTTTCATTGGCAACAGCCTTTTTTGAGGGGGGCTGTTTGTCTTTGAGGTAGTTTATCTCATTATAAGATACATTTATATTATCCGAAAGTGTCTCATTAATTATTTTATATAATTTTAAAATTTTTGACCACACTTTGCCATCGGATCCATCGGGGCTCAACGTTACTTTTCAGCAACTTGGGCTTCTCTGAAAAAATATTTTTTCAAAATTATTTTGTTTTGCAATTGTTTTTTCATTTATTAATGGATCATGTTATTATGTATCTTTGTGTCAGGGGTTTTTGCGAGTAACTAGGACTTATTGTTGTTCCTTCACAATGAAAGGAACTTGTTCAAATTGTAATAGGAAGAAATCTTCCTCTGACTTTCATGATTATTGCATAAATTGTAGTCAGTGTTCTCGCATTAATCCCTGTCCTGTATGTGAACATTGGGATGAGAAACATTGGAAACGTGTGTCACGATATGTTGTTTCTGGAGAAAGAGCGATGCCGGCTCTTTCTCCACAAGGTCACTCTACTCTCTCAGTTTCTATTTCAGAGGAACCAGAACAGGGTGATGTTTCCATGTTATCCTCTTCAAGTGTGCGTCCGTCGTCACAATTAAATACAGAGCTAGCGGCAAAAGTGCTCATGGAGATTAGACAAATGTCGTCCGCTAGCTCGCCCGGTGTAGCGTCCATTCACCGAATGGTTCGGCAGCCGGGTTCGTCCGATGCGGTCCAAGAGGAAATTTTGGGTGATGCGAGCACTATAAAAATAATAGATGCACACCCAGTGACGGCGGATAGTGAACGAGAACGGAGGAAGCCTTTTAGTCCGGTTCCTAGCTCGTCCAGGTCCAGCCGGGCCGCGAGCGAGAGAGGCCCCTCTCTCGTACAACAACATCTGGGACCAGATGTTGTGGTACAAAATGTGTCTTTAGCGGAGCATACGTCCGTCGCTCGGGACGCTCCGTTGTATAAGCAGTCCGCAGAGACTGTTAAGGCTTCCTCTTCTCGCCGGCGCACACGACCGCACCTTGGCTGCGTGACCTCCGATATCTTGCCAGCTTCGCCGAGGAAGGATTATTCGGCGACCAGGTCACACCATCCGGCAGCCAGGGACTCGAGACCGATGGACTCCGGACGTTCGCATAGGAAAAGTATGCGGGAGCCATCCGATGCGGAGCTGCCCTCTGCAAAGCAGCGAAAGACCGCTCCTCCGCAGGTCTCGACGTCGGACATTCTAGTGCAGATAGCACAGCTTATCGCAGCATCCCAGCAGCCGACAGAAACGGTGTCGGATCAAGAATTATCCGACGGCGCTGGGTCGGTACGCTCCGCCGAAGCATCGGGGGCGGACGACCGGGAACATCGGGAGGTCCGACCGGATGGTGAAAGGGATACGGATGAATTGGAGCTATCCCTTTCGGAACAACACAAAGCTGCCGTAGACTTCATCCGGCACTTTCTTCCTCAAGTTGTTCCGTCGGGCCAGACTGCTGCGCTTCCGGACAGGAGAATTATAGCGTCATTGGACTCTGATTTTTTCGAGCGGTTCAGGGACATCGCTCCCGAGTTTCCGTCGCAGTCCAATAATGTTGCAAGAACATTTGAATTATTGAACGACGCTATTTTTAAACTTGCTTCCAGGACAGGGAAAGCAGGCTTCTTGTCCGCAAATACTCTCAACCTGCCTTTCATTAATGCAAGGAATAAATTCGACACGGCAGGTCAGGGTATACCGAGAGTTCCTCTGCGTATGGACGACGAGGCGGAAGACTTAGAGCTATCATTACCGTCGTCAGCTTCTATTCCAACCGCAGTGTTGGAAACAGCTATTGCGTCTAACAGAGCCAATTTAGATGCCTTATCTTACGCAGATCACCTTACGAAGGCGTTATCACTGCGTCTTCAAGGGGAAGAGTTTCAGGATATACAATCCTCCTTAAGACTTCTTTCAAGGGCAGTAGCTTATTCCACGTGTAACTCCGCCCTTTCAGTGGCTAATCTGGAGTTGGTTAGACGTGACGCAGCCCTGTCTACATCCACACTAGTGGATTCTAAGGTGAAGAACTCTCTTAGAGTCGCTTCGGTCTCAGGAGATCTTCTCTTTGACGGCAAGCTTTCCGCTATTTATGATAATATTAAAAAGAAAGCTAGTGATTCTCTGTTGTTTAGATCCGCTCCTAAAAGGTCGGATTCAGCAGACACGAATAAGGCGGGCACTTCTGGGTCTTATCCGCCCAAGAGAGGTTCCTATAGAGGTTCCGGTGCGTCCTCTAGCTCTTATTCGAGAGACCGTCAGGATAGCGACTCTCGTTCGGGACGTCCTTCAGGCCGGGACAATCGGTCGGACGCCCCGAGGTCGACGAGGCGAGGTGCGGGTCGTGGAAGACGTGGTTTCTCCTACCGCAGGCCTCGCAGATCCAGGAGGTGATGGCTCAAACCTCTATCGCGTTCCGGTTGGCGGAAGGTTGTCGAGTTTTTCTCAAGAGTGGGCGTCGATTACGGACGACCCTTGGGTGAGAGGAGTGACTTCGGAAGGTCTAAAGATATCCTTCAAACGAAAGCCTCCATTAACTCGAAGTCCAAAGTGGACTCATCTTCCGTCAAACCCTCAGAAAAGAGACGCTCTGCTATCAGAGGTGCAGTCTCTTTTAATGAAGAACGCGGTAGAGGTCGTAGAAAACCAGGAATCGCTGGGATTCTACAGCCATCTGTTTCTGGTTCCGAAACCAGACGGCTCGTTCCGTCCAGTCATAGATTTGAGCTGGATAAACAAGCTGATCATCGCTCCGAAGTTTTATATGGAGACGATTCGATCGGTCAGAGCGAGTATTCGGGTGAACGATTATGCAACGAGCATAGATCTCAAAGATGCGTACTTTCACGTCATGGTACATCCGACATTCCGAAAGTATCTACGCTTCGCAGTCCTAGGAGTGGTGTATCAGTTCCGGGCCATGTGCTTCGGATTGAATCTAGCACCCTGGGCTTTCACTCGAGTAATGAACTCGGTAATGATTTACTTCCGAGCTCATTCGTCTGCGGTAACGTCGGCCTACCTGGACGACATTCTTCAGAGGTACGGCAACGAGTTAACGCTTCAGAACGATGTTCAGAATCTTCTTCTATTGCTCCGACGTCTCGGTTTCATAGTAAACGAGGAGAAGTCGGATCTGGTGCCGTCCAAGTCATTCACTCATCTGGGAATGAGCTTCGAGACGCACAACAATCTCGTTCGTCTGCCGTTAACCAGAGCGAAATTAGTCAGTTGTTACGCTCGCTATTGTCTAAATACAGACAAAGTCACAGCGAGAGAATTTATGAGACTGATAGGTCTGTGCGGAGCCGCTGCGGATCTCATTCCGATGGGACGGCTACGCACACGGCCTCTTCAAATTTTCTTGACTCAGAATTGGAGTGTGAAAATTCATTCGCTCGATGTAGACGTTCTCTTGTCAGATCAAGTGAAACAAGAGATTCAGACTTGGGCAAACATTCAGTGGTTAACTCAAGGAGTTCCGCTGCAGTTGCCGGATCCGAGTTTTACCATTATGACGGATGCCAGTCAAACAGGTTGGGGTGCATCATTAATCCCAACGGATTCGAGATGCCAGGGTCTTTGGGATCCGCAATTCCTGTGCAAGCACATAAACATCAAGGAAATGATGTCAATTTGGCTTGCGTTACGTCACTGGATGGACATTATTCACGATGCTCATGTCCAAATCCTATCCGACAATACGACAGTAGTGGCGTATATACGGAATCAGGGAGGCACTCATTCAGTTCCGTTGTTCAATCTAACGGAAAGAATCCTTCTGTTTGCGTTGGAACATCACGTTCTTCTTTCGGTCCGTCACATACCGGGTCGTCTGAATGTGCTAGCAGACTCCCTTTCTCGAAAGGGTCGCTTGTTGCCGTCGGAGTGGACTCTCAACAAACAAGTATTCAATCAGATTTGCTACCAATGGGAACGGCCAATGATAGACTTATTTGCGACACATCTCAACAATCAGTTGCAGACGTATGTGTCCCCGTGTCCGGATCCAAGAGCATTTGCTGTAGACGCTCTATCGATCCCTTGGGACGGAATGATAGGATATGCGTATCCTCCAGCGCCGTTAATTCAACAAGTATTGCTAAAGATAAAACAATCTCAATGCAAGATTCTGTTGGTAGCATCTCTGTCGCCACAGAGACCGTGGATAAATCTACTCAGGTGTCTGTTGTGGGACCTACCGCGGAAGCTCCCTCCACGAGAGGATCTTCTTTGGCAGGGGAAATCGCGCCAACTGCATCACAACCCGCAAGGTCTCAACCTTCACGTTTTTCCGTTGTGCGGTCCTTCTTGCATGGCAAGCACTTTACAGGACGAGCAGTGGACGCGATTTCTAACTGTAGGAGGACCTCCTCTTCGCTAAACTATGCGGCTAAGTGGAAGGTTTTCCGTCGTTGGTGTAGGGATCATTCTGTTGATATATTTGATCCCTCTATACCAGACATTGCTAACTTTCTAGTATACTTGTTTGACGAAATCAAACTGCAACCGGTTACTATAAAGGGTTATAGATCTATGTTATCTGATACCTATGCACATCATGATAGTTTACAAATTGGATCTAATGTCTCTTTATCGAAATTGGTTAGAAACTTTTCGATAAATAGACCCAGAACTCTTAGATTAATTCCTAAGTGGAATTTAGCTTGGGTTCTCCTTAAATTGAAGGAAAAGCCATTTGAACCTCTTGGGACAGTAGATTTCAAATTCTTATCTTATAAGACAGCTTTTCTCTTAGCTTTCTCTTCTGCCAGAAGAGTCAGTGAGCTTCA
Organism: Pictodentalium vernedei; assembly: GCA_031216915.1. Lineage (NCBI taxonomy): Eukaryota > Metazoa > Mollusca > Scaphopoda > Dentaliida > Dentaliidae > Pictodentalium > Pictodentalium vernedei. Next base: position 475,530,228 of record CM062296.1, read on the forward strand.
TGCACTATCGGTGGATGATTCTCATTATCGTAGTGTTGGGAACACTATCACCTTCACTACTAACGTCGGTTTTTTAGCTAAGAATCAGGCTCCTAATAAATATCCGGAACCTATTGTTATTAAGGCTCTTCCGTCTTCAGACGGGCGTAGGCCTTTACTCTGTCCTGTTAGAGCACTACGTATCTATAAACAGAGATCTCAGTTCATCAGAAAGGGACGGAAACGTTTCTTTCTGTCTTTGATGCCTAATAGAAAGGACATTTCAGTCCATTCTATTGCTAGATGGATTCAGTTAACTATCCGTACTGCGTATGAAGATTTATCTTCTTCTCAGCAGTCTGTGCTTAAGATTTCTGCTCATGAAGTAAGAGCTCTTTCTACTTCCTGGGCTTATGCTAATAGTGTTGCTATTACAGATTTAATGAAGGCTGCTTATTGGTCTCAGCCATCCACATTTACTAATTTTTATCTCAGAAATATTGAGTCCATTTCTGGAGACCTGCATTGTTTAGGTCCGTTATCTGTTGCTCAGAATGTCGTCCACTAAACAGTTGCAACTATAGTTATGCAGGCTTTCTGTTCCGGCAGTGACTCCGTCCGGCTGCCCTCTTCGCTCTGGGCTATTTGACCCAGGGCAAGGGGAAGGGGGGGGGCGGGTGTTCCCTTAGGTCACCTGCTTTATAGTGAAAAGCAAGGGAATGCCTCCTCCAAGACAGTATTTCTGAGTCGCTTCCGGGATGGTTTTAAAGTGTAATATTAATGTTTAATTTCATTCATGTCTTATTTTTAAAGTGTAGCTCGGTGTGAAGCATTTGTATATGTCAAGTGTCAAACGGGCTTTAATATACAATACTCGGACACTTTTAAATGATTATAAAGAGTCTCAATTCTCTGGACTACTTTATTTATTGGCTTGTTTTAATAATAATTAGTATAAAGGTTATACTGGATATTAATAGAGAACATGAATGTTATTGTGCTCAATTATTAAGGGTAGTGTATCTTTCTAATTTAAATATTAAATAAGAAAGATACATGTAAAGCCTAATACTCCTTTTCTCCTTAAGGGGTTATCTCTTTATTTTATAATTGAGCTTATTGGATTTTCCTCTATGTCCTAGGCCCTCCAGCCTGTTTACTATTCAGCTAAGTCTGGGTCATTGGTACAGTATAAAAATGTTAAAAAATTTATAGTAATTTATATATTTTTTATACTTACCAATGACCCAGACGGGGATGGCCCTCCCTGAGTTGGGAACTCTTGCCTCCCCGCTGAGTACATAGCGCTGACCAGGCACTGCCAGTAAGAATGATATTTGGCGCCAATTTCGGGACGACTGCGTCACTGCGCATGCGCAGTAGAGTCGTACTATGGAGGTCCTTTAGGACATGATTTCTTTTTGTTTTGGATGCAAATTTTGGGGATTGGGGGGCAAAATTTGTGTTTGGCCCTGGTTTTTGTGGAGTTAGCACCAGCTAAGTCTGGGTCATTGGTAAGTATAAAAAATATATAAATTACTATAAATTTTTTAACTTTTTTTATATAATTGCTTTTCTTTATGGAAAAGCTTCATATTTGTTTGGAACTATTTTTTTCATTTTCAGTTGGGGCTGTTCCTCCAGACTTAGCTTTAGTTTTTCAACCTCAGTACCAAACATGAAATATGTTATGTTTTTCCTTGCAGGCTCATAGCCTATTATTTTGAGGGTATCTTTTCACTCCTTTTTGGCTATTTTGGACGGTATCTTCTGTGACACTGCTCAATTATTGTCACATGGAGCTTTTATAAGCTGGTTTATCCATCTGTAATGGGATTCTTCAGTTTTTTTAGCACAATTCTATTCTCTGTTAAGAAATTCATGGCCAACTTTATAGAATTTTTCAGGGCACTCCATTTTTATCCTTTTTGGAAAAACTGGTTCCTTTTTCTCTCTTTATAATTAAACATTCTGCTTCCTTCCAGGAAAGACTTAGCTCCACTTTTTGGCCGTTTTACTCTCACTTCTCCAGTCAACCTTCTCTCTCTCAGTTGTTATAACAGTGCTTGTACGATGTCACTGATTTCGTCCTGCTCTAGTTTCTGGCCCAATCTGACACTTTTTTCTGTCGATTTCTTTCTCAAGTAATCTTATTTGGGATTTCCTCTATCTTGTCTTGTCTATCACACCTTCTTTTACTTTAAGAGAAGCTATAAGAGAGCTATAGACCAGGATTAATTAAGGCTATATTACTGTAGTGTTTAATATGTATTATTCATATTCCTTACTTCACTCCATTGGTTTTTATACGCCCATTTATAAAAACGGTCGTATTATGTTATCAGTCTGCCTGTCTGTCCATCTGTCTGTCTGTCCATAAATAATTTGGTTTCTGTTCATTTAATGTCGAACGCCTTGACGGATTGACATCAAACTTTCAGAAATTGTTTTTAGTAATAAAATACAGGTCAAGTTCGATATTGGTGTTTCTCAGTCCATCCACTGCAGAGATATGGCCCTTTGAAAACACAATTTTTCTAAAAAAATTGGTTTCCGTTCATTTAAAGCTGAACGCCTTGACAGATTGACACAAGATTTTTCAGATGTTGTCTTTAGCAATGAAATACAGGTCAAGTTCGGTATTGGTGTTTCTCAGTCCATCCACTGCAGAGTTATGGCCCTTTGAAAACAATCTTTTGAAAAAAATTGGTTTTCCGGATGTTAACTTTAGTTTGCCTTGACTAATTTGTTTCAAATTCTCAGATTTTGTTTATGACCACAAAACACAGCTCAAGTTCATTTTCGGCCAAAATCGCATGTATTTTTTATACTGTACCAATGACCCAGACATAGCTGGTGCTAACTCTTAAAAATGTAGGGCCAAACACAAATTTTGCCCCCCAATCCCCAAAATTTGCATCTAAAACCAAAGAAAACATGTCCTGAATGGCCCTCCATACTTCACCTCTACTGCGCATGCGTAGTGTCAAGGACGTCCCAAAATTGGCGCCATTAATCGTTCTTTGTTTGGCCCTTCATTAGTTAACATCTGACTGATCTTTGTGCTTGTAAATCTCAGTTTAAATGATGCCAGACACATAAATATTAGAGAAATGGTGATTCTAAGGAGGATATAGAAGGAGGAGAGGAAAAATGAGTGACAGAAAATAACCAGGGCTGTAACTTAAAATTTTTTAATGAAATTATGTTAAGTTACCTATTTTCGAAGCAAGAGCCTGTTGTTGTCATTCTTGTTATCAAGTTACACTGCTTGTTCAGTGTTTTCCTCTCTCCCTTTCCTTTAAGTTCCCCCTTGCTATTCTCCCATGCTTTTGGCATATTTTCTGTAATATTATTACTAAAATTTCTTGGGAGTTTTAGCTGGATAACAGAATGAATTCTGTTCTTTTCCCCGTGTTTACGTCTTCACCTATGGGTGGTTAGGCGTAGTGTTCTGCATCTACCATCTGATGTTCTGCAGTTTCTTCCCTGGAAGTCTCTGTTTTGCATCAGTTAGTGTTTTATTGGTAACTGATTTCGGGCCAGGGTTATCAGTGCCTGGAGTTTTGTTTCTGGTGTTTTTACACTTCTTGTTTACATTGACAACAGCCCTCTGTGTGAGGGGGGATTTCTTGAAAATAATTTCTTGATGTTAGTTTAATCATTACTAGATACATTATTATTGTTCGTAAGTGTTGTATTAATTTTTTAAAATATTTTTAAAATTTTTGCCCACACTTAGGCTTGGGATCCATTGGGGCTCAACGTTACTTTTCAGAAACTTGGGCTTTTCTGAAAAAATATTTTTTCAAATTTTTTTTGATTTCAATTATTTTTTCTATGTTAATGGATCATGTTATTATGTATTTTGATTGTCAGGGGTTGGTGCGAGTACTAGGACTTTGTTTTCTTTTCACATTGAAAGGATATTGTTCAATTGTAATAAGAGGGAATCTTCCTCTGACTTTCATAATCATTGTATAAATGTAGTCAGTGTACTCGCACTAACTCCTGTTCAGTATGTGTTAATTTCGATGACAACATGGGAAGCGTGTGTCATGGTATGTTAGTGGGGAAATGGCCATTCCGGTCCTTTCCCCGCAGGGTCACTCTAGTTTATCAATCTCTATTTCAGATGATCAAGAACAGGGTGATGTATCCGTGATGTCTTTCAAAAGTGTGCCTCCGTCGTCACAATTAATGAAGAGCTAGCGGAAAAGTGCTCATGAAAATACGTCAATTGCCTAAGAGGTCCCTAGTAGGATCGACAGCCTTTGACGTCCGCTAGCTCGCCCGGTGTAGCGTCCATTCATCGAATGGTTCGTCAGCCGGGTTCGTCCATTGTGGTCCAGAAGGAGTGTTGGGTGATGCGAGCACTATAAATCAACCAAATGCACACCCAGTGACGGCGGATTAGAGGAGAGAACGGAGGAAGCCTTTTAGTCCGGTTCCTAGCTCGTCCAGGTCCATCCGGACTGCAAACGAGTCCTCTCTCGTACAACAACATCTGGCCCCAGATGTTGTGGTACAAAATGTTTCGCATTCAGAGCATACGTCCGCCGCTCGGGACGCTCTGTTAGATAGACAGCCTGGAGAGACTGTCAATAAGGCTTCCTCATCCTCATGGTAGCGCACACAACCGCTCTTGGCTATGTGACCTCGGATATCCAGTCAGCTTCGCCAATCAGAGAATCCTCGGCGACCAGGTCACGCCATCCGATAGCCAGGGACACGAGGCCTGGAGACTCTGGACGTTCGCATAAGAAAGTATGCGGGAGTCAACATATACGGAGCTTCCAGCGGCAAAGCATCGTAAGACCGCTACTGCACAGGCCTCGGTGACGGACATGCTATCCCAAATAGCACAACTTATCGTAGCATCCCAGCAATGACAGAATCTCTGTCGCATCATGTAATATCCGACAACGCTGGGTCGGGACGCTTCGCGGAAGCATCGGGTACGGACGTCCGAAAATTTTATACGGTCCGATGGGATGCTGAAAGGGATTTGGAGGATTTCGAGCTTTCCTTTTCGGAACAACATAAGCTGCTGTAAATGTCATCCGACTTTATCTTTTAGAGGTTCTTTCGTCGGACCAGAATGCTGCGATGCCGGATAAGAAACTGATAGCGTCGGTGGACACAGAAATTTTTGGTTCGGTTCAGGGACATCGTCCCTCAGTTCCGACTCAGTCCAATAATGTCACAGAAACTTTCGATTTATTGAACAACGCTATAGATTTTTTTTTATATGCTTGCTATTTACAAGCATGTCTGGTTTCTTGTTCGCAAAATTACTGAGATGTCTTTCAAAAGTGTGCCTCTGTCGTCATAGTTAATGAAGAGCTAGCGGCAATTAGTGCTCATGGAATACGTCAATCCCCTAAGAGATCCCTAGTAGGATCAACGGAGTTGACATTCGCTAACTCACCCGGTGTAGCATCCATTCATCGAATGGTTCAGCAGTCGGGTTCGTCCGTTGCGGTCTAGGAAGGAGATTTGGGTGATGCGAACACCATAATAGACTTTAGTACACACCCAGTGATGACGGATTAGAGGAGAGATCAGAGGAAGCCTGTTAGTCCGGTTCCTAGCTCGCCCAGGTCCGTCCAGGCTGCGAGCGAGAGAGGTCCCTCTCTCGTACAACAACATATGGGACCGGATGTTATGGTACAGACATTTCGCATTCGGAGCATATGTCCGCCGCTCGGGACGCTCCGTTATATAGACAGTCCGAGTGACTGTCGATAATGCTTCCTCATCCTCACAGCAGCGCACACGACCGCACATTGGCTACGTGACCTCGAGTATCCGTCCAGCTTCGTCATTCAGTGATTCCACGGCGAACAGGTCATGCCATCCGGTAGCCAAGGGACACGAGGCCTGTACACTCCGGTCGCTCGCATAATAGAAGTATGCACGGGGTAACGAACACGGAGCTTCCAGTGGCAAAGCATCGTAAGACCGCTTCTCCACAGGCCTCAGTGACGGACGTGCTATCCAAAATAGCACAGCTTATCGCAGCATCCCAGCAAACGACAGATTCTCGGTCGAATCAGGAATAATCCGATGGTGCTGGGTAGGTGCGCTTCGCTGTGGCATCAGGTACGGACGACCGAACACTTCATAGGGTCCGACAGGATGGCGAAAGGGATTCGGACGATTTCGAGCTTTCCCTTTCGGAACAACAGAAGCTGCCATACATTTCTTCCGGCATTACCTTCCAGAGGTTGTTCTGTCGGACTACATTGCTGCGATGCTGGATAAGAGACTAATAGTGTCATTGGACACAGAGTTTTGGATCGGTTCAGGGACATTGTCCCTGAGTTGCCGACGCAGTCCAATAATGTCATTAGAACATTCGAATTATTGAACGACGCTATATATAAGCTTGCTACCAAACATGCTAGTCTAGTTTCTTGTCCACAATGCTCTATTCTGCCTTTCATCAATTCTAGGAAAATAAATTTTTATTGGCAGAACAGGGCATACCGAGAGTTCCTATGCGTCTAAGACGGCGAGGCTGAAGACTGGGAATTATCTTTTTCGCCATCTATGTCAATTCCAACCACGACGTTGGAAACGACAATGATGTCTAATAGACTTAGACGCTTTATCATACGTAGACCACCTTACTGAGGCGTTATCATTACGTCTTCAAGAGAAAGAATTCCAGGATATGATCCTCAATGAGATTTCTTTCAGGGGCAGTAGTTCTTTCACGTATAACTCCGCCCTTCAGTGGCAACCTGGAGTTGGTTAGACGTGATGCAGCCCTAGCTACATCCACACGCGTGGATAGTAAGGTGAAAAACTCTCTCAGAGTCGCTTCGATCTCGGAGAAGCTTCTCTTCGAAGGCTACCTTTCAGCAATCTATGAATTGCTCGATATACACGTTCTCTTGTCTATCAAGTGTAGCAAGAGATTCAGACTTGGGCAAACATTCCGTGGTTGACTCAGAGAGTGCCACTGCAGTTGCCGGATCCGAGTTTTATGGTTATGACGGATGCCAGTCAAACAGGTTGGGGTACAATATTGATCCCAACGGATTCGAAGTGCCAGGGTCTTTGGGTTCCGCAGTTTCTAGGCAAGCACTTAACTTTGGCTTGCACTATGTCATTGGATGAACATTATTCAGAAACGCATGTCCAAATCCTGTCCGATAATACAACAGTAGTTGCGTATCTCCGGAACCAGGGAGGCACTCATTCGGTTCCGTTATTCAATTTAACGGAAAGAATCCTTCTGTTTGTTCTAGAACACCAAGTTCTGCTTCGGTCCGTCATATTCCAGGTCGTCTGATTGTATTAGCAGACTCCCTTTCACGTAAGGGTCGCTTGTTGCCGTCAGAATGGACTCTCAACAAACAAGTATTCAATCAGATTTGCTATCAGTGGGAGAGCCCAATGATAATTTATCTGCGACACAACTCACTAATCAATTGCAGATGTATGTGTTTCCATGTCCGGATCCCTGAGCTTATGTAGTTAACGCTCTATTGATCTATTAGGACGGAATGATAGGATATGCGTATCCTCCAGCACTGTTGATTCAGCAAGTATTGCTAAAATAAACATCCACAATACAATTCTGTTGGTAGCATCTCTGTCTTCACAGAGACCGTGGATAAATTTTCTCAGGTGTCTGCTGTGGGACTTACCGCGAAAACTTCCTCCATGAGAGGATCTTCTTTCGCTGGGGAAATCGTGTCAACTTCATCACAACCCGCAAGGTCTCAACCTTCACGTATTCCGTTGTGGGGTCCTTCTTGCATGGCAAGCATTGTACAGGACGAGCAATGGACGCGATTTCTTACTGTAGGAGAACCTCCTCTTCGCTATACTATGCGGCTAAAGTGGAGGCTCTTCCGTCGTTGGTGTAGGGATCATTATGTTGATATTTTTGATCCCTCCATACTAGACATTGCAAACTTTCTAGTATACTTGTTTGACAAGATCAACTGCAGCCTGTTACTATTAAGGTTATAGGTCTATGTTATCTCATACCTGTGCACTCCATGATAGTTTACAGGTGAGTCTAATGTCTCTTTATGTTAGTTAGAAACTTTTCGATAAGTAGACCTAGAATCCTTAGATTAATTCCTATACGGAATTTAGCTTGGGTTCTTATTTAGCTAAGTTACTATTTGAGCCTCTGGAAACAGTAGTTTTCAAATTCTGGCCTTTTAAGACAGTAATTCTCTTAGTCTTCTCTTCTACTGAGGAGTCAGTGAGCTTCATGCACTATCGGTGGACGATTTTCACTTTCGTAGTTTTGGAAACACTATTTCCTTTACTACTTATGTTGGATTTTTGGTTAAGAATCAGGCTCCTAATAAATATCCGGAACCTATTGTTATTAAGGTCCTTCCGTCTTCGTATGGGCATAGGCCTTTACTCTGTCCGGTTAGAGTTTACGTATTTATAAACAGATCTCAGTTTATCAGTAAGGGCGTAAAGCTTCTTCTGTCTTTGATGACTAATAGAAGGACATTACGGTCCATTCTATTGCTAATGGATTCAATTAACTATCGGTACTGCTTATGGTAATCTATCATTAACTCAGCAGTTTGTGCTTAAGATTTCGGAGAGCTCTTTCTACATCTTGGGCTTTCGTAAAGTGTCGCTATTATAGATTTAATGAAGGCTGCATATTGGTCTCAGCCATCCACATTCATGAATTTTTATCTCAGAAATATTGAGTCCATTTCTGAAGGCCTGCATTGTTTAGGTCCATTATCTGTTGCTCAGAATGTTGGTCACTTAACAGTTGCAACTATAGCTAGGTACTAGGTAGGCTTTCTGTTCCGGCAGTGACTCTGTCCTGCTGCCCTCTTCGCTCTGGGCTATTTGACCCAGGGCAAGAAAATGGGGGGGGGGGGGGGGGGGTGTTCCCTTGGGTCACCTGTTTTATTATGAAAACAAGGGGATACCTCCTCCGGAGTCAGTAATTCTGAGCTGTTACTGGGATGGTTTTAAAGTGATAAGTTTATGTTTTAAATATTCATTCAGATCATAGTTTTAAAGTATAGCTTTTGAATATATCACGTGTCAAACGGGCGTTATTATACTATCCTCGGACACTTTTAAAAGAGTATAAAGAGTCTCAATTCTCTAGACTAACTTTATTTTTTGGCTTCCTTTAAAAATTATTAGTATAGGATTATACTGGATGTTAATAAAGTACATGGATGTTATGATGCTCAATTATGGAAGGTGTTGTGTCTTTCTAATTTATCATAAGATACATGTAAGGCCTAATACTCCTTTTCCCCTTGAGGGGATGACTCTATTTTATATAGTTGAGCTTATTGGATTTTCCTCTATGTCCTAGACCCTCCAGCCTTTTTACTATTCAGCTATGTCTGGGTCATTGGTACAGTATAAAAATGTTAAAAAATTTATAGTAATTTATATATTTTTTATACTTACCAATGACCCAGACGGGGATGGCCCTCCCAGGAGTTGGGAACTCATACCTCCCAGCTGAGTACATAGCGCTTACCAGGCATTGATTATAAGAATGATTAATGGCGCCAATTTCGGGACGTCCTTGACACTGCGCATGTGCAGTAGAGGTGAAGTATGGAGGGCCATTCAGGACATGTTTTCTTTGGTTTTAGATGCAAATTTTGGGGATTGGGGGGCAAAATTTGTGTTTGGCCCTACATTTTTAAGAGTTAGCATCAGCTATGTATGGGTCATTCGTAAGTATAAAAAATATATAAATTACTATAAATTTTTTAACTTTTCCAGAGTTATTCCTCTTGAATTTGTGCATTTTGTGTTTTCCGGATTATAACTTTAGTATGGTCTGACTGATTTTTTATACGCCTGTTGAAAAACCGTTGAATTATGGAATCAGTCTGTCTGCCTGTCCATTCATTTGTCCATCCGTCGGTCTGTCCGTTCGTCAACTTTTGGTTTCCAGATGATAACTTTAGTATTTCTTTTTCGATTGACTCCTAAACTTGGTGTGTTGTTTAATCAAAACAAAAGACAGGTCAAGTTCGAATATGGGGTCAGTTCGTACTTCCCCTGAATTATGGCCCTTGTTGGACATAGAATGCATCAAATATTTGGTTTCCGGATGATAACTTTTATTCAAAACTTGGTATGTTGTTTAATCACAACAAAATACAGGTCAAGTTTGAATATGGGGTTGGTCCGAACAATTTTCACCCTCGCCCCCATACTTATCCCAACCCTTCAAAAATGCAAAACGGGCGTATAATGTCCCACTAGGCAGTACTCTTGTTACTTTTGGAAGAAACGGAGAGGGGGGTGGGGGCTAGTATGTGAATTCATTGTATTCCATTCATCTAAATGGTTTTATGTCCTCTTGGTAAGTTTCTCAGTAATAATTTTACAACCTTTTCAATTGGTATTAGTGCTTGTTGTCACCATTTGAAACTACATTTATTCAGTCTTAGGATTTCATTGCATCTTCTAAACACTAGTGTTTGTATTCTAGTGTATTTTTTTAATTTTAGATGTTAAGGTGGTCGGCCCTTCATGTACCTTTTCACATAAAAAGGATAAATTTACTTACAAATACTACAGGTGTGTCCTTTTTTGAGTGTATGGCTTTGTCATCTTAAGCTATTTTGGCAGGGCTCATTTTTATTTTATGTTGCATGGTGGAAAAGTAACCTGGATCTTAGCTTATCTTTCAGTAGGCCTTGTTCGCTTAGCTTTATTCAGTTTTTTCATTTGCATTATAATTTTTGTTTTCATTCTCTAGATCATGATGTAGTCATTAAGAGTCTTGTTCTTCTCATTTCTCTCTTCGAGAAAGATCTTAGTAATTACATTAATTATAAGCCTACCTTGCTTAGGGAGTAAACCTAATTATTGTAGGTCTGAATAACTCATTTCTTATCAACCTACCTTACAACTGTTTACAACAGGCTTGCACTACAGTGGATGTCCCTAACTCGGAAAAATACTCTCTATTTTCTTCCTTCCCAAGCAATTTGGGAAAGAAAAATGGTGCAAAAGCACCAAGAAAAAATAAGTCAAAACTAGGTTGAGTGCAACCGCCGCACCCCCAGTAGGGGACACTCTTCTTTTTGTACTAATCCATGGCTTCCGGTACCAGTGCGCAGACATATAATCAACATGTCATTCTATTTTTTTCCACCATCTTGTCAGGATGCGGATCGTTTTGCTCGTCAACAGTGATTCCTTTTGACTCGATGTTCCTGTTCTGAATTGTGGATTCATAGCTGTTTTTATATATTCTCTTGATTATTCACTGTATTTTTCATGATAAATCTCTATACCGATTTCGTGTGTGATTTTCACATACTCTGCTGTTTCGGTCTTTTAATGCTAACCCTTTGGATTCTGCTTTTTTCTGAGTTAGGTGTCGGCTGGGGGCTGTTGTGGGTAGAATTTCTGCCAGTTCCCTTTTTGGCTGTTGGGGTACTTTTCTGTTCCTGTTGGGCCTTTGTTTCCTGCCACCTTACTCTGGTAACTGGGGTTGTCCTGATTTATTTTTTCTTTGGATTCACCTTACCATCTACATTGCTCTCACCAGATATGTCTAGGACGATACCTTGTGGACCATTTTTGTTGTCTTAGCATGTTGAAGTTTCCCATTATTCATGCTCCACTTTTGGGGCCTCCCGATTCGACTGTGGAGAGAGTTTTACCCCGTCCTGGGGGTGGCCTGGATACCACAGTAGCGGCTGACTTTCTGGCGAAGAGATGCCTGGTTCTGGGACTACTGTCCCCCTCCTGTCAACATCTGAGACTGTCACCAGGTTTGTGACTCCTCATTTGGAGCCGAGCTCGGTTGATCTTTCCACTTTTCCACCGGCTACTGATGTATCTGCTCCTGCTGCTGCTCCATCGGTGACATCATCAGTCTCCTTTCAGCTGGCCTCGGCTTATCCCTGCAAGGGTCTGCATGGATTTCTGCTTCTTTGGACATTGGATGTCGGCCTCAACCTTCCTTGGCTTCAACTCAGCGAAGTCAGAAGTGGTTACCAGCCGATCCCTCGGCTGTGGTCTCTCAGCCGTCGAGCCCAGCAGGTTTTGTTTTGGATTCAGATATCCATGATGGGGTCACCGTGGACTCTGTTGCCCTTCCTTCCACGGACTCTGGTCCTTTGCCCAGTTTTGTGGGACCGGCACATTTTGTGCAGCCTGAACCTTCTGTTCCTCAGAGGTCTGAAGCAACTCTCCTGAGTTCCCACACTTCGGATCCTCGTGGTATTTCATACCCCTATAAGCAACTGTATTCAGATTGTTTTGGCTGCCACCCGTCGCCCCACTTTGGGTGTTCTAGAGGATCGTGACTCTTCACTGCTTTAGATGGTCAGATGCGAAGCCACTTTGCCAGGCCGTGTCCACATCGAACCGGCAGATATAGGTCGTGAGCTTATGGAGGCCCTCTCCTGGCTCACACAGGTTCTTTCCAAGAGCCTTCCTGTTGCCTCCAGCGATACTTCTAGTGGCTTCCAGGTGCCTTCCGCAGCGCCGCCTCCCGGGATTGGAAGCAGGCGGTTTCTGATCCCCCTGGTTTTCCTACACTGTGGGAGGAATCGGCTGGTATGCCCAACATGGGCTAGTGTCTTTCGACTCAGGCGATAGGTCACACACACGTGAGGTCGAGAGCCTTCAGTCTTCTGACTTGGGGGCAGCTCTTGACCTTGTGTTTGAGTTTCTTCAGTAACTCAAGCTGTCAGACCTGCCGGAGGTTTCAGCCAGGCCGCGATCATCCGTCGTGCGCCTACAGCCTGTGAAGCAACCTTCTGGGTGCCTTCGACCGTACCAGTTGGTACAAGTGGTCAACACTTTTGCAGCATTGGACTCAAAGCTGAGTTCCAAGGCTATGAAGACTTCGTTTTTCACTGATTGATACCTTTTTGAATCCTGTGCATTATCATTCCTACAATTCCCCCAACCTGTCGGTCTGCCAGACTATGATAGTCTTGGATCTGGACTCCTCCCTCGAGCCTTTCAAGCCCTAGTCAATCGTTATTCCAATGACAACTTTGGAGTCTATGTTGGGCTTATCCATAGAGATGCTAGGCATGCTTTCTCTCTTGGATCACGTCATCTCCGCCTTGGCTGCTTATCTGCCGCCAGATAAGTTTGACGACATACAGGCTCCATTGTGTGAGCTCTCTAAGGTGCTCATGCATCTTGCTCACACACATGCCTGTAACACAGCTATTTTAGAATTGGTTCGCCGGGACGCTGTGTTGGTCACAAGCCGTTCCCTTCCTGAAGGGCGGCATGCTGCTCTTTGATCCGCTTCTTCGGTGGGTCCATGACTATTCCATGATTCCATGGCTATGGTCCAGAATGACGACCTGTGTCATTCCAAAGATCATCTGCTGCTTTGCCAGCTTGATTTGCCTTCTGTTGGAGTCCGTGGATGTTCCAAGCCTAACAAACACCCTTCTGCTTCCTCTGTGAAACCAAGGGCTGATCCTCCTGCCCCCTGCTTCTTCTTACTCATGTGGTAAAGGTAAGTGTTGGCAGAATAGAGGGAGGTCTCAGGATCCTTCATCTAGCAGAAGAGGTGGTTTCTCCTCTCACTGACTGTGCCGGGGCTGAAAGTGAAGGTCCTCACCTTGATTCATCCTAGGTTGGAGGAAGGATATCCTTGCAGAGGCACCCCACTCTGTCGAGAGTGCCTCTTCCAACCCAAGTTCCTTCAGACGTTTCATGTCGGGAACTTTTGATCACAGAGATAGACAATCTCCTGTCAAAGGAGGTGCTTTAGGTCATCAAGAACATTAATTCAGTGGGATTTTATTCCCGCATGCTCTTGGTGCCAAAAAAGGATGGCTAACTCCACCGGTTATCAATCTGAGTATCCTGAACCAATCTATCATTGCTCCCAAGCTCAGCATGGAGACTTTCAGGTTGGTTCGCCACTCCATTCACTAGGGAGTTTTCCTTTCCAGCATCGACCTGCCTCAGCCTGGCTTCATGAGACTTCACCCGACTGATGTCACATATGATAGTCTTCCATCGCGCACAGTGCAGGGTGAGTACTTCAGTATATCTGGATGATATCCTCCAGAGGCACTCCAATGCTGCTCTTCTGGAGTCAGATGTCGACACACTGGTGAGCCTGTTCACATTGCTAGGGTTCAGAGTCAACGAGGAGAAGTCGGACCTGGTCCCATCTCAGTCCTTTTGTCATCTGGTGATGGCCTTCCATACTCAGCTGAATACGGTGATGGTTCCCCAGGCGAGAGCGGTGATTCTCTTAGCTTTTGCCCTGACCCTTCATGGTGTATGGGACCAGGATCAAGCAGCTCTTCACATTAACCAAAAGGAGCTTCTTCTGAGTTTCCAGCACTGGATCCCCCATCTTTTGAATCATCAGGTCCTTCTGTTTGACAATTCGACAGTCGGAACCAATGAAGTTGGCCCGCACTCTGTTCCCATGTACAAATTGGCTTGGGATCTTCTACTGCTAGCTCAGGATGCCAATGCCGGGGTGGTGGTTCATCGCATTCCTGGTCGACTGAATGACCTAGCCGACTCCCTGTCCCAGCGGATGCTTCACAGGGCAGTGTCAAGGTTGCTTTACAATCTCTGGGGTCGTCCCCACATCGATCTTTTTGCGACCTGTTGGAACCATCTGGTGGACACTTTCGTGTCCCCATGTCCAGGTCCTCTGGCTTTTGCCATGGATGCTTTGTCTCTCGATTGGAACGGTCTAGTTGGCTATGCCTTCCCAGGCCTCGAAATAAGATTTTGATAAACCTTCCAGCAGGTTGCATCATTTGACAATGGTTAACCTGTTGATCAGTTACCTAGATTTTTTTTCATAAACCTATTGGTTAACCATTGCATTAAAAGTATTAATACTGACAAAGCTTCTGACATACCCAACTACAGTTCCTCCCAAATTAGTTTGGCATTTAGACACAAGGAACCCATGGCAGGCGAAGTACAAAACAGGTACATACACAAGCCCCCCCCCACATACACATGCACATTCACGTGTGCACGCATTAACATTTGTTGTTCTTTGCTTTATATGATTTTTGTGTCTAATGAAAACTACAAAATTTTAATTTTTGTTTTGCTGCGTGGCTTATTATTTCAGAAACCCAAACACATTTGTCTCGAACTGGGAGTGGGAATTGGGCAACTGTGTGGGGATGGGCTCAAATACTGTCGATGGACGTCTGTATTATGAATACATTGAACTTTAGGGCATGGGAGTTGCATGGGCAGTCTCTGATTAACATTGGAAAAGAAATAATTGTAAATCGTATCTACCTTCCCCTACATTTTGGAATCCGGAGAATGTAATCCAAAATTCCAAACGAAAACTTTATTTGTGCCGCAATGTTCAAAATCATTTGGAAAAACCCATGTTCACAACCATGCTGACTGTTTATTCAAATGGAATAAGCACGTAAACAAGAACTCGGCATTGGTGAATAAAAAACGTTTCCATAATGTGTTCGAAAATTTTTATCATGCATTGGTAGGGTAAAAAGGGGCGGAATGCAAATAATTAACAACAGCTCATTTGATTTTCAATATGTCCCCTTTTTATTGTATTGAAGACTTATTTTCAGCTTTGTGCAGTGCGAGAGTTAAAACCTCACGTGCAGTAAATATATTAACAAAGCAGTTAGCTCCCTTTAGCTGTAACAGACAATCGTCTTTCTCAGAATCGAAACAAATTGTTTCGAGAGACAGAGGGCGCCGCGAGTTGGTACTGCAGATCTTCAGTACCGCTAATACTACAGATTTATACCCCCACAAGTACAGTAATGATTGAAACACACTGTATGTTAACCACGAGCATTTTGTTCTTGTTTTGTTCACTGCAGAGTTTCTTTTAAATCAGTGGAAGGAAAAGCTTTTCTCATCCTGTAACAACTAACTTCGTCAGCCATTGGTGCGATTTTTGGTTAACCGATCGAGCGTTCGCCTGAAAACAAATCTGCGTAACCGATTGGCGAACGGTACGAGCGTTCGCCTCTTATTTCGAGGCTTGCCTTCCCGTCGGTTCCATTTCTGCCTTAGGTTCTATCCAAGATATGAACGTGCAGTTGTCGAATCATTCTGATCACTCCCATCACCTCAGTGGATGTGGATCAATCAGCTCCACTCTCTGTTGGTGGTGGTTCCGGCACGTCTCCCTCTATTCTTTGTCAAGGTCACCTGAGGAGGTTTCATGTTGACCCAGATTTATTGTGCCTTCACGCATATCTTTTGTCTGGTCCTGTCTCCTCAGTAGAGGTTTTTCGAGACGAGCAGTGGAGTGCTTTTCTTCTTCAAGGTGGCACTCCACTGGTTTAGCCTATGCGGCTAAGTGGAAGGTCTTCTGTCAATAGTGTGCTGATCACTCTGTTGATTATGCTGATCCTTCGATAATGCAGATTGCATAGTTTCTGGTATATCTGCTTGATTCTTGGGGTCTCCAACCTGTTACCATCAACGGGCACAGGCTTATGCTTTTGGAGACTTTTTCGCTTATGGGAAAGTGTCGTACCAGCACTGATCCGTACCTCTCCAAGCTTATTTGGCACTTTTCTTTGAAAAGGCCTAGGTTTTTGCATGGAATCTTTCTTGGGTTCAGCTTTGCTTGGGGGAGGTGGGGGGGGGGGGGGGGGGGGGTACCATCCGATCCTTTATCCCAGGTGAATATGCATTTTCTCACATATAAGACAGATTTTTCAATGTCTTTTGCCTCAGCCAGCAGGGTTAGTGAGCTTCACGCCCTCACTTGATCCGGCCTTTTTGAGGAGCTCTGCCAACAGTGTTACTTTTACTACTGATTTCTCCTTTCTGGCCAAGAATCAGATGCCAGAAACTACTGCACCTCCTATCTGTATCAGGGCTCTTCCTTCTGCTTGGGGTAATCACCCTTTGCTCTATCTGGTTCGTGCTATTCGCATTTATCTCAACTGGACGCAGTTCTTTAGGAAAGGCAGGAAACAATTTTTTCTGTCTCTTATTCCTGGTTGACAGAAGATCTCTTCTCAATCCATTTCTCGATGGATTTGTCTAGCAACTGCTGATTGTTTTACCAATCGTATTTCTGCCCATGATGTACACGCTTTGTCTACCTCCTGGGCTTATGCTAACTCTGCCATGTTGCCGGATGTTATGCAGGCAGCCTATTGGAGAAATGCTTCTACTTTCTCCACCTTCTGTCTGCGTCAGTCACAGGAGCAGTCTTAGGACCTTTTTTCTTTGGGCCCTCTTTCTTCTACTCAGGCTGTTGTCTACCCATTAGGCTTCTTACAAGGTCAGTTCCAGCCATGTGCTTGGTCACTGTCTGTTCTGCCTGTGTGTCACACAGAGCCATATGCCTCATTTCTCATTGTCTTTAACTAATGTTAACTATGGTTTTATAGGCGTAGGGAACTCTTCTTCTGTCCACGGTTCCAGCGCAGTCCGGTTATGTGGGGGATGGTTATGTGATTCCCTTCTCCTATTGTCTATTCAGCCTGTTGTAAACAATTGTCAGGTAGGTTGATGAGAAGTTTATAGTAAATTTCCTTTCTTATTATACCTACCACAATTGTTTACCTGGAGGCTCTCCCATCTTATTCGGGTAATAATCCTTCCTCCCCGCTGATCACATAACTCCAACATTGGCAAATTCAAATAGAATGACACATTGGTTATATGTCTGTGCACTGGTTCCAGAAGCTGTGGATTAATACTAGAAGAGTGTCCCCTACTGGGTGTGCACCTGCCACACTCGACCCAGTTTTGGCTTATTTTTTCTTGGTGCTTTTGCACCACTTTTCTTTCCCAAATTGCTTGGGAAAGAAGAAAATAGAGAGTATTTTTCCGAGTTAGGGACTTCCACTGTAGTGTAAACCTGTTGTGAACAATTGCGGTAGGTATAATAAGAAAGGAAATTTACTGTAAAATTTAAATATTCATAACATATTTAGACCCCGCAAATTAGCTCTTCTGTTTATCAGTGCATTTTTGTAAAATTGAATGCACTCAAGGGACAGCTCAATCAATTTTATTAACTTGGGTAAAATATCAGACCTAAACCATTTAATTTTTATTTTAAGTAGGCATTGGTTATAAAAAAAGAGCAAACAGCAGCCAAAAGGATCAGGGCTGAGAAACAGATTTTTTAGGCCTGATACGTTGTGTTTTCTTCATATTATAATGCTCATACTATCATTTTCATCATTTTCTTTCAAAGTCTATTTCTTTGGAAACGTTGAATCTGCTTATACCAATATACACTATAGGATTAGATCCTTACATGTCATAACTTTGACTTTAGGTGGTATTCCATTATAAAACACACATATATATTTGACTAACCCTCCTCCTTTTGTTCAATTGACAGGTGTGTAACATTGGTAAGATGCAAAGAAATTAAAATTTTATACCAAATTTTATTTCTCAATATACCTAAAAGTAAAACAATATATTGCCATCCTGGCAATAAAATATTATGCTATATTCTACTTACATGTGTTTTTTGGATTTTCCACACCTGTAATTCCAAAGTTATGTCCCTTGATGATGGTCCTTGAATTTGATTATAATTGAGACATTGCTGCTGTAAAGCAGTCATGACTTGATTTTATGTTACATTCACTAGAATCTGTAATCAAGAAATCACTGATAAGAAAACTTTTGTTCATGTGCTTATATTTTGTGAACAGTAGCCAGGATCCTACCTCTACCACATAATAGAGAATATTTGTTCTGGTCAGGAATATCTATCTACAAAAGGTAGAGAGTTAATGAAAAAACTCCCGAACATTGTGTTGTATTGGGCTCATCATGGAACAAGAACAGTTAATCATAATTTTTTATTAAATTTATTGCAGTATCCTGAATGGTGGTGCTGATAGTGGTTTTAGACAGGTCAAACCAGAATTGTACCAGCCTAGGCTCTTGCACTTCCATGGAACAAGAAAAAATATACAAGTCCTTGAAGTAAAGTTTAAAATATATAATTTTTCATTGACATCTATTACAAATACTCATCTTGATAATAATGCTCATAATGGCCATATACAACACAAAAAGTCTTGAAGAAACATCCAACTGGGGTCTTTATCAAACTTTGATCTTCTATGTTAATTTGACCAAGGTGACAAGTTCTGGTGGCCATTATGAATGGGATCACCCCATTTATCACAGGTTTGGAGTCTGGAGTTTTAGCCCAGTCGTCTGTGATAACAAAGCAAAAAGTAATAATATAGGCATGAAATTATGGAAACATGACCTGGCATTTTTACAACAACACCTTGTTTGCAGCATAATCCTCACACTTTTTTTCTTTTTCTTGGTCTTCTTGACTGTAGTCACAGGGAGTCACTCCCTTTATGGTCTTTATGGCTGAAACTATAAGGAGTTTTTGTTATTTAATGTGTACGATGGAGACTCGGCATGTTTTAGTCCAGTATTAGTTATTAAGGCTGTAAGATAATTAGCTTAACTTGACAAAGTCAAGATAAGCTATTGCCATCATGCCTGCAGAAGTCTGTTAGTCTGTCAGTCTGTTCACATTTTCCTTTAGCACAGACTGCACCCTGTAGTTCTTGCCCAATCATCACAAAATTTCATATGCAACTCTTTAGGTCATATCTGGATGAGAACCCCCCTTTAGCACAGTCTACAGGTCGTATTTATGAAGGGATTTCGTTGTAACTTGGTAGGATGACTGTATAATGTCTAGATGAGAACGTCTCCTTTTGGTCATGATCTGTCAACCGTGATGGCTCTCCATGTCCGAAACCCAAAACCTTTTAGCACATTCAACAGATGATATTTAATATGGAGGGATTTCATTGTTACTTGGTAGGATGACTCTGTATGATATCTGACTGAGAACTTCCATATTTGGTTGCGATCTATCAACCGTGACAGCCACCTGAGCCCAAAACCCGAAAACCTTTAGCACAGTCTACAGGTCGTATTTGTGGAGGGATTTCATTGTAACTTGGTAGGATGACTCCATATGATGTCTAGATGAGAATATCCCCTTTTGGTTGCGACCGGTCAGCTGTGATGGCTACAGGGGCCCAAAGCCCGAAAACTTGGTAGGATGACTCCAGATAATGTCTAGATGAGAACGTCCCCTTTTGGTCGCGATAGTTCAACGGTGATGGAAGCTCGAAAACCTTTAGCACAGACTGCAGGTCACATTTATGAAGGGATTTCATTGTAACTTTGTAGGATGACTCAGTATAATGTCCAGATGTGGACATCCCCTTTTGGTTGCGATGGCTACACAGGCCCAAATCCTGAAAACCTTTAGCACAGTCTACAGGCTGTATTTATGATGGGATTTCATTGTAACTTAATAGGATGACTTGTTTTGGAATAATTTCACTGTAACTTGGTAACTTTGGTTGACATACGTTAACTGTGAGGGCCACACCTCAGATTATTTTTATTGAAAACATAGCATACAGGGAACAGAAATTACCATATTCTCAATTATCAGAATTCTTGTCGTATTTCATAATCCTTTCATAAACATTGAACATTATCCTTTTCATCAGACACTACACACAGTCAAGTTAAGCTACAGTGACACTTTCATTTATATATGTGTCAGGATGCACTACACCGGTAAATTAACATACATAATGAGGCCGCCTTACACATGCAAGAAGGAAACAAATAATTGAGTACAGTGTTCACGTTGGTCTGAAACTATCGGGTACCAAATTTTGAGTCATTATGGACATTTTAGTGCCTAATAATGTGGCTTTGCAGTTGTTTCAAGAAACAACTGACAAGGTACTAGGAAAACAAGTTTTGAGTTTACCCAAACAAAGCATGTTGGGGCACCTGTTCCTTTGCATTAAAACATTATAAAAGTCAAAATTAGGCGCTTAATCCTTTGAACTCTAGCAGCCACTTTTCCTGCCAGGAGAATGATACACCATAACGTTATTAAATAGGATGGCTGTTCAGTAAACATTTGAGGTAGACCAATCAATATTTTCAACGTGCAGCCCAGAGGCTGCATGTTGAAAATATTGATTGATCTGCCCCAAATAATGAATATGGACTCTTTTAATTGTTGCTATTGAACTGGCATGGAAGATACCACCAGAGTTCAAAGGATTAACATTTAATCTGCTGAGTATTTTCAAGATATTTTTGCTTCATTGCATTCATGACTAGATGTGATCAAAAATTCTTCTAAATTTTTCTCGAAAAATCATTGGTGAAACAATCCATTCAATTTAGAGTGGAAATCGGATTGAATGTGTCCAGCTTATACATATTTCAATGTCAAGAGAAATCCTGTCCTGGGCAGGAATATCCCACAGCAGCATGCTAGGAGTTAAGAAAGAGTGAATAATTGGTCACAGACAGAATTCAAAAGTTCTGAAGAAATCCGAAGAAGACAAAAAAAAGGCAGAGGCCTAAGTTATATCTATGCCACTGATTCAATTATTGGTCAGACTGTATGATGTTGGTATGTACACTTGCTGTACACTTGGGCTGCAACGATATGCTTCCCTAATGATATGATATGTATCACAATTCAGTCTGCACGATATGTATCATCATACTCATGATCTCTCATGACATGCAATTACAGCTATCAGATACTTTGTGTATTCGTTTCCAGAAGCTTCCTTTATTACAAATTTTTTAATGCACTCTTTAAACAGTATGTAACTTCTCAAAGTGATAATCATCGCCATTCATTTCATTTCATGTTTTGATTTCATGACCTGTTTTCCAGTGTTTTTTTCCTCAGAAAATAAATATCTTCAAAGAACAATTTAATCCCTTGAATCATGTTTGCTCCGTGAGCTCTGTCAAAAAAAGATATAATGGATTAATCAAATAAATATTTAGCAAATAAGAGGCAATTCACCAACTTTTGGTTAACTGAATAATCTTGTGTTGATGACATATTTATCACTGTCAATGCTGGTATGCAAAAAATCAAGGTTTTATTGCTTTCAGCTTTTATCTGATCACCTTTTGGCCACAGCTAATAAAAATAAAATTTTTCTGTGATATTTCATTGAAGAGATCTTGATATTGTTTTTCTGCAATTGTGATTGGTACAGTGGAGCCCACTTAATTAGATTATTTATTTATTTATTTTATGGTGTTTTAAGGTCACATATTTATTGCACAATGGCTAATCATGACCGTGACATTTTTATGGGTGGAGGAAGCCGGAGTACCCAGAGAGAACCACCAAGTAATGACGAGCAGCTGCCAGCTCCCCAACATCGTAACTCTGCACTGCTGCACAGACAGGGTTAGATTGGTTGAAGACATGTGCACCATCGATGTGCAGTACGCCTTAGTACATGGTGTCATCGTGCCCCCATGTGGACAATCAGGGTTAAGTGCCTTGTCCAAGGACACAACGTAGGAGTTTGAATCGATCGCTCAGATGGTCACCCATCCGAGGACTAACCGGGCTCGACGTTGCTTAACTTCGGTGATCTGACGAGAACCGGTTACTGCAGTGCCACCTCATCCCCACTTAATTAGATATCTCTTAACTGAATAATCCTGTTAATTGAATATAATTTCCCAACACAAACCCATTTACCATACCTCCTGTACAAATTTGACCTGTTAATTAAATATTGATTATAGAGTAAACTCCTGTTAACTGAATAAAAATTCTTGTTTCCCGTCGAGAAATTACCCTGACTCTCCCCAGATTTGCTTTGTTTATAGACCTATTTGGCCGCAGTACATCCAATACAGACATTTAATCTATTATATCTTGTTTGATAGAGCGCATGAAGCTCTGTCAAACAAGATAGAATAAATGCTAAGTTTATATCTAGAATGCAGGAAAGTGACACCGTCCCTGTTAATTGAATATTCCTGTTAATTGAATAATTTTCATCGGTAAAGTGCAGGCTTGAAAATAAGCAGTCTGACATTTGCAGAATGAGGTCCCCAGAGGGTGAATTTGATGATGCTATCCCATACAGTGGGTCAATTTATCCTCTGGGTGCCTCTTTCTGTTTAGTTTTGAGACCTGATTCAGAATGAGGTTCACAGAGGGTAAATTTAGTGATGCTACCCTGCACAATTTAGTGATGCTACCCTGCTGTGCAGGGTAGCATCACTAAATTCACCCTCTGTGTAACTCATTTTGCAGATGACAGTCTGCATACTTTCTGGCTTGGTAAAGTGGCTATTCCATTAACAGGGTTCCTCTGTACATGTACAGGAAAAAACTGGCTCACAAAATATCATTTCTGTTCATTGTTTCTTTAGAATGATCTTTCAGCTTAAAATTTTTGCGGAGATTAAATGAAATTCTGTCAATTTGCACAAAGCTCATTTCTTCCAGTTTGCTTGGGAATGTGTTCATGCAAATATTATATATAACTTGATGTTTTTATTTATTCAGCATGATTGGGAACCACTGGTGAAATTTTTTTTAAAAATTGGAGGAATTAATAAAACATTTTATGTCATTAGCCATTTGTGTAACTGTATATATTAAAATTATTGATTTTTATTCCAAGGTTCCTCGCTGCAAGGAACGTATTCGCTCAGATGATGTGTTTATTTTGGACCTTGGTCTCACAATCTATCAATGGAATGGTTCAGGCAGCAATAAAGATGAGAGAATGAAAGTGAGTACATAGCTTTCTTTGAATGGTTTAGATCCAGAAATCAAATATCTGAGAAACATCATGATGTGTACCTTCTAATACAGATGAGATCCCAGGACTTCTCATTTGATGTGAAGGATGATTTTGTTCCCCCTTTGTTCTCACGCGACGAGATTGGATTCCGATGTGTTGATTGTAATTTATTTTGAATGGACTGATTGATTTTTTCTGTTTGTTACATTTATACATATGGACAAAAGAGTTAAAAAATAATAATTGAAAGTATACATCAGAAATATCAGTTTTTATTGTAAGACTAGCAGATTGTTCACATGTAAATTTCTCCATACCCTTGTTACTCGTGATAAAAAATGCCCATATCTCATGGTTGCTCTGATTGAATGGGTTAATGTGATGTTGGATTCTATTTCATGTCCATTTCTTGTTCAAATTTCCCCTAAGTACCAAATTTGAAGTGTTAACATAATGTTGCACATAAAATTTAGTCTTCCCATGCAACTCCTGATAAAAAGTTTTATCTTACAATCAATCAATTTTTCCCCTGATACAAGCTAGTCCTCTGGTTCTCTACCTGACCACTGGGTCATATATCAATGCGTCCAAACAGACTTGTTGATATATTCCCAGAGACGAGGTCTTATCTTCATGATGGCATCTTGGAAACACACATTGTGGTAATAACCAATTTATCTTACAATATTCCCCCTTTCTGCAACTGCTCACATATAATTTGACAACCAGTCAGCATCTATGAATTGATTTTTTTTTTTATTAATGAAGATCATAATCATGTCATCGTATTACGTCCTTCAGCTGTGCATGATGTAATTTCCATTCATTGTTCCACTTGTACTATAACAGCTGAAGTTTATAGCAGTGTTTCAGTTGTATTTTATTTTTTGTTTTATTTTTCAGCTTTAATACATGGTAGGCCTACATAAAATATTATCGTGGCAAATATTGATTTAGTCTATTTTATGATACTGAGGTGGTGTTTTATTTGTTATGTAATTACAGTTGTCAAATCATTGACCTCGGCATGTGTGATCAGTTTTCGATAAATGCAGATAAAAATCTTCTCTTTCTGAATCAAATGGTCACACATGCTGACACAGGTTACTGTGGCTGATACAAATATGTATTACTCCCAGAATAGCATATTTCAGCTCAGTATTTCTGAAAATGTAGTGAATCCTCAGTATGGTTGAAGTGTTAACATGATGTTGCACGTAACCCTGCCCATGTTACTCCTGATGCAAAATTACCCTTAGGTGGCAATTTTAGCTCAATATCTTTGAAAATGTAGGAGTGCACCTAATATTGCAGTGTAATCGAACATGACCGGATACATCTAATGCCCCTTTCTTGGACAAATTACCCATTGGTGCCAAAGTTGCTAAAGTTTGATTTGTTTGAAGCACACCTGATTCTATAGACAACAAATAAATGCTGAGAGAACTTATTCTATAATGCACATATTAAAGGGTTTATGTCAGTGTGCGTTATCAGATGTGGTTGGGGCACATCCCATGTTCCTTTCCTTCTCAAATTAACCCTCAGTGAAATTTTGTCCAGATTGGCTGAGGCATGGGGAGTCTATAGACTACAAATTAATGTGTAGAGGTGGTTGCATGGGTTGAAGGCTTAACCTGATGTCGGATGCGATTGCAACTCATCTAATGTCCTTTTCCTGCTTAAATTACCTTAAGTTGTCAAATTTTGTCTCCATTGGTCAAGGCTGACTTTTTCCTTGTCGGAGACGTGGTGGCTCAGTAGGTAGAGGTGCAGTCTGCAAGGTGAGAGGTCCTCGGTTGGAATCCCACCTGTGGGAACTGCATTGTGTCCTTGTGCAAGACACTTCACCCCCCATTGCCCTTGTGGGGGCATGGTGGCATTGTCTACTAAAGAGTACTGCACGTCGATGGTGCACTTGTCTTCAACCAATGCTAACCCTGCTTGTGTGGAGTTAGTATGTTTGGGAGCATGTCAGTTGCTCGCCATTGCTCAGTGGTTCTCTGCCTGTACTCCGGCTTCCTCCACTTGTAAAACTGTCCGACACGAGGTGACCTTGGCTGTCGAAAGTGTTGTTAAAACCCAATAAATAAATAAATTTTCCTTGTCAAGATACCTTATTAGGCAGCTTAAAATGTGGAAACAAATATTTTTTGATATCTGTTATTCTGGTAGATATAAAACATCTCTCCAGATATGACGTTTAGTGTCATTAACTAAATTTAGATCTATATCATGCACGTTTTCAGCATTTGGCTGTTTTAGTGGCAGGTATTTAGTAGCTCACCTGACTGAAAGTCAGAGTGAGCTTTTCTGATCACTCTTCGTCCATTGTCCGTCCGTCCATCGTCTTGCATGAAGGTGGTGTTTGAGCCTCTTTCTCCTAAACCACTGGCCACATTTTAATTAAATTTCATGTAAGTAGTGGTTATATAGGGGCATTTTGATTTTTATGCAAATTAGGTTTCGGCTCATATTGAGCAGAGGGGTGGGGAAAAAATGGCCAAATATTTTGAAAATCTCTTCTAATGAACCACCAGTAGCAGAGACTTGATATGTGGTATACAGAGTCCTTTTGAGGTTTAGAATCAAGTTTGTTCAAGAGAAGTTTGTCGGGCATTATTTGCCTTCATTATGGGAGGGGCGAAAATTTTGGCCTCGCCTAAAATTTCTGTTTTCAGAACCGTGAGGTCGATTTGAACCAAATTTGATATGAGATGATAATGGGTCATAAGTAGTTGATTGATACAAAAAATGTTTTTCTCATTGCCCCGTGGGAACCATTGGGAGCTAAAAATATGAAAAACCTTAAAACTGCCATATCTCAAAAACTGCATAGCACAGAAAATTCTTATTTTGTATAAAGCTTACTTTTATTCAGTAGAATAGAATGATTAAAAAAAATCTCTATCAGTTTGATCACAAGGTACTTTTTTCAGGACTTTGAAAAAGTGCTGAGTCAGCACTTTTTAACAGTGTTGGCAATGGGAAAAACATTAAAAAATCTTCTTCTCCAGACCCAGCATGCAGCATCTTTTGGTATTTGGTATGCAATATTGTAGGGTGGATCTGATTCAAGTTTGTTCAAATCGGCCCCCTGGGTTCATATTTGGGCTCAGTATAGGAGTCTGATTTTGAACTTAGTACATTTCAGGCAAATTTCTTACAAAATATTCTTCTCCAAATCCAGCAGGCAGAATCTTTTGATATTTGGTATGAAACATTGTGGGGTGGATCTGATTCAAGTTTGTTCAAATCGGCTCCAAAGATTCATATTTGGGCTCACTATAGAAGCTTGAATTCGAACTTAGTGCATTTCAGGCAAATTTCTTCAAAAATCTTCTCCGGATCCAGCAGGCAGAATCTTTTGATATTTGGTATGCAACATTGTGAGGTGGATCTGATTCAAGTTTGTTCAAATTGGCCCCCTGGATTCATATTTGGGCTCACTATAGAAGCCCGAATTCGAACTTAGTCCATTTCAGGCAAATTTCTTAAAAAATCTTTTTCTCCAGATCCAACAGGCAGAATCTTTTGATATTTGGTATGCAACATTGTGGGGTGGATCTGATTCAAGTTTGTTCAAATCAGCCCCCAGGATTTATATTTGGGCTCAGTATAGGAGCCCAAATTTGAACTTAGTGCATTTAAGGCAAATTTCTTTGAAAATCTTCTCAAGATCCATCTGGCAGAATCTTTTGATATTGGGTATGAACCATGCTCAGGGGGGTGAGATTCAATTTTGTTCATTACAAGTCCCTGGGTTCATATTTGGGCTCACTGTGGTAGCCCAAATTATAACTTAGTTCAAAATGAGGAATTTTCTTTAAAAATCTTCTTCAGATCCAGAAGTCGGAATGTTTTGATATTTGGTATGCAACATCCTTACGGGGGTGAGATTCAAGTTTGTTCAAGCCATGTCCCTAGGTCCATATTTGGACTCACTGTGGGAGCTCGAATTGTAACTTAGTTCAAAATGAGTAATTTTCTTTAAAAATCTTCTTCTTCAGATCCATCAGTCGGAATGTTTTGATATTTGGTGTGTAGCATCCTTAGGGGGGTGAGATTCAAGTTTGTTAAAGCCAAGTCCCTGGGTTTCTTTGTGTTTCTATTTGTGGACTAATGAATTAGAAATAGCCAATCTTGGAACCTTTGTAAATATTTTTTTAGATTTTGACCCCCCACACACACCCATTGTCAAAATATATCAAAGTCATGAAAATAGGAAGTTATATATTTATTTTAATGAGATACTATTAAATCTTATCTACTGAATTAGAATTAGCCAATCTTAGTAACAGTTTTTCAGATTTTGCCAGGGTGAGGGGGATGATGTCCAGACATATTATGGAATGCTGTACAAATATTTGTACACTTATGAATTAGAAACAGCCTATCTTAGAACCTTTGTTGGGGGGGGGGGGGGAGGGGGGGGGGCATTGTGTACTAAGGCATACTGCACGTCAATGGTGCACTTGCTTCAACCAATGCTAATCCTGCTTGTGTGGAGTTAGTGTGTTGGGGACCTGACAGTTTTCTTGCCATTGCTTCCTCAACCCATAAAATTGTTGTGGTCATGATTAGCCATCGTGCAGAAATATGTGACCTTAAACACCAATAAATAAATACATAAATTTTGGTTCTCCAAGGGATTTTCTCTTGGAAACTTCATTTCCATGGAGAATTAAGAAATAAGGACAGGCGGTTGTGTTAGTTTGGTAAGTATATAAGAAACAATATTTGGTATAAAATTTTAATTTTTGTTACTAATGTTGAGCACGGAATTATAATTTTAGTTAACGATCACCAGTCTGTAAGCTATTCACATTTTTTGCAGCTGCTCAGTGTGGTAATGGTGTACCAATATCAGTGTCTCATGAATTTGTATTCTTTGCAATTTTACCTTGTTTATGAGTATTAATGTATACAATTCTGTTTTTTCTGTTAAGTAACTAGTCAAACAATGGATATTGAATAACAGAAAAAAAGGGAGAAAAAAGGATAGAATAAATGTTAAGTTTATCTCCAGAATACAGGAGTGACCAGTTCCCTGTTACATGTAATTCAGTATTTTGCAATGGCAAAATGTCTATTCAGTTAACATAGTTCCATTGTGCAGTCTTACAGGAAAGCCGGTGTTTGCTTTTTAGTTCACTTGAACCAGGGTATAAACATCTGCTTAAGTCAAACAAAAATAGACATTTGGTTCTTCAGCATGTAATTTTTCAAATGAACAAGTGAGGGAAGTTTTTATTTCTTTTTTTCTCTTCTGTTTGTTCTACCCCTTTTTCGGAAAATATATAGTGTCCACATAATATTTTGGCTATTTTCTGCAGAACAGAGTAAACTGTTTACAAAACAGACATAATGAACATACTCTGTATTTTAATCCTGATTTACTGCAAAAACTGGCAAATAAGTATACATCAATCAAAAAAGGAAAAATTTTAAAGTCTCAAAATTTCATTCTAATTTTGGAAGACTGCTAGCTAATAAAAAAGTTCAACAAGGTGGTTTCTGTGAGAGTTTTCCCTGAGAACAAAAAAATCCTTTTGTATTGCCTTAACCCTCTCCTTCTGAGTTCCAAATGGAAATACCACATACAATAATGGCAATGGGGATGGAGCGTGTCCATTTTTTATTGAAGGATAGTTCAATAATAATGTTATCCAACAGAGGTATAGGGCTGTTGGATAATATTAGAACTTACCCTCCCTAACTTTTGCTGATCCCTTTCATTGTTTGCTGACCAACCTCCAAATTAGGTTTAATCCCACAAACAGTCATTTCAGGGCTCTGTGGCTCCCAGTTCTAAAAGACAATCTTGATACCTGGGAAATTCATAGACCATCATATGAATGATTGCGTATTATGGTTTGAGATTATGGTGAATATCAACTTCTTCCAGGACCATCATTGCCGCTGGAGCTATGGTTTAAACGAATGGGAATTTCCTGGTTATCAGTTCAAAAAATCAGTCCTAATTCCCAGGAAATTCATAGACCAGAGTTGGGAATCAAAGGCTGCATAATGCAACCTTTGATTTCCGGTTCTGTCCTATGAATTGCCTGGGTATTGGGACTGATATTCAGAAAAGAAAACTGGAAAATTCCTGGTGTCATGTCAGACTTTCAACAACGAGAACTGGAAAATTTCTGTTACTGGGATTAAACCTTACTCCTTATTTCCTTATAAGCAAAGATTTATGTGAACTGGTTTAAAAAGTTTTTATCAGAATTGGATTATTGAAGTTCAAAAGATACATTTTCATGGATTAAATTGAGGGTGATCCCTTGAAAAATTTTCATAATCCACTTTTCAAATGTTTTTATACCCTCTACAACAAATGGGTGTAGGGGGCAGGGGGTTGGGGAGTATACTGGTATCAGCTTGTCTGTCCGCCTGTCTATGGACATAATTTTTGTCTGGAGCTGTTCTTCGAAAGTTAGTATGGACGTTCATTACCATGGGAACCTGTGCACCTGCGATTAAAGTTTTGATCAGACATTTTGGCCAGTAGAATATTTTTGTCAGGAGATGTTCTCAAACATTTATGGGTCGATTCCTTTGAAACTTGGTATGGATGTTAACTACCATGGGAACCTGTGCACCTACACTTATAGTTTCAATCAGACTTTGTTTCCCAGAGTTATGCCCCTTTTCATTTTAGAATATGGCGGTGGGAGTATCGAAGGCCCATCTGGGACAGACCTCTCATTTTAACTCAGCAAGATACGTGTACATCTAAGTACTTTTTAAGTATACATTAAACTTTTGTAGGCAATGCAGTACTGCTTGAAATTGAAGGATGAGAGGGCAGGAAAAGCCAAATCTGAAGTCTTGGATGAAGATTCAACAAGTAAAGAGGTCTGTTAATTTTAAAGTTGCTTTCTCTTCTTAAATGTCTTAGTGTCCAGGCCAATCTGAGCTACAAAGACACTTTGACACTTTTTTCTGTGAGTCTTTCTTAACTCTTCACCTGAACATAATTGTCATAAATGGCCAGTGCTATTTACAAAAATTGCCATTCAGATTTTTTATCTTTTAAATTTTTGCCTTCAAAACATAGCTTATGACCTGGTATGAGATTTGCAAGCACATTCCAATGAGGGTGTCATAAGCTGTGTTTTTGAGTAAAAAAGAAATGAAAATGTATAGTTGTTTAAAAAAATTTCAAGTGTCCTGTAGTCATGTTATGTGATGGGTTAACTGTTTACACCAAAAATAAGCTTCTTATAAAAGTACCAGTTTTTTCTCATATAACAATCTTCTGGTTTGGGAAAACTCAGGCATGCTTTGTAGCATGTGGAGCATTTCAGGTTTGTCATGGGTTCCTTATATGATCTTAACCCTTTACCCAACAAATTGCCCACATAATATGCAAATTCAGTAGCTGAAAAAATATTATTTTTCGAAACATTTCAACAAAACCATATCATGTGACCCCTCTTTGGAACGAGCTTGTTGAGCTCGTTCCAAAGAGGGGTCACATAATGTGGTTTTGTTGAAATTTTTTGAAAAAATTTAAAAAATGATATTTAAAATAAAAAATTTTGAAATTGTCTGCTTTTGGGTAAAGGGTTAAATTAAACATTACTGGTTGGACTTCAAACCAAAGGTTCCACAGTTTGATCCTCATAAGGATTTTTTGTGTTGTGTCCTTGGGCAAGACACTTAATCCTGATTGCCCATGTGGGGGCATGGTGGTGCTGTGTACTAAGGCATACCGCATGTTGATAGTGAACTTGTCCTCAACCAATGCTGACCGTACTTGTGTGAAATTAGTATGTTGGGGAGTCTGACATTACAGTTGCACGGTGGTTCTTTGCAGGTACTCTGGCTTTCTTCACCCATAAAACAGTCTGACATGAGGTAACCCTGGCTGTCGAAAATGTTAAAAAAGATGTTTAGTTCCCAAAGTCAAATACCAAACAAGATTTACATGCTGGTCTATCATGTTCAATATTACATAAATAAAACCCTGTAGACATGATGATAAACACAAATGTTCTTGGCATTCAAGAATGATTGCCCAGGGTAACTGGAAATTAAATAATTGAATATCTCTACTGGTAAAACATGTACCTACTTCTATCGACAGACCTGAGGCCAAAAAAAAAATGTTTTGATTCGCAGGCAATCCCTCACTGGAATTGAACCCCTCTTTGAACATTTTTAGCTCACCTGAGCGAAGCTCAAGGGGAGCTTTACTAATCACTTTCTGTCCGTCGTCCGTCGTCCAGTGTCCGTCGTCGTCCGTCCGGCGTTAACTTTACATTATCGACTTCTCCTCCTAAACCACTAGCCCAATTTTATTCAAATGTTGGCTAAATGTTTATTACCTAATGCCAATTCAGATATGTTCAAATGAAGTTGCCCCTCCTCCTGGGTGGTGCCACGCCCCCAAGGGGCACCAAAATCTTTGTAAATCTTCTTCTCATGAACCAGCAGTAGCAGAGACTTGATATATGGTGTGCAGCTTCCTTTTGAGGTGTAGACTCAGATTTGTTCAAGAGAAGTTTGTGGGGCTATACTTGGCGTCGTTATGGGAGGGGCAAAATTTTTTGCCCCGCCCAAAATTTCTATTTTCCAAACCGAGAGGCTGATTTGAACCAAATTTTATGTGAGGGCTTATTGGGTCATGAGTACTTGATTTATGCAAAAAAAAAATTTCCCGCAGCCCCGTGGGAACCGCAGGAGCTAAAAATAGAAAAAATTTAAAACGCCCATATCTCCAAAACTGCACGGCATTGATAATTTTTATTTGGTGTGCAGCTTCCTTAGGACCAACAGAAAGGACTGGTAAAAAAAATTGCCATCGGTTTTATCATAGGGTACAGTTTCGGGACTTTGAAAAAGTGCTGAGTCAGCACTTTTTAACACTGTAGGCAATGGGAAAAACATTAAAAAATCTTCTTCTCCAGATCCAGCAGGCAGAATCTTTTGATATTTGGTATGCAACATTGTAGGGTGGATCTGATTCAAGTTTGTTCAAATCGGCCCCCTGGGTTCATATTTGGGCTCAGTATAGGAGCCCGATTTTGAACTTAGTGCATTTCTGGCAAATTTCTTAAAAAATCTTCTTCTCCAGATCCAGCAGGCAGAATCTTTTGATATTTGGTATGCAACATTGTGGGGTGGATCTGATTCAAGTTTGTTCAAATCGGCCCCCTGGGTTTATATTTGGGCACAGTATAGGAGCCCAAATTTGAACTTACTGCATTTCAGGCAAATTTCTTAAAAAATCTTCTTCTCCAGATCCAGCAGGCAGAATCTTTTGATATTTGGTATGCAATGTTGCGGGGTAGATCTGATTCAAGTTTGTTCAAATCGGCCCCCTGGGTTCATATTTGGGCTCAGTATAGGAGCCCGATTTCGAACTTAGTGCATTTCAGGCAAATTTCTTAAAAAATCTTCTTCTCCAGATCCAGCAGGCAGAATCTTTTGATATTTGGTATGCAACATTGTGGGGTGGATCTGATTCAAGTTTGTTCAAATCGGCTTCCTAGTTTCATATTTGGGCTTACTATAGAAGCTCGAATTCGAACTTAGTGCATTTCAGGCAAATTTCTTAAAAAATCTTCTTCTCCAGATCCAGCTTCAGAATCTTTTCATATTTAGTAAGCAACATTGTGGGGTGGATCTGATTCAAGTTTGTTCAAATCAGCCCCCTGGGTTTATATTTGGGCTCCGTATAGGAGCCCAAATTTTAACTTAGTGCATTTCAGGCATATTTCTTAAAAAATCTTCTTCTCCAGATCCAGCAGGCAGAATCTTTTGATATTTGGTATGCAACATTGTGGGGTGGATCTGATTGTGATTCATGAACGTATTTATTTGTAAAGTTGATAGAATCTTAGACAAAATTTGCAGAAAAGATCTACTATAGAAGGGGTGGTATCCAGGGTGAACCGTTTACCCAAATCTAGCAGTACTAATGCATTATTCACACAAATCTCCGTTCAAATTTTATGACCCCTCATTGGAACACACACATTCAGCTTATTCCAACAAAGGTCATATGCCATGTTTTCGAGACAAAAGAATAAAAATTTTAGTTATTCATGAAATTTTTAGGCAACTGTTGTCTGTTATTCACATTGCTTCATGAAATTTCAGTACTTTTAGAAGTTACCTCAGTAATCAAGGGTTAATTCCCCTTAATTAAATGTCGCTTCTAAAAAACAACCACTTTGCATATCTTACCTTTTTACCAGCATAACTGCCAAAACTTGTCAGCATTCTTCGCAAAAATCGCTATTCAAATTTTAATTTTTGTCTCTTAAACATACATGTACTTATCGCTTGTAAATACCCCATTGGAATGAGCTTTTTGAGCTCATCCCATTGAGAGGTCGCACACCATGCTTTTTGAGTCAAAAAAGCAATTTTTTAGTTATTCCAGAATTTCGTACGTAAAACACAGCTTTATGACTTCACATTAAAATGAGCTCTCTAAGCTTGTTCCAATCAACATTCATGCACTATGTCTTTCACACAAAAAATAAAATTTTCCATTTATTCTTATTCAGGAATTTTGTTTGCAAGAACACTCTTAACCCCCCCCCCCCCCCACACACACACACACACACACACACACACACACACACAAACACAGACACACACATCTAAAAGTTCGTCAGCAAAAAAACAGTTACTTCAGTTTTTAAATGCATTATAGGAACAACTTGCCTAATCAAATTTAAATACTTTTGCATCATTCTGTATCTAGAACAAACCATTTACCATATCTTTACGCAAAATTCTCCAGCATCATTCACAAAAAAACACCATTATTTATATATTCACATTTCTGTCTCAAAAATATACCTGATCTTCCCATACCCCTATTGGAATAAGCTGTTTGAGCTTGTTCCAATGATGATAAAAGTACTAATATTTTGGAAAATTTGTGAAAATTTTTGTTTTCTTGCATGCAAATATATACATGTAGCACATGGAAGATATCCACAGTTGGGGAGAGATGTCCATGGCTATCTCTTCACATTCCTTGTTTGTGCTACATGCTAAACCAGTTTGTCTGCAGAGATAAATTTGCTTTATTAAAAATCATTGGAGATTGGCCACACACCAATGATTTTAAATAAAACTAATTTTAGGTAACAAATGTTGAACTTCAAACAAAATCTATCACTCAACCAGTTAATGTTGATGAGGCATGACATGGTGAAGGTGACCTAAAATACTTCTTAGAGTCACTTTGTCAGGTGAGCGATTAAGGCCACTTGGGGCCTCTTGTTTTTTTAACTTCCAATATTACTATAGAATCAAGACACTAAAAACTTTTTAACGTTTTCTGATTGATGTCTGCAACTGAAATATAAAGAGCACAGCTAAAGACAGTCTGCATCTTGTGTCCTTGCAGTTGTTTCTATGAAAGTTTTGGCTGCCTGTATAGGCAGCCAAGACTTGCCTAGAAATAACTGCCAAGGCACTTAGAATGTAACATGCAAATTTCCCAAGAAACTGCATGTTGGGGTACCTGTTCTGTTAAGGTAAAAAGTGATCAAAGTCAGAATTATGCCCTAGAGTGCAAAAAAGTCACTTATTTGTATATTTATGCACTTCATGTATATTTTTTGTGTGAAAAGATTGCAGAAAGCCTTTCAATACATGCTCCATGTGTGCCAGAAAGAAATTAAGATTAAAAATAGAACCCTTCCTCCCTCACTGATGTGAAAAAAAAATTCCCAGTGATCTCTACAACAGCATTTGGAAGTCTGCACTTTACAACACTCTTTGTTGATACTCTTTGGAGAGTAACATTAAGTATTTGTGTGTTTCTGTGCATGTTTCATTGCTGATTATTGATTTCCATATTTTGAATTTGTGACATGCTATTGTAAACTGGGTAAATAAACGGGGGAAAGGTAGTGTGCAGAGTATCAAAGTGGATGGGGAAAGTACAGAAGATAAAGGCCGTATCGCTTCAGAGTTAGTCAAGCACTGGGAAAAGATAAACGATAGGCGATGGGGCAGTGGGTCCCCACCAAAAAGAAATACACTGGTGGAGGAGAACCTATCCAATCGTGTATGTAGCGAAATAACGGCAGAAGAAGTGCGGAACGTGGTCTCGAAATTAAAAAATGGTAAAGCGGGAGGGACTGATGAAATTCCGAATGAATTCCTCAAAAATGGAGGGGAGGCACTTATTGAAGTCCTGACAAACCTTTTCAACCTGGCTCTGCGAAAGCAAGAGGTCCCCAGAGAGTGGAGGGAAAGTAAGGTGTCGTTCATACACAAAAAGGGGGATAAGGAAGTTCTAGATAACTATAGGGGGATATCAGTTAGTAGTAACATCGGAAAAGTATTCTGTAAGGTCATATACGGTAGACTAGAGGAAGTTATAGAAGAGAAAGGTTTTTTAGGAGAAATTCAAAATGGTTTCAGGAAAGGACGAAGAGTCACTGATCACCTATTTACACTCACCCAACTGATAGAATCAACAAAGGCTGAAAAGAAAAAGATGTTTCTGGCATTTCTAGATGTGAAAAAAGCGTACGACCGAGTGTGCAGGGAAGGTATGTGGCGAAAGCTCGAGGGCATCGGACTGGGGGGTGACTTTGTGGGAATCATGAAAGCACTGTATACAGATGTGCAAAGCCAACTCAGTCTAGGGAGTATCACTACAAAACGAGTCCCTATGGATATAGGCCTCAAGCAGGGGTGTATCTTTTCACCGATTTTGTTTGCATTGTATGTTAAAGATTTAGGGGACGAACTAATTCAGAGTGCGGAGGGGGTAAATGTTGGGGACATAAAGATACCAGGCTTATTCTTTGCGGACGACATGGTGTTAATGTCTAGAACTGAACAGGGGCTAGAGAAACTGCTGGAAATTGTTGGTAGATATGGGAACACTTGGCGGCTCGAACTAAATGAAAATAAAAGCAAGGTAATACCCGTTGGACGCAAGGTAGATATGACGAAGAGATGGAGAGTGGGGGAGTTCTCAATCCCCGAAGGGGAAAGCAAACAAATCACTGTAGGAGAAACGGGAGAGTATGAGTATCTAGGGGTAAGCATAAATATAACGGGAAGAGGGGTGTACAGAAATTACTCAGCCAAACTGATTCTGAAGGGGAAAAGAATTCTGAACCAACTAAAACTTTTAGGGAAAAATAGTTTCAACAAGGTCTTTGTGGGGAAAACACTGTGGGAGAGGGTGGGTTTACCAAGTATAACGTATGGCACGGACGTGATTCCATTAAACCAAACCGTTACTAAGAAGTTGGAAAATACTCAAAATGATGCCGGCAGATGGATAACAGGGTCGAGTAATGCTGCAGCTTTGGAAGCAGTAAGGGGGGAGCTTGGGTGGATGAAAATCAAGGACAGGGTAGATTTGGGAAAACTGTGTTACTTTAACTACTTGAGAAACCTGCCTGACAACCGGTGGTGCAAATTGATGCTCGATACCATTTGGAATTCTAATATAGAAACGGGGTGGTCAAAACATGTGAGGGAACTAATGGACAATTACTCTATAGAGGTCACAAACATAGAAGTAGGAATGAAAGAAGGCAAAAGGTTTGTCAAAGAGAGAGTCATGGAAGATCTTGCCTTACAAATTACAACATCTGTAAAGTAATTATCCAATGATAATAAATCTAATTGACACTCACAAAAATTCAATGTGGTTCAAGTCGCGTTTTTGAGTTACCCTGGATCATGTAATAAATAGAATCTACAACGGATCCCTATTTTGTAGCTCTATTTACAAAAATCGTCCAGTAAATTAGGTCTTGGCCTCGCTAAAGCTCGGCCAATACCTAATTTACTGAACTCGTTTTGTAAATAGAGCTATAAAATGGGAACCCGTTGTAGATCCTCTATTTATTACACAAATCTAACCTGTGATATGGATACCATGTAATGTTTTTACCGTGTTGACGGACGGACGTATAGGTGAAGCACTATATTTTTAAAACTGTTTCATATATATGAGTGAAGTTTCTAAAACCGAATACAATAACCAACATATTTCAAGAAGTCTGCCACATTGAGTTTACCCTCACGCCTATCCTCACACAGTTTTACAAGTTTCTTCTGAAGTTTAACTGTGTGGTATTATTAAAACAACAAAGCTATACCTCAAAGAAGTAATGGAACAGAAGA
The DNA here is from genome assembly GCA_031216915.1 of Pictodentalium vernedei. NCBI lineage: Eukaryota > Metazoa > Mollusca > Scaphopoda > Dentaliida > Dentaliidae > Pictodentalium > Pictodentalium vernedei. The sequence continues at coordinate 475,567,931 of CM062296.1, forward strand.
CACAAGCTAGTATCCCAGCAATTTGAGCAAAATTGAAAACTTGAAAGTGCAGATAGCTTGCAAAACGGTATTACTAAAACAACAAAGCTATACATCAAAGAAATAATGGAACAGAAGACACAAGCTAGTATCCCAGTACTTTGGAGATTTGTTGTTATAACAACAACAACAGCCATCTGTACTTTTAATGGTTAAGTACAGATGACTTGCAAAATGGTGTTACTGAAACACAAGACACAAGTTAGTATATATATAATGTCTGAGGGGGTTTTGTCCTGAGGGTTTTTTTCCCTGAGGGTTTTTGTCCTACGATGCAAAAAATGAGGGGGTTTGGTCTGATGGGGTTTTGTCCTGAGGGGGTTTTGCATGGCTTCATGCAGGTGATTTTAAAAGCACATGCATGCACACACACACTTGCATGCATGCATTTATACATACATGCATGTGCATGCATGCACACACAGCATGCATGCACATAAACATACACACACACACACACACACACACACACATGCATGCACACATGCACGTGCACACATATCATATATTTCATTAAACTCGTTTTGTGTCCCATACTAGTACTGTTTGCATAATACATTTGATATCTTTATTATAGCATGAATTCCACCAAAGTCTGACTGAAGAAGATGAACAAGATGATGATGAGGAAGTCACTGATACAACCAAAGAGTTATTCAGGTAAAAGATGATGTTTTGGGTCCTTTTTCTGGAAGGTAGAGAATCATTTGAAAAGTTGCTTTGATAGTACACTAGAGACCACCTTACCCTTTAGCTGTCAAATCAGCTGCATCCGCATATGTAATTTGTAAATTAAGCAGTTGAAAAAATTTATATTTTTATACTGTACCAATGACCCAGACTTAGCTGGTGCTAACTCTAACAAAACCAGGGCCAAACACAAATTTTGCCCCCCAATCCCCAAAATTTGCATCCAAAACAAAAAGAAATCATGTCCTAAAGGACCTCCATACTACGCCTCTACTGCGCATGCGCAGTGACGCAGACGTCCCGAAATTGGCGCCAATTATCATTCTCTGTTTGGCCCTTCATCAGTCAACATCTCACTGATCTTTGTGCTTGTAAATCTCAGTTTAAAGGATGCCAGACACGTAATTTTTGGAGAAAATGTGATTCTAAGGAGGATAGAAGGAGGAGAGGAAAAAGAAGTGACAAAAAATAATCAGGGCTGTACTTAAAATTTTTTGATGAAATTATGTTAAGTTGCCTATTTTCGAGGCATGGGCCTGTTGTTGTCATTCTTGCTAATTGTTGCACTGCTTATTCAGTGTTTCCTCTCCCCTAGCCTTCTAAAGTCCCCCCTTGCAATTCTCCCATGCTTTTGGCATATTTTTGAGAAATTTCATTTCTAAAATTTCCTGGGAGAGTTGCTTGGTTACAGAATGTTTTTTGTTATTTTCCCCATAGTTACGTTTTCACCCATGGGTGTATAACATTTGTGTTCTGCATCTTCCATCTGATGTTCTGCAGATTCTCCCCTGGGAGTCTCTGTTTTGCATCAGATAGAGTGTAATTGATGACTGATTCCGGGCCAGTTTTTTCAGTGCCTGGAGTCATGTTTTCTGGTGTTTTTACACTGTTTGTTTTCATTGGCAACAGCCTTTTTTGAGGGGGGGGGGGGGGGCTGTTTGCCTTTGCTGTAGTTTATCTCACTATAAGATACATTTATATTATCCGTAAGTGTCTCATTAATTATTTAATATAAATTTAAAATTTTTGACCACACTTTGCCATCGGATCCATCGGGGCTCAACGTTACTTTTCAGCAACTTGGGCTTCGCTGAAAAAATATTTTTTCAAAATTATTTTGTTTTGCAATTGTTTTTTCATTTATTAATGGATCATGTTATTATGTATCTTTGTGTCAGGGGTTTTTGCGAGTAACTAGGACTTATTGTTGTTCTTTCACAATGAAGGGATGTTTTTCAAATTGTAATAGGAAGAAATCTTCCTCTGACTTTCATGATCATTGTATTAATTGTAGTCAGTGTTCTCGCATTAATCCCTGTCCTATATGTGAATATTGGGATGAGAAACATTGGAAACGTGTGTCACGATATGTTGTTTCTGGAGAAAGAGCGATGCTGGCTCTTTCTCCGCAAGGTCACTCTACTCTCTCAGTTTCTATTTCAGAGGAACCAGAACAGGGTGATGTTTCCATGTTATCTTCTACAAGTGTGCGTCCGTCGTCACAAATGAATTCAGAGCTAGCGGCAAAAGTGCTCATGGAGATTAGACAAATGTCGTCCGCTAGCTCGCCCGGTGTAGCATCCATTCACCGAATGGTTCGGCAGCCGGGTTCGTCCGATGCGGTCCAAGAGGAAATTTTGGGTGATGCGAGCACTATAAACATAATAGATGCACACCCAGTGACGGCGGATAGTAAGCGAGAACGGAGGAAGCCTTTGAGTCCGGTTCCTAGCTCATCCAGGTCCAGCCGGGCCGCGAGCGAGAGAGGCCCCTCTCTCGTACAACAACATCTGGGACCAGATGTTGTGGTACAAAATGTGTCTTTAGCGGAGCATACGTCCGTCGCTCGGGACGCTCCGTTGTATAAGCAGTCCGCAGAGACTGTTAAGGCTTCCTCTTCTCGTCAGCGCACACGACCGCACCTTGGCTGCGTGACCGCCGATATATTACCAGCTTCGCCAATCAAGGATTCTTCGGCGACCAGGTCACACCATCCGGCAGCCAGGGATTCGAGACCGATGGACTCTGGACGTTCGCATAGGAAAAGAATGCGGGAGCCATCTGATGCGGAGCTGCCCTCGGCGAAGCAGCGAAAGACTGCGCCTCCGCAGGTCTCGACGCCGGACATTCTTGTGCAGATAGCACAGCTTATCGCAGCATCCCAGCAGCCGACAGAAACGGTGTCGGATCGAGAATTATCCGACGGCGCTGGGTCGGTACGCTCCGCCGAAGCATCGGGGGCGGACGACCGGGAACATCATGAGGTCCGACCGGATGGTGAAAGGGATACGGATGACTTGGAGCTATCCCTTTCGGAACAACATAAAGCTGCCGTGGACTTCATCCGGCACTTTCTCCCTCAAGTTGTTCCGTCGGGCCAGACTGCTGCGCTTCCGGACAAGAGAATTATAGCGTCATTGGACTCTGAATTTTTTGAGCGGTTCAGGGACATCGCTCCCGGAGTTTCCGTCGCAGTCCAATAATGTTGCAAGAACATTTGAATTATTGAACGACGCTATATTTAAACTTGCTTCCAGGACGGGGAAAGTAGGTTTCTTGTCCGCTAATACTCTCAACCTGCCTTTCATTAATGCAAGGAATAAATTTGATACGGCAGGACAGGGTATACCGAGAGTTCCTCTGCGTATGGACGACGAGGCGGAAGACTTAGAGCTATCATTACCGTCGTCAGCTTCTATTCCAACCGCGGTGTTGGAAACAGCTATTGCGTCTAACAGAGCCAATTTAGATGCCTTATCTTACGCAGATCACCTTACTAAGGCATTATCACTGCGCCTTCAGGGAAAAGAGTTTCAGGATATACAATCCTCTTTAAGACTTCTTTCAAGGGCAGTAGCTTATTCCACGTGTAACTCCGCCCTTTCAGTGGCAAATCTGGAGTTGGTTAGATGTGACGCAGCCCTAGCTACATCCACACTAGTGGATTCTAAGGTGAAGAACTCTCTTAGAGTCGCTTCGGTCTCAGGAGAACTTCTCTTTGACGGCAAGCTTTCCGCTATTTATGATAAAATTACAAAGAAAGCTAAGGATTCTCTGTTGTTCAAATCTGCTCCTAAGAAGTCGGATACAGCAGACACGAATAAGACAGGCACTTCTGGGTCTAATGCGCCCAAGAGAGGTTCCTATAGAGGTTCCGGTGCGTCCTCTTGGTCTTATTCGAGAGACCGTCAGCATAGCGACTCTCATTCGGGACGTCCTTCAGGCCGGGACAATCGGTCGGATGCCCCGAGGTCGACGGGGCGAGGTGCGGGTCCTGGAAGACGTGGTTTCTCCTACCGCAGGCCTCGCAGGTCCAGGAGGTGATGGCTTAAACCTCTATCGCGTTCCGGTTGGCGGAAGGTTGTCGAGCTTTTCACAAGAATGGGCGTCGATTACGGACGACCCTTGGGTGAGAGGAGTGACTTCGGAAGGTCTAAAGATATCCTTCAAACGAAAGCCTCCATTAACTCGAAGTCCAAAGTGGACTCATCTTCCGTCAAATCCGCAGAAAAGAGACGCTTTGTTATCAGAGGTGCAGTCTCTTTTAATGAAGAACGCGGTAGAGGTCGTAGAAAACCAGGAATCTCCGGGATTCTACAGCCATCTGTTTCTGGTTCCGAAACCAGACGGCTCATTCCGTCCAGTCATAGATTTGAGCTGGATAAACAAGCTGATTGTCGCTCCGAAGTTTTATATGGAGACGATTCGATCGGTCAGAGCGAGTATTCGGGTGAACGATTATGCAACGAGCATAGATCTCAAAGATGCGTACTTTCACGTCATGGTACATCCGACATTCCGAAAGTATCTACGCTTCGCAGTCCTAGGAGTGGTGTATCAATTCCAGGCGATGTGCTTCGGATTGAATCTAGCACCCTGGGCTTTCACTCAGGTAATGAACTCGGTAATGATCTACTTCCGAGCTCATTCGTCTGCGGTAACGTCGGCCTACCTGGACGACATTCTTCAGAGGTACGGCAACGAGTTAACGCTTCAGAACGATGTTCAGAATCTTCTTCTATTGCTCCGACGTCTCGGTTTTATAGTAAACGAGGAGAAGTCGGATCTGGTGCCGTCCAAGTCATTCACTCATCTGGGAATGAGCTTCGAGACGCACAACAATCTCGTTCGTCTGCCGTTAACCAGAGCGAAATTAGTCAGTTGTTACGCTCGCTATTGTCTGCATGCAGACAAAGTCACGGCGAGAGAATTTATGAGACTGATAGGTCTGTGCGGAGCCGCCGCGGATCTCATTCCGATGGGGCGGTTACGCACACGTCCTCTTCAAATTTTCTTGACTCAGAATTGGAGTGTGAAAATTCATTCGCTCGATGTAGACGTTCTCTTGTCAGATCAAGTGAAACAAGAGATTCAGACTTGGGCAAACATTCAGTGGTTAACTCAAGGAGTTCCGCTGCAGTTGCCGGATCCGAGTTTTACCGTTATGACGGATGCCAGTCAAACAGGTTGGGGTGCATCATTAATCCCAACGGATTCGAGATGCCAGGGTCTTTGGGATCCACAATTCCTGTGCAAGCACATAAACATCAAGGAAATGATGTCAATTTGGCTTGCGTTACGTCACTGGATGGACATTATTCACGATGCTCATGTCCAAATCCTATCCGACAATACGACAGTAGTGGCGTATATACGGAATCAGGGAGGCACTCATTCAGTTCCGTTGTTCAATCTAACGGAAAGAATCCTTCTGTTTGCGCTAGAACATCACGTTCTTCTTTCGGTCCGTCACATACCGGGTCGTCTGAATGTGCTAGCAGACTCCCTTTCACGAAAGGGTCGCTTGTTGCCGTCGGAGTGGACTCTCAACAAACAAGTATTCAATCAGATTTGCTACCAATGGGAACGGCCAATGATAGACTTATTTGCGACACATCTCAACAATCAGTTGCAGACGTATGTGTCTCCGTGTCCGGATCCAAGAGCATTTGCAGTAGACGCTCTGTCGATCCCTTGGGACGGAATGATAGGATATGCGTATCCTCCAGTGCCGTTAATTCAACAAGTATTGCTAAAGATAAAACAATCTCAATGCAAGATTCTGTTGGTAGCATCTCTGTCGCCACAGAGACCGTGGATAAATCTACTCAGGTGTCTGTTGTGGGACCTACCGCGGAAGTTTCCTCCATGGGAGGATCTTCTTTCGCAGGGGAAATCGCGCCAACTCCATCACAACCCGCAAGGTCTCAACCTTCACGTTTTTCCGTTGTGCGGTCCTTCTTGCATGGCAAGCACTTTACAGGACGAGCAGTGGAAGCGATTTCTAACTGTAGGAGGACCTCCTCTTCGCTAAACTATGCGGCTAAGTGGAAGGTTTTTCGTCGTTGGTGTAGGGATCATTCTGTAGATATATTTGATCCCTCTATACCAGACATTGCAAACTTTCTAGTATACTTGTTTGACGAAATCAAACTGCAGCCTGTTACTATAAAGGGTTATAGATCTATGTTATCTGATACCTATGCACATCATGATAGTTTACAAATTGGATCTAATGTCTCTTTATCGAAGTTGGTTAGAAACTTTTCGATAAATAGACCCAGAACTCTTACATTAATTCCTAAATGGAATTTAGCTTGGGTTCTTCTTAAATTGAAGGAAAAGCCATTTGAACCTCTTGGGACAGTAGATTTCAAATTCTTATCTTATAAGACAGCTTTTCTCTTAGCTTTCTCATCTGCTAGAAGAGTCAGTGAGCTTCATGCACTATCGGTGGATGATTCTCATTATCGTAGTGTTGGGAACACTATCACCTTCACTACTAATGTGGGTTTTTTAGCTAAGAATCAGGCTCCTAATAAATATCCGGAACCTATTGTCATTAAGGCTCTTCCGTCTTCAGACGGGCGTAGGCCTTTACTCTGTCCTGTTAGAGCATTACGTATCTATAAACAGAGATCTCAGTTTATCAGAAGGGACGGAAACGTTTCTTTCTGTCTTTGATGCCTAATAGAAAGGACATTTCAGTCCATTCTATTGCTAGATGGATTCAGTTAACTATCCGTACTGCTTATGAAGATTTATCTTCTTCTCAGCAGTCTGTGCTTAAGATTTCTGCTCATGAAGTAAGAGCTCTTTCTACTTCCTGGGCTTATGCTAATAGTGTTGCTATTACAGATTTAATGAAGGCTGCTTATTGGTCTCAGCCATCCACATTTACGAATTTTTATCTCAGAAATATTGAGTCCATTTCTGGAGACCTGCATTGTTTAGGTCCGTTATCTGTTGCTCAGAATGTCGTCCACTAAACAGTTGTAACTATAGTTATGCAGGCTTTCTATTCCGGCAGTGACTCCGTCCGGCTGCCCTCTTCGCTCTGGGCTATTTGACCCAGGGGAAGGGGGGGGGGGGGGGGTGGGGGGTGTTCCCTTAGGTCACCTGCTTTATAGCGAAAAGCAAGGGAATGCCTCCTCCAAGTCAGTATTTCTGAGTCGCTTCCCGGGATGGTTTTAAAGTGTAATATTAATGTTAAAATTCATTCATGTCTTATTTTTAAAGTGTAGCTCGGTGTGAAGCATTTGTATATGTCAAGTGTCAAACGGGCTTTAATATACAATACTCGGACACTTTTAAATGACTATAAAGAGTCTCAATTCTCTGGACTACTTTATTTATTGGCTTGCTTTAAAAATAATTAGTATAAGGGTTATACTGGATGTTAATAGAGAACATGAATGTTATTGTGCTCAATTATTAAGGGTAGTGTATCTTTCTAATTTAATATTAAATAAGAAAGATACATGTAAAGCCTAATACTCCTTTTCTCCTTAAGGGGTTACCTCTTTACTATATAGTTGAGCTTATTGGATTTTCCTCTATGTCCTAGGCCCTCCAGCCTGTTTACTATTCAGCTAAGTCTGGGTCATTGGTACAGTATAAAAATGTTAAAAAATTTATAGTAATTTATATATTTTTTATACTTACCAATGACCCAGACGGGGATGGCCCTCCCTGGAGTTGGGAACTCTTGCCTCCCCGCTGAGTACATAGCGCTGACCAGGCACTGCCAGTAAGAATGATAATTGGCGCCAATTTCGGGACATCTGCATCACTGCGCATGCGCAGTAGAGGCGTAGTATGGAGGTCCTTTAGGACATGATTTCTTTTTGTTTTGGATGCAAATTTTGGGGATTGGGGGGCAAAATTTGTGTTTGGCCCTGGTTTTGTTAGAGTTAGCACCAGCTAAGTCTGGGTCATTGGAAAGTATAAAAAATATATAAATTACTATAAATTTTTTAACTTTTTAAAATATTTCAACAAAACCATATCATTTGACCCCATCATTGGAACAAGCACATTGAGCTCGTTCCAGTGAGTGAGTCACATGATATGGTTTTGTTGAAATTTTTTGAAAAACTTTAAAAAAACATTTTAATCATTAAAACAATAAATTTTGATATTTTATAAGCTGGGTAAAGAGACAATTAGATATCTGTTGTAGTGTGGCCTATAATAAAGTGTAAACCAGTGTCGAATAGGAGCAAAATGGAGGCGAGTGGAAAATCGCTTACCTCAAATAAAGTATGCGAGAGTGAAAACTGTGAGGAGAGTGAATTTGATTGAGTGTTGATTTCAGTGTTTAACTTCGACTGACAAGTGTCCTTTGAAATGAATGTTTGAATACAACTGAACATGGATGGAAATTTTGACGGTGAAAATATATGTAACCTACTAAAATTAGTTCTGGATTTTAAATGGAAGATTATTAAAACTGTGGAAAATTCCAAATCGGGCACATTAATTCATGTCACTGGTGTATTAGAGCCACAGGTGTCATGTGAATAAAAGAAAACAAGGAACGGGGCAACATGTCTTTGATAAAAAAAATATGGAAGTATTAAAACGTTTCTGATCTCAGAATGGCCACCGTTTTTTTTATCTGAACATGTGTGTTCGTTTTGTGACAGGAGTAAGCTCTGGGCAAGTTGTCAATGTACAACCCTCTTACTGTTAACATTTCGTCTGTGGATGTATAAGCAAACTACAGTGTGTCGTGTTCATAATGATGGAAAGGAAGTTGTTTGGAATTGAACTTGAAATGCTTCAAATTATGAGCGATTCTTAAATATTTCCCAACATCAAAACTTAATTGAATGTTTCTGTTGACACAACTCCAAAATATGAAAACACACCCAAGAATAGAGGCGAGCGATTATTCGCGCACCATGGACAACTTTTGCATGCACGAGAATGATCGTGCACCTTTCCCATGCGTCAGTGATACACCACATTCTTTGGTTAATAAGACCATACTTGTGCTTTATTATGGCGATATATTCACATAGCATTAGTGTGATATTTAAATGTTATGGCACATGGTATATCGCAAGCCAAACATGCTCGTGACACAATAGTTTCCCAATCATCATTTGTAAATTAAATGATGAAAATCGCTCACATTTCCACTTTCAATACTGTCTTCTAAGTTGTATAACAATAGTATCACAGGCAAACATAACATACATGGTGTTAATGTTTTGTGTTTCATGGGAAAATAATGACTGACAGACATATTATTGTTATAAGAATATTGTGATATGTAGGTCCAAATGTGGCAAAAATATCTTACAAATAGGCAGTATGCAATTAGGTGCTAATGTGTAGGCTGCCTCTTTGAGGCTGCACTGCAATTGAATAACCCTGTTAATTGAATATAATTTTAAACACAAAATGATTTATCATACCATACCCTTGGTACACATTGAACCTGTTAATTGCATATAGAGTAGAGTAATTTTCTATTAATTGAATAAAAAATCTTGAAATAAATCAGGAAATTACTCAAACAACCCAAAAAACGTAGCTAGGAGGTTTTCGGGGTGGGGTGGGGGGGGGGGGGGGGGTTAAAGGGGTGTCCACAATCCCGGGAGTGAGAAATAAATTTTTCAAATTGTTGACTCTGAGTTACTGCACTGTAGGATTTAGGGGATTCTGAGAATATTTCTAAGCAGTTTGAATGACTGCAGCTAAATATCTATAAACATAATTTGATGTTTTATGACAAGGAACGAAATGACAATTTCTTGTGGTACTGTAGTCTGTAAGAAGGCCCTGTCTGCCTTCATTGGGCATTATGGCAATACATGAATGTACATGTATGGAGAAGGCTAAAAAAATTCAGTATTTAACCAATAATTTATTAATTAATCATCTCCAATATGAGGTCATGCTGAGCAGTGAGCAAACTAATCTTTTTAATTGAACTCAATGACTAACGGCTATTCATTATGCTTACAAAGTATGAGTAATGAGCTAACTAACTCAGCCTGTATGTCACAATATGTGTGAGATATTAATTCAGCAATACCGAATACAAATCCAAATTTTCAATATGGCTATATCACTCTTTCATGAGAGTACAGAGCCAAAGAAAACTGTGCATAATTTCTTGAGTAATTTTAAAAAATTTTGTTTAAAAATTCCAGGACACACTCTTACAGGGGGCATATTTTGAGTCCTAATACAAACTGCAGTCTGAGAGTGCATTGCATATAGAAGAGAACAAAATGTATAACATGACTACAGTTGTGGTATTAACCTTCAAGCCACTGAGTAGTCGGAAAATCTTGCATTGTTCAATCAGAATTCTGTCTGGTGGAGTCATCAATTGGAATTTTGAAGACTTTTGTTCAGGTACATTGCATTACTGGAGGATTGGTTCTGTGATGTAGTCTTGGTGAACTTGGACCAAAACATTGACAGAGGACAGTATTTGATGTATTATGTTTTGTTTATGCAAGCTGGAACATTCTGTGTTGCAACTTCATACTGAGCCTTCACTTTTGTTATCACTCATGTACATAATATGCCATAATTCAAGCCCAACATCACTTATTACTTGGTTGCTACTGGTAGTTGCATGTAAACAGTGTATTGTGTAGGATTTGCCACAATTTGCATTTTGTAAAATACCTGACATAAACTTTGAAAACTGATATTCTTTAACACAGTTATTAGTGAACCACACAAGTTCATCAGAGAGTTAAAGAGAATTCTTGTTACAATTTTGATTGACATGTTTGATTATTATTTAGATTTGATTAAGGTAGACTTCAGCCAGTTTGCATGACAGGGAATGAAATGTCAAAATAATTACAGTAACAAAGAAAAATCAACATTGATTCTGCATTTTCATTTAAGTATTGATTTATGATTATTTTTATAGTAATCAGTCATTTTAAAATTATTTTTCGTGTTCATAAATAAAATGTTTCAGTGTTCTATTTGTCAGGCAGTGTGTGGGCATTCTGAAGACTGACATTTGGGGCATAAGTATGCCAAGTGCTGGAAACTATGTCTATCTTTTTGTCTGTTTGTTTTGTATCTCAGGTTTCAGTTCTCGTTGAAATTTGGAATGAAGATTGTTTGTGGAAAGGGTTTTCAAATGAGTCTCTAATAATATTTCTGGCATTTCATTTTCTAGACTTATCGCTCTTTTTAACTTTGAAAATTTGCTGTTTGCTTTGTTAAATAGCCAATTTTCTGTCTGATCGCCTCGTATTCCAGGTTTGGTTTATCAGATTTCATTGAAATTTTGAATGAAGATTGTTTATGGGAAAGGCTTGCAAGCGTCATGTCCCTGCAGTAAAACAAAGAAAATACATTCAAATCACCTCCCGATTTGTGTCATTATGTCTTTGTTCTATCTCTTATGTGGATGGTTTGATCACCTCTAGACTTCATTAACAGGCTTTTCTGGCCTTCACAATTTCCTCAGGTGGGAGTAGATAAATTTTTTGTTGTAAAACCAGGCTTGTCATTTTGAAAATTACAGGAGGGCCATTATTGTTCACCTCAAATCACCCCAGGAGAGCCATTTTTGGGTTCGCCTAAAATGACCCCCCAGAGGAGCACGGTAGCTCAGTGGTAGACTGTTGGACTTCTAGACTGGAGGTCTCGAATTCAATCCCTGTCTGGGCCGACCCACATTGTATTCTTGGGCAAGTCACTTTATCTCGGTTGCCTACATGGGGGCATGTTGATGCTGTGTACTAGGACGTACTGCACAGCGATGGTGCATATGTCTTCAACCACTGTAACCGTGCTTGAGCGGAGCTTGTACAGAGTTATAATGTTGAGGAGCTGACAGTTGCTCGTCGATGCTCGGTGGTTCTCTCCGGGTACTCTGGCTTCCACCACCCGTAAAACTGTCATGGTCATGATTAGCCATTCTGCATAAGTATGTGAACTTAAACACCAATAAATAAATAAATAATCCCAGGGCGGCTATTTATAGTTTGTGGGGGCCATTTTGTTTCAGCCCGCTGGGTAGACAACTAAAATCATTTTAAGATACATGGTTTGTGTAATTATTATGTACATCATTGAGCAATGTATAGATGCAGGCTTGAATATTGGATACAAGATACCAGGTTACCATGACACTAAGAGTGAGTGTTATAGTTATTTTGCATCCAAATAACAAGGCCTGTGTCTATACATTACATGATGACGGTACAAGCCAGTGCACTGTGCTCACTGCCAAATGCTGATAACTTGGGGCGAATCAATCAGATTTGGGGGACGAATCATCCCGGCTTTGATTTTGGGACAAAACGTCCCTGGCAAATCATCAGGGGTTGAACTGGCTTGGGGATAATACATCCCATAATCATGCAAGACATGAGAGTTGTCACAGTCTGATGTACAATGTAATAACTAATTATAACTTTGGAATTGGCAGATTTCTCGCTCGTATTTGGAAAGTTACTGTCTCTGGGTGACTGTGCCGACTACACACCACAAATTTCACAAATTGTGCTTTGTTACCTCCGTTAATCTGTGAAAATTGCCATTTGAGGCAGCCGATTTTGAGGTGCCTTTGACTGAATTATTGGGCAGCAGAAATCGGGGCAGACATTTAGCATCCACAGAATTTTGAACTCAGATGGGCGGCTGCAGCCCAGGGCATTTGCCTGCCTCAAAATGACAAGCCTGGTAAAACAAAGACAATAATTTTGCTGTTTGCCTTGTAAAATAGCCAGTTTTTTTTTGTCTGTTCGTCTCGTATCTCTGGTTTGGGTTATTCTGATCTCAATGAAATTTGGGATGAAAATTGTTTATGGGAAAGGCCTTTGCAGTATCATGGTTTACTTCTTCTCTTGCCATTGTTTGGCGGTATGCACCGGGGTGGTATGCACCGGGGCATGGCCCATCTCTTGTTTTGGCTGTTTTCAGCTTGTATACATGATAACTTGAACAAATATTATTGGATTTTGGTATGTGAGACTTTCAGAACAATATTTTGTTTGAGTTTGAATACCGGTGTGGTTTGGCCATACTGTGCAGAGTTATGGGCCTTAATTAGTTAATTATTTACTGGTTTTAGCTCATTAGCATGACAACTTGAACAAATATCAATGGTTTTGGTCATCATTTGGTATGTGAAACTTTCTTAACAATATTTTGAATAAGTTTGAAAACTGGTACAGCTCGGCCATGCCGGGCAGAGTTATGGTTCTTAATTAGTTCATTTTTGCCTGTTTTCAGCTTGTTAGAGTGATAACTTGAACATATACTAAAGGATTTGGTCAATATTTGCTATGCGAGTCTTTCTTAATGTCTTCAATGGGTTTGAAAACTTGTACGTTTTTTGGCCATACTGAGCAGAGTTGTGGCACTTAATTAGTTAGTTTGTACCTGTTTTCAGTTTATTAGCATAATAACTTGAAGTAATATTGATGGATTTGGATATAATGATGAGCCTTACACATGTGAAAAAACCTGACATCCACCACACATCAGCAATGCATTAATCCTTGTATTTTCTTTTGGTTCATTGTGTTATGAAAAGAAAAAAAGAGAATATTTTTTAACCAGTCATTTAGACTGAAAACACAGGAACAGAAAAAAGTTTATTTCATAAAATCTCAACATTTCTTCAGGTGAGATTTCATGTCCACTGTGAAGATATTTTTGTTGTGTTGAATCTTGTAGAGACCATTATTTTCTTTTTTCGTTTTCTCTCACAGGTTATCAGATGCAAGTGGAAAGATGACATTTCAGAAAACAAAATCAGGAAGTATTAGTAAAAGTGATTTAGACAGCAAGGTAAATATGTGGAGAATAATAATATATCTTTATTCTGCAGTATACTAGTACATTAACAACATAACATTACAATCTACAAGAACATAAGCTAGTACACAGCATGGAAATAGCATAGCCTAAAAGGCTGTCTTCCTGCCATTCCCATAAAAAAATTTATATCAACTCGGTTTGGCATCAGTGTAACAAAAGTTCTTTTCAAAGACATGAATATTTAATAGTTTGTTTATGGATCAGGCGGCTAGATGGGATCAATAGATCACATGCTGGGAGGAGGATGAGATACCAGAGAGTTTTGATGGCAGATACAATTGGGACAGACTGGGTTGTCGCACTTGAAGTTTGGGCTGGAATAAGTACTTAAAATTTTATGTGTTGATGATTTTTTGAACTTGGGTCTACTATATTGCTGAGTTAGAGGGTCTACACTATTCCAAATTCTTGGGAAGGAGTGGAATGGCAATTCTGCAGAAAATTGAGTTCTTGGTTGGTGTGTTTCTATTTTACCAATAAATAAACAAATTCAGAAAATTAAATTAAATCTGTATTGAGGCTTTGATGAGACTCAGCAGACCTAACATTCTGTACCATTACAGGAACCATGCTTGAGTTTCAAAATTCTCACTTTGATGTCATCAAATGTTATGCCTCAGAACAGATTTGTAAATATGCAATCAAAGGAGACTTGATACCATTTCATATTTCTCTTGGCTCTGAGAATTCATGTATGCTTAACCCTTTAACCAACATAATGGCCAAAACCGGCCAGCTCTATTCACAAAAATCGCCAATTAATTTTCATTTTTTGTCTCAAAAACATAGTTTATGACCCCTCTTTGGAACGAGCTCGTCGAGCTCGTTCCAATGATGGGTCCTAACCTATGTTTTTGAGACAAAAAGTGAAAAAATTTAGTTATTCAAGAATTTTGTTTGCAAGTGTTGTCTGCTTTTCATGTTAGGTAAAGGGTTGGTGTGGATGTACAGAACCAGTTGTAATAAGTCTAGGTTTGGCTGTGTGTGTGTGGGGGGGGGGGGTGGGATAGGAGGTGTGGGGAGGGGGCATCACCCTGTATCACCCATACATAATCAAAATAGGACAAGTGTTAGTCCTATACTGCAGTCTTTTTATTGCTCATCTTGGTCACTTGTTTGTCTGAAAGAGCTTATTCTCATGCATTCATGTCTGTGTCTTTTAATGGTTTGTGGTTATAATCAAGCCTGGAAATAAGCAGACTGTCATCTGCAGAATGAAGTCCCCAAAGGGTGAATTTGGTAATGCTATCCTGTCCACTGCATGGGAAGGCATCAGCAGATTTATCCCATGGGGACCACATTCTGCAAATGACAGACTGCTTATTTCCTGGCTTGGTTATCACAGAAAATGAAGTTTGCTAATGGTTAATGCAATGTACATTGAATGGGCTACTGTTTATACAAAGTTAGAAGAGTATCAACAAAATTTCATAACACCATGCTGGGGAGTTCTAAACACAGACAGGTTATAAAGCTATCAACTTTTGCTGCTTGCAACACTCATCTGAGTTGAAGCTTTTCCTAACAAACATTTGGCCAATGCTTTTCACAAAAATTGCAATCCAAATTTGATTTTTTAAATTTTTGCTCCTGAACATAACTCATGACCCCTCATTGGAATGTGCTTATTGAGATAGAGAGAATGAGAGAGATCGTGGAGGTTGGTGCATGTGTGTGTGTGTGTGTGTGTGTGTGTGTGGAAGTGGGGTGCGCGTGATCTACCTTGCTCACAGTAAACCACTAATATTAAAAGTGTGACATATAGGCCTATAAGGCCGGGTGTGATATGTAATGATTCTAAATATACTGTAAAAAATTATACATGCACATGTCACATAAATAAAGATTACTACTACTACTACTACTATTGACCTCATTCCAGTAAAAGGTTATAAGTTATGCTTCTGAATCCAAAAAATTAACTTTTTAGTTATTAAAAATTCTGTTTATGTTGTCCACTTGTTGTGTTCAGTTAAGGGTGTCTATGGAGTAAAACCGTTTAGTTTAACCCTTTACCTAACATGAAAAGCAGACACTTGAAAAACAATTCTTGAATAACTAAATTTTTTTCATTTTTGTCTCTAAAACATAGTTTATGACCACTCAATGGAACGAGCTTGATGAGCTCGGTCCAATGAGGCGTCAAAACCTATGTTTTTGAGAGAAAAAATAAAAAAAATAATGAAAATTAATTGGCGATTTTTTAGAATAGCGCTGCCCAATTTTGGCCGTTACATTGGGTAAAGGGTTAAACAATTTTTATTTTCAATAATACAAGAGAAAAAAAGGGTTAAACAATTTTTATTTTCAATAATACATGAGAAAATAATGAAAATGGACTCATCTGATTGCTGTCATTGAACTGACATGGAAGATACATGAGGGTTCAAATGGTTAAAAATGGATTTGTTGATTTCAGAGCTGTAGTGTATCCATGATGGTGCCCAAAGTTTACAATAAAGTTATTCAATAAATTGTTATTCAAGCCACTGATGCTGAGTTGCAGGCAAAAATGTAAGATCTGTGCTTGACACAAAGTGTCTCCATAGAGATAAGGGGGAACAATTCATCCATTTGGGTAGAGGAATCCTTTAACTGGTTGAGTGTTAGAAACCACTATCATGACTCTACTGAAAAGTGCTGAAAGCCATTTTAGTGGCTTTACACTGTTTGCATAGGCTTGTTTTCTTGGAAGGAGAAGATGTTTATATAAAATTATTTTGTTACAATTTATTGGAGAGTGCCAATAAATAAATTGTGACAAAATTGTTCATGAACAAAATCTTGCTAAATAAGGCTTCTCTTCCTGGTTGCATGGCATATTTGAAAAAAAGAAATCACGTTTTGAATCATGTTTGAAAAATAATTTAGCACTCAACCAGTTAAAATTGGACAGTGAGTTGTATTTCCCCTCTGCACAGTTGAATAGAAATTATTACAATGCTGGAGGTTGGGACGTTGTGAACCTGATGTTGTGGGGGGGGGGGGGGGGGGGAGGGGGGAATGATGTTGAATGGGTAAGCAGGAACTAGACCATGAAACATTTTAAAATAATATATGAGCTTGTGGTTTGTCCTTCTTGTCTCTAGTTTGTCCCACACTGTTTCAATGTACAGTTTTCTTGTACTTTTCGTCCCCTCCTTCCCTCCCTGCATCATGAGTTGTGCTGCTTTGACAGGGATTATTACGTGTTCATTTGTGCATATTCAAGGACTAGAGTGTAAGGCAAAGTGTAAATTGTTTCAAGTGTTTTCTGATCAAATCAATACTTAAATCTCCTCAGAATATTAATTCATTTCCAGGTTTTTGTTCTGATTTTGGTGAACTGGGCTGACCATGTAAAACAGCTTGTGGAGATGGCAGAGATTGTGTTATCATTGTACATATCTTAGGCAGGCCTGTCATTCTGAGGAGGGTGATTGCTCCAGATCCTTATAGCCTGTCTGAAATTTTGTTGAGAGCAAGTAACTGCCCTCCTCAATAGCCTGATTATGATTTTGGTAGGCACCAACCCACCTAGTCTTTTGCCCACCTGAATATTGATCAAGGAGAGCCAGCAACTGCCGTCCTGTGATTTTCAAAAAGACAGGCCTGTTTAGGTAAATGGTTTCTAAATTTCTAT
This sequence comes from Pictodentalium vernedei, assembly GCA_031216915.1. Lineage (NCBI taxonomy): Eukaryota > Metazoa > Mollusca > Scaphopoda > Dentaliida > Dentaliidae > Pictodentalium > Pictodentalium vernedei. Next base: position 475,585,383 of record CM062296.1, read on the forward strand.
CATAATTTCAGGATGTCTTTGTACTGGACACGAAAAAAGAACTGTTTGTATGGATCGGGAAGGATACCTCATCAGGGGAAAAGAAAAATGCAATGACATATGCACATGTAAGTTTTTGAGATATTCAATACTTCCTCCTCAAACAGATGGTGGAGATAAAAAAAACAAAAACAATTCTACATTTATAAACCTTAGTATCTAGATGATCTAGAGCCTTTTTAGCTCATCTTGATGAGGTCACCGGGCCAATTCAAGTGAAAGTTTGTGTGAGTGATGATCCCGAAGGGGCATTACATTTTTGTTCAGCTCAACATACCCAGCCCGATAGGGAGAGGGTGGAGAAATTGCTCCAAAATATTTTTCAAATCTTCTCATGAACCAATAGGTACAGTGATTTGATATTTGGTATGGAGCTTCCTTTTGGGGTGCAGACTTAAGTTTATTCAAACAAAGTTCATGGAGCAATATTTGCCTTTGTAATGGGCGAGGCAAGGTTTTTGGTCCCGGCACCAATTTCTATATTTTTATACTTACCAATGACCCAGACATAGCTGGTGCTAACTCTTAAAATATAGGGCCAAACACAAATTTTGCCCCCCAATCCCCAAAATTTGCATCTAAAACTAAAGAAAACATGTCCTGAAAGGCCCTCCACACTTCGCCCCTACTGCGCATGCGCAGTGTCAAGGACGTTCCGAAATTGGCGCCATTAATCATTCTAAGTTTGGCCCTTCATCAGTTAACATCTGACTGATCTTTGTGCTTATAAATCTCAGTTTAAATGATGCCAGACACATAAATATTAGTGAAATGGTGATTCTAAGGAGGATAGAGAAGGAGGAGAGGAAAAGAATGTGTGACAGAATATTATCAGGGCTGTAACTTAAAATTTTTTAATGAAATTATGTTAAGTTACCTATTTTCAAGGCAGCAGCCATTTTGTTGTCATTCTGATTATTTAGTTACACTGTTTTTTTTTTAAGTGTTTTCCTCTCTCCCTGTCCTTTAAGTTCCCCCTTGCTATTCTCCCATGCTTTTGGCATAGTTTTTGTAATTATTATTACTAAATTTTCTTGGGAGTTTTAGCTGAATAACAGAATGAATTCTGTTCTTTCCCCATGTTTACGTCTTCACCTAGGGGTGGTTAGGCGTTGTGTTCTGCATCTACTATCTGATGTTCTGCAGTTTCTTCCCTGGAAGTCTCTGTTTTGCATCAGATAGTGTATTTTTGGTAACTGATTTCGGGCCTGGGTGCCTGGAGTCTTATTTTAGTGTTTTTACACTCATTGTTTACATTTACAACAGCCCTCTGTGTGAGGGGGGGATCTCTAAAAAATAATATCTTGATGTTATTTTAATCATAACTAGATACATTATTATTGTTCGTAAGTGTTGAATAAATTGTTTAAAATATTTTTAAAATTTTTGTCCACACTTAGGCTTGGGATCCATTGGGGCTCAACGTTACTTTTCAGAAACTTGGGCTGTTCTGAAAAAATATTTTTTCAAAATATTTTGATTTCAATTATTTTTTCTATATCAATGGATCATATTATTATTATGTATTTTGATTGCCAGGGGTTAGTGCGAGTACCAGGACTTGTTTTCTTTTCACATTGAAAGGATATTGATCAATTGTTTTAAGAGGAAGTCTTCCTCTGACTTTATTATCATTCTATATGTGGTCAGTGTACTCGCATTAACTCCTGTTCTGTATCGTATGATTTCGATGACAATATGGGAAGCGTATGTCACGGTATGTTGTTGGGGATTTGGACACTCCGGTCCTTTCCCCTCAGGGTCACTCTACTTTATCAATTTCTATTTCAGACGATCAAGATTAGGGTGATGTATCTGTGATGTCTTCCAACAGTGTGCCTCCATCGTCACAATTAATGAAGGGCTAGCGGAAAAGTGCTCATGTAAATACGCCAATTGCCTAAGAGGACCCTAGTAGGTTCGACGGCCTTTGACGACCGCCAGCTCGCCCGGTGTAGCGTCCATTCACCGAATGGTTCGGCAGCCGGGTTGGTCCGTTGCGGTCTAGAAGGAATTTTGGGGTGATGCGAGCACTATAAACTAACCTAATGCACACCCAGTGATGGCGGATCGGAGGGAGAACGCAGGAAGCCTTTTAGTCCGGTTCATAGCTCGTTCCGGTCCATCCGGACGGCAAGCGAGAGAGGCCCCTCTCTCGTTCAACAACATCTGGCCCCAGATGTTGTGGTACAAAATGTGTCGTAAGCGGAGCATACGTCCGTCGCTCGGGACGCTCCGTTGTATAGGCAGTCCGCTGAGACTGCTAAGGCTTCCTCTTCTCGTCAGCGCACACGACCGCACCTTGGCTGCGTGACCGCCGATATATTACCAGCTTCGCCGATCAAGGATTCTTCGGCGACCAGGTCACACCATCCGGTAGCCAGGGACACGAGGCCTGCAGACTCCGGACGTTCGCATAGGAAGTGTGCGGGAGTCAGCGTACACGGAGCTTCCGGCGGCAATGCATCGTAAGACCGCTACTGCACAGGCCTCGGGAACGGACGTGCTTTCCTTAATAGCACAGTTTATCGCAGCATCCCAGCATCAACTGAATCTGTCGCATATATTTTATCCGACGATGCTGGGTCGGGACGCTCCGCGAAAGCGGGTACGGACGTCCGAAAGTTTCATCCGGTCCGACGGGATACCGAAAGGGATTCGGAGGATTTCGAGCTTTCCCTTTCGGAACAACATATGCTGTTGTGTATGTCATCTGACTTGGTCTTATACAGCTTCTTTCGTCGGACCAGAATGCTGCGATGCCGGATAAGAAACTGATAGCGTCGGTGACTTAGAAATTTTTGGTTCGGTTCAGGGACATCGTCCCTCAGTTCCGACATAGTCCAATAATGTCACACAAACTTTTGAATTATTGAACGAGAGACTGTCTTTAATGCTTCCTCATCCTCACAGCAGGGCACACGACCACACATTGGCTACGTGACCTCGAGTATCCGATCAGTTTCGGCATTCAGTGATTCCGCGGCGAATAGGTCGCGCCATCCGGTAGCCAAGGGACACGAGGCCTATACACTCCGTTCGCTCGCATATTGGTAGTATGCACGGGGTAACGATCACGGAGCTTCCAGCGGCAATGCATCGTAAGACCGCTTCTCCTCAGGCCTCAGTGACGGACGTGCTATCCGAGTTAGCACAGTTGTTTCGCAGCATCCCAGCAATTGACAGTTTCTCGGTCGAATCAGGAATTATCCGACGGCGCTGGGTCGGTGCGGTCCGCGGTTGCATCAGGTACGGACGACCGAACGCTTTATAGGGTCCGACAGGATGGCGAAAGGGATTCGAAAGATTTCGAGTTTTCCCTTTAGTAGTATCGGAAGATGCCTTTCATATCTTCTGGCACTATCTTCCAGTGATTATTATTTCGGACTTCATTGCTGCGATCTTGGATAAGAGACTTATAGCGTCATTGGACTCGGATTTTTCGATCGGTTCGGGGACATTGTCCCTGACTTACCGACGTAGTCCAATATTGTCATTACAACATGTGTTTTATTTTTCGACGCTATATATATATATACAAGCCTGCTACTAAGCATGATAGTTTAGTTTCTTGTCCGCGTTGCTCATTTCTGCCATTTTATCATTTATACAAATAGTTTATTTTGGCAGAGCAGGGCATACCGAGAGTTCATATGCGTCTAGACGGTGTGATTAAAAACTGCATATATTCTTTTTCGCCGTTTATGTCTTTTCCAATTTCAATGTTGGGAACGACATTATGTATAGTAGACTTAACTTAGACGCTTTATTATACGTAATCCGCCTTACTGAGGCGTTATCATTACGTCTTCAAGAAAAGATTTACGGGATATTATTCTCAATGTAATTTCTTTTGAGGGCAGTAGTTTGTTCACGTATAACTCCGCCCTTCAGTGGCTGATTGGAGTTAGTTAGATGTGACGCAGCCCTAGCTACATCCACTCGCGTGGATAGTAAGGTTAAGAACTCTCTCAGAGTCGCTTCGTTCTCGGAGGAGCTTCTCTTCGACGGCAACTTTTCGGCAATTCATGAATTGCTCGATTTACACGTTCTCTTGTCTATTTAGTGTTACAAGAGATTCAGACTGGGGCAAACATTCGGTGGTTGACTCAGAGAGTGCCGCCGCAGTTGCCGGACCCGAGTGTGGCTGTTATGACGGTTGCCAGTCAAACAGATTGGGATATAATACTGATCCCTACGGATTCGAAGTGCCAGGGTCTTTGGGTTCCGCAGTCTTTTAGCAATCAGTTTTCTTCCGCGGAATAATGTTTTTTAGGCTTGCTTTATGTCATTGCATGAACATTATTCAGAAACGCATGCCCAAATTCCTGTCCTTTAATTCGACAGTAGTGGCGTATCTCCGGAACCAGGGAGGCACTCTTTCGTTTCCGTTATTCAATTTAAAGGAAAGAATCCGTCTGTTGGTTATAGTACACCAAGTTCAGTTTTGGTCCGTCATTTTCCGGGTCGTCTGATTGTTTTATCGGACTCCCGTTCTCTTACGGGTCGCTTGTTGCTGTCAGAATGGACTCTCAACAAACAAGTATTCAATCAGATTTGCTATCTATGTGAGCGCCCAATGATGATTTATTTATGACACAGCTTGCTAATCAATTGCAGACGTATGTGTTGGCTTGTCCAGATCTCTGAGCTAATATTCTTAACGCTCTATTGATCTATAGGACGGAATGATAGGATACACGTATCCTCTGGTGCTGTTGTTTTAGCAGGTATTGCTAAGATAAACAACCACAATACATTTCTGTTGATAGCATCTCTATCTTCCCAGAGATCATGAGTAATTTTCTCTCTTGTCTACTGTGGGTTTTAACGTGAAATCTTCCTCTATGTGAGGATCTTTTTCACTGGGTAAATCGTGTCATCTTTATCACAACCTGCAAGGTCGCAACCTTCATGTATTCCGTTGTGTGGTCCGTATTGCATTGTAAGCACTGTACTGGATGAGCTTTGGACGCGATTTCTTACTATAGGAGATCCTCTTCTTCGCTATTCTATGCGGCTAAAGTGGAGGCTCTTCCGTCGTGGTGTAGGGATCATTATGTTCATATTGTTGATCCCTCCATACTACTCATTGCTATTTTTTAGTATACTTGTTTCACAAGATCTACTGCAGCCTGTTATTATTTAGGTTATAGGTTTATGTTACCTCATACCTATGTACTCTACGATAGTTTACAATTGAGTCTTTTGTCTCTTTATCTAAGTCAGTTAGTAACTTTTTGATAAATAGACTTAGAATCTTTAGATTAAATTCCTATACGGATTTTAACTTCGGTTCTTATTTAGCTAAGTAATCATTTGAGCCTCTGGAAACAGTAGTTTTCAAATTCTGACCTTTTAGACAGTAATTCTGTTGGTTTCTCTTTTACTGTAGAGTCAGTGAGTTTCATGCACTATCGATGGATGATTTTCACTTTCATAGTTTCGGAATCTATACTTCCATTACTATTTAGGTTGGATTGTTGCATAAGAGTTAGGCTCCTATTATCCGGAACCTATTATTTTAAGGTCCTTCCGTCTTCGTATGGGCATAGGCCTTTACTCTTTCCGGGTACAGTTTATGTATTTATAAACAGATTTCTGTTTATTACTATGGGCGTAAGCTTCTTCTGTCTTTGATGTCTAGTAGAAGGACGTTACGCTCCATTTTATTGTTAATGGATTCTATTAACTATCGGTACTGCTTATAGTATATCATTGACTTAGCAGTTGTGCTTAAGATTTCGGCTCATGAAGTAAGAGTTCTTCTACTTCTTGGGCTTACATTAATAGTGTCGCTATTATAGATTTTTGAAGGCCGCTCATTGCGCTCAGCCATCCACATTCATGAATTTTATCTCAGAAATATCGAGTCCATTTCTGGAGGCCTCTATTGTTAGGTCTATTATCTACTGCTCAGAATGTCATTCACTTAACAGTTGCTACTATAGCTAGGTAGGCTGTCTGTTTTGGCAGTGTCTCCGTTCGGCTGCCCTCTTCGCTCTGGGCTATTTGACCCAGGGCAAGAAAAAGGGGGGGGGGGGGGGAGGGTGTTCCCTTGGGTCACCTGTTTTACTATGAAAACAAGGGGATACCTCCTCCGGAGTTAGTAATTCTGAGCTGTTATTGGGATGGTTGTTTAGTGAGAAGTTTAGGTTTTTAAAATTCATTCAAGTCTTAGTTTTTAAAGTATAGCTTTTGATTATTGCATATGTCAATGGACATGATTATGCAATCCTCAGACACTTTTAGGAGTATAAGAGTCTCTATTCTCTAGACTTACTTTATTTATTGGCTTACTTTAAAAATTGTTAGTATAAGGATTATATTGGATATTAATAGAGTACATGGATGTATGAAGCTCAATTTTGGAAGGTGTTGTATCTTTCTAATTTATCATAAATAAGAAAGATACATGTAAGGCCTATTACTTCTTTTTCCCTAGAGGGGATGACTCTATTTTATATAATTGAGCGTATTCCAACTTGCTCTATGTCCTTGGCCCTCCAGCCTTTTTACTATTCAGCTATGTCTGGGTCATTGGTACAGTATAAAAATGTTAAAAAATTTATAGTAATTTATATATTTTTTATACTTACCAATGACCCAGACGGGGATGGCCCTCCCAGGAGTTGGGAACTCTTGCCTCCCCGCTGAGTACATAGCGCTTACCAGGCACTGGTTATTAGAATGATTAATGGCGCCAATTTCGGAACGTCCTTGACACTGCGCATGCGCAGTAGGGGCGAAGTGTGGAGGGCCTTTCAGGACATGTTTTCTTTAGTTTTAGATGCAAATTTTGGGGATTGGGGGGCAAAATTTGTGTTTGGCCCTATATTTTAAGAGTTAGCACCAGCTATGTCTGGGTCATTGGTAAGTATAAAAAATATATAAATTACTATAAATTTTTTAACTTTCTGAACCAACGGTCCACTTTGAATCAAATTTGGTATGTGTATTATTGGTCATAAGTACTTGACTCATTCCAAAAAAAAATTTTCCTGTTGTCCTCGTGGAAACCCCAGGAGCTAAAAATAGAAATATTTTCAAATTCCCGTATTTCCCAAACCACATGGAACAGAGAACTGTTATTTGGTATGAAGTATACTTAGGACCAGTAAAATTGAATAGTAGAAAAAAATTGCCATCGGTTATGTCAGGGTGTTCCATGGGATGGAAGGGGGGGGGGGGGGGGGGGCATCGAATAAATCCTGCGTCAGCATATTTGCAAACATTACCAAAAAACATTTCTCTAGAACCAGAGGGGGGAGTGCACATTGAATAAATGCTGAGTCTACACCTTTGGAAAAGTTAACAAAAAAATTCTCTAGAACCAGTGGACAGAATCTTTTGATATTTGGTACACAGCAAGGTGGGGAGGGTGGACAGTCGGTGGGGGGGGGGGGGGGGGGGGGGGGGGATGTGGACAGTCGGATACAAGTTTGCTAAAATGAGGCCCCTTGTTCTTATTTGGGCTCAATACAGGAGCCCAGATTTTTAATTTAGGGCAATATGGGGAATAATCTTTAAAAATCTTCTTCAGAAACACCAGTCAGAATCTTTTAATGTTTGGCATACACAATTGTTATGAGGGTCAGATTCAAGATTGTTCAAACCATGACCCTAGGTTAATATTGGAGTTTTCTATGGAAACCCAAATTTTAACTAAGTGCAAGATGAGGGATAATTTTTAAAAATCTTCTTCTTCAGACTTACCACTCAGAATCCTTTCATATTTGGTATACAAAGTCTCCAGAGGGGTCAGTTTCAAGTTTGTTCAAATTGGGTGCCTAGGTTAACATTTGGGCTCCCTGTGGTAGCCCAAATTTAAATTTAGTGCAATATGACCAAAGTTCTTAAACATTTTTCTTAGCTCCATCAGTTAGAATGCTTTCATATTTGGTGTACAACATCTCTAGAAAGGAGGGGGGGGGGGGTGTTCAGATTCAACGTTGTTGAAGTAGAGTGCCTGGATTAATATTTGGGCTCCCTATGGGAGCCCGAATTTTAACTTAGAGCGATATGAGGAAATTTCTTCAAAAAATGTTCTTCAGATCCACCAGATGGAATGCTTTCATATCTGGTATGCAACATCTCTAGGGGCACAGATTCAAGTTTGTTCAAACCAAGTGCCTGGGTTAATATTTGTGCTCCTTGGGAACCTAAATTTTAACTTAGTGCAATATGAGGAAATTTCTTCAAAAATCGATTTTAGATTCACCAGTCAGAATCCTTTCATATTTGGTTTACAACATCTCTAGAGAAGTCAGATTCAAGTTTGTTCAAATCAGGTCCCTGGGGTTAATATTTGGGCTCCCTATGATAACCCAAATTTTAACTTTGGGCAATATGAGGAAATTATTTTATAACTCTTCTTCCTTAGATCAACCAGTCAGTATTTATTTATTTATTTATTTATTTATTTATTTATTTATTTATTTATTTATTTATTTCTGTTTAAGCTCTCATATTTCTGCACAATGGCTAATCATGACCTTGACAGGAAGCCAGAGTACCTGTAGAGAACCACTGAGCAATGGCAAGTAACTGTCAGCTCCCCAAACTGCCAACTCACACACAAGCATCTGGCTGTCTGTCCATCTGTCCATCTGTCCATCAACAATTCAATACGGCACGGGCTAGAGGCCGTATTTATGAACCGATCTTTACAAAACTTCTTGGGTACCTTTGTTATGACTGTGGGACGAGAACGAGTGTTTTGGGGTCCGATCCGAAATTCAAGTTGGCCGCCAGCCTCCATTTTGTACCGACGATGCAGAAATCTGTTTTTTGTACAGAACTTCCATATGAAAGCGCTGATTTGAATAATTTTTTGTATGAATGTTTAGTACCATGGGATACATCACATATAATACGGGTTTTTTTCTCGTACGTAAATTATGCAAATTAGACTAACTTTTATGTATTTAGTGTTACTTTCAGCACTGTATGTGCAAATGCCAATACCGCTCGGGCTAGAGGCTGTATTTATAAACCGATCTTTACGAAACTTCTTGGGTACCTTTGGTAACACCGTGGGATGAGAACGAGTGTTTTGGGGTCCGTTCTGAAATTCAAGATGGCCACTGGCAGCCATTTTGTACAAAATTAGGTGCAATCTTTTTTGGGTGCGGTCCGAAATTCAAGATGGCCGATGGCAGCCATTTTTAGTGTTGGAAGGTTAACTGAGAATACAACTTGGTGTCGATTATTAAAAAACACCGACCGACGTGATCACAGAAAACCGTCGTCCTGGTTACATGCGCAGTTAATTTATTTATGGCATGCGATGACGCAATCTCTCTGGTACGTTTTGGCGTAAAAATGGCTGAAACAACCAAACAACCTAGCCCAGTACGGCAGTACTTCTGAGAATAGGTAAGCAGGGCTTGCCTTGAGTCGGGGCTGATCAGCCCTGGCCCCGAGAGGCCCCTTCTCTGGGTTTTTTTTTTCGGCCCCAACTTTTTTTTCAGTCTTGGCTCCTGAAATCTCAATGTTGGTAGGTTTGGGCAATGAAATTTTGCGAGATTAATTTTTCCATTCACGTTTCATTCTCGCAAGTGTGATTACAATAGAAGAAGCAGCAAATAACAGATAAAATAATAATACAAACTGTTTTTGTCTGATTCGAATTAACATCCACCGAAATCTGCATGAAAACTGAGAAAATCCCAAGATTAAAAAAAAAAAAAAAAAACACATTTACGAAAGCACATTTGTCAACTAATGGGGGAATTCCCTTCAATCCCACAATACTATGCACGGGTACATCCGATCCTAACATCTGAATAAATGCAACACTAGACACAGAAACTGCCGTCAAAATAAATGTACAAAATAAAATAAAATGTGTACCTGTGTCTACGTGGAGAGGTGGGGCGCATTCCATTTCTGAAATATCCAAAGCTGTGGGGAATTTTCATGGATTGAAATTATTTAAACGGTAAACTGAAATGTTTTTCAATTTTTTTCTTTGAAACAACCCTTACTGCATCGAAAATACACACCCCACATGCCACAATATGTACGAAATGTCCTAAAATTTTATCAACAAAAAATCCAAAATGTCTATGTACGAAACGTCCAGCACCCACATGATGGGTCCAAGTCGTTTCGCTCCCGGAATTTATTTTTTCTAAGCAAAAGCAATCAAGTAAGGTCGCCATTGGAAAGAATGTAACAACATAAAATTACCCCAAAAGGCCCGACCTCAATATCTGGGGGACTTTTTTCCAGGCCCCCAGCTGGCCCCGACCTCAACATCTGGGGGACTTTTTTTTAGGCCCCGACCATTTTACTCAAGGCACGCCCTGAGGTAAGTAAATAACATAATTCAACAAACTTCAGAAGCCAGTAATCCTACTCATTGTGTTTCATGCATTCCGTGGCGAATCATTTGATTGACGTACAAAGTGGTAATTGCATTTCATGTATTTTATCTACCATTTACTCCCAAAAACGCAATCGCAGACAGAAATATTAATAGCGATAAAAATGCGGCGATAAAAGATCTTGTAACGCTATTGCAATAGCGATAAATGTCACGTGACATCGCAAGCGAAGAATGCACATGCGCCTGACGAACTGTTTCAGTGGTACGGACAATGTCAAGTCATTTCCATCAAAAACTTGTAATGCTGTAATGAACAATGCATCAAATTTGCCTCAACAAACATTCCACGATGCAGGGAATTGCACAATCCACCATGCAAAACCCCAAAACAAACCCAGAGGCTCAAGTGAGCCTAAAACGCTCACTTGGCTCAGGTTGTCAAAAGAGATGAGTGTATCTGGGAAGGGACTTTTGTGGTGGAGACCATGAAAAGTGGAGAAAACTAAAAGATTTGGGCTTGTATTTTTTATATTTATTTCAACAAGACTAGTAATGGGGATAACATACATGATCCATGGCACTGACAGCAAAATAGTGCTACAAACTGATAGATACCTCACTAAATTATGTTTTTCAGAACAAATAACCGAAACCGGACTCTTTTTGTAAAAAACCGAGTAGATACCGACACAGAGCAAAAATTTACTAACCTCCCAACACTAGCCATTTTGTACAAAATTAGGTGCAATCACATTTTTGCACAGAACTTCCATATGAAAGTGCTGACTTGAATAATTTTTTGTGTGAATGTTTAGTACCATGGGATACATCACATATAATACGGGTTTTTTTCTCGTGCAGAAATTATGCAAATTAGATGAACTTTGATTTTTACCTACAGGCACTCTCCAATAATTTGTGATAAATCAAATTTGGAATATCAATTCAGACCACCCAAAACAACCTAGCCCTCAACCAGTTACCTATAAAAGATGTTTTTGTTGTTCAACTTTTCCTGCTCAGTGTTATTCAAAACATCACTCTTTGGGCACATGCTTTTCAGTGTCTGTTTACATACTCAACTTCAGGCTTTTAGGTGCTCATATTTTGTCTCAGGAAAATTGCTTTACTTTTCATATTCATATACTATGGAACCCCACCTGTTGGAAAAAATACAAAGAAATTGAATCTTAGATGCTATTTCTATTTGTGTTTTATTGTCATGTGTTTGATTTCTTACTATTTTTCATGAAATGTTGACCCAGGACTGAAATTGTGTACAGATTGCAAGCTGATCACGTAAAAAAGACTGCTTTTATGATCACATTATTGTTGAATTTAATCATTCTTTGTGTTTGAAGTCAATGTTTGATAAATTATAATGTTATGTAATAAAAAGAAGCTCATTTGTCATGGTTTGATATGAAATTTCTGAACTTTATTCACTAAAATTGATCTGTGCCTTGGTAAACCTTGGCTCAGATCAGTTTTTGTGAACAAGGTTGCTACATTTCATATCAAATCCTGACTGATTAGAGATCCTCTTTTCATGCAATAACTTGAGTAGTTGTCAGGTTTCTCTAACTTGAGGTGTGCTGCCATATTTCAACAAGTTTTTGTTTTAGTTTTATAGCCACAACAATTCATTGAAAATCAAGAGTTATTTCACTTTGCGTCCATAGTTTCACTTGAAACAACGATTATTTGTTAATTAATTATTAGGCCTAAAATGTTAAAAATCTGTTTCCCAGGCCCCCCCATATGGTCCTTTTGGCTGCAGCAAGCTCTCTTTTTTAAACTTTAGAAAAAAATGAAAATTAAATTGTTCATGTCAGTTATTTTACCCAAGTTAATAAAACTGATAAATTTGTCCCCTGAGTGCAAAAGGCTTCGCAATGCTAAAGCATTGCAAAGCCTTATTGCACTCAAGGGACAAACTACACCACCACCCATACTATTCTGTAAACTACAAGGCCTAAAACATTAAACAACCAAAAACATGAACTTTTGATGGCACAGAAATAATTAAAAAAAAATTAAAAAATAAAATTAAAAAAATGTCCTCCCAGTGCAGTTTTACAAAAAAATGGCCTGAGAAAGAGATCTATTTTGAGAGGCCTTAGTGTTTACTTTTTCAAATTCACAGTTTGTTTTGTACATCCACTCAGATTTATAACTCCTAATAACAATAATCTGATCGTAGTGGTTACCCGCCTACGTTCAGATTCCTCCCATTCAAATCTGTTGTAAAATTCCCCAGTCAGTTTTATTGGGAACTCAAAACATGAAAATAGGAATATATTTCAAGCTTTTGCCCTTATTACTGGCTGCATTTGATAGTGCACATATTTCCTTACATTTGTGCTGAGTTTATTATCCTTTACTTATCGAGATTTGAACGTGGCGAAGCATCAAGCACCGCTTTGATGTCATCCATGTTACTAAATGCCTGTATTGGATATAAAATAATAACCCAGAGTTGCACCTAAACAAATAGCAATGCAGAAATGGGAATACAATCGCATTCAGGCAGAGGGTTTGATTTATATTAGGAGTTACCATTTCCGCATTGATATTCGTTTTGGCAGCAACTCTGGGTTGTGCAAAAAACATGGATGATATCGAAGCAATGGTTGATGCTTTGCTGTGTTCAAATCTTGATAAGTAAATGATAAAACATAGTTTGGATCAATAAACTCTGCACAAATGTAAGGAAATATGTGTACTATCGAATTCAGCCGGTAATAATGGTGAAAGCTTGATATGTATTCCTATTTCTGTGTTTTAAGGTCCGAATAAAACTTTTGGGGGAATTTTACAACAGATTTGAATGGGAGGAATCTGAACGTAGGGGGGGGGGGGGTAACCACTATGATCAGATTACTGAACTAGTTGAGTGCCAGAAGTCACTATCAGGGCTTTCATAAAAATATCTTCAGATTGCAAAGTCTTAATGGTTGATTCATTTAACTTGTTAATAAATAAGATACATTTTATTATTTTTTTCACTTTTCAGAATTACTTACGCGACAAAGGCCAACCATACTTAGCAATCACCTGTATGCCAGAGAAACGACCAACCAAGGCCTTCTTGGCAGCAACAGCCTAGTTTCTTTTTGTACATGTTTTGGGTTTCAAAGTTGGTTGGCAGTATTTTAGAGCTTTGTTAGTTTTCACACAGTGTGTTCAAAAAATGTCCTGAAGAATTCGAAAGTAATTATTTGGACGTTGGTTCAACAGAAAATTGGCATATTGGGCTTCAGCTGTCCAGCAAGTTGTTGGGAAGCTATACAAAATAGCCACATATTTCATAGAATGTTAGTATAATCTGCCATTCTGTTGCATGAAAAACCTAAATTTCAGAGTGGGCAAAAGGTATTGATGTAAAGGCAAGAAACTGGGAGACTTTTCATTTATTATATGCCTGTTCTATGATATCCCCATTAACAGCAACACTAAACCATGCAGAAAATGAAAATCTGTTCCACACACATGTGCGGAACAGAAATCATTGACAGACTATTTTTTATAAAGAAGCAAAATTTCACTTGAATTTTCCACAAATCATGCACCACAATTAAAATTTAAATCCCTAGTGATAGCTATAAATCCTCCCCTTAGTTCCAATGTGTTCTATGTGCCAGTTGGCACATAGAACACATTGGAACTCAGGACAAAATAGTAACATGGATTCCCCTCGCAAATTTGATTGGCGATAAAATGTGTTCCTTTTGTTCATAGCTGTCAAATGAATCTTTGAGTGTCTTTCTAATAATGGTGTTTATAGATTTAAAGGCATATAATAAATACAGAACAACACATGTGTGTGAATGGGTTAATCAGTATGGCACTTGTGCCATCACGGAAGGATAAAACTCTAGGCCTTTGGCCTCTCGTTCTGTCTTTCTGTACTGACACTCGTGTATGTCCTGTGTATTATAGTTTAGTGACATTATTTATCTATGCCTAATCAGGTTCAAATTAATTGTATCAATATCAATAATTAATAATTTTGTTGAAAAGAATTAAACAGAGAGAGTAAACATCTTGGGGAAACTCTTTTTATACTATGATTATCTGTTCTACTATATATAAAAAAAGCAATGCCATACATTTTAGCTCTATACACCAACCCTGGTGAACACTTGTATCTGTGGTGAACACACCAGCAATGACATTTCATAGTTAAAATTTACACCTACAGTTGAACTTTACAAGTTGATCTTTGATGACCTTGACCTGAATGCAAACTTGTCTAAATTTATCCCTCATTGCCTCGCAAAGAGTGAAATGAAAGCAGCAACTATTTATTACCTTTTTTAAATCAGTTTACCTCATATAATACCAAACATTAACGAACATGTCTTATCTATGTTAATAAAGCATCCATAACTCAAAATAGTATGTTATTAAAATGAAAAAGGCCCCATGATTTGCACATTTCTTTTTCCATTTCATTTCGGTGATAAAATTGACAAAGTAAGTACCACCCACCAGTGCTCATGTAAACAAAAACAGATTTTGCACATGTGTACGTCTGCTGCTCAGTAAAATCGAGAAAAAATAATAGCAACTCTGAAAAATCTGATGATCATGGTAAAAATAAAATATACCCAAAGTAGCTTGGTGTACCAAATGCTCACCACCCGTGATAAACATTTGGTACATCAGGCTACTGTGGGTATATTCTACATATACATGGGCTATTTTTCTTTGACTTTAACTACCTCCTTGTAAAATAACTAGTGGTAAGAGCTCACTGAGTTTTATCAAATGAAATTTAACATATTAAATGCTTATATTGCATGTAGTGACACGAAAGAGGTCTGCCTATAAATGAGAGAAATTTAATGAATGTCCGAGTAATTCTTTAGAGAGATTGCACAAATGTTTATTCCATCAACAGCATTTTACTCTATAACCTTTTTGCAATTAACAGATAAAATTCATAATAAAAGTATGGTAAATGATTTGGTACTTATAAATTACATACAATTAATGGGATTATTGAGTAAAGAAATATCTATTCAAGTGAGCTCAGTTGCTGTTCAATTATGAAAGATTTTTTTATTACACATTCATTAAACTTTAAACTGTTGTATTTTATGCAATTACCGCTATGACATAAATGTTTCTGTGTTCAACTGGTAATGTGCAAGCCAGAACTTTTTTCCCAGCACCAATTATACTAGTTTCTTTCCTGTCGAGTCATTAGTTACGCTTCGAAAAGTTTTCAAATTTTGTTAAACAATTATCGATTGTCACGTAGGTGAAAATGAAAACGTTCAAAGCTAAATAAAGTCTGTTCACAAAAAAATTAATTAACCAAAATTGAGGTAATATTTAAAAAACAATTACTTCCAACCACAACATTCAATGGCCATCTCGTCTACGGATCCTGTTATATTTAAATTGGTCAACTTTATTTTGGTAAATCTTCAGACATCCTGACATGCTTCGAACTTCTTTTAAAAAAAGTTTCTCGCAGCTGATTTGCAAATCTGCCCAAATTTGTACTTATGTTTTTACTAACAGTTATATATATAGACACCAAATGGTTAGGTGAGAATGGACCCCAGCCAAAGAGAAATAGCGATACGAATTTCAACAAATGCACCCAATAAAAGTGATAATGAATGTAATTTAGCCTGGTTTCCAAAAGGTTGTTTCGATTTTTTATCAATCCTTTTATCAGTACAGCTTCAAACAAAACAAACGGACTCTTCACCTTTGGGTTTAAACACTGGAATTAAAATGGGTTTAATTATATGAATTTTAATGCATGGGATGTGTAATAAACACAGAACGCAATGTGTTTTGAATCAGTGGGTGTTATACATAACTTGTTGGAATGGCATAGTCAAATTTCAGTCGAGCCTATGGCTCTTGCAAAATATGACTACACCATTCCAACTCGTTATGTAAAACACCCAACGATTCAAACACACATCGTGTTCTGTCTATTTATTCATCACGAAACAAGATAACATTCAAGTCAATAAGAAGTCTAATTATTCACCTTCCCCACGAAACTGGGAAAGTGGAGCAGTTCTTGTTTGTTTATTGTGGAAAATGGGCTGACAAGACTGGAAAAAGTATGTCACTTTTTTCCTGACAAATGTAGGAACCCTGAGCATCACTTCTTCACTGCAATAAACAAGTCCTGCTTTACTGGTAAAAAAGACTGGACCCATTGCCTGATGAGAAAGTCCTCTAAAATGAGCAGCATAGCTATAAACAATTGGCTAAACTTGATCTCATACCTGTGCAGCACTCATGACTGAGTGAAAGTTTCTGAAAGTGACCTTAAATACCAATAAATTAATAAATCAATAAATTAAATAATTTGCCAATTCAGTCAAAACCACCTGTTATCCATAATTTTGCTTGCCATCTCTTTTATTTATACAGATTATTTATTGTCAAGCAAGGCATGATGAATCATGTAATATCTGAATCTTTCTGTGTTTTGAAACAAAATAGTAATGTGTTTACATGTTAAAAATCTCTATAGTTCTGGTAAATGTTCATATCTGCAAGTTTTACTTCCATTCTGAATTTTCAATTAACCCTTAGGGGCCTTATTCCATCATTGATTACTTTTGTACTACAACAGAACAGATACCCTTACATGCAGTCCCTGGGTTAACTCACAAGTTTTGTATTCATAATGTCTTGGTAGCTGTTTTTAGGGAAGTCTTGGCTGCCTATAGAGGCAGCCAAGGCTTCCCTAAAAACCATTGGTATGCCGTAGGATGAAGACTGTCAAAATGTTGAAAAAATGTATAAAATTCTATAGGCCTTTTAGAGTTAGAGAAAAGATTTTCTGTTTAATGTATGGCATAAGGTACTTTAAAAATTTGATTGATTCAACAGGGACATGTTTTTAACACACTAAGTCATGTACTTTGTATCATTTTGATAAAACACTGTGTTAAATTGACATTGCTCTAGGATTTTGTTTATACCATCTTCAGAAATTGCTTGTGTTTTGTTTCAACACTATATGTAATTCCAGCTAGTATTTCATAGATAACCTATCCCTTTCTGTATTTCATTTGAAGCTCACCATTCTTTATTTGAGAAGGATTTTTTTTATGATCCATTACAATACTGTGTGTTTTCTTTGATATTTGAGTACCAATTCATACAAATAGATTGCATTTTTATAGTACAGAGTTTTTGAAATCACACTTATAATGCACAAGTTATTTTTGACAATAAGGAAAAGACAACTTTCAAAATAAGTGGTGATTTGTTATGAAAGGGGATATAAAAAATGGAATATTAAACAAAAGAATATGAGGGTTATTTCATTGGATGATTGGTAACTCATAACTCAAAGTTCTCTGAAGGACAACAATAATAAGGGAATTAAAAGAATATTTTTGTCTTAGTGCAACACTTCTATTAAGTTGACCAAGAGGAGTCAATACGTAGGCAGTACATAACTTGGAGGATACATTAACTGGTTGAGAGCTACGAGCCACTATCAGGGCTCTACTGAACAGTCCTGAAAGCCACTGTAGTGGCTTTACACTCTTTGCATGGGCTTGTTTTTTTTAGCAGTAGAAAATAAATGTTCATATACAATTGTTTTGTTACAATTTATTGGAGTGTGCCAAAGGGCACTCTCCAATAAATTGTAACAAAACAATTGTTCATGAAGAAAATCTTGCAGAAATAAGGCTTCCCTTTCTGTTTGCATAGCATCTTTTAAGAAAGTACTCACATTTCAAATCACCTTTGAAAAATAATTTAGTAATCAACCAGTTAACTCCCAAGGTCATTCGGCTTCTGGACACTTAGTGGTCATGAAACAAATTCTCCAACATGTGATAATGAGGAAATCTTCTATGTGATAAAATACCCTGGTAGTCATTTCAGTTCAAGTTTGAAGAATTGCAAGAAGTGTAGGTGCACATTATTCACGTTGGCCATACAACCCTTAAGAACACTCCTCCTTCCTTCAAATTATTATCCCCTAACAATGGAAAGAAATAGAGAAAATGTTTTTTTTAATTCAGTTAAGAATTGTGAAATACAAAAATACTGAAAGAAATATTAATGGTCCACTCTACAGAATGTTAGAAAAGATAATATTTGTTGTCTAAAAATCATATTCACCATGACCCAAGAGTTCACGTAAAAAGTATTTATGAATTAATATTGCAATGAGGCTGAATGTGATTCTCGGATAGAGTAGCTTTTTGAGTTTCTGATTATCTCTCTGTACACTGATGTCAAAATATTAAAATTGTAAGCCACAAATTTTTCCTACAGTGCAACTAGGAATTTAACCTTGGTTAAGTTCCTAATTGCATTATGGGAAAAAATGCTTCTTGAGATTTTTGTATTATGGTATCATTGTGCAGAGGTTTAAGCACTCTCAATAACAAGTCCTGTTTGACTGGCTGTCTCAGAAAAACCCATAACTTCATTCCAGTTTTGTTCATTCAATATTCCATTTTTTGCCTTGATAGATTCTTCAGTGTAACTCTATATTCTGGCCTCACCTAATCACTTAAGAACCAAAGATAAGGCCCCACAAAGTAGAACTTCTGTTTCTCAGGCCATTTTTTGTAAATTTGTATGCAGTCAGGTGGATGGGTGGGCGGGCAAGCAGTTTTTTATTTTATTTTTGTAATTATTTCTTTGTTATCAAAACTAAAGTTCATATTCTTGGTTTGGTTTGTTTTGTTTTAGGCCTCATAATCTACAGAATAGCATGGGTGCTGGTGAATTTCGTTCCTTGAGTGCTAGAAGGCTTTGCAATGCTAAAGTATTGCAAAGCCTTGTTGCACTCAAGGGACAAATTTATCAATTTTTATCAACTTGGGTAAAATATCAGACATGAACCATTTTATATTTTTTTGAAGTTTGCATTGCTTATAGTAAGAGAGCATGCGGTAGCCAAAATAACCATGCAGAAGGGCCTGAGAAACAGATATTCAACTTTTTAGGCCTAACCAGTTTCTGTTATTCAATTCTCAGGGTACTTTATTTTATTAGCAAATTGAGCTTTTATTCATTGCTTGCCCTTGGTTGACTCTTTACCTAACAGTTTTTCGAACACATGAAATTTCATACCAGGAATATGTTTTTCAATTTTATTAGATATTGATTTTTTTCTCCATACCATGGCTTATAACCCTAAATTAGAACAAGCTCAAGTTACAAGTAATGGTTTGAAAGAAAAAAGTTGAACATTTTAGGTTTTTGAAAAAAAAATTCAGGTTAGTCAGGGTTAGTACTGTCATAATATGACTTGTGTTGGGTAAAGGATTAAACATTGGTTTCATTTTTACACACTGGTTACCATACCCTCCATTCCTGTAGCTATTGGCAAACACTGCTTTTTGGTGGAAGTTATTTTCCAGTTAGTAGAACACAGCATCAGTAGCTTTAAAAATAAATTGGACAAGGAGACTGTTGAAAATGGTATGATTTGAATTTTTATTGCAGTGGTTGAGGGGGGGGGGGGGGGGGGGGGGAGGGGGTCAACCTTTTAGTATCATTTAACTGGTTGAGTGTGACTAGCCCAAATTTGGCTCTACCGGAAAATCAGAAACCATGGTTAACCCCCTCTGCACAATAATGTGAAAAATCAAAATTTCAAGATGCAAAGTTTCCCCATAATGCAACTATTAATTTAACCAATTAAGTCTAGTTTGAAATAGCTCAACCCGGTCACGATTAGCCGTTGTGCATAAGTATGTGACCTTAAACACCAATAAATAAATAAATAATAGCTCAACCTGCTCTATAAAACAAGATTGCATTGCTTAAAATCCGAGTTGCATTGCAGGAAAATTCATATTTTTATACTGTACCAATGACCCAGACATAGCTGGTGCTAACTCTTAAAATATAGGGCCAAACACAAATTTTGCCCCCCAATCCCCAAAATTTGCATCTAAAACTAAAGAAAACATGTCCTGAGAGGCCCTCCACACTTCGCCCCTACTGCGCATGCGCAGTGTCAAGGACGTTCCGAAATTGGCGCCATTTATCATTCTAAGTTTGGCCCTTCATCAGTTAACATCTGACTGATCTTTGTGCTTTTAAATCTCAGTTTAAATGATGCCAGACACATAAATATTAGTGAAATGGTGATTCTAAGGAGGATAGAAAAGGAGGAGAGGAAAAGAATGTGTGACAGAATATTATCAGGGCTGTAACTTAAAATTTTTTAATGAAATTATGTTAAGTTACCTATTTTCAAGGCAGCAGCCATTTTGTTGTCATTCTGATTATTTAGTTACACTGTTTTTTCAAGTGTTTTTCCTCTCTCCCTGTCCTTTAAGTTCCCCCTTGCTATTCTCCCATGCTTTTGGCATAATTTCTGTAATTATTATTACTAAAATTTCTTGGGAGTTTAGCTGAATAACAGAATGAATTCTGTTCTTTCCCCATGTTTACGTCTTCACCTACGGGTGGTTAGGCGTTGTGTTCTGCATCTACCATCTGATGTTCTGCAGTTTCTTCCCTGGAAGTCTCTGTTTTGCATCAGATGGTGTATTTTTGGTAACTGATTTCGGGCCTGGGTGCCTGGAGTCTTATTTTAGTGTTTTTACACTTATTGTTTACATTTACAACAGCCCTCTGTGTGAGGGGGGGATTTCTAAATAATAATATCTTTATGTTATTTCAATCATAACTAGATACATTATTATTGTTCGTAAGTGTTGAATAAATTGTTTAAAATATTTTTAAAATTTTTGTCCACACTTAGGCTTGGGATCCATTGGGGCTCAACGTTACTTTTCAGAAACTTGGGCTGTTCTGAAAAAATATTTTTTCAAAATATTTTGATTTCAATTATTTTTTCTATATTAATGGATCATATTATTATTATGTATTTTGATTGCCAGGGATTAGTGCGAGTACCAGGAATTGTTTTCTTTTCACATTGAAAGGATATTGATCAATTGTTTTAAGAGGAAGTCTTCCTCTGACCTTATTATCATTCTATATGTGGTCAGTGTACTCGCATTAACTCCGGTTCTGTATCGTATGATTTCGATGACAATATGGGAAGCGTATGTCACGGTATGTTGTTGGGGATTTGGACACTCCGGTCCTTTCCCCGCAGGGTCACTCTACTTTATCAATTTCTATTTCAGACGATCAAGATTAGGGTGATGTATCTGTGATGTCTTCCAACAGTGTGCCTCCGTCGTCACAATTAATGAAGGGCTAGCGGAAAAGTGCTCATGTAATACGCCAATTGCCTAAGAGGACCCTAGTAGGTTCGACGGCCTTTGACGTCCGCTAGCTCGCCCGGTGTAGCGTCCATTCACCGAATGGTTCGGCAGCCGGGTTCGTCCGTTGCGGTCTAGAAGGAATTTTGGGGTGATGCGAGCACTATAAAATTAACTTAATGCACACCCAGTGACGGCGGATCGGAGGGAGAACGGAGGAAGCCTTTTAGTCCGGTTCATAGCTCGTTCCGGTCCATCCGGACGGCAAGCGAGAGAGGCCCCTCTCTCGTTCAACAACATCTGGCCCCAGATGTTGTGGTACAAATGTGTCGTTAGCGGAGCATACGTCCGTCGCTCGGGACGCTCCGTTGTATAGGCAGTCCGCTGAGACTGCTAAGGCTTCCTCTTCTCGTCAGCGCACACGACCGCACCTTGGCTGCGTGACCGCCGATATATTACCAGCTTCGCCGATCAAGGATTCTTCGGCGACCAGGTCACACCATCCGGCAGCCAGGGATTCGAGACCGATGGACTCCGGACGTTCGCATAGGAAAAGTATGCGGGAGCCATCTGATGCGGAGCTGCCCTCGGCGAAGCAGCGATAGACTGCGCCTCCGCAGGTCTCGACGCCGGACATTCTTGTGCACATAGCACAGCTTATCGCAGCATCCCAGCAGCCGACAGAAACGGTGTCGGATCGAGAATTATCCGACAGCGCTGGGTCGGTAGCCGGGGACCCGAGGCCTGCAGACTCCGGACGTTCGCATAGGAAGTATGCGGGAGTCAACGTACACGGAGCTTCCAGCGGCAATGCATCGTAAGTCCGCTACTGCACAGGCCTCGGGAACGGACGTGCTTTCCTTAATAGCACAGTTTATCGCAGCATCCCAGCATCAACTGAATCTGTCGCATATATTTTATCCGACGATGCTGGGTCGGGACGCTCCGCGGAAGCGGGTACGGACGTCCGAAAGTTTCATCCAGTCCGACGGGATACCGAAAGGGATTCGGTGGATTTCAAGCTTTCCCTTTCGGAACAACATATGCTGCGATGCCGGATAAGAAACTGATAGCGTCGGTGGACTATGGAGATGTCTTTCAAAAGTGTGCCTCTGTCGTCATAGTTAATGAAGAGTTAGCGGCAATAAGTGCTCATGGAATATGTCTATCGCTTACGGAGTGACATTCGCTAGCTCACCCGGTGTAGCGTACATTCATCGAATGTTTCGGCTGCCGGGTTCGTCCGTTGCGGTCTAGGAAGGAGATTTGGGTGATGCGAGCACTTTAATTACTTTAGTACTCACCCAGTGACGGCAGATTGAGGACAGATCGGAGGAAGCCAACAACATAGGGGACCGCATGTTGTGGTTCAGATATTTTACATTCGGAGCATATGTCCGTTGCTCGGGACGCTCCGTTATATTGACAGTCCGAGAGACTGTCTTTAATGCTTCCTCATCCTCACAGCAGGGCACACGACCGCACATTGGCTACGTGACCTCGAGTATCCGATCAGTTTCGGCATTCAGTGATTCCACAGCGAATAGGTCGCGCCATCCGGTAGCCAAGGGACACGAGGCCTATACACTCCGTTCGCTCGCATATTGGAAGTATGCACGCGGTAACGATCTCGGAGCTTCCTGCGGCAATGCATCGTAAGACCGCTGCTCCTCAGGCCTCAGTGACGGACGTGCTATCCGAGTTAGCACAGTTGTTTCGCAGCATCCCAGCAATTGACGGTTTCTCGGTCGAATCAGGAATTATCCGACGGCGCTGGGTCGGTGCGGTCCGCGGTTGCATCAAGCTACGGACGACCGAACGCTTTATAGGGTCCGACAGGATGGCGAAAGGGATTCGAAAGATTTCGAGTTTTCCCTTTAGTAGTATCGGAAGATGCCTTTCATATCTTCTGGCATTTCTTCCAGTGATTATTTTTCGGACTTCATTGCTGCGATCTTGGATAAGAGACTTATAGCGTCATTGGACTCGGATTTTTCGATCGGTACTGGGACTTTGTCCCTGACTTACCGACGCAGTCCAATATTGTAATTACAACATGTGTTTTATTTTTCGACGCTATATATTTATATATATATACAAGCCTGCTACTAAGCATGATAGTTTAGTTTCTTGTCCGCGTGGCTCATTTCTGCCATTTTATCTTTTTTACATATAGTTTATTTTGGCAGAGCAGGGCATACCGAGAGTTCATATGCGTCTAGACGGTGTGATTAAAGACTGCATATATTCTTTTTCACCGTTTATGTCTTTTCCAATTTCAATGTTGGGAACGACATTATGTATAGTAGACTTAACTTAGACGCTTTATTATACGTAATCCGCCTTACTGAGGCGTTATCATTACGTCTTCAAGAAAAGATTTACGGGATATTATTCTCAATGTAATTTCTTTTGAGGGCAGTAGTTTGTTCACGTATAACTCCGCCCTTCAGTGGCTGATTGGAGTTGGTTAGACGTGAGGCAGCCCTAGCTACATCCACGCGTGGATAGTAGGTTAAGAACTCTCTCAGAGTCGCTTCGTTCTCGGAGGAGCTTCTCTTCGACGGCAACTTCCGGCAATCCATGAATTGCTTGATTTATACATTCTCTTGTCTATCTAGTGTTACAAGAGATTCAGACTGGGGCAAACATTCGGTGGTTGACTCAGAGAGTGCCGCCGCAGTTGCCGGACCCGAGTGTGGCTGTTATGACGGTTGCCAGTCAAACAGATTGGGATATATACTGATCCCTACGGATTCGAAGTGCCGGGGTCTTTGGGTTCCGCAGTCTTTTAGCTATCAGTTAACTTCCGCGGAATAATGTTTTTTAGGCTTGCTTTATGTCATTGCATGAACATTATTCAGAAACGCATGCCCAAATTCCTGTCCTTTAATTCGACAGTAGTGGCGTATCTCCGGAACCAGGGAGGCACTCTTTCGTTTCCGTTATTCAATTTAATGGAAAGAATCCGTCTGTTGGTTATAGTACACCAAGTTCAGTTTTGGTCCGTCATATTCCGGGTCGTCTGATTGTTTTATCGGACTCCCATTCTCTTACGGGTCGCTTGTTGCTGTCAGAATGGACTCTCAACAAACAAGTATTCAATCAGATTTGCTATCTTTGGGAGCGCCCAATGATGTTTTATTTATGACACAGCTGGCTAATCAATTGCAGACGTATGTGTTGGCTTGTCCAGATCTCTGAGCTAATACTGTTAACGCTCTATTGATCTATAGGACGGAATGATAGGATACGCGTATCCTCCGGCGCTGTTGTTTTTAGCAGGTATTGCTAAGATAAACAACCACAATACATTTCTGTTGATAGCATCTCTATCTTCACAGAGATCATGAGTAATTTACTCTCTTGTCTACTGTGGATCTTAACGTGAAATCTTCCTCTATGTGAGGATCTTTTTTCACTGGGTAAATCGTGTCATCTTTATCACAACCAGCAAGGTCGCAACCTTCATGTATTCCGTTGTGTGGTCCGTATTGCATTGTAAGCACTGTACTGGACGAGCTTTGGACGCGATTTCTTACTATAGGAGATCCTCTTCTTCGCTATTCTATGCGACTAGAGTGGAGGCTCTTCCGTCGTGGTGTAGGGATCATTATGTTCATATGGTTGATCCCTCCATACTACTCATTGCTATTTTTTAGTATACTTGTTTCACAAGATCTACTGCAGCCTGTTGTTATTTAGGTTATAGGTTTATGTTACCTCATACCTATGCACTCTACGATAGTTTACAATTGAGTCTTTTGTCTCTTTATCTAAGTCAATTAGTAACTTTTTGATAAATAGACTTAGAATCTTTAGATTAAATTCCTATACGGATTTTAACTTCAGGTTCTTATTTAGCTAAGTAATCATTTGAGCCTCTGGAAACAGTAGTTTTCAAATTCTGACCTTTTAGACAGTAATTCTGTTGGTTTCTCTTTTACTGTAGAGTCAGTGAGTTTCATGCACTATCGATGGATGATTTTCACTTTCATAGTTTCGGAATCAATACTTCCGTTACTATTTAGGTTGGATTGTTGCATAAGAGTTAGGCTCCTATTATCCGGAACCTATTATTTTAAGGTCCTTCCGTCTTCGTATGGGCATAGGCCTTTACTCTTTCCGGGTACAGTTTATGTATTTATAAACAGATATCTGTTTATTACAAGGGCGTAAGCTTCTTCTGTCTTTGATGTCTAGTAGAAGGACGTTACGCTCCATTTTATTGTTAATGGATTCTATTAACTAGCGTACTGCTTATG
The DNA here is from genome assembly GCA_031216915.1 of Pictodentalium vernedei. NCBI lineage: Eukaryota > Metazoa > Mollusca > Scaphopoda > Dentaliida > Dentaliidae > Pictodentalium > Pictodentalium vernedei. The sequence continues at coordinate 475,611,224 of CM062296.1, forward strand.
GTATATCATTGGCTTAGCAGTTGTGCTTAAGATTTCGGCTCATGAAGTAAGAGTTCTTCTACTTCTTGGGCTTACATTAATAGTGTTGCTATTATAGATTTTTGAAGGCTGCTCATTGCGCTCAGCCATCCATTCATGAATTTTATCTCAGAAATATCGAGTCCATTTCTGGAGGCCTCTATTGTTAGGTCTATTATCTACTGCTCAGAATGTCATTCACTTAACAGTTGCTACTATAGCTAGGTAGGCTGTCTGTTTCGGCAGTGTCTCCGTTCGGCTGCCCTCTTCGCTCTGGGCTATTTGACCCAGGGCAAGAAAAAGGGGGGGGGAGGGTGTTCCCTTGGGTCACCTGTTTTTACTATGGAAAACAAGGGGATACCTCCTCCGGAGTTAGTAATTCTGAGCTGTTATTGGGATGGTTGTTTAGTGAGAAGTTTAAGTTTATAAAATTCATTCAAGTCTTAGTTTTTAAAGTATAGCTTTTGAATATTGCATATGTCAACGGACATGATTATGCAATTCTCACACACTTTTAGGAGTATAAGAGTCTCTATTCTCTAGACTTACTTTATTATTGGCTTACTTTAAATATTATTAGTATAAGGATTATTGGATATTAATAGAGTACATGGATGTATGAAGCTCAATTTTTGGAAGGTGTTGTATCTTTCTAATTTATCATAAATAAGAAAGATACATGTAAGGCCTATTACTTCTTTTCCCTACAGGGGATGACTCTATTTTATTTTATTGAGCGTATTCCATTTTGCTCTATGTCCTTGGCCCTCCAGCCTTTTTACTATTCAGCTATGTCTGGGTCATTGGTACAGTATAAAAATGTTAAAAAATTTATAGTAATTTATATATTTTTTATACTTACCAATGACCCAGACGGGGATGGCCCTCCCAGGAGTTGGGAACTCTTGCCTCCCCGCTGAGTACATAGCGCTTACCAGGCACTGGTTATTAGAATGATAAATGGCGCCAATTTCGGAACGTCCTTGACACTGCGCATGCGCAGTAGGGGCGAAGTGTGGAGGGCCTCTCAGGACATGTTTTCTTTAGTTTTAGATGCAAATTTTGGGGATTGGGGGGCAAAATTTGTGTTTGGCCCTATATTTTAAGAGTTAGCACCAGCTATGTCTGGGTCATTGGTAAGTATAAAAAATATATAAATTACTATAAATTTTTTAACTTTTTGAAATTTTGATTTTTCCACATCAGTATGCAGAGGGTTAACAGATATTTTGTGGAGAGGCTTCATATTGTTTCTAATATTGGAGAGTGCACTCTCCAGTGAATTAACTGTTAGAGTGCTAGAAGCCACGGCCAAGGCTCTACTGAAAAGTGCTAAAAGCCACTTTTGTGGCTTTAAACAGTTTTCTTATGCCTCCGACTTGGTCGGAGGGGGTATCTAGTGGAGAGGTTTGTACGTTTGTGCTAAACTCTTCATCCGCTGAGTATTTTAAAATCTTTTTCAACAAATCTAGTCATGGCTGCTTTGAAGCAGCCATGACTAGATTTGATGAAAAATTCATTCAAGTTTGAATCAAGAAATTACTGGTCAAAAAGTTGGTACAATTTGTAGGCAAAAATTTGATTAAGTGTGCTCAAATTTGACTTATTTTAGTGGCAAGAGATTTCCTGTCCTGGGCAGGAATATCTGCCAGCAGCATGCAAGGAGTTAATGCAAATGTGTCCATCCAACATATTTGCTGCTCTAGCACGGTCATTATTTGTTGGATTCAAATAATTTTTGTCTCGTACATTCATACGTAACGCAAATGTGTCTGTCCAACATATTTGCTGCTCTACACGGTCATTATTTGTCGGATTCAAATATTTTTTTCCATGCTTGTCCGTCAACATGGGGGAACGGATCCTACAGCAGAATTAACATCTTTGCGTAAACATTTACAGAGTTATTTCCCTTGTTTAACTTACGGGATTATTATTGAAAAATGTGTCTGCCTAACATGTTTGGCTGCTCTAGCTCTGTCATCATACGTTGAATTCAAATAATTTTTACCATGCTTGTTCATCAGCATGGGGGAAAGGATCCTACAGTAGAATTAATATCTTCGCATGAGCATTTACAGTGTTATTTGCCCTTGTTTAACTTAGGGGATGATTGAAAAATGTGTCCACACACATGTCATGCTTTTGACAGCATAATGCTATCCATGGTACTGCAGGAGGGGGCATATGCCACGCTTTGCGTTGCTCTTGTTTGTTCAGTAGTAGATAAAGAAGTATTCATATAAAAATGTTTTGTTACAATCTACTGGAGAGTGCCAACAGGCACTCTCCGATAAATAGGAACAGAACAATTATTGATGAACAAAATCTTGCTAAACTAAGGCTTCCCTTGCTGGGAATAAATAAATTGCTTTTATCAAATACATATGTGCTACAAATATACTTTCCATTGATAAAATACTGTATTTTAAACATACAACAGGTGAAATAATTTGTAAAGAACTATACCCTCCTACACTCTAAAATCAGTTTGGTTAAAAATCAACACAAATCAACTGGGTTGAATGAATATAAACCCATTTGATTTGGGTTAATTTCAACCCAACTGATTTTAGAGTGTACATAATCATTCAGTTTTTCAAGCTACATGACATTTGACTCTGAAGATAAGATTTCTCCTGGAATAAAAACTGCAATTTAGAAGTTTGTCATGTTTGCTTACTGATATACTGAACAGGGCATTTATTGCACTCGGTTAGTCCTTGGATAGGTGGCCATCGGTGCGATCTATTTGGACTCCCTCGTTGTGTCCTTGGGCAAGGCACTAAACCCTGGTTGTCCACATGGGGGCATGATGACACTGTGTGCTAAGGCATACTGCACGTCGATGGTGCACATGTCTTCAACCTATCTAACCCTGCCTGAGTTGTGTGCGATGTTGGGGAGCTGGCAGCTGCTCATCGTTGCTCTGTGTTTCTCTCCGGGTACTCCGGCTTCCTCCACCCATAAAACTGTCACCAACATGATATTACCTTGGCTGTTCAAGTGTCATTACACACTAATAAATAATTAATTGCACTTTCTGATCTGTGTATACTTCTGTCAAGCAAGCAAAGCATGTGTATTTAATCATTTCTTGCCCAACCTCGGCCCAACAAAATCCATGAACAAAAGATTTTTTAGGGGTGTCAAATTGTCAATCCCTTTTCCAGAATTTATGCCCCTGGCAGAAACTGTGGAAACTTTAAGGGGTAAAGGCCGTTTTCTTTCTGACTTTGTGTTCTCGGAACAGATTTCCATGCATGAAGTTAGGAGGAAGTATTGAAGGTTTACCCTGGCTGTGTTTTCTATCTATAAAATGAAGTGCTGACTAGAAATGCCAGCAAAGACACCACCAGATAGATCACAATGCAATGAAATCCTGAGAAATGTTAAGATCCTTCAGGGCTCAAACATGCATATGATTTGACCTGAAAAATCCCACTTGTGCCCTTCCTCTCGGTGAACCTTTGTTCAGGGAGTTGCGTTAACTGAATGTTTTTTTTTTTATACGCCCATTTGTAAAAATGGTCATATTATATAAATAGTCTGCCTGCCTGCCCGAAACCAGTCTGCCCACCCGCCAGCCTACCCGCCCGCATAGATTGTTTGATTTCATCCGAAGTTGGTATGTGTATTTCCCAGCTAGTAATACAGGCCAAGTTTGAATATGGGTTCCATCCATTTAGTTTTACATGAGTTATGACCCTTTTTCAACTTAGAATTTGACCTTCTATTAAAATCATTGGTTTCCGATCAATAACTCCAGTTTGGATTATTTGATCTCAACCAATATTGGTATATGTATTACCCAGCTAGTAATACAGGCCAGGTACGAATATGGATTTCGTCCAATTATTTTTACATGAGTTATGGCCCTTTTCAGCTCAACTTTGACGTAAGTCAAATTTGAGCTTATGCCATGGCCAGTCGTCCATCTGTCCGTCTGGTTTTACTTAGAATTTGGCTGTCTATCAACATTTTTGAAGCAGATTTTCAATGGAAGTCGGGAAAAAACTTTTTTTGAATAGCCTTATGAAAAAACAAAACACATGCACCATGGTATTCTTCTTAAATCTCCTGATACACCAGGGTAATTCTATGGTATGGCAGGACAGCATGGTGTATCATGCTACTTTTAATAATCCCACCATCCTGATCTCCATGATTGTTGTAAAATTAATGCACTTCTAATTCTAAATGTGAAAAAAATGCACATTATTCATCAAAATGTTTCAATCTAATTCAGGTAAATTAAAGTTGTCAAACACTCATCAAGATTTAGACCATTTTTTTAGGAGAAATAGCCTGTTTGTTTTTTTTTATACCCTATGTCATGTAGACCAGTTGTTTTGGACCAGATGTTATGTCATCTTTTGAAATATTCATTGTTTAAATTAGATTACTCATCCATTAACACTTGTACAACTTTTAGAAAGGCAGAATTATGAAACTAGAAGTTTTGTTTGTGATATATTAATTTTTTCAACTTCAAAAAATTTAGCTTTCAGGATGAAATACTAATTTTTCACCTTTGAGGAAATACAGCTGTGATGATTGTTTTTTTTTTGTAACTTCAGAATTAAATATTTGGCATTTTGTTAGCATACAACTAGTTGATATGTTAGTATTACATGTTGTGGGAAACCTGTACTTCAAGAACATATCAGAAAGTTTACAATTTTTGTTGTAAATTTTAGTTAGTTAAATTAGTTAGGTGAGCTGGCAAAGATCTAATCTTTCCATAGTAAATTGTGATTTTAGAGAATAAATGACAGGAGAAAATAAAAAAATACATGATTTAATTTAATATTTAATCTTTTGAATCACAAATTTTCAAATTGCCCATTAATTTCTCCCAAGTAATTTTTTTTTCCTTTTCTTGTCAAACAGAAATAACTATTTAACACTTATCAGGATAGGCTCAGTGAACTTAATCATGAAATTTTTACAGAAAATCTTGATAAGATATTTGGGCTACTGTAAAATCACCATTGTTAACTCTTAACCCACTGAGTTATTCAAAGATATTTTTCATCAAATCTAGACATGGCTGCTCTGAAGCAGCCATGCCTAGTTTTAATGAAAAACTCTTCTAATTTTAACTTGAAAAACTCATCGGTGAAAAATCCATTAAATTTACAGGATGGAAATTGCATTAAATGTGACCAAATTATACGTAATTTAATGTCGAGAAATCTTGTCCTTGACAGGAATATCTGCCATCAGCATGCGCAAAGAGTTCATTCCTGTAGTGCATAAGTGGACCCTTAAATTCTAATGCATGCATGTACTTGTCATTTTAGATTTCAAAAAGACTAAATTTCTACATACAGAATGAATCGCTACAGCCTTTTTTTCACATTGAAAACTAATACCCAGATTTTCAGTTCATATTAAGAATAACCATTGCATATGCAATTAATTAGTAGAGTTGTAAATTATTTTTGAAAAAGTGGCTTCTATCATTGAAGAAGATAAAATATTCACCTGCATGAAAATCAGATTTATAATTTTTGTGAGTTTTTCATTTCAGTGTGGTGTCGCCCATTATTAGTTTAGGACTAAAGCATTAGTTATTATTTTTTGCATTTTGTTAACCTAAAACTCTTAATTTATGTTTCAGAATTATCTTAATAAAACAAAGCATGCTGATATACCTGTTACATGTGTTCAAGAAACTGGAAAATCACCCAAAACCTTTCAGTTGTCACTGGCTGCATGATCTTTCTCACACAATCCAGTAAAACACTTTTTTGTTGTATACTAACTGTAAATTGGCAGGACTGAAACATTGTAAACATTCAAAGAAATGCACAACATTGAACTCAATCATCTCAGATCTTTCTGATTGGTACCACTATCAGGTTTATGTGATGGATGCATTCAATTACATTCCAAGTACTAGGACAGTCCAGTTAATGGCATGCAATTCTCAAACATCAGATGGTGCAGTATAATTCAGTTTCTCAGTTGAGTGTTAATTGAAATCAAATTTATGTTTCCAAAATTATGAACACAACCATAAAATTCCTTTGCAGATTTTTTGACTCCATTTTCTCTAATGACGTTTTTAAGCCTTACCACTTAGGTAGTGCTGTAAAATTTTCTCAAATCACTTTGTTTTTCTCTTGTTTAACCCTGAATTTAACCGATTATATCTTGTTTGACAGAGCTCACTGAGCTCTGTCAAACAAGGTATATTTGGTTAAATATTAAACTGCATTATGAGAAATATTTCTGAGTGAAAACTCTGCTATATTGACATCAATGTGTAGCGGGTTAATCCATTATATTATGTTTGTTTGGGTTGTGCCAAATCGATATAATAGGTTAGACCCTCTGATATTTTAGGAACAGCTGTTGTTATTGCACTGATCACTATAGGAGACATTGCCTTATTTTTTCATGACTATCCATTAACTACTTGGGTTATTCTTTCAAACTCCAAGATTTGCTTTTCTAAAATGGGAATTTTTCACAATTGAAAGGATTAAAATATTCTTCCTTGCCAGGTGTCAAACACAGAAATAATTATTCAGGTACCAGTCAGATCCATTAATTGAATATTAATTGTGAAAACTCTTGTCTATATTCAGAATTTGTGTTGAGAACTCAATGCAGTAATTCAGACGAGTCAAAATGTTTCGGGCAGGAATTTTGAATGTTCACATTGTATATAGATATATTTATTATTATTACTTCAACCACTTCCCAACAACATATTATATGGAATATCATCCAAATATAATTAACAGTTTGAGTGTTGAAAGCCCCAATTTGGGCTCCATTCTGAACTTTAAGTACTGTTACCCAATGGCTTCAGATTCAGGGGATGTTCTTCATAATAATTTCGAAGTCAAAGATTGTAACAAGGCAAACACTTCTAAAAAGATTTTGTTGACTAAAAATAATCTTACACTCTCCAGTTTATAGACAAAACAATTTTCAAATCATTTTATCAAATCTTGGCTCATGAGTGTGGCATTTGGTACGAAATGTTCAAAATTGATTATTTTCATGTGATATTGAAAATTATTTTGTAGCAAATTTTTCAAATATAGTTAACTCTTTCAAACCCAGTGTGCATAAATGTTTGTGTGAAAAAAAATTGGTAGTGGATGAGCAGACAATATAAAGAGCAAAAAACTGAAGTGAGGCTCGGTAATAATTTATTCCAACAGCTCGACAGAGCTGTTGGATTAAATTATTACTGAACATCCCAACAAGTCCAGATAGTTTTTCCCATTTCGGCATTGACAGTATTGACTTAAATGATACTTTCCAGGCGCCGGTGTTGGAAGTGTTAAAGAGCTTTGTTCAACAAATGTTCAAATATTTTGGCTTATTTTAAAATTCTCTTCTGTTTTGTTGGGAAGAAGGCTTTAGTGTACTAAAATTTATGTTTACCCTTTATCTGGTGTAGTGTCCATATCCAACCAAATTATTTACAAAAGTTGACCTTCAAAATGTATTATTTTTTTGCCTCCAAAACATAGCATATGACACCTCATTGGAACAAGCTCACTGAGAAAACATAGCTTATGACTCCTCATTGGAGCTGAGGCATAAGATCCCACTGAGTCATAAGCTATATTTTGGAGACTTAAAAATTAACATTTTTTTGTGAATCAAGAAGACTTATTCTATGTTTGTGTTAGTTAGAGGGTTAATATAGCTAAGCATGTAGTTTTTAAATTTTAAAGCACAGTTTTATTCAGTATTACATGAGTTCTATTTAACACAGATATTTTATGACAATCTTCTAGAGGTATGCTGTTCTTGCTGGCTAGAATATATTTGAATTCTGTTTGTACAAAAGGTGCATCTTGCTTCTTCTCAGATGTGAAATATGCAATAAATGCTGAATCAGAAACAAGTGTTTAATTTTAAAAAAAAGTTCAGGCTTATTTACTATGACAGGAGTGCTCTTGTGACGAATATTACATATTATGGCATCACATTGCTGAAAGCCAAAGCAATAAGGCTCCAATAATTTGAAACATCATTCTGTTTGTCTTCAATGCAAAAAAGATCTTTACCAGAAAGTCCATGAATTTCATATTTTTTAAAAAATGTCATCACATAATTATTTCTTATAGTTTTCCAAATTTTCAGATAGTGTATTAAAATAATAAGTTGATCAGAATAAATGAATAACTGAAATTGGAGGTGCAAGTCACTGAAATATTGACATTTTATGTTGGATGGGAATCTTGAAGAAGATGGCAGTTTTAACATATTGTTGGTGGACTTCCACAATGATGTATTTTGAATTTTCACACTTTTTGGGAGATACAAAAAATTGAATAACTCTAAATATGCCAAACACAGAACAGAGTTACTGTTGTTCCTCAAGCAGAAAGCCATATTTGTTGTCTTAAAGAACATGGCAAGTCGATCGTATGTGTTTTCTGTGAGGCAGTAATATGGCATTTTAAAAGTTAACTTGCTGTAATGAAAATTATACAACATTTTTGAATTGTTGTGGAACTCTGTCATTTATTTTGATTCATCAAGGGTACCCACCCAAAAATACTTTGAAGACATGGCATTTAGGAACTATTTCTGAACATTTCAGACAAAAAACACAATTCACCTGGATGAATTGCTTCTGTTCCTCTACATCTTATAATATATAATCAGACAATATAGGATCTTGATAAAACAAATTAACCCTTTACCCAACGTAACGGCCAAAACCGGCCAGCGCTACTCTCAAAAATCGCCAGTTAATTTTCATTATTTTTTCATTTTTTGTCTCAAAAACATAGGTTATGACCCCTCGTTGGAACGAGCTCATCGAGCTCGTTCCAACGAGGGGTCATAACCTATGTTTTTGAGACAAAAAATGAAAAAAAAATAGTTATTCAAGAATTTTTTTGCCAAGTTTCATTATTTTTTCATTTTTTGTCTCAAAAACATAGGTTATGACCCCTCGTTGGAACGAGCTCGTCGAGCTCGTTCCAACGAGGGGTCATAACCTATGTTTTTGAGACAAAAAATGAAAAAAAATAGTTATTCAAGAATTTTTTTGCCAAGTGTCGTTTGCTTTTCATGTTAGGTAAAGGGTTAAATTATTCTGCAAGCTTTCCAGGATTATTTCATAATTTGTTGGTCACATTTGTTAATATGAAAAAAGGTGATATACTTGTTTGTTAAATATTTATTGAGAAAAGGTAATGTTATAATAGTTATGTAGGAAAAATAATACAAACAGCATTAGATTTGAAGATGCATATATTTTCTTGGCAATACCAGGAACTCTGTTTTAAATCTGGAGTGCTGAGATTAAACCAGGGGATAACCCCAGTATACAAAAAATCTGGATCTTTATATGAACTAAATATGAGTTCATTGTCCTGGTATAAATACTTCCTTTGAAAGAAATGAACAAACGGAATAGTATACATTCTTGTATTAGTTTTTTTTATAAACTAAATTATATCATCAATATGCATTGTTTGAGATTATGTTTAGAGAAAAAAGAAAAGAAATTGTGTCTTTTCTGGCATTAGTTTTTAATAATTTTCTAATAATGTCATCAAAGTACACAGGTATTCTTTTTGATGGAGATACAGCATCGAATTGGAACAAATTTTGAAACTTGAAATAAATTGAGAAAGTTTTGTCTTTTTGGCATATATGTTATCTGTTTTCACTTCCTTACTTAAAGTGTGTCTGACAATATACCTATTTTGAAACCTGTTTCAACAAAATTCAATATTTAGGGTCCTGTGAAGCTTCGGATTCAATTTCATATTTCAAGTTGGTTTTTGGTTTGAAATTGGCTGCCAAATTCATTTCTTTTTGATTGTTTTTACAGGAATATAGCTTGGTATCAAATCATTTATGTCGGGCCACAAAACATGTAGTTCAGATGGAAATTGAGTATAAAAAAATGCACAAAATAAAGACTGAAATTTGTTCTTCATTAACATAAATAGCATCAACACCCATGCTAATTCCAGTCTTACTTGTCACTACCACTTTTGAAAGCAAATTTAATGTTTCCAAACAGTGTTGGCGATGAGCTGTTGCTAGCGTCTAGCTCTGAGCAGTGCCTAGTACTGGTAGTTTACATTCCTGTTCCTGTTTTTGAACTGTAATCCCAACTGGGTAACATTAACACTAGATCTGTGCATGCCTTCGATGCATTGATGATGTAGTTGGAATAATGCATCACCACAGTTGGAACAAGTCAGCTTTACCCCCCCCCCCCCCCCCCCCCACACACAATCAGTCATCTTCGATTCTCCTTCCCACAAGAAGTGAAGCAGTGCTTGTTTACCGTGGAAAACCAGTTATTTTTCCTGGTAAAATAGGACCCAATAACTAATGCCTGTGGTGGAAGCCCCCTAAAATGGGCACCATGGGCTGGTACAAGTGACTGGCTAGACTTGACGCCATATTCATGTTGCAGCCACGATTTGCCATTGTGCAGAAATATATGACCTTAAACGCCAGTAAATAAATCAAGATACCCCCGATTCATTTTGAGGTGCTGTTAGAATTTGAATATGTCCAATTCGATTCTAGATTTGATTGAAATCGAAAATGAGTGACAGAGTCCAATCAATATATTGTTTCATCTCTATTTCATTTCTCCTTTATAAAACATAGCTTATGCTTGAAAAACAAAGCCTGTAATTCTCAGTGGAATCTCATTCCAAGAAGCTGTGATAAAAATATTTATCATATGACTCATCCATTTTGTTCACTTTAAAACATTTGATATTTTGCTTTCATATTAATCAGTGATAAATAAAGCCTTCCGTCGATTTCATTAGTCAATTTCAAAACTAGATAATTTGATTGGCTGAACAAAATACAACTTGGCCTTATTTTCATAATTTGTGTAATTGGAGATGAAAGATTTCATTGGTCAATTTCAAATATGGACAGTTTGATTGGCTGAACAAAATACAACCGGGTCACATTTGCATAATTTGAATAGGGAGAAATTACATCATCATTATGCCGGCCAGTGCTATATACGAAAAATTTTCATTTTTCGCTTCCAAAACATAGGTAAAGACCCCTCATTGGAATGTGTGCATCACGCTCGTTCCAATGAGGGGTCATAACCTATGTTTTGGAAGCAAAAAATGAAAATTTTTAGTTATATGATGTTTTTTCCAAGTGGCATCTGCAACACACATTAGGTAAAGGGTTAAAAAGTCATACTAAGTCGTTAATTTGTGCATATGTGTGTCATATGATAAATAGAATATGAAACAAGTGTTTTTATCAAATAATATTTATGAAACTCTGCTGAATTTTCCATTTGGGCTCGCCAGTGGCTCGCCAAAACAGAAAATTCTTTGACTCATTTCATAAATATCATATGAGAAAAACATTCATTTCATATCCTCCATGTATTAAAAAATTTAAGCAACATAAAACCACAAAGTTATTTAGAAATAAATGTTATTAGCCTTATTTCTGCACAATGTTAAAATAATATTAGCCTTATTTCCAAATGTTGCCAGATGTGACAAATTTGGAAATGGAATAGAGCAAAAATAATGCTAGCACTGGAATTGTGCTGAAATGCCATACCAATAAATAGTCATGGAATTAAAATATTGTACAAGTCTCATTGTATGGGTAATTTTTGGTTTTTATAAGAGAAAGTTTTGAAGAATAGATATATTTACATATGAATAAACTTTTGTCCAAATAATCATTGGTAATTTATTTTTAACACTTAATTTGCTCAATCTTGATTAACTTTTGTTATTGAATTGCCTGTTTATAACCATTGCTATCTTGTTAAACTTCAATATTTTGATGGATATGAAAAACTGATATCGGTATGGTGAGTTGTTTGATTTTGACAGTATGTCTGCAGAATGCTGAATGTGGTCATAAACAGCCTAGCAAATAAACGAGCAGAAGAAAGGCAAATAATTATAATGAAATTTGGTATGTTCCTGTAAATTGCTCAAGCTGCTGAAAAGAGCATGTTCAGTACTGTGATCACAAAAGTGTCCTTTTACGTGATTGGATCATGACATACCTCCGCCAGTGGTTCAAGGTGTCTTAACCCTTAAGGTCCTACTTCTCACTTTGATAACTTTTAATGCAACAGAACAGATGCCCAAACATGCAGTATCAGGATTAAGTGACTATAATTACATTCCAAGTATCCTAGAAGTTGTTTTAGACAAGTCTTGGCTGCCTATATAGGCAGCCAAGACTTGCCTAAAAATAACTACAAAGCCACCCTATGAAGACTGTCAAAGTGCAGCAAAAATATACAAAAATCTCCAGACGCTTTAGGGTTAAATAAAATCCTGCAAAATCAAGTTAGATGGACAGAGAATTTCTCTGTCTACTTTTGGGAACACAGTACTGTAGTTTTGAGAGATAAATCCACTCATTGGACTATATAATGATTTCTTTTATTACAAAGCAATATTTTTTCATCATCTTAAGTCCTTTGGCTGTGTCAGTTATTTTCATATTTAACCATTCACAAAATATTCAAGTGAAAATGCACTTCACCCAGGCTTCTGTGTACTTGTACAGCAGACATATGGGATTTTCCTAGATATTCTGGGAGAGTTAACATTTTTTGTTGTACAGACATTATCTTTTATACTTTTTATTGTTGATTTTCTGTTGGTTATGCCTTGTCTACCAGTTGATTGTATCCTCATACAGCAATAATATTCTTTCTATTATATTTATTACTTTATACAAAATAAAATGTCTCTGGAACAAATATTGTTTCTTTTGTTTTCATGAATCTCTCAAACTTCAAAAGGCATATCCCTGCTTGCTTTCAATCAGTAAGTTTAGTGGATACCTGTTAACCCTTTACCCAGTGTAACTGCCAAAACAGGTCAGCACTATTCACAAAAATTACCATTCAGTTTTCATTATTTTTTTCATTTTTTGTTTCAAAAACATAGCTCATGACCCCTCATTTGAACGAGTACAGAACAGTGGATATCTGTTAACCCTTTAACCAAAGTAAATGACAAAACTGGTTACCTTTTAGTTTTCATTACCATTAAGTTTTCATTTTTTGTTTCAAAAACATAGCTCATAACCCCTCATTTGAACGAGCCCAATGAGGTGTTTTATAAGGTATGTTTTTGGACACAAAAAATTGAAAAAATAGTTCAAGAATTTTCTTTGAAATTGTCATCTGCCCTTCATGTTATGTATAGGGTTAATTGAATAGCCTCTTTTTCTGTGAAAAATACTTAACATTAGTATAAAAACATTTAACAACGATTTGTTTATTTTAACACAGGGATATTGGATCATTTTCTTGTCATCTGGTGATAACAAGAGTTGAGGAGGTGATTTTCATGTATTTTCTTTGTTTTACTGCAGGACATGACTCACTTGAAAGCCTTTCCCATGAACAAAATCTTCATTCCAAATTTTATTGAAATCCAATAACTCACCCAAATCTGAGATATGAGGTAACAGACAGAAAATTGGCTATTTTATGAGGCAAATAGCAAATTTTCAAAGTTAAAAAAGGGGATAAGTCTAGAAAGTGAAGTGTAAGAAATATTATTAGAGACTCATTTGAAAGCCTTTCCCATAAACAAGCGTCATTCCAAATTTCATTGAGATCCAATAACCCAAACCTGAGATAAAAGGCAAACAGACCAAAAAAAAATGGCTATTTTATATATTGAAAGGGCTGTAAGTCACAGAAAAAAATATTCCAACATCAAAACAGCTGATTCTCCTGAAAGATCTCATGATAGTGAACATCTGTATGAAATTTGATCGATATCTGAGCTGTCATGTTCAAGTTATAACGTGAACAGACATCGGAGGGTGGACGAACGGACAGACAGACCAATGGACAGTGGCAATCCAGTATACCCCACTTTTTTTTTAAAAAAGTAAGGGTATAAAAATAAGATTTATTAAAAAAAATCTTGTTTAACAGAGCTCATCAAATAGATTACATGCCTCTATTGGATGTATTGAGGCCAAAATGTTAAGAAACATGGGAACCACTTGAGTGGTTGTTAGAGAAATTCAGTTGGCAGGATATAAGATTTTTGATTCATTTAACAGGAGTTTACCCTCTATAACCTATATACAATTGGCAGGTCAAATTTGTATTGAAGTTGTGCTAAATGGTTTGGTTTTGGAAGTTATATGCAATCAACAGTGATATTATAGTAAGATATATCCAGTTAAGTGGGCTTCAGTGTATTTTTACAGATTATTAAAACAGTCAGTTAATGCATGTTGTTATCCTTTGAGTTGACAAGATTAGATCAGCCAGGTCCTTCACCCCGATTGCCTACATGGGGGGCACGATGACGCTGTGTACTGAGGCGTACTGCACGTCGATGGTGCACATGTCTTCAACCAATCTAACCCTGCCTGTGCTGCGGTGCAGAGTTACGATGTTGGAGAGCTGACAGCTGCTCGTCATTGCTCGGTGGTTCTCTCTGGGTACTCCGGCTTCCTCCACCCGTAAAACTGTCACGGTCATGATTGGCCATTGTGCATAAGTATGTGACCTTAAACGCCAATAAATAAATAATCAGCCAGGTCAAACATGCGGAAATAGGCATTTTTTCGACCTGATCTTATCAACTCGATAGAATACGATGACTCAGGTTGTAGAGATGGGCAATATACCAAAAAAAAAACCAAAGCAATACTGATATCATGGGCATACCAATAAACCGAACAAAATAAATCATTGAATATCAAAATTGTCTGAATTTTCCTACACTCACTATTCATAAGGCTCTATTGAAGCTTGATAGCACGTCGCCTGAGTGCTACAATGGCCTATGTCCCATAGGGGATATAGGACATTGTTGCACTCAGGCGACGAGCAGTTGAAGGGTTCGTTTTGATGAAAGAAGTGGTTAATTTTCTTTTCAGTTTTGTTAACCCTTAGGGGCTTTGACAATTGTCCTGAATTCTCAGTAGACAACGGCCTGTGAACATCCCGCTGCTTAGCAGTGATTTGTAGCAAAGTTGTGGCTACCTTAACAGCAGAAATCTAGAAATCACTGCCCAGCTGCTTCCTTTATTGTCACCAGGGCTTCTTGAAGATGGTATGGTCAGAGCACATGCTGTTGAGATTGCATATGCCTGAAATAAAGCTTTATAGGTTAAGAGGTGTTCAGAAGAAGTCACAAAATTACTGTAGGTGTGATTTGTTTTCATAAAAGAATGCCACTGTTGAGATCATTGGCAGTGGCATTTGTGGCACTGCGATAGAACGATACAAGAACAACTTATTCTGCATTTTCCTGATGTGAATTCCCCTTTGGTACTGTCAGCAAATCTGTCAAGTCAGAAACCAAATACCAAACCGATACTGAGGTGTATACCCCCATAAACATACCGAAATCAATACTGGACTCAAACTTCCAATACCGCTCATCTCCACCAGATTGACTGTCTGTTGTATTTATTTCACATTTGTAAAATTGTAACTTTGAAAATCTGCACATGTTAATGACGTGCGCACCGTTTGAGACAGTCAAGGCATTGATTTAGAAAAGTTGAGACTCGTTTTCTGGTGAGGCGGAATTGACGAGCAAACTACAGGCGTATACAGAAAACTATTTGTGGAAGTCATATAATAAATATTAGTTCTTATCCACATCCATAATGGGATATGGTACCTGTAACTTGAAGTTCTTCACACACTGGACCAAGCCTGAAAATAAGCAGACTGTCATCTGCAAAATGAAGTTCCCAGAGGGTGTATTTGTGCACAGCAGGGTAGCATCATAAAATTTACCTCCTGTGAATCTCAGTCTGAATCAAAGTCTCAAGCCAAAACAGGCAAATGTACCTAGAGGATAAATTGGCCCACTGTATGGGATGCCATCAGCACATTCAGCCTCTGTGGACCCCATTTTGCAAATCACGGGTTGCTTATGTTCAGGCTTGCACTAGACCCAATGCAAGCACAATGCAAGCACATGTAATAAAATGATAAGGTCACACAAAGTAGATATACTGTTTCTAAGGCCATTTAAAAAAATGCATACAGGAGAGCATATTTTTATGAGTGGAGGAAGCCATAGTACCCAGAGAGAACCTCTGAGCAGTAGCAAGAAACTGCAAGACGTCCCAACAAACTAACTCAGCACCATCAGGGTTAGCATTGGTTGAAGGTGAGTGCACCATCGAATTGCAATATGCCTAAGTACACAGCGCCACCACTGAATTCCCACATGGGCAGAATTAAGTACCATGCCCAAGGACACAGTGTAGTTACTGCTTGTCAGGATTGAACTGTGGACCTTTCGGTTTGAAGCTCAATGTTCTAACACGCTCCCAAACTTGTCAAAGCAATGTGTTGATATGCCCAGTCTTGCCATGCACATTGATTTACAGAAGAGATATGTACTTGTTTTTCTGGACTACAGGCCTCTCATAAAGATACAACAAGTGAAGAGTAGGGTTCCACTAAACACTCTGGGGGGTGGGGAGTTTTCACCGTGACAAAAACTTTGTCCGTAAAATAGCCTAAGATGACAAGCAAAGTTTCAGCCAATGGACTTCTGAGTTGAACACTTGAAACTAGAGTTATCCTCCACATGTATTATCTCAGACTCGCTGTCGGGGTGAAAACTCTCACACAAAGCAACTGGGTGGTTTTGTCATGTCCAAGGGATGGTATCAGGACCATCGCTGGGGCGGGAGCAGAGTGGGCATCCCCAATAGTTTTTTTTCTGTCAGGACATTCTCCTCTGGATTGGAGTCATGGATATCAATTCGCTGTTGCTAGTAATCATGTACTTTCTTACAAGACAAGAGTTCATACTTAAGACTCACTCACACACACACAGTCTGCAATACAAAAATGCAGCTCTGTGGAAACTAAAGGAAGTGGAATGGTAACAAGATATGCTTTACTGGTCAAATATGGCCCGGAACCAATGCCTGTACAGCATTGGTATAAACAACTAGCTTATCTTTACTTCATATCTATGATACTTGATCCAGAGATATTTTTGAATTTGCGTACTGAACGACCGTGGCTGACTTGCATCTGCGGAATCAATGGCAGTCACATGGAGGACATTTCAATGGCATTTCTGTGTCATTTTCATAGATCATTTGACAAAAATAGTTCTACGGAGGGGAGGAGGGGGGGGGGGGGGCATCGGAAAGACCATAGTTCGGCTCAATCGGAGAAACTTTTGATTTTTGAAATTGAAGGAATGCTGTATCCTTTCATCTGACCGATCAATGGCAGACTGGACTGCTGGTATATCAAAATGTCTTCTTTGTGGACTGCCATTTAGAGAACATTTCGATATACCAGATGTCTGGAATCGGATCCATTTTGCACAAAATTTCATGTTCCAACAGGTGTTGGGCAGTATGAATTATGGGGGAGCCCAATGTTTGGGGGTGGGGTGGGGGGGGGGGTGGACCATACAGCTAGTCCCCTTCTGGATATATTCTAAGATGTTGAAAGTGACTTTAAACCTCACTAAAGTGAAGAGCATGCAAATGGAGGTCTGATGTACCTAATTCAAGGTGTTGGGGGCTCGGCGTATGGGTACGAGTTAATTAAACAAGAAATTGCATTACAACAACTACATGTAAATTTTATTTACCCACGAAAACATTTCCAAAAAGTTCGAGTTTTTGAACAACAATCACAATCGACAATTATTACATTTCAAAAACATCACCAATGCATCTTGATGATGATGTAGTTGAAATATTTTTTCTGTCAACATTTGAGCCATCACACTCGGGACTAATCCGGTTTGCACCCCTCCCCCTACCCCCCACACACACAATTGGTCATCTATGCTGTGGGATTGAGTTTTCTCCTTTCAACCAGAGGGTTTTTTTGTTTTCACTTTTGTTTTCATTATATGTCAGTAAATGCCAAAAGGTAAGTTACTCACTGGACCCGATACAAGGAATGGTACCACGATATCCACTTAATTGCATATCTTTTAATTGAATAATCAAGTTAATTGAATGTAATTTCTCAATACAAAAACATTTCCCCTTACCTTCAGTACAAATCTGGCTTGTTAATTCCATATAGGTTATACTCCTTTTCAATTAATTTAACTGGTTGAGTGCTAGAAGCCAGTATCACGACTCTATAGAAAAGAGATGAAGCCACTTTAGTGGATTAACAATATACGCATTAGCTTGATGTTGGCTAACTTACTTATCCTCTTCGCCCCCTCTGGAGCATAATGTCTCGATAAGATGCCTCCATCCAACACAGTCTTTTGCCTTGGCCTCTGCCTCGTTCCAGGTGGTCCCCATCTCTCTAAGTTCTGACTTCGCTGTTCTGCGCCAGTTTGGTCTGCCTCTTGGCCTCTTTCCTTGTGGGGTCCATCTCAGAGCAACCTTTGCTATATTTGATGTTGGTATCCTTAGCACATGATAAAACCACCTCACCCGTCTCAGGTGGCTTGGCTGAGCTCAAGAAGGTCTTTGTTTGAAATCTTGTTTGACCAGAATATTCTGTTGATCTTCCTACGGCACCCATGGTGGAAACTAAACATTGTTTCCATATCAGTCTTGGTGACCCTCCAGCACTCACTTCCATGGAGAAGGATGACCTTCACATTGCTGTTATAGATGCGGATCTTGGTCTTGCGGCTGTATTGCTTGGATGTCCATATGAACTTAGCTGCTGATATGCTCTTCTTGCCTTTGCCAATCCGTTCCTGATGTCCTTTTGGCAGCATCTTCGGTGCTAATGACTGATCTCAAGAAGATGAATTCACTGACCCGTTTGATGTTAGTCCCTTCAGTATTAATGTCGACATTGTTGGTGGTATTTATACGCATCTCTTAGGTTTTGTCTGTGTTAATATTTAGTCCAATCTGACTAGCATTAGGGTTCAGCCTGTTTGACTTGGATTGGATGTGGTCGTATTTGGAGGATAGTAGGGCAATGTCGTCCGCAAAGTCCAGATCTTCGAGTGATGAGAATAGGGTCCACTTGGTGCCTCTAGCTTGGTCATTTGCGGTGTTTTTCATTACCCAGTCAATAGCAATAAGGAAAAGCATCGGTGATATGATGCAGCCTTGTCGTACTCCAGACTCGACAGCAAACCATTCTGTGAGGTCATTGTTAAGGATCACAGCACATTCAAAATCTGTTCTGTCTAAAGCAGCTGATAAATCTTTGTTGGTATGCCATAGGACTCTAGGATCTTCCAGAAGCTGTCTCTATGTACGCTGTCGAAGGCTTTCTTGAAATCAATTAAATTGATGTACAGTGATGCCTTCCATTCAAGGCTCGACTCGATGATGTTCCTCAGAGTGAATATCTGGTCAATACATCCTCTTCCTTTTCTGAAGCCAGCTTGTTCAGGTCTGAGCATTGGGTCAAGAGTGCTATCAATCCTGTTAAGGAGTATCCTGCAGAAAAGGATAGCAATGTAATGCCCCTCCAATTGTCGCAGTCCCCAAGGTCGCCTTTCTTTTGGGATCTTGACCATAAGGGCCTTGCACCAATCCTTGGGGATCTTTTATTTCATCCAAATGCTGTCAAAGAGGTTTTTAAGCACGTCTGCTGCAGTTTCAATATCAGCGAGAAGTAGTTCTGTATGGATACCATCAATACCGAGAGCTTTTCCGGACTTCATGTACTTGATGGCCTTGTTCACTTCTGTCTTTGTTGGTGGATTTATGTAGATGTCAAGCTCATCACCTTTAGGTGTTTCTCTCAGTGGGTCTTTAGGGTCCGGTCTGTTTAGCACTGATCTGAAGTGCTCTACCCAGCGGGTTGCTTGTTCCATTTCTGTAGCAATTATTTTCCCAGCCATGTCTTTCACTGGAGGTGGTTGTTTTCGATGATCACTTAGCTATTTCATGATCTTGAACACTATGCTCAGGTTACCACGAGCTGCTGGAGTTTCAGCTTCCTGTGTCTTTTCTTCAAGGTATGATCTTGTGTCCTTTCTTGCACTCTCTTTGACCTCTGTTTCCTTATTGTGGTACTGTCTCTGAAGCTGTTCTTTCAGTCTGGTTGATCCTGTGTTCAGAACCATTTCTTTGACCTTAGCTCTTTCTTCAAGTGCTTTCCATGTGCTCTCTGTTATCCATTCTTTGTTGTTTATGTTGCGGTATCCAATGACCTTTTCGCTTGTCTCGCTATATGTCTTCGTGATGTTTTGCCATTTCTGTTCTATCGGGTTTTCTGGTTCAAGGTCATCTTCTTCTACTACTTTGAACCTATTTATCAGTTCGATGATGAACTTCTGTTTAACTTGATGTTATTTCACGCGGTTGATGTTGATGCATTTTCTTGTTGTCTCTTCCTTTTGTATTTTCTTCAGCTTCAGTCGTATCCTCGCCACCATAAGATGATGGTCACTGTTAACATCTGCCCCTCTGCATGCTTTGGCGTCCAATAATGAGCGTCGCCACTTGCCGTTGATGATGATGTGGTCGATTTTGTTTTCGTCTCTGCCATTTGGTGACTGCCGTGTTGTTTTGCGGATGCTTCTATGCTTAAAGATTGTTTCACCTATTACTAGACCATGTGTTGAGCACAGGTTTGCAAGCCTCATGCCATTTTCATTCATGGCTCCATAGCCCTCTTTGCCCAAACTTATCTCGTGGCCTGTGTTTTCCTTGCCATTTTTGGCATTCTGGTCTCTAGTGATGAGAAGTAGGTCCTGTTGTGGTGTTTTGCTGATCTGTGTCTGCAGGGATTCATAGTAGGCATCCTGCACCTCTTCGTCCGCATCATTAGTTGGTGCATAGCATTGGATCATGGTAGTTTTGCAGTAGGCCGTGTTGAATCGTGCTCTAATAATGCAATGGTTGACTGGCTCCCATTCCATCAAGAAATTTGCACTTGTCTTGTTCATAATAATTGCCACTCGTCCTGTGTGTATATCATTTCTGCCAGAGTAAATAATACTGTATTTGTCTTTGGTTGTTAGCTTTCCTGATCCAGTCCATTTGCACTCACTTATGCCAAGTATTTCAAGCTTGTATCTTTCCATCTCCCTTATGACCTGGGCTGTTTTGGAGATTTGGTTCATAGTTCTCACATTCCATGCTCTGATTCTAATTGTTGCACTGAGACCCATGCGATTCTCAATCGTGTTCAAGGCTTCCTGTGGTAGGCTTTGGCTTTCTACAGTCATGTGACTGGTAAATAACCTAGTATCTCCAAGGTTATCCGATGGGATTTGGCATCTTGCGTTGATTTCTGTGACAAACTGGTTTTTATAGGATGAGGTTGTTAGACTAACGCCCAACTTGGAGGACCAGGGATTGCCTTCCCTCTGGTCCCTACCCTTTGACCTGCCCGGTTTGGTTAGACGTGCCCTCCGGGTCAAAGGGACAAGCAGGTTTCTCTACCACTGCATGGTGACAATCCTGCAGAGAAGGATATTTTCTAAACAATAGAAAAAAAAACTCATATAAAATTGTTTGGTTGCAATTTAATGGAGAGTGCCTATTGGCACTCTCCAATTCATTGTAACAAAAAATTATTTAAGAACAAAATCACGCTAAACTAAGGATACTCATCCTAGTAGCATAGTATCTTTGAAAAAAAATACCCATTTTTCAAATCACTTTCGAAAAATAATTTAGCTCTCAACCAGTTAATAAAAAATCTTGTATTATGTCAAGAAATTACTCAGAAAAACACCAAATTCTTCTTGTTTAAAGACCTATTTAGAAACAGTACATTCATTATAGGGTATCAATCCATTTTTTTGGACTTCAAACCGAAAGGTCCATGGTTCGATACTGATCAGCGGTAACTGCATTGTGTCCTTGGACAAGACAATTAATTCCGATCACTCGAGCACGTCTCTGACAACCACTTTTGTTACAACAACCACTTCTGTTAAAGCTCACCACTTTTGTTACAACATTTGCCCACTTCTGTTACAGCAGACCACATTTGTTACAAAATCGACCACTTTTGTTACAAAACTCGCTCACCACTTTGTTACAACAATCGTCCATTTTTGTAACAAAAAACAAACAAACTCGCTCACCACTTTTGTTACAACAATCGCCAATTTTTGTTACAATTTTTGTCAGTGTGAAAAATGAAGTAATTTGCAAGTACTTGGACATGACCGCCAGTCATGATTATCAAAACCAAAACCTATTGTGTGTGTCCGGTACCAACATCATATACACATGTGTGCACGAGTTCTAAAAATGTTTATTTTCGGAAAATTCTTACTTTTAGGGCAATGGGACTGTTGTTTCTTTCTCGAGCTTTTGGACATAGTCATCTTGGATGTGGCGTCTTTTTACTTTTTACAGTAATCTCCTGAATGTCTCGCCATTTCTCTTCTTTTTTATCGAAAGAATTGACTTAGTAGAGCAGGCCCTTTTGTCTTTACTCTTTAACCCATCACTACAGTTTTTGAGAAGGGTGCGGTGGCCCACTGGATAACGTGTCGGCCTTATGATCGAGAGGTCATGAGTTCGAATCTCGCTAGAGTCTCGCGTGTTGTGTCCTTGAGCAAGATACTTAACCCCACTTGCTCGAGCGGGATCACGGTGGCACAGTGTGCTCTAAGGCGTATAGCACACCGATGGTACACACGCCTTCAACCACTGCTAACGCTGCTTCTGTCGGTTTAGTAAGTTGGAGACTCTGGAAGTTACTCGCCGCTGATCGGTGGTTCTCTCTATGGATTCCGGATTCCCCCACCAGTAAAACTATCTGACACGAGATGACCATGGCTGTCTAAACTGTCGTTAAACCCCAAATAATAAATAAATAACAGTTTTTTAGAAAGTACGTAAACGTTTGAAAAATCAATATAGAAATCTTTAACATAACAATACAACTCTGAATGTCATTGGAGTGAGATCAATGAGTCTGTTCCAATGAGACTCAGTCTTGTATTGGTATTTTAACAAATTGTAACGTTTGTTTTACAGTATTAGTTGTCGGTAATCATTTTATTTTTCTGGCCTCTTTGTTGGATGCATTTACGGATAAAGATCTAGAAGGCCAATATGGGAAAACGTTATAGTGGTAGTGTGTGGTCATTGCGGGAGTGGGGTGGGTGGGGTGGGTGGGTTGGAGGAACACTGATAAAACTCCAGTACAATATAACGATTTTCTTCAACCCCTTTCACACATAATGGTTTTCTGTTTAAAAACAATTCCAAAATTGGAGTAAGTTTCATTTTCCTTCAACTATAATAAAAAAATTATGGAAGTCATTGAAATCCATTCATGAAGTAGGTTACAATATCAATCATATTTGTGTGGTTTTGAATAAGAAGTTCAAATCTATTCCAGGTAGTGCTGGACTTATTATTATTATTATTATTATTATTATTATTATTTGGTTATCTGCTGGCGATACTCTCTTTCAGGGGAGGGGTCATCTTCAGGGTTTAAACTGCCGGTGGAACTCTCGAAAGGGGGTACTCTGCTACATTTTCAAGACATCCAACGACCTATAATACATCTGTATGACTGCATTCTCTTGTAGTGTAACTGGCATTTGTAGTAATGGGCCTTCTGAGTAATAGGCTTTCGGGGTAAAAAGCCTTCAGAGTTAGGGGTCTTCGGAGTAATAAGCTTTCGGAGTTATGGGACGTCGTAAAAACGGACCTTCAGTGTAATGGGCCGTCAGTAGTATAGAGGGATGACTCAATACCTATTTGTTGGATTTCGGGATTGACCTTGACGCCCAAATCCGTTACGCGTCCCCTCACCCTCCATGCACTGTATTTACCCTGTTTTTAGGCGCCCTTCCAGCCCTGTATGTACCCTATTTTAGACTATTCCTTCCCAAAGTCTATGTAGAGGCATCCCAGCCTCAAAGCCCATCCAAAAGGCCCAGGCTGTTTACAGCCCAGCATGTATTAGGCTTTCCCCACATTGTTTTTGCTTTTCCTGTAAGTGGGCTCCCCCTTCCCAAAGCCCAGTTTCTCCTCACCAGAGCCCTTGTATGGGCTGTTTCTCCTCATCAAAGCCCCCCCCAAGGCTAGACTAAAGCTGGGGCCCCAAAATGAGGCGTCTCGAGTACTAACAAAGATGGCCCCTCCACTACCCCACGTAAATTTCGAGATCTGTTGGTGTATCTAAGGTAAATGTTGTCAAGGACATGTACATGTAAATACATACAAACAAAAAGATTAATTTGAAGGCTACCTTGCTTTGTTTAGACATGTCATAAAGGGATTAAGACAGAGAACACCTGGTCTTTCTTTGTTTAGGTTCGTAAGAGGCTTCTGTACAAACAAACAAACAGCTTAATTTGAAGGTTATCTGACAACTGTCCAATCTGATCATGCCATGCAATATTTTATACGTGGCCAATAGATAAGTGAACTGGGAGATGACAATGAAAGGCAAGCGAGATTGGAAGTTTTCATCAATCTTTCAGGGGGCGCGGTGGCTCAGTTGGTAGAGGTGCAGGCTGCAAGCCGAGAGGTCCTCGGTTCGAATCCCATCTGCGGCAACCGCGTTGTGTCATTGGGCAAGACACTTCATCCCATTGCCCACGTGGGGGCACGGTGACGCTGTGTACATAAGGCGTAATGCACGTCGATGGTGCACCTGTCTTCAACCAATGTTAACCCTGATTGTGTGGAGTTGGTATGTTGGGGAGCTGACAGTTGATCGCCGTTGCTCGGTGGTTCTCTCCGGGTACTCCGACTTCTTCTACCCGTAAAACTGTCACGGTCATGGTTAGCCATTGTGCAGAAATATGTGACCTTAAACACCAATCAATAAATAACAATAAATCAATCTTTCAAAATCATTTGATCAAGAATAGTTTGAACACTTTGAGAAAAGGATGTAGTTAGTCAGATTTAGTTGTCAAGTTTGTGAGACGACCTTCTCTGATCGTTGCAATAAGAATCGCCACCAGAGGCCAACAACACACATGACATCGGCCTGCAACACAGAGCAGTCCAACTGATGAATTAATTTTACACCAACTTGGCCAACACGCATGGCATCGGACCGTAGCATAGAGCAGGCCGACTGATGAATTAATTTCTCAACTGAAGGCCAAATATGTTGGTCTGGACATCTCCATAGACGTCCGAAGAAACTTTTAGCAGTCCTTAATAGACACTCACAACTTTCCAAGAACACAGAAGATTTTATGAGAGCTATTAAAGCAGGAGACGACATTGAGGGGCGTAAAACCTGTGATGTTTGCTTCGAATACAGAATGATTTCAGCATTCCTACAATTGAGTGGCACGCATAACCTGTGTAAGGTATGCCTGGCAACAATACAGTAACAGCGGACTCCCAGATGTCCATTTTGTCGGGCAGCTTTCTCAAAGAATGCATTTGACGTGATGTAAACATTTTGAAGAAAACTTTAAAAT
Organism: Pictodentalium vernedei; assembly: GCA_031216915.1. Taxonomy (NCBI): domain Eukaryota; kingdom Metazoa; phylum Mollusca; class Scaphopoda; order Dentaliida; family Dentaliidae; genus Pictodentalium; species Pictodentalium vernedei. The sequence goes on from CM062296.1 coordinate 475,636,546, forward strand.
GAACGACGACAAAACGGCCCTTTTCAGGGCCAACCAAATTCTTAAAAAGAGAATCTTTTATCACACTGCACAAGTTACCCATCTCCCCAAGAGTTTAAACCCAATCCTCTCATTATACTCGATGATCTGATGTAACAAACAGATGAACGAGTCGCGCATTTGTTTCCGCCATAATTACATCATCGAAACTTCATGGTCAAAACAGGTATCCAATAAGAGCATGGTGGTGTCTGATTGGTCAAAACAGGTATCCAATCAGAACAGGGCGGTGTCTGATTGGTCAAAACAGTTGTCCAATCAGATCATCCCACAGGTCGGTACTTTCTGCATGACCAATAGAGAAGCGTGTTGTAAGATAATGTCACGCAGGCATTCGCTGATTGGCCAAAACAACTGTCCAATCAGATCATGCCATGCAGTATTTTATACGTGGCCAATAGATAAGTAAATACGTGCACATCGGTTTTAAACATGTGCATATCGGTTTTACATATGGGCACGTCGGTTTTAAAGGACATTGTGATTTTCCACAAAAGCATATACGAGTATTTGAGGCAACATACATCGAGGCTGCATTGAAGCTACTTCGAGGCTACATCGATGCTACATTGAAACTACTTCGAGGCTACATCGAGGCTACACTGAAGCTACATTGAAGCTACATCGAGACTACTTCGAGGCTACTTCGAGGCTACATCGAAAACTTCTAATCTCTCTTGCCTTTTATTGTCAACTCCCAGTTCACTTATCTATTGGCGAGGTACAAAATATTGCATGGCACGATCTGAGTGGGCAGTTGTCACATAACCTTCAAATTAAGCTGTTTGTTTGTTTGTGCATAAGCCTCTAACGAATCTAAACAAAGACCAGGTGTCCAGGTGTTCTCTGTCTTGATCCCTTTATGACATGTCTAAACAAAGACAAGGTAGCCTTCAAATTAATCTTTTTTTGTTTGTATGTATTTACCTTAGATACACAAACAGAGCTCGAATATTTATGTGAGATAGGAGAGGGGGAACCCTTTGTTAGTACTCATAGGGACGCCTCCGTTTGAAGTCCCCCAGCTTTAGGCTAGCCTTGGGAGGGCTTTGATGGGGAGAAACAGCCCAAACAAGGGCTTTGGTGGGGGAGGTATTGAGCTTTCGGGAGGGGTGGGGGCACATACAGGGAAAACCAAAACAATGTGAGGGAAGCCTAATACATGTTGGTCTGTAATCAGCCTGGGTCTTTTAGTGGGCTTTGATGCTGGGCGGGTCCTGCATGGAGTTTGGAAAGGTATAGCCTAAAGAAATAGGGAACATACGGGCGGGAAGAGGAGGGGCGTCTAAAAATAGGGTACTTACAGGGCGTGGATGGGGATCTAGACCACTGCCGTCAGAAAAACGGACTTTCGGAGTAATGGATCTTCGAAATCTAGCTACGTCACCGTTTGTATAATGTCGTTGCGGGGTTATTTCTAAGGGATGTGGTGTAACGTAGTAATAAGAATAGAGTTAAATAGGGACTATAGAAGAACACTGCTGTAAAAACTTCAGGAAGATCATCCTACTAGGTAAAAAGATACCTCTTTAAAGATTAAGTGGTGAAGAAACAAAAATAAAATGCTGGGGTCAAGGTCAGTTGTATGTAATGTCGAGTTATTGCACTTTAGCGGTTCTCATCTGACGTCATCGGTCACGTGACCAGAAGGGGCAGGGTGAGGTTGTCATGTAGCCCGCGTGAGCGACCATCTTGTGACGTTATCCCCATGGTGCCAGCACGTGTTTCTAGGGTGACGCTCTCTTCCGACAGCCATTTTGACTATGGGCGCCGCCATCTTGGTTGTTGGAGTAGCACGTGGATGCTATGGAGCCCAATGGCCTTCTTGTTGGTAGGGCCGTGTTCTAAGAGTGTGTTCGATTCTGTGGGAGTATGCCCTGGAAATTCTGGGATAGAGCAGAATACACAGATTTGAAGGCGTTTTGAAGGCTTTCAGCCCATTTCCTTATACCGCACGATAGGATGTGGTTACTGTGTTGCAGAATACCTTCTTGTTGGACAGGGGCGTGTTCTGAGGATGTGTTCGATTCAGCGGGAGTATATCAAATCACCGCAAACAACCCAACAACGACCCAAACCTACCCCAACAGACCTTTTATTGGACCGAAACGGACTTTTGTGAGCTTCGCCCACACGAGTACAAGAAGCCTATAGGGAGAGGCCTCAATGAGACCGTAACCCATAACTGTCATGGCTCCCCTGCCCTCTTAGCACCCATCTCATTCTCCCCATATGAGGATAAGAGGGGCGTGAGCTGAGGCCTCTGTTGTGAGGTAGAGGCAATAGTAGCAGCAGGTTGCTCCCTGGGATGTATATTTTCAGGGGTCTCGTAGGGAGGCACACGTAAGCCTGCTGGGGGGCAGGAGGGTGTCAACCAAGGTAAAAAGAAAACGCAGTGGATTCCACTGACAGGGCCAGCGGACGCGGATCTGACCATCCAGGCTTGATTATCCCAGGTGGCACACGAGTGGACCCCTACGAAACCCCTGAAACGATGCGGGGACCACCCGATGCTACTACTGCCATTAACTCATAACAGATGCCTCACTTCAAACTCCTGTTATCCTCACACGGAGAGAATTATCACTAGTGATCTCCACAGACAATCACTAGTGAGGTGATTCAATAGGAGCGAGAGCGATACAGTCGCCAATCTTCCAGAAGCCCTTGCCTTCCACATTTGACCACACACCTCACCACCTCTTCCAGGGAAGACCTGCCCTGAACCCTACCCCACATCCCAACAACGACCGACACAGTTCCCCGGCGACCCAAACACAACGGAGAAACTTCGAACAATAGACCTCCCCACGTTGCCCACCACCCCATCCATATGTGACCCGGTGACCCACTCAGTGATCCTATCCCTAGCTTCCCCGTTATTCATGGGGACATGTCCTCGGGACCATTCCAAATGACCCTGCACCAGACACCCTGGCTTAGAGTGACACAGTCTCCCCCACTCTCCTTCCAGAAGCCCCACCTCTCTTATCCTTATATGGGGAGATGATCAATAGTGATCACCACAGGCGATCACTAATGATTACCATAGGTGATCACTAATAATCACTCGAACCGAGATGAAGATAAGAAGGGTGTGAGTTGAGGCCTCAATGAGGCTTCACCTCATAGGCCTCTTATCATCATATGGCAAGTATTCATTAGCGGGTTATGAGGGCAAGTTGAGGCCATGAGGTGAGGGCTAAGAGTCAGGGAAGGCCGTGAGGTGGGGGCTAAGATGGAAGGGAAGGCCGTGAGGGTTATGCGCTAGGGCCTCATTGAGGCCTTTCCCCATAGACATCTTGTTCTCGTGTTGGGCGAAGCTCACAAAGGTTCGTTTCGGTAAGTGAAAACCTGCATGAGAACCTGCTAAAAGGGCAAGAAGTCAACATCACATACTAAGGACCAGGGCTCAAGGAGTTGGAATCTCCTATAACTGGCATCGATAGGCACGTGCCATTTCAGATATATGTGTGCGCATGCGCACGATACACTACATATCAAAAGGACAATGATGTCACAAGGTGCCAGGTTACTATATCACCCAATAATAAGCAAGGGTGTGGCATTACTACTGAACATGTGCGACAATAGTTTGGTTTGATAATTATTATTGGATTGTTGATGTTTTATGACATTTTAATAGCTGAGAGCATATTGTGTCGAAGATAGTTTTACGTGTGGAGGAAGCCGGAGTATCCGAAGAGTACCATCGAACAGCGGCGAGTATCTTCAACTCTCCAACGTCCTAATCCCACAGCAGCATGGTTAGCATTGGTTGTAGGCATGCGTGCTATCAACGTTCGATACGCCTCAGCACGTGGCGCAACCGTGCTCCCAAGCGGGCAACTGGGATTAAGAGCCTTGTCCACGAACACAACGCAAGTTACCCCGGCCAGGCATCAAACTCACAACCTTCCGATTTCAAGACCAACGCTCTAACCACTGAGCAACAGCGCTCCCGATAATCATGACTGAACGTACGTCTCGCATTACTTGCAGCTTACTACTTTATTTTTCACACTGACAAAAACTGTAACAATAATGGGCGATTGTTGTAACAAAAGTTGTGAGCGAGGTTTTTGTTTGTTACAAAAATGGGCGATGGTTGTTATAAAAGTGGTGAGCTCATTTTGTAACAAATGTGGTTGATTTTGTCACAAAAGTGGTGAGCTGTAACAAAAGTGGTTGTTGTAACAAAAGTGGTGAGCTGTAACAAAAGTGGATGTTGTAACAAAAGTGTTTGCTACACACGCCACTGTCAACTAAGGCTAACTGCACATCGATATGGTGCACTTGTTTTCAACTAGTGCTAGCTCTTCTTGTGCAAAGTTAGTAAGTTCGTGAAGCTGATAGTTGCTCACCACCGCTTGTGGGTTCACTCCAGGTTCTCTCACTTCCTCCATCTGTAAAACTGTCTGACACAATAGAACCCTGGCTGTTGAAAGTGTCATTAAACCCCAATAAATACATAAATATATCTTGTTTCACAGAGCTCTGTAACTTGCGACAAACAAGATTTAATAGATTAAATGCTCAGGATATCTCTAGAATAATGCAAATTGACCAAACCCCTATTACTTTAATAATTTGTATTGGCAATATGGCTGCTCATTTAACAGGGTTCCACTGCATAAACTTCTGATCATCAATTTTTCTTATTTGCAAATCTGACACAGTTCGGTATATGTAACGTGTGCCTTGTTATACAAAGACATTAATTAACTAAACCGATTCCAATACCCAGGGCAAAGCAAGCAATCAATAAGTGTGAATTTAACTGGTTGAGTGCCAGGAGGTACCATCATCGTTCTGTTGATAAGTGCTGATAGGCACTTCAGTGGATTTGTACTATGCATTAAGTTATTTTTTTCCTCAGCAGTAGAAATGAAAGTGTCGATGGCACTGTAGCTTAACTTGTCTGTGTGTTGTGTTTGATGAAAAGGATAATGTTCAATGTTTACGAAAGGATTATGAAATAAGACAAGAATTGTGATAATTGGGAATATGTTAATTGCTGTTCCCTGTATGCTATGTTTTTGATAAAAATAATATGAGGTGTAGACTGTACTAAAGAACGGGGGGGGGGGGGGGGGGGGTTAATGTGACCCTCGCAGTTAATGTATGTCAACGAAAGTTACCAAGCTACAATGAAATTATTCCAAAACGAGTCATCCTACCAAGTTACATTGAAATCTCTTCCTAAATATAGCCCGTAGACTGTGCTAAAGGTTTTCGGGCTTCAGGCCTGTTAGCCATCATGGTTGACCGATTGCAACTAAACGGGGACGTCCTCATCTCGACACTATACTGAGTCATTCTACCAAGTTACAATGAAATCCCTTCACAAATACGACTTGTAGTCTGTACTAAAGTTTTCTGGGTTTTGGGCTCCGGGAGTTATCATGGTTGAATGGTCGCGACCAAAAGGGGACGTTCTCATCTGGGCATTATCTGGAATGATCCTACGAAGTTACAAGAATATCCCTTCATAAATATGACCTGTAGACTGTGCTCAAGGTTTTCGGGCCCCTGTACCCGTCACAGCTGACCAATCACGACCAAAAGGGGATGTCATCATCTAGGCATTATATGGAGTCAACCTAACAAGTTACAATGAAATCCTTCCATAAATACGACCTATAGACTATGCTAAAGGTTTTGGGGTTTTGGGCTCGGGCAGCCACCAAGGCTGAACGATCGAAACCCCTGTATCCGTCACAGTTGACCAATCACGACCAAAAGGAGACTTTCTCATCTAGACATTATATGAAGTCAACCTACCAAGTTACAATGAAATCCCTCCATAAATATGACCTGTAGACTGTGCTAAAGGATTTCGAGTTTTGGGCTCGGGCAGTCGTCAATGTTGACAGATCGCGACCAAAGGGGCAGTTCTCATGTAGCCATCATACGGAGTCATCCTACCAAGTTACAATGAAATCTCTCCATATTAAATATGACCTGCAGACTGTGCTAAAAGTGTTTGGGTTTCGGGCTTGGGCATCCATCACCGTTGACAGATCATGACTAAAAGGGGGCGTTCTCATCTATACATTTGATAAATTTCCTACCCTTCATAAATACGACCTGCAGACTGTGCTAATGGTTTTCGGGTCTTGGGCTTGGGAAGCCATACCGGCTGATCGATCGCGACCAAAAGGGAACATTCTCATCTAGACATGACCCCAAACCTGTATATGAAATTTCGTGACGATCAGACAAGAACTACGGGGTGTAGCCTGTGCTAAAGGAAAATGTGAACAGACTCACAGGCTCACAGACTTCCGCACGCGTGATGGCAAAAGCTTATCTTGATTTTGTCAAGTTAAGCTGAAAATGTTTACATTAACTTGTTTTGTTAGAATTTTTGGAGAGTGCCAAATGGCATGGTATCTTTGAGAAAAAACATACTCGGTTACAAATCACCTTCCAGCAACAATTAGGCACGCTATCAGTTAATTCTAAACTAACTCTGTATTAAAATTATAAACAGTGTTCATGTTTCAGTTTGTAGCATTTGGGTTTTTTGTTTTTTTTTCTACGACAAAGCACAATTACAGACACCACATGGTATCAAATTAGTCACCAGTGACGCAAATAGCTATTTTGCTGGAAAGTCTGGGTCACTCACCAAATTTAGTCTGACAGACTAATAAAATTTTCGACAGATTTCCGATTCGAAACCAAATTTATACCATTTTGGCACCCAAAACAGTTTATTGAAAATTAAATCAAAAACATTTTTTAGCCAAAATATGAATGATTTTCTTTCTATTTTGCAAAATTTGCCAATAAAGAGCCTAAAAAAATATTTCTGGCAAGCCAAAAAAGTCCCAACTAAATTTTTAGTGTATTACCCGCAGATAACTATGAGTAGTATGATGATGATGAACGGGAGTTAAGGTTAATAGATCGATTTGCTTGGTCGTTTAATCCTGGAGAAGTGATCCGATTGGTTACTTTATCCAAATTAGTATCAAAACAGACAGGGAAGAGCAAGTCATACTCCAGAAGAACGGAATCGTAGTCTAGGTGAGCAAAGCGAGGTCGGAGAAACGAAGATTTTGACCCAGAATAACAAAATTCGAGCCTTCATAAAACACCCCTGTCCAAAATGGGATTTTGGTGATTTGGAGGGATTGTCAGGTTTATTTTGGTAATTCTGCGAATCACGAAATTACTCTTATTCAATCGAACACACCCTCCGAACATATCCCTGTCTTATTGTAGGCCTTTCAGGCTCACAGCAACCACGTGCTACCATAGAAACAAAGATGGCGACCTCCTGCACACAAAATGGACGACGGAAACATGTATCACTCTAACAACACGAGCTGCGCATGCGCACTCACATCACCCATCACCATGACAATGGCATCACAACATGGCCGCTCCCGCGGGTTACCACGACAACCACGTGATACCCATAATACATTGCGGTATGACGTCACATGAGATACCCCAAATGGGGGACGAAATGGACATCTACTACTTCTATGTTGGTATTTACAGGTAGCGTGCTGGAAGCCCACATTTGGGCTTTATTCTAAAGTGCAGGTACAACAATTCAAAGGCTTCATATTCTGTGGATGTGCTTCATGTTGTCTTTGAAGTGAAATTACTTCAACCATGTGCTGATTTGCCTTGTTGCAATTTATTGTAGAGTGCAGTTTGGCACTCTCCCATAAATTGCAACATATCAAAGACCAGTGCATAAATTTTGATGACTGGAAATAATTTAGCACTCTACCAGTTAAATATTGTTAATTATAAATTTCCTTCTACAGCACCCAGACTTGATCCCAAATGTACTGCGGTCTTTCGGTGGTTTCATTAGACCTCATTGGGTGCAGTTACATCATCACAATGGGCTGTTGTCTGTGTCCTTGGGCAAGGCACTTAAGCCTGATTGCCTACATGGGCCATTGGGGGCATGATGGCGCTGTGTACTAAGGAGTACTGCACCTCAATGGTGTTAGACCTCAATGGGTGCATTTACATCATCATAATTGGCTGTTGTCTGTGACTGTGTCCTTGGGCAAGGTACTTAAGCCTGATTGCCTACATGGGCCATTGGGGGGCATGATGGCGCTGTGTACTAAGGCGTACTGCACGTCAATGGTGTGCTCTTCAACCAATCTAACCCTGCCTGTGACGTGGTGCAGAGTTCAGAGTTACGATGTTGGAGAACTGACAGCTGCTCGTTGTTGCTCGGTGGTTCTCTTCGGCCTCCTCCACCCATAATACTGCCACCGACATGATATGACCCTGGCTGTTAAAGTGTTGTTAAACCATACTAAATAAATATAAATGTTGTCTGTGACATCATTTGCCAATCTCTTGTATGAAGGGCACCTGATCTAGGTTGTGAAAAGGACACCATGGCTTGTGCCATAATACATATTTACAATGAAACACTGTATTGATGCTGACTAGCCTTTCCAATATGTTAGGAATGCTTTTTTGCTTGTTAACTGGTTGAGTGCTAGAAGCCACTATCAGAGCTCTGCTGAAAAGTGCTGAAAGCCACTTTAGTGGCTTTACAATGCTTACATTTGCTTATTCCTTGCTCAGCAATAGAAAAAAATGTTCACATATAATTGTTTTGTTAAAATTTATTGGAGAGTGCCTTTTAGCAAAGAGTTAATTGAATTGATTCACACTAGGATTTGTATGCCATTCATCCCAATGGAAAAGCCTACAGATGCATGTATAATTGTGTGTCATCGTGATGTTGACAAAGTTGTCAACAGTCTTGTTCTCGCTTTGTGTGATGTGCAGTCTACAATCTGACATCGCTGGTCATGTCATATTGATTATTATGCACAACTCAGAATGCCCTCCATCAACCCACACTGGAGTAGTTAGTCCAAGAATGACAATTTATTTTTTGATAGATGCCACAACCAGTGCCTGGGGCAAGCTTCCTTCAGGGATGAGAATTTTCATTTTTTCAGGGTTTTTTATTGATAACATCACTTTTCAAAACCTGTTCTAGTTTGCTTGTGGCTTGAAAATCTAAGTAGATTTTAAGGGGTTTGGGGGAGGGGAGGAGGGGAAAAAGTAGTTATATTTATTTATTTATTGGTGTTTAAGGTCACATATTTCTGCACAATGGCTAATCATGACCACAACATGCATTAAACTAACATCATTTGTTAACACTTAAACGGCTAATATCGACTTTGATCAATTTTTACTGCAACAGAACAGGTGCCCCAACATTCAGTCTATGGGTAAACTCAAAAGTTACATTCTTAACTTGGTACTTGTTTTGAAGGCTTGCCTAGAAACAACTACAAAGCACAGGATATATACAGTCAGAGTGTAGCAAAAATGTATGAAAATCTCCATGCTTTTAATGGTTAATGCAGAAATAGCATTAGTAAATGGTTATTAATGATAGTATTGTCTAAACAGCTGTCTCATGTGCCTAATGATACAAATGAGATTATTTATTTATTGGTGTTTAAGGTGACATATTTCTGCACAATGGCTAATCATGACCACAACAGTTTTACGGGTGGAGGAAGCCGGAGTACCCAGAGAGAACCACCGAGCAACAGCTCCCCAACATTCTAACTCCACACAAGCAGGGTTAGCAGGGTTAGCATTGGTTGAAGACAGGTGCACCATCGACGTGCAGTACACCTTAGTACACAGCGTCACCGTGCCCCCACATGGGCAATGAGGGTGAAGTGTCTTGCCCAAGGACACAATGCGGTTGCCGCAGGTGGGATTCGAACCGAGGACCTCTCGGCTTGCAGCCTGCACCTCTACCTACTGAGCCACCACGCCCCCGAAAAGGTAGTTAAGTATGTTTTAATCTTTTGTTGTTCCCACCCCTGGCCCTACTTATGCACAATGACTAATCATGACCACAAGAGTTTTACGGATGGAGGAAGCTGTAGTACCAGGACAGGACCACCAAGCATCGATGAGCAATTGTCAGCTCCTCAACATTCTAACTCTGTTCAAGCTCCGCACAAGCAGGGTTACAGTGGTTGAAGACATGTGCACCATCAACATGCAGTATGCCATGGTACAGGCATCATTGTTCTCCATTGTGGCAACCAGGATAAAGTGCTTTGCCCAAGGACACAATGTGGACTGTCCCGTTTTGGGGATCGAACTCGGGACCTCTAGCATAGAAGTCCAACAGTCTACCATTGAGACACTGTGCTCCCTACTAATGAGATGGCGGACTCATAACCAAACTGATTCATATACTGGGGTTCTTGGGTGCATGATACCAATGAAAAAAGGATTATGCATCAGCGGTGTGGGGGTTGGGGGGTATGTCAAGATTTTTTGCACCTGTATGGCTTGTCATAAGAAAATCAAAATCCATTGACATTTATTCAAGTTGTCATGCTAAGGAGCTGAAAACAGGCAAAACTTAATTAATTCAGGGCCATAACTCCATTCAGCATGGCAAAACAATAACCAGTTTTTTAACTCATTCGAGACACAAAAGTTTCACATGCCAAATATTGACCAAATCCATTGATATTTATTCAAGTTATTTCACTATCGAGCTGAAAACGGGCAAACCTTAACAAATTAAGGTCCATATCTCTGCCCAAATTTTGCATGGGTTTTCAAACTCATTCACAACATTTTAAAGAAAGCCTCACATACTAAATATTGACCGAATCCATTGATATTTGTTCACATTACTGATGAGCTGAAAACAGGCAAAAATTGACTAATTATGGGCCATAACTCCTTTCAGTGTGGCCGAATCACAACCAGATTTTGATCTCATTGTGCAGACATATGTGACATTAAACACCAATAAATAAATTTCAACACCGAGCGCCTGACCAGTATCATCCCTAATAGTATAATTTTTCTGACAAAAGTTTTCCCAGGCTGTCGAAAGTGTCATTAAACCCCAGTAAATAAATAAATAAATAGTATAATTTTCTGCTGCATTCATTCGGAGGCTGTAAGATTAAATTATTATGGATCCTTCAGTTGTGTATTGTATTTCTTCATTGAATGCTACAATTTTCATTATTGTTTTATTGTTTTATTTATTTACCAGTGGTTCTACTCATCACAGGATGAGAAACCCTGTCGGTGCAACTGAAAATTGTATTGCATTGCATTGCATTTCAAGGGAGGGAGATAATCAGTTTCAATTTCTAGCTGAATTGAATGACAGTCTTGGAATCAGACTTCCCATTTATATAATAGATTAGGGTAACAACACTTTCATCAGCCAGAGGCACCTTAACCCCCTGCACACTGATGTCAAAATATCCAGATTTGAAGTAGCCATTTTCCCCATAATGCAACTGACTGGGAATTTAACCAATTCAATCTTGTTTGACAGAGCTCAATGAGCTCTGTCAAACAAGATTGAATTGGTCAAATTATGGGAAATATTTGCACTCTGAACTTGGGATATTTCGACATCAGTGTGCAGGGAGTTAATTCAGAGTGTTTTAGGGTGGACTCATGAGAGAACCAATAAGCACTGGCGAACAACTACCTGACTCCCCAACATACTAACTCCTCACATGCAGGGTTAGCATTAGCTGAAGGCAAGTTATTTATTTATTGGTGTTTTAAGGTCACATATTTCTGCACAATGGCTAACCATGGCCGTGACAGTTTTACGGGTGGAGGAAGCCGGTGTACCCGGAGAGAACCACTGAGCAATGGCGAGCAACTGTTAGCTCCCCAACATACCAACTCCACACAAGCAGGGTTAGCATTGGTTGAAGACAGGTGCACCATCGACGTGCAGAACGCCTTAGTACACAGCATCACCGTGCCCCCACGTGGGCAATGGGGATGAATTGTCTTGCCGAAGGACACAACACGGTTGCTGCAGGTGGGATTCAAATCGAGGACTTCTCGGCTTGCAGCCTGCACCTCTCCCAACTGAGTCACCATGCCCCCATTGTAGGCAAGTGTACTATCAACATGTAGTGTGTCTTAGTACACAGCACCACTGCATGAACACTCAGGATTCAATGCCTTGTCCAAGTATACATCAGGATTAAACCATGGACCTTTGGTTTGAAGTTTAATGATTTAACAACTGAGCCACTGTGCCCACTACTATTTTCTTTACTCATACATTTAGGCATACCTTTTGGCTTCTTTTCCAACATCTTCACTTCCAAATCGTAGTGTTTTGCCCTTCAGGGGAGTGCGAGTCCCAAATTTATGAGTTTTTAGGTCACTTTCAGAATCTTTGACCATATGCTGAATACAAAATGGTTATGAACAAGCCTGAATATAAGCAACCTGTCATTTGCAAAATGGGGTCCCCAGAGCGTGAATTTGCTGATTCTATCCCATACAGAGGGCCAATTTATCCTCTAGGTACATCTTTCTGTTTTGGCTTGAGACCTTGATTCAGAATGAGGTTCACAGAGGGCAAATTTTGTGAAGCATCACCAAATTTACCCTCTGTGACCTCATTTTGCAGATGACAGTCTGCTTATTTTCAGGCTTGGTTATGAAGTAAAGTTGTGCCCATTGTTTGGCCCTTCCACTACAGATACTGGATCCAAATTGTACACTCACCCACTTCCTATGAGGGTTAAGTTTGTTTCAAGAAGGGGTCATAAGTTGCAGCTTGAAAGGAAACATTGCATTTCGATGAGTTTTACAGAAAATATTATTTGTAATGTGTTGCCAGTGGCTTGTATAATGCATGAATTTTCAGACAAGGAATGATTTTTCAAACAGCAAGACCATGAAAAGACAAACATGTCAGTAAAGAAGATCAGTGAGAATTTTGTGTTGCAACTGTAAGGGGCTGTAGGATTAAATTATAATATTACAATTCAGTTGTTTCATGCTCCACTTAACTGGTAGAGTGCTAAATTATTTTTGGCCTTCAAAATTTGTTCACATATCTTTGTCTTGTTACAATTTATGGGAGAGTGCCTTTGGGCACTCTCCCATAAATTGTAACAAGACAAGTCCTTACAGACTAAATAATATCACTACAAAGATAATACGGAGCACATCCTCTGAGTATGAAGCCTTCAAGTTGTAGTACCTTCACCTCAGAATAAAGCACAAATATGGGCTTCCAGCACTCTACCAGTTAATCCTTTACCAAACATACAGAATATCAAAATTTATTTATAGCTTTTTTAAAATTAAAAAAAAAATGAACAAAACCATGTCATGCAACCCCTCATTGGAACTAGCTCAATGAACTAAGGAGGGGGGGGGGGGGAGGAAAGATGTATCTTGTCCATCCGTCGTAGACATAATTGGGTCCAGAGATCTCCAGCGTTTATGGACCATTGTCTCCCAAACTTGGTATGAATGTCCACCACCTTGGGAACCAGTGCATGTGATTACAGTTTCAGTCCCACTTTTTTAGCCAGAGTTAAGCCCCTTTTGTCTTAGAATGCCTGAATTTTGTCTGGAGATTTTCTCACATGTTTATGGGTTGATTTCTTTAAAAGTTGGTATGGATATCTTCATGACTTAGAATAATCAAAATATATTTGCAGTCCATATTTTATGGCCCTTAGTCAAATCACAAAAGACTGATCATTATAATACACGCAAGAATGTCATTAGTTTTCATGACAGCGAAAAGATTATGCCTATTGTTGAGAAACAGTTTGTGAAACCCTTGCAAGGAAAAATATCTCTAGTTGAGGGATCATTTCCTATTAAAAGGTCATGTCCAAGGTTATTGGATATCCTTGGCCAAATGGCTATTTTGAGCTATAGTTTTATTTTGTAGTGGTGTGGATCAAGCCAGAAAATAAGCAGACTGACATCTGTAAAATGAGGTCCCCAGAGGGTAATTTAGTGATGCTACCCTGCACAGCAGGGTAGCATCACTAAATTTACCCTCTGAACCTCAATCTGAATCAGGGTCTCATAACTAAACAAAAAAAGGTATCCAGAGGATAAATTGGCCCACTGTATGGGATAGCATCATCAAATTCACCCTCTGGGGACCTCATTCTGCAAATGTCAGACTGCTTATTTTCAGGCCTGGTGTGGATTTAGTAAATAATTCCCATTAATAGTGATATGGCCAAAATAATCTGTTGATGATCTTGATTCAAACTGTATTATTCTGTGATTGCCACAAAATCTCTTTGGATAGGAAGCACAATAAAGGATAATAACCATCAAAAGTCTTTTGCTATTTTTATTTGAATTTTTGCACCATAACTTTTCGAAAAGAAAAGAGAAACAAGATAGTGTAAAAAAATGACAATAACAGTGATCCCTCGGTGATGTACAAAGTGTAGTTAACAAAATAACCAGTAGTTTCCAATATAATACATAAAATGGAATCATAACATGGGGGCACAGACTACTTTGGGATAAAAGTATCACAGAATTGTAAATAATGTGAAAAATTAGACATCAGCACTGGAACAGTTTAATCTATGCCAAAACAATACAAACATTGGCATACTTCTCAAAATTCCTTTGAGGAAAGTGTTGCCAGCAGATGAATTTGTTTTTCAAATACAAAGAAACAAAATATTTTTTTTAAACCTGGTGAAATATGTGACTTTTTTTAAAAACATGTCTTACACATCCTCAATCGAGAAAGGTGAATCAGTTCATTTCCAGAAAACTTTAAGGTAGGTTTTTGAAGAACAAATTAAAAAATGAAAAATTTGTTTAATAACAATTAAACAAGAGGAATTAAGCAGATTTCAACATTTTGCACTGTGAAAATTCAACCAACAGCTAAAAATGTGGACAAATACAAACAACAGAAATATTAAATTTTTTTAACTTTCAAAATGAAGCTTATTAACTCACAATGAAATGAGCCCATTAACTCCTAGCACTTTTGTAGTATTTCAAAATGTTCCCATTGACTCCACATTGCCCATGCAGAAGGAAAAATATAACTTGCACCTTGTTTGACAGAGCTCAATGAGCTCTGTCAAACAAGATATAATTTATTAAATTTCAGTTGCATTGTGGGAAAAATTTGCTGTTTGAAATTTCGATACTTTGTCTTCAGAGTGCCGAGGGTTAAATATGGTATCTCCAGAAAGGTTTTAAAAAGAGTGGTAATTATTTTCAAATGGAGATTATACAGGAACTTTTATCAGTGTAGTAACGATTCATACACAGTAGAATGTGCCCCACTTGTTTGGCAGTATGTGATATTCAAAAGAATAAAACAGTGAGATAAAATCGCCCCCAAAGCCCATTTTAAACCACTACAAACCTTAACTCACAATATAAAAAAACAAAAACAGGAAAATAAGAGGATTATTTAAAAATATAAATCATCAATACTGACGATCAGCTGTTTCTAGTCAAGAGTTGTCTCCCTATTCAGGCAAACGATGCTTGACAAGAAGTAACAGCTCTGGTCATACAACTCTTCCATCTCACCATTATCTGAACTTTCAGTGTAAGAGCACCTTGTGTACAACATTGGAGGTGAGTTCCTAGAGGCTTCTATGCATTACTGGAACATCATGTTGTATGCAATCTGCAATCCTTTATCAATAGGAAAAGTTATGTTACCGTCAGGTATGAGATTGTAAGGCATCTAAATTAACTGAAATTAACGCTTTACATGTTGCTGGTGGAAATTCCTGCTCAGAAACGATTTCTTTTGTAATTGAAATAAGTATAAACTGAGCACCAATAAACAAATTTCACCCCCGAAAAGTGAATGGATTTTGTCACCAATGATTTCTTGAGCTGAAGTTGACTAAAGTTAATGAAAAATATCTTCAAAATACTCAGAGTGGGTTAAAACAAGGGACACACTTAATCTCACCAATTTTGAAACCGCATCTAAATTTTGCTCATCTGCCCAGTACGGCAACGACGACTGAACTCTGTGATCATGTTTGCGTGCTCGATCACACTGATCAAGCATGTTTGATATTTTTATTTTTATTATCGCTGCAAACAGATCGCCAATAAAATCACTCGTGTGATCACTCTGGCAACCATAGTTGAATCTCTACAAACCAATCAATCATTTGGAATTATGTCATGTGAGAAGGGTGCTTTTTGTGTGGCATCATAATGGACAGGACACATGACCGAGTATTTGCAGAATCATGGCTTATGGTCTCAAAAGAAATCGCAGCGTGTGTCCCCAAGTGATCAGGTGTAAAATTTCAATTGTGGCAATCCAACAAAAAATAACTGCTTGTGTACCCCTTGCTTAACCCTTTACCCAACGTAATGGCCAAAACCGGCCAGCGCTATTCTCAAAAATCGCCAATTAATTTTCAAAATATCTTCATTTTTTGTCTCAAAAACATAGGTTATGACCCCTCGTTGGAACGAGCTCGTCGAGCTCGTTCCAACGAGGGGTCATAACCTATGTTTTTGAGACAAAAAATGAAAAAAATTAGTTATTCAAGAATTTTTTTTGCAAGTGTCGTCTGCTTTTCATGTTAGGTAAAGGGTTAAGAATTAAACTGAAACACTTTGAAAATGATGCTTTTCCAAAACATATAAGTACAAATAGGTAAGATATAAATTTGTTGACATTTTATTTCTAAAAATCTACATGAAAATGCTCATCAAGACCATTTTCATGTTAATTTATAGAAAATAAAATTTTAGCATTTTGATAATAAATTAGCTGAAATCTGTTAATTAACTGAAGTCTCTCATTCTTGTACTCCAACAATTTCTCGACACATCATGAAGTTTCGGTCTCAGTGAGATTTTATAAAAAAAAATTCTTGGAAAAGGTAAGATGCATAAGCAAAGTTTAACCCTTTACCTAACATGAAAAGCAGACGACACTTGGAAAAAAAATTCTTGAATAACTAATTTTTTTCATTTTTTGTCTCAAAAACATAGGTTATGACCCCTCGTTGGAACGAGCTCGATGAGCTCGTTCCAATGAGGGGTCATAACCTATGTTTTTGAGACAAAAAATGAAAATATTTTGAAAATTAATTGGCGATTTTTGAGAATAGCGCTGGCTGGTTTTGGCCGTTACGTTGGGTAAAGGGTTAAGACAAAATCTCTAACTTCTGTATTGCATCTTATGTTTTTCTCCAAAATTTGTAACTATCTGTGTGAAAACATTCACTCAATATACAGGTGTTAAAATACAAGATGATGGGCAGAGTATTTTGGATATGTTGTCAAGCTAATCAGCTTGTCAGAATACAATGCCTTGATGAACTACCTCCTTTTATGTCTTGTGCATGGAATATTATCTACGAATTCTTCTGAGTAATTCAGGGGAAGGATGGTCTTGGAGAGGGTGGAATGTTCTGCCAGTGTTCAAAACATGATAAATTCCATATCAGTACAAGCAAATGGTATGAATTCCCTAAATCAGATCAATACAAATTATCGCTACAGTGAAGTGATCTGGGTCATTGTATCACGTCGAGTTGAGGAGGTCAGATTGCTGGATCAAATTAGGTGCCGCAGGCAGCGAGTTTGAACCGGTAGTCTGACCTCAACGATTTAATTGAATTTTGCAAAGTGGTGCTAGCAGACAAAACTGGAAACAAATCCAGACCGCTGTTCGA
Source organism: Pictodentalium vernedei (assembly GCA_031216915.1). Classification (NCBI taxonomy): domain Eukaryota; kingdom Metazoa; phylum Mollusca; class Scaphopoda; order Dentaliida; family Dentaliidae; genus Pictodentalium; species Pictodentalium vernedei. Next base: position 475,654,080 of record CM062296.1, read on the forward strand.
GTACACCAATTCCAACTCAGAGTAAAGTACTCTCTGCGACTGGAACAGCTAATTATGCAAATTTGAATGCACCTGTACTATAGTGATACGGAATCGGATTGCACACAGTGGATCTTCCGGGGACCAGGAAATGATCGTCAAAGAGTAGTGATATTTAGCAGTTAAATTACACAGTCATATAAAAAAAAAGAACATGAATAATTTCAAGTCTGATATATATTGTGTAAAGTCATGCAAAAAACATATTGTCATGTGTAGGTACCCTACCACTGGAAATAATGAAGTCTAAAATTTTAACATGATCAGGTTGTCATGGCAATGACTGAACAATGATGAATATTTAATCAGAGGGTTTGCACAATTCTTGTCAAACAGTTCCAAAACCAAAACACATGATTTCTGCAAAGTAAAAAAAAATAAAGAAATCTACAAAAAATTTTCAAGTATAATCCAGGATAATCGGAAAGATTTTCCAGAAAATAGTGCTCCAACCGTTTGCCCCAACACAGGCATTCAGAATTCAACACATTTGTCATGCAATTTGAAATTACTTTTATTTGGAATTTTATTTGGAATTTTAACATGATCAGGTTGTCATGGCAATGACTGGACAATGATGAATATTTAATCAGAGGGTTTGCACAATTCTTGTCAAACAGTTCCAAAACCAAAACACATGATTTCTGCAAAGTAATAAACATAAAGAAATCTACAAATAATTTTCAAGGATAATCCAGGCTAATCGTAAAGATTTTCCAGAAAATAGTGCTCGAACCGTTTGCCCCAACACAGGCATTCAGAACACATTTGTCATTCAATCTGAAATTACTTTTATTTGGAAGATGGGTGCAAAAATTTATGATGACATAAAATATCGACCAAACTAAGAAAATAGATCTATTCTCATATATTTTCCGAAGGCACTTCAATCTAATCCTACAGATCTGAAACTACAAAACCAGTCAAAATTAAGTGTAAGTTAATACAAAAACAATATCAATCTTTTTTCTTCCAATACTGTAATCCCCTTTAATTCTGACCTAATTTTTATGGGATATTACAAAAGTGTCGGGCCAGGGAAATATGGCCTTATCAAAAGGAAATAGAATGTTAAGACAAACTAAATTTCCATGCACTGTTAATCTAAAACTTATTCAAAATGATAATTGCACAGTACAGTTGATCAACTACCATCAGCAGCCAAGTTATAATGGACAAAAATTGTCCTTGAGGTTTATTTAGTTTCATATCTCTTTCACCATCTGCAAACTTCCCAACTACAGAAAAGGCATAAATTGAACATATTATCTTTCTGCATTCAGACGGCAATTTTCCTAATTAATAACCAGCCTCAGTTAACTTCAGAAGTATTTGAAACATAATCTGTTATATCTAGTTTGACAGAGCTCTGTGAACTGTGTAAAACAAGAAACTGTTGATTACATACTTGTTTGTCTTTCAGGGTGGATAACCGCCAATGAATGAATGTGCTTGACAGACAGACAGTAAATTAAATCTTAACTCTTAAGGGCTTGGATAATTCTGGACAAATTACATCACATCATCACCTCCAAGACTTAAAGTTTGATGGTGATTTGAGTCAAGTCTTGGCTGCCTTAAAAGGCAGCCCAGACTTAACTAGAAATCACTTTTGATGATTTCTTGGAAGACTCCAGAATGTGTAGCTCTTGTTCTTTATAACCAAACTTTGGCATTATGTTTTTAAGGGCTACTGCTTTTGTAGAAGACTTGCTAGTCCTACTTTGTAATTGGTAGATATATTCTATCATGCCCAATGGAAACTAATCTACCTAGTATTCCCGATGGGAGGAATCAAAACTGATATATTTACTTATCAACTACATGTACATTTGTCCACTCTAAATTAGATTGACATTGATGCTGACTTGGAGAAGAAAAGAGCATCCAACTTCTTTTATGGTGTTCTATACCATCTTGAATGAAGATAATTATTATAGAAAGAATGAAAAAATCTAAATTATGTCATTTACAGTCTTTCAAAGTTGTCACGTTCATATTAAGGCAAAAACAAAGAGATACCAGATGAAGTTCTGCCATCTGCATTAATCCCAAATGATTACTTGAGGATGTTTTCACCTGAGGTGTTGGGAACTCTGTCCCATGCAGTTCTGAAGAGCAAAACTGGTAATCCACAATCCGCATCACAGTCTAAGCTTACTAATCAAAGTGCTAATAAACTGCACTTGGTGTCAAAGATCTTGTCATAAATAAAGATGATGACATGTCCTGGTCCTGAGACCACACCCCATGATTAAACTGATTTAAGCACATGAAGTAAACAGGCCCCTAAAATTTTCCCTTCCCCTCCCCTCCCAAACAACTTTCACCCAACATGAAGCCCCAAAATGGTCTCCAATTTAGGGGCTACACATGGTACAAATGCCTTCAATAGAGTCCTAAATTTTTCTAAACTTTCTCTGGGGAGGGGCTAGTCCTGACTAGGACTAACTAGTCATTCCCCCTCCTCCCACTTCCCAAAGGGGAAGTAGGAGGATGGATAATGATAGGATGGTCCTAGTTAGAACTAGGGGATTCCACACACAATGGTCTTTCAAATATCATCTTTGGCCTTGGACTCCCCCCCCCCCCCCCCCCCCCCCCCCCCCCCAAAAAAAAAAACACAAACAAAACAACCTCCCCCTCAACAATAAATAAATATTAACTGGCTAAGACACCCCCTATTACAGAACCTGGCTACGTGCCTGCATTAATGTTAATTATCACTACACCTTTCGGTCATAAAACTTACAAAATTACATACAAACATGTAAACAAGCTTGAGTTGACTACAAAAGTAAATATTTAATAATAGACAAGTTTATAGTATTATAAATTATGAAAAGATTGATAAAGCTTATGCAGATACTGCTGCAGTCAACTCTTCTGATTGTTGTCCTTCACTGATGACAGAGATTGGTAAGTAGAACCGTGACGTATTGAGCAAGTATCTCTGAAAAATAAAATTAAAAAAATGATGAAATATGTGGATCAAAGAAAGTTAGACAACTGTCAACAATATTCAATGGTGAAAATTCCACAACTGTGCAAAGTTTTGTGAAAATCGTCCTAGTTGTTTATAAGTAATCTGAATGCATACTGCCATACAAACTCACCTATTGACTCTTCCTTTCTCCTCTCTCTTTCTAACTTCACATGCCTGTTGCCAAATTATCCCCCACAAAAGAGATACAAAAATTTCAAAAAGTCAGGTTTCTCATTCTGCAGCTGGAAATTGAACCAATTTAATCCTGTTTAACATATGCCATTGAAGTCTGTCAAACAAGATTGATTTGGCTAAATTTCTAGTTTTATTATTGGAAACATTTGCAGTCTGAAATTTAAGAATATTTTGACATCATTTTTCAACTTGAACAAAAGGATTCCACCATCTGATGATGAAATGCATTTTTTTACTGTGTTTACGGTAACTTACAACATGTAATACAAGTAGGAAGTTTGCAAATTGTTCATACCGATGCTGCCCACTTTAGAGGACTTCCACCCAAGGCATTGAAAATTGTGACCCGTTTTACAGTTTTACAGTAAGTAGAACTTGTTTACCAAAGTAAACAAGCACTGAACCACTTTCTGAGTTCCCACAGAGATTTTTGATGGGCTGAAGTGTAAATTTATTTATTTGTTTATTTATATGGGTATAACGACATTTTTGACAGTCATGGTCACCTTATGTCAGACAGTTTTATGGGTGGAGGAAGCCATAGTACCTGGGGAGAACTACCAAGCAGTTGTGAGACTTCCCAACATACCAACTCTGCACAAGTTGGGTAAGCACTGGTTGAGGGCAAGTACACTATCGACACAAAGTACACCTCAGTACAAAGCACCATTGAGCCCCCATGTGGGCAATCCAGATTAAGTGCTTTGCAGAAGAACTCAACGCAGTTGCTACTGGTCAGGATCGAACTGTGCACCTTTCGATCAGAAGTCCAATGCTCTAACCACTCATTCATCACACTCACCCTTGTTTATTTTGTTTAAACCCTTTACCACACTCACCTTTGTTTATTTTGTTTAACCCTTTACCTAACGAATCGCCCACATCTGCCTACGTAATTTGCAAATTCAGCAGCTGAAAGAATTTTTTTAAAATATAAAATAAAACAAAACCATATCCTGTGACCCCTCATTGGAATGAATGGTTTTGTTGAAATTTTTTTAAACATTTAAAAAAAATAGTAATTAAAATTATAAATTCTGATGTTGTCTGCAACGGGTAAAGGGTTAATGCCTGCTACACAGGCCAGATTCTATATCATGAATGCAATTCTAATGGGAAGTCGAGGTTTGCCAATTGTTTAGACCCATGCTGTCCACTTCAGAGGATTTCCACCCCATCTATTGATAATGGTCTATTAGTAATGCTGAACTAGTTTACCAAAGTAAACATGCAATACCCCATTTCTTTTGGTTCTCATGAAGACTTCTGCGTTATTGAAGGGTTAGTTTGAATTTCTCCTATGATACTACACCCATTTAGACACTGGCTTCATACATCAAGCAAAGCAGGGTAGCATCACTAAATTTACCCTCTGTGAACCTCAATCTGAATCAGGGTCTCAAAACTAAATAGAAAGAGGTACCCAGAGGATAAATTGGCCCACTGTATGGGATAAGGGATATCATCATCAAATTCACCCTCTGGGAACCTCATACTACAAATGTCAGACTGCTTATTTTCAGGCCTCTTCACACTACATTTTTTCAAATTGTGAGGATGTGCAGCTGATGAATTTTATGAGCCAGTTTTAATTTGTAACCCTTTGCCCAATTCACAAGAGATCCAAATTTGTTATATAAGGCCCCACAAAGTAGTTCTTCTGTTTCTCAGGCCATTCTTTGTAAAATTGCATGTGGGTGGGAGGGCGTTTTTTAATTTCATTTTTGTAATTATTTCTTTGCCATTAAAAGTTCATGTTCTTGTCGCACTAAAGGAGCAAATTTATCAATTTTATTAAGCTGGGTAAAATATCAAACAAAAAACATTTAATTTTTATTTTTTTAGGTTATATAAAAAAAGAGATCAAGCGGCAGCCAAAAAATGCTTGTGGAAGGGCACAAAAAACAAATTTTTAACTTTTTTTCAATTTTCTGAAAAAAATTCAATAAAACCCATATCATGTCACCCCCTCACTAGAATGAGTTTGACAATCTCTGTCCAATGAGAGGGGGTTGCAGACTGATGACTGGGTCCTATTTTACCAGTAAAGCAAAGCATTGTTCACCACAGTAAACAAGCACTGCTTTATGTTCTGGGGTTTCCACAGACAGGCAGATGAGGACCTGCAAAAAGACAGTTTTGAAAAGTTATGAAATAATAATGTACTGAAGGTTAATAACATAGACACTCAGTCCATTGACAAGATTATGTAAGTAGTTCTCAATACAAAAAACGATTAAAATTAAGAAAACTGAAATACATTAATTTTGGTTGGTTAAAACAAAACATTTCTTCACAAAACAAACCAGATTCTCAAGTTAGTCTCTGTTGCTCACCTGATATTACTTTGAACATCCAATGTTTATTATTTATTTATTGGTGTTTAAGGCCACACATTTCTGCACAATGGTTAATCATGACGACAATTTTATGGGTGGAGGAAGTCGGAGAATCTGAAGAGAACCAGCAAGCAACTGCCAGCTCCCTAACATACTAACTCCACACAAGCAGGGTTAGCATTGGTTGAAGACAAGTCTTTGATGTGCAGTATGCCTTAGTACACAATGTCACCGTGCCCAGACATGTTAACTCTCCTGGAATGCCCGGGAAAATCCTGGAATTTCAGTGTAGATCAGTTTTGGACCAAAAATCCCAGAAAACAACAGTCAAATATTTCATTCCCGTTGTCAACTGATGAAAAACGTTTGGAGTCAAATCACATGCATTTCAAACTCTGGTAAAAACTCACGAAGCAGTAAAATATGGATTTAAGTTAAATTTATTTAAGAAAAGGGTATTTTATGATATATATTTCAACTGTGTTCATGTTAATTTCTGGGTTTTTCCTTTGGAGATTCGTGATCAATGTGTGAGTGTTGAAGTAAAAATAGGTGACTTACTTTCAAAAAATTGAAAACTCCACCTTCATTTAAATGCAGTTTTTGGAAATTAAAATATATGAAAAGAAATTAAATAATATAATTTATTCCTGCATAGAATAGCTTTAATTCTCATCCCTTTTCCAAAATCAAAACATAAACAACAACTATTTAGCACAGTTTAAAAGTAGGTTCATGTCGCTTAGGATGCCGAAAAATTATGACTGCATATTTAAACACAATGGACTTATTTTCTAACACTACATTTATTCTGTTGTGCTGACTACAGAACTGTTAACAGTTGGCCATCTGTATCCAGAAAATTTCGCATGGAATTAAAAAAAAATGCTTCAATGATGAAAAGAAAAGTTTTGTGTAGGGCACAAACATCCCACATGCATGAAGTTTGATAAAGATACTTTCTAAGTTCCAATGTTCTTGAAGTAACTGAGCATTAGGACATCTTTTCCTGTTAACATTTCCAGACTTGGGAAATTATTAGCTAAGTAGACTTTGATAAAAGCAAACCACAGGTGGAGGTGCTCTGTGGGACAGTGTGGGTGGGTGGTGGTGGGGGCTTATGAAGAAGAGGACCCTGGGGGGGGGGGGGGATCAAATCAACAGTTATTTTATGATTTTTTAACACAGCATAAATGCATCAGCATAGTTGACAACTAGTTCTGGATATAACCTGGTGTTTAATAGTGGTCCATGAGCTGAAGATTCACAAGTTTTTTCTTTTATTTTGTCCCCGCGCTAACTTTTCCCTGAAATCCATCCCACTTCCCTGAAAATCACCCTCAGGTTCCCTGAAAAATTATTCTGGAGGTTAACATGTCTGCCGTGCCCTTGCGTGGGCAATGGGGTGAAGTGTCTTCAACGTTTATAACGGATTTCATAATTGGCTTCATTGCAACTAAGAATAAGTTTTAGAACAAACATTTTCTTTTAGGAAATATTCAAGCTGGAGCATATGAACCATACAGGTAGGGGCAAGCATATATCAGACCTAAGCATTTTGAGCCTGTTGACTTCGTATAGTGTGGAATAGTAGAGCCCACTTAATTCTCTGTAAACTGATGTAAAAAATAACTAAATTTCAGGATGCAAATTTTTCCCATCAAGCAATTAGAAATTAAACCAATTCAATCCTGTTTGGCATGGTAAGCATAATTCATGGTTTGTCTGCAGAAATAATAAAACATTCCATCACTACAGTTTTGTCATCGTGGAATAGTCGTAATAGATTATATACCTGATGTAACAGTGTATCTTCCCCTCCTGGGTATTTTGGGGTGGGGGGATAAACTAAATTAGTTCATCTTCCCCCACCCTAATTATCTTACCCCACACCTAAAATGTTTTTGCTTTTCCATGTAATGTGACACTTTTTTCAGGAGTCCCTTTGAAAGCATGCTGTAGTAGCAGAAAATAAGTTTTCGTCACTCAGAACTGACAACAGGCTGAAAATCTTCCAACTAAACCTGTTTTGGTCTTTGAGTCAATATTTAAAAAAAGTTCATGAATTTTTTCTGCTGAAATTAGTATTTCTAAAATATTTTCTGAAAATATAATCCATGTAAAACATTTTTTAATTACATTTTTGGAGGGTGGAGGTGCCAGATAACTTGACAAGTGTATCTTCTCCACCTGGGACTTCAACGACAACAAATATTTTTTTCTCAAATCAATGTTTCTGAATGCTTTTTTCTCAATATAATCCAGTTTCAACCCTGATGTGGGATATTCCTGGGATGAAGGCCTGTGTATCTTACCTCCCCTCCCCACCGACATGCCAAGGTAAAGAATTTGTTTTCAAGAATTAATTTTCCTGCAGGGATTTCCTCAATACAATCTCATTTTAGGAATCTAACTTTAATGAGGTGAAAAAAGTTTAGGGGTGTGTTTATGTGTGTGGGTTGAGGGTGGGGGTGGAGATAATCAGGGTGGGGGAGATAAAATTCATAAAACCAGTTTATCTTCCACCTGGGGGAGATAAACAGTGGAAGAGGGGGGGGGGAGGGGGGTATATTGTAGTACACGGAAATAGTAGTACCCAGTGCTACATTAATTAAATTTTTGATGATTATTCCTGTAATTAGTGTTTGGAATCCAATATTGTTACAGCCATGGAAATACTGCACACCCAAGGAAAGTATATATTTATTTATTTAATGGTGTTTATGGTCACATACTTATGCACAATGGCTAATCATGACTGTGACAGTTTTACGGGTGGAGGAAACCAGAGTACCTGGAGAGAACCACCGAGCATCGACGAGCAACTGTCAACTCCTCAACATTCTAACTCTGTTCAAGCTCCACCCATGCAGGGTTACAGAGGCTGAAGACATGTGCACCATCAACATGCATTACGCCTTAGTACACAGTGTAATCGTGCCCCCATTGAGGCAACCGGGATAAAGTGCCTTGCCCAAGGACATGACGCGGGTCGTCCCAGACAGGGATTGAACTCGGGACCTCTAGCATAGAAGTCCAACAGTATACCACTGAACCACCACACTCCCTCCAGGGAAAGTGACCAGTTCACAGTTTATTGAAGCTAGCTTAACTTGCCAAACTGTAATTCACTCCAGTTCATTATTAGAGATAGGTGTGTTAGGAAGACTATTAATTCTCTTTTACAGTCTATGTTCTGAGTATTAAGCTAGGACATTTCATGATTCAGATTATCTTCAGTCCTCATACTAGGTGTTAAAGCAGGTGGCTGATGCAAAACTGGTTTGGGAAGAAAAACAATCAACCATGGTAGCTGCATGGCACTCAGTGCTTGTTGGTTCACCTGTGGAAATCCATCAAGGTTGTTCCAGAGTTTCAATGCAAGATTGTCAATATTTCTAAATTTTTCCAATGCATGAGTTTTGTTTTCCTCTGGTTTTTAATGAAAGAAACAGGCAGGTACACCCACTTGCAGTTGTATTGGAACAAATTCATTTCTTATTTTATATTTAAATTATATATTTTGTAACGAAAAGTGTTTGTGTTTATATGTACAATATCCATAGTAGCTTGGTGTACTAAATGTTCACCATAAGTGGGTAAATTTTATTTATACCATGATCATCAGATTAATAAGAGTTTAAATGTTAAATAAATCAATATTCACATGTGCGAATCAGTTTTTCAGCTGGCAATTTTAATTTTATCGCCGAAACAAAACAGAAAAAGAGAAAAAGAAACGCGAACATTACGGGGCCTTTTTCATTTTAACTCTTTGCATTCTGATGTAAAATACCAAAGTTTTCAGCAGCAAATCTTTCCCACAATGCAACTGAGAATTTAAAAAATTATATCTTGTTTGACAGAGCTCAATGAGCTCTGTCAAACAAGATATAATTTATTAAATTTTTCATGCTGCATGGGCAGTATGGAGTCAATGATGAAAAATTTGAAATACTACAAGAGTGCTAGGAGTTAACAACATAATAACATACTATTTCGAGTTATAGATGCTTTATTAACATGAGACAATGCATGTTTGTTAATATTTGGTGTCTTATGAGGTAAACTTATTTAAAAACGTAATAAATAATTGCCGGTTTCAATTCACCTTTCACGAGGTCACGAGTAATATATTTCGACAAGTTTGCATTCATGGCAAGGTCACCAAAGGTCAACTTGGATGTAGTTCCACAGTAGGTGTAAATTTTAACTACTGAAATCCCATTGCTAGTGTGTTCGCCACAGGCACACGTGTTCACCATGGCTGGTGTGCAAAGCTAAAATTTATGTCATAGGCTTTTTATAAATAGTAGAATAGGTAATAATGGCATAATTATTAATTAAAAATAAATTCTTAAATATATAAAAAAGTAGAATTTTATAATCAATAAATATATCATCCATTTTGCACTTTGAGTGATGACCATAACAGAATAAATTTTATGTTATCTGTTCTCTCTTTGATATACTGTTAGTTGGGCATAAATGTTGAAGTTGTTGACAACACTTGGATTAGGAAAAAATTAAGCTGAAATATCAACGTGCAGTACGCCGTGGAACAAAGTGCCACTGCATCCCCACATGGGCAATCAGATGATGTGCCTAGCCCAAGGACACAATGCAGGGGGGGGGGGGGGGGCAGGGAGGGTCGAACCATGGGCCTTTTGGTTACAAGTTCAATGTTGTAACAACTGAGCCACCAAGCTCACTTTTGATCTATTTTAGAACTACTCTGAAAAAAAACTGAATTTCCTATCTTTATAGACCTGTTCATCAAAACATAGGCATTTAATCTATTATACCTTCATGAGCTCTGTCAAACAAGATACAATACAATTATTTATTTATTTATTTATTGGTGTTTTAAGGTCACATACTTATGCACAATGGCTAATCGTCACTGTGACAGTTTTACGGGTGGAGGAAGCCGGAGTACCCGGAGAGAACCACCGAGCAACGACGAGCAGCTGTCAGCTCTCCAACATCGTAACTCTGCACCGCAGCACAGGCAGGGTTAGATTGGTTGAAGACATGCGCACCATCGACGTGCAGTACGCCTCAGTACACAGCGTCATCGTGCCCCCATGTAGGCCCCCCATGTAGGCAATCGGGATAATACAATTAATGCTCAGTATTTCACAAGAATACAGAAAAATGACCAAACTCCTGTCAATTAAATACTCCTGCAATTCACTGTGTAGGTTTCCACTATACCACACATCCAAACGTTATAACTACTAATTCATGAGAAGAATATCGGCCATTTCGATGCAAGTCCAGCAGACAGAAACCTCAAATTTTGTATGCTGGCCATTCAAGAAAATTGATAAAGTTTCATCAGATTTTGCCTAGTCATTCTCATAAGCCACATAAAGTAGATTTTCTTTTTTGTAAAACTGCATGCGATTAGGCATTTTTTTTATTTTATTCTTTATTTTTGTAATTATTTCTATGCCATTAAAACTGCATATTATAGTTTTATTTTTTAGGCCTGACAATCTACAGAATAATTTGGGCGGTGGTGTATTTCATCCTTTAAGTGCAAGAAGGCTTTGCAATTATAAAGCATTCTTGCACGCAAGGAACAAATTTATCAATTTTATTAAGGTAGGTAAAATATCAAACTATTTAATTTTTTTTTTTACAAGTTTGCAATGCTAATAAAAAGAGAGGATGCGGCAGTCAAAATGACTATGTGGGAGGGTCTGTGAACAGGCCTGAAAATAAGCAGTCTGACATTTGCAGAATGAGGTTTGTTTGTTTGTTGGTGGTTAACGTCACATATTTATGCACCATGGCTAATCATGACATAACATGGAGATGAAGTCAAGTTTAGGCAATCGTTGATCAACATGTTGCCCATTTTAGAGGACTTTCACCCCAAGCATTGGTGACTGGGTCCTATTTTACTAGTCAAGCGGAACTGGTTTACCACAGTAAACAAGTGCTGCTTACTTCCCGGGGTTCCCACGGGAAGCAGAATGAGGTCCCCAGAGGTGAATTTGATGATGCTGTCCCATACAATAGGCCATTTATCCTCTGGGTACCTCATTCTGTTTAGTTTTGAGCCCATGCTTCAGATTGAGGTTCAGAGGGTTAATTTAGTGATGCTATCCTGCTATGAAGGGTAGCATCACTAAATTCACCCTCTGGGGACCTCATTTTGCAGATGACAGTCTGCTTATTTTCTGGCTTGTCTGTGAAAGAGATTTTCAACTTTTTAGACCTATAAATATAATTATTTATTGGTGAACATGTATAAAGTCACTGTCAGCATTTATGACTATAACATGACCACAACTCATCTATAAAGCCCATCATCAGGACAAGTTTAGCTAGATTGTTCAAATGAAGGGGTCATATTCTATATTTTTTGAGAAAAACAATAAAACTTGAATGGGGATTTTTTGTGAATAGTACTTGCCATTTTTGGTTTTCACATTAGGTAATTGGTTAACCCTTTACCTAACGAATCGGGTACCATCCGCCCACGTAATTTACAAAATAAGAAGTTGAACAATTTTATTTTTTTTAAAGTTTTCAGCAAAACCATATCATGTGACCCCTCATTGGAACGAGCTCACTGAAGGGTCACATGGCACAGTTTTATTGAAATTTGTTTAAAAGTTTCAAAAATCAGTAATTATTTGTTATCGTCTGCGTTGGGTAAAGGGTAAAACAGAAAACAAGAGGCCCCAGGGGGGCTGCGGGCGCTCACCTGACATGGTAGTCTAAATATATCAAACCAGGGACTTGAATACGCTGCATACGCCCCTTGTAAGAAAAGCATATACCAACTAGATGAAGCAATTGTGCCCACACAATACACAGGATTTTCCTTCTATTTTCAGTTCCTGCACTTTTACGTCACAAAATTGAGATAAACGCATAAAAAACAGAATTTTTTCCCCAAACAAAATATTTTCAGCCTAAATTTTTTTTTCTTCCTAAAACGCATAAAAAAACTAATTTCCGGATTTTGGTCCAAAATTTTCTAAGTCCCACCCGGACCCCAAATTTTCAGTGTAAAAAAATTTTTTTTTTTTCTCTTAAAATTGACCGAAACGCATGAAAAACAAAACAAAAAATTTCCAGATTTTGGTCCAAAATTTTCTAAGTCCCACCCGGACCCCAAATTTTCAGTGTAAAAAAAATTTTTTTTTTTTCTTAAAACTGACCGAAACGCATAAAAAACAAAAAAAAAATTTCGGATTTTGGTCCAAAATTTTCTAAGTCCCACCCGGACCCTAAATTTTCAGTGCAAAAATGTTTTGTTTTTTTTTTTTCTTAAAATTGACCGAAACACATAAAAAAAAAAAAAACTTCCAGATTTTGGTCCCAAATTTTCTAAGTCCCACGCGGACCCCAAATTTTCAGTGTAAAAAAAAAAATTTTTTTGTCTTAAAATTGACTGAAATGCATAAAAAAAAAAAAAAAAAATTCCAGATTTTGGTCCAAAATTTCTAAGTCCGCAACGGGACACCAAATTTTCAGCCTAAATATCAACCCAGGGACTTGGCTTGAACAAACTTGAATCTCACCCCTCTAAGGATGCTGCATACCAAATATCAAAAGATTCTTATCGGTAGATCTGAAGATTTTTAAAAAATACTCCTCATACTGCACTAATTTAAACATTTGGGCTCCCATAGAGAGCCCAAATATCGACCCAGGCAATTGATTTCAATAAACATGTGAAACAATCTTCCAAAGATGTTATATGTGAAATCTGAAAGCTTTTGGAGCAGTGGTTTGGGTGAAAAGTAGTCTTATATGTTTTTCCCATTACCCACAGTGTTAAAAAATGCTGACTCAGCACTTTTTCAAAGTCCCCAAAAAGTACCCCATGATAAAACCGATGGCAATTTTTTTTTACCATTCCATTCTGTTGGTCCTAAGGAAGCTTCACAACAAATAAGAATTCTCAGTGCCGTGTAGTTTTGGAGATATGGGCATTCTAATTTTTTCCTATTTTTAGCTCCTGCAGTCTCCATGGGGCAACAGGAAAAAATTTTTTGGCATTAATTAAGTACTTATGACCCAATAAGCCCTCATATCAAATTTGGTTAAAATTTGCCTCTCGGTTTGGAAAAAAGAAATTTTGGGAGGGGCAAATATTCTTTCCCCTCCCATTACGACGCCAAGTATAGCCCCACAAACTTCTCTTGAACAAATCTGAGTCTACACCTCAAAAGGTAGCTGCACACCAAATATCAAGTCTCTGCTACTGCTGGTTTATGAGAAGAAGATTTTTTAAGATTTCAGCACACTTTTTGGGTATGGCCCTACCCACGGACGAGGCAACTTGATTTGAACAAAATCAAATTGCGATGTCATAACAAACTATTATCTCAAATATCAATTAAATTGTTTTAGCTGTTTGGGAGGAGAAGATGCAAACACCATGTTCATGGACGACGGACGGTGAGTGATCACTATAGCTCTCCTGACTGAAAGTCAGGTGAGCTAAAAAACAGTATTAAAAATAAATACTTGAATTACATTGAACTGTTGCATTTTTAATTCAAGCAGACACAGCCATTTCAAATGCTGCGCATATGCAGCCCTCCTTTACAACAGTGACAGGCAAGAACATGCGAGATTTATTCTGTAGAAATTTCTGAAAAATAACAAGAGAAAAGAAATATGATCAAGCAAAGCTACATCTAAAAGCATTTTGCTATATAGTTAGTAAGACTTTATACATGTATAGGTATTTGTCAGTTTAAACAAGATAGTTTAACCCTTTCAACACTGGTGGTATCTTCCATGCCAGTTGAATGGCAGAAATTGGAAGAAAGTCCATATCCATTATTTGGGGGTAGAGCAATTAATACTGAAGGCTGCATGTTGAAAATATTAATTGTTCTACCACACATGTTCACTCAGTAGCCATCCTACTTAATGAAATTATGACGTATCGTGTTCTTGGACCAGAAAAGTGGCCTCTCGCATTGAAAGAGTTAAAGACATCAATATCTTCCACCAACCTTTCTGACTATAACATGCAAATAATGAACATTTGTGAATTGACACTGTGATTTTGTATTAGTGAAAGTCAACGAGGTAATGTTGGAGTTAAGGGATACACATTTGTGACAAAAATCTATAGTATTATTTTTTAGTATTTATTTATTGGTGTTTAAGGTCACATACTTTTGCACAATGGCTAATCATGACCAGAAATTCATAGTGAGCAAACAGTTAACTGTATTGGCTGACATAATTAGCCGATTATAGCGTATCGGAATTGAATCTGCACCACAAGTAAAATATCGGTTCTCAACAATTTACATTTTTTTTCGAACACAAGTCACAAATCACAGATGGCAATTCGTAAAGCGTCTATTGATAGCAAGAAATCAGCAGAGTACTATTATACCACCAACTGACAGCTCCGATAGATCTACTAGCCCCTGTTTCAATGGACTTATCATCAAATTAATGAAACACAGGACTACTGAAATCATGTCCAGAGCTGACTGCAGTTTATGTCACACATGTTTTGTGATCAAAAAAGGAAACAACATTGACACCAACCAATAAATATCCCAGCAAATTTCCAGATGAAGTAACACCTAGTGATAATAAGTCTATTATTAAACACAAATACTCGATCAGAGATAATAAAAGAAGCATCAACAGGAGAAAATCAAAATATCTAATTATCAATATCAGAATTTTCAATGGAGAATTGAAACTAGAGACTCTACAGGGCCTGTAATCGCTCACCTGGAACTACATATAAAAATGTGATTTACCATAGGCTTTTCATGGTAACTATGAGCTGCAATTGTGGCCATGTTTGCAACATTACATGAGGATCATTGGTAGAAGGTGTCCCAGTCTTCAATGACGTGAAGTTTCAAAACATTTGTATCCACCAAACAGAATCATAGAATGTCTCTGGTGGCCATATTTTCCAACCGACAGGAACAAAGAGAGGTATTGACCATTCTTGCCCAGTTTTTGGTTCACGTCGGCTCAGTAGTTCCAGAGAGAAGATGAAAATGTGATTTCCCATAGGGGTTTTCTATAGTAACTATAAACAGCAATTGTGGACATGGTTGCAAAACGATCAACATTAAATGAGGATTGTTGGTAGAGGGTGTCCCAGCCATCAACCATGCAAAATTTCAAAACATTTGGCCCTGTGGTTTCAGAGAAGAGTTTTCAAAATTGACCAATCAGAATCAAAGAATGCTTCTGGCGGGCATGTTTTTCACCCAACAGGAATAAAAATGAGCAACAGTTGTAGAGAACCTCACATAGACCATACCTGCCAAGTCTGGTTCACATTGGCTAAGTACTTTCAGTGAAGATGATGAAAATGTGATTTTCCTATAGGGTTTCTATAGTAACTGTAAGCCACAAATGCAGCCATAATTGCAACCTGATGAAGATTAAATGAGGATTATTGGTAGAGGGGGTTACAGTCATCAGTCATATTAAGTTTTTCAAACCATTTGGCCTTGTAGTTTCAATGAGGATTTTCTTGAAAATGCACACATTTATATGAATTCTGTTACAACCAAAAAAATCAGTAAAAAAGGGTTAAAATATTTTGAAAATTAATTTTTTCAGACAGTATTCTCTTTCAAAATAGCTTTTGGATAGGTAAAGGGTTACAGGAAACACATTTTACTCCAATTTTTGTCAGATCTCAAAAGATAAATATAATTACTGTCATCTAAGCTGACATGATGTGAACAGAATGTAAACAAACTTCCATTCTTTTCACAAACATCTGTCATAAGTCACTGTGTTTCTAATAAGTAAGAGAGAATAGATAATTACTTTACAGTTGAAGTTGTTTTACAGTACAAGTCAAAATAAGTTAGATTAATCCTATAAACTATGTATCTTTCTCTTCCTACACTGATAAGACCAGAAGCTGACACCATTTTCTGGAAAGCTCTCACTGATAGCTTTCCAGAAAATGTCAGATTCTGATTTTGTCAGGGCAGGAGCAGTAGTTCACTTAGTTTATTGCAGTTATGCTACAACTTATTTTGACTTGTACTGTATACAAAATATGTTTGTTTTTTTTCCCCAGTTCTCAGTGGAGAAAAAACTGGAACCAACCCTTACCAGATTCCCCCCAAAAAGTTAAAAAATTTATAGTAATTTATATATTGTTTATACTTACCAATGACCCAGACATAGCTGGTGCTAACTCTTAAAATATAGGGCCAAACACAAATTTTGCCCCCCAATCCCCAAAATTTGCATCTAAAACCAAAGAAAACATGTCCTGAATGGCCCTCCACACTTCACCTCTACTGCGCATGCGCAGTGTCAAGGACGTTCCGAAATTGGCGCCATTAATCATTCTAATAACCAGTGCCTGGTAAGCGCTATGTACTCAGCGGGGAGGTAAGAGTTCCCAACTCCTGGGAGGGCCATCCCCATCTGGGTCATTGGTAAGTATAAAAAATATATAAATTACTATAAATTTTTTAACATTTTTATACTGTACCAATGACCCAGACATAGCTGAATAGTAAAAAGGCTGGAGGGCCAAGGACATAGAGCAAGATGGAATACGCTCAATAATATAAAATAGAGTCATCCCCTCTAGGGAAAAAGAAGTATTAGGCCTTACATGTATCTTTCTTATTTATGATAAATTAGAAAGATACAACACCTTCTAAAATTGAGCATCATACATCCATGTACTCTATTAATATCTAGTATAATCCTTATACTAATAATTTTTAAAGTAAGCCAATAAATAAAGTAAGTCTAGAGAATAGAGACTCTTTATACTCCTTAAAAGTGTCTGAGGATTGCATAATCATGTCCGTTGACACGTGCTATATTCAAAAGCTATACTTTAAAAACTAAGACTTGAATGAATTTTTAAAACATAAACTTCTCACTAAACAACCATCCCAATAACAGCTCAGAATTACTAACTCCGGAGGAGGTATCCCCTTGTTTTCATAGTAAAACAGGTGACCCAAGGGAACACCCTCCCCCCCCCCTTTTTTTCTTGCCCTGGGTCAAATAGCCCAGAGCGAAGAGGGCAGCAGAACGGAGTCACTGCCGAAACAGACAGCCTACCTAGCTATAGTAGCAACTGTTAAGTGAATGACATTCTGAGCAGTAGATAATAGACCTAACAATAGAGGCCTCCAGAAATGGACTCAATATTTCTGAGATAAAAAATTCATGAATGTGGATGGCTGAGCGCAATGAGCAGCCTTCAAAAATCTATAATAGCGACACTATTAATGTAAGCCCAAGATGTAGAAGAACTCTTACTTCATGAGCCGAAATCTCAAACACAACTGCTGAGTCAAAGATATACCATAAGCAGTATCGATAGTTAATTGAATCCATTAGCAATAGAATGGTGCGTAATGTCCTTCTAATAGGCATCAAAGACATTAGAAGTTTACGCCCGTAGTAATAAACAGATATCTGTTTATAAATACATAAACTCTAACCGGACAGAGTAAAGGCCTATGCCCGTACGAAGACGGAAGGACCTTAATAACAATAGGATCCAGATATTAGGAGCCTAACTCTTATGCAAAAATCCAACCTAAATAGTAAAGGAAGTAGTGATTCCGAAACTACGAAAGTGAAAATCGTCCACCGATAGTGCATGAAACTCACTGACTCTTCAGTAAAAGAGAAGCCAACAGAATTACTGTCTAAAAGGTCAGAATTTGAAAACTACTGTTTCCAGAGGCTCAAATGATTACTTAGCTAAATAAGAACCGAAGTTAAATTCCATATAGGAATTTAATCTAATGATTCTAAGTCTATTTATCGAAAAGTTACTAACTGACTTAGATAAAGAGACATAAGACTCAATTGTAAACTATCATAGAGTGCATAGGTATGAGGTAACATAAACCTATAACCTTAATAATAACAGGCTGCAGTAGATCTTGTCAAACAAGTATACTAAAAAGTTGCAATGAGTAGTATGGAGGGATCAACAATATGAACATAGTGATCCCTACACCAACGACGGAAGAGCCTCCACTTTAGCCGCACAGAATAGCGAAGAAGAGGATCTCCTATAGTAAGAAATCGTGTCCAAAGCTCATCCAGTACAATGCTTACAATGCAATAAGGACCACACAATGGAATACGTGAAGGTTGCGACCTTGCGGGTTGTGATAAAGATGACACGATTTTACCCAGCGAAAAAAGATCCTCTCATTGAGGAAGATTTCGCGTTAAGTCCCACAGTAGACATCAGAGTAAATTTACCCACGGTCTCTGTGAAGACAGAGATGCTATCAACAGAAATGTATTGTGGTTGTTTATCTTAGCAATACCTGCTGAAACAACAGCGCCGCATATCCTATCATTCCGTCCTATTAGATCAATAGAGCGTTAACAACATTAGCTCAGAGATCCGGACAAGCAAACACATACGTCTGCAATTGATTAGCAAGCTGTGTCGTAAATAAATTATCATTGGGCGCTCCCATTGATAGCAAATCTGATTGAATACTTGTTTGTTGAGAGTCCATTCTGACGGCAACAAGCGACCCATAAGTGAACGGGAGTCCGGTAAAACAATAAGACGACCCGGAATATGACGGACCGAAACAGAACTTGGTGTACTATAACAAACAGAAGGATTCTTTCCATTAAATTGAATAACGGAAACGAATGAGTGCCTCCCTGGTTCCGGAGATACGCCACTACTGTCGAATTAACGGACAGGATTTGGACATGCGTTTCTGAATAATGTTCATCCAATGACATAAAGCAAGCCTAAAAAACATAATTCCGCGGAAGATAAGTGCTTGCTTAGAGACTGCGGAACCCAAAGACCCTGGCACTTCGAATCCGTTGGGATCAATATTATATCCCAACCTGTTTGACTGGCAACCGTCATAATTATAACACTCGGATCCGGCAACTGCAGTGGCACTCTCTGAGTCAACCACCGAATGTTTGCCCCAGTCTGAATCTCTTGCAACACTAGATAGACAAGAGAACGTGTAAATCGAGCAATTCATGGATTGCTGAAAAGTTGCCGTTGAAGAGAAGCTTCTCCCGAGAACGAAGCGACTCTGAGAGAGTTCTTCACCTTACTATCCACGCGCATGGATGTAGCTAGGGCTGCGTCACGTCTAACCAACTCCAATCAGCCACTGAAGGGCGGAGTTATACGTGAACAAACTACTGCCCTCAAAAGAAATCACATTGAGGATAATATCCCGTAATTCTTTTCTTGAAGACGTAATGATAACGCCTCAGTAAGGTGGATTACGTATGATAAAGCGTCTCAGTTAAGTCTACTAGACATCATTGTCGTTTCCAACATTGTGGTTGCAAAAGACATAGACGGCGAAAAAGAATATTTCCAGTCTTTAACCACGCCGTCTAGTCGCATATGAACTCTCGGTATGCCCTACTCTGCCAAAATAAATTATTCGTATAAATGATAAAAAGGCAGAAATGAGCACTGCGGACAAGAAACTAAACTATCATGCTTGGTAGCAGGCTTATATGCATATATAGGGTTGATAAATAATACACATGTTCTAATGACATTATTGGACTGTGTCGGTAAGTCAGGGACAATGTCCCTGAATCGATCCAAAATTCCGTGTCCAATGACGCTATAAGTCTCTTATCCAACATCGCAGCAATGTAGTCCGAAATAACAATCACTGGAAGATAATGCCAGAAGATATGAATGGCAGCTTCCGATGCTACGAAAGGGAAAACTCGAAATCTTTCGAATCCCTTTCGCCATCCTGTCGGACCCTATAAAGCGTTCGGTCGTCCGTACCTGATGCAACCGCGGACCGCACCAACCCAGCGCCGTCAGATAATTCCTGATTCGACTAAGAAACTGTCGATTGCTGGGATGCTGCGAAAAAACTGTGCTAACTCGGATAGCACGTCCGTCACTGAGGCCTGTGGAGAAGCGGTCCTACAATGCATTGCCGCTGGAAGCTCCGTGATCGTTACCCCGTGCATACTACTAATATGCGAGCGAACGGAGTGTATAGGCCTCGTGTCCCTTGGCTACCAGATGGCGTGACCTATTTGCCGTGGAATCACTGAATGACGAAACTGATCGGATACTCGAGGTCACGTAGCCAATGAGCGGTCGTGTGCCCTGCTGTGAGGATGAGGAAGCATTATCGACAGTCTCTCAGACTGTCAATATAAGGGAGCGTCCCGACCGACAGACATATGCTCCGAATGTAAAATATCTGAACCACAACATGCGGTCCCCTATGTTGTTGGACGAGAGAGGGACCACTCTCGCTCACAGCCCGGACGGACCTGGACAAGCCAGGAACCGGACTAACAGGCTTCCTCCGATCTGTCCTCAATCCGCCGTCACTGGGTGAGTACTAAAGTAATTATAGTGCTCGCATCACCCAAATCTCCTTCCTAGACCGCAACGGCCGAACCCGGCAGCCGAAGCATTCAATGAATGTACGCTACACCGGGTGAGCTAGCGAATGTCACTCCGTCGATCCTACAAGGGACCTCTTAGGCGATAGACATATTCCATGAGCACTTATTGCCGCTAGCTCTTCATTAACTATGACGACAGAGGCCCACTTTTGAAAGACATCTCTGTAACTTTGCGAACAAGAAACACGAAATGCTTGGTAATAGCAAGCATATAATAATAATATATATATAGCGTCGTTCAATAATTCGAAAGTTTGTGTGAACCGAACCAAAAATTTCTAAGTCGACCAACGTTATCAGTTTCTTATCCGGCATCGCAGCATTCTGGTCCGACGAAAGAAGCTGTAGAAGATCAAGTCAGATGACATACACAACAGCATATGTTGTTCCGAAAGGGAATGCTCGAAATCCTCCGAATCCCTTTCGGTATCCCGTCGGACCGGATGAAATTTTCGGATGTCCGTACCCGCTTCCGCGGAGCGTCCCGACCCAGCATCGTCGGATAAAAAAATATGCGACAGATTCAGTTGATGCTGGGATAAGCTGTGCTATTTAGGAAAGCATGTCCGTTCCCGAGGCCTGTGCAGTAGCGGTCTTACGATGCATTGCCGCCGGAAGCTCCATGTATGTTGACTCCCGCACACTTTCCTATGCGAATGTCCGGAGTCTGCAGGCCTCGTGTCCCTGGCTACCGGATGGTGTGACCTGGTCGCCGATGATTCTCTGACTGGCGAAGCTGACTGGATATCTGAGGTCACGTAGCCAAGAGCGGTCGTGTGCGCTACCATGAGAATGAGGAAGCCTTATTGACAGTCTACTCCGGACTGCCTATATGTCGGAGCGTCCCGAGCGACGGACGTATGCTCCGAATGCGAAACATTTTGTACCACAACATCTGGGGCCAGATGTTGTACGAGAGAGGGGCCTCTCTCGCTCGTCGTCCAGATGGACCAGAACGAGCTATGAACCGGACTAAAAGGCTTCCTCCGTTCTCCCTCTAATCCGCCGTCACTGGGTGTGCATTTGGTTGATTTATAGTGCTTGCATCACCCCAAAACTCCTTCTAGACCGCAACGGACGAACCCGGCTGCTGAACCATTCGATGAATGGACGCTACACCGGGCGAGCTAGCGGACGTCAAAGGCCGTCAAACCTACTAGGGTCCTCTTAGGCAATGGGCGTATTTACATGAGCACTTTTCCTCTAGCCCTTCATTAATTGTGACGACGGAGGCACACTGTTGGAAGACATCACAGATACATCACCCTAATCTTGATCGTCTGAAATACAAATTGATAAAGTAGAGTGACCCTGCGGGGAAAGGACCGGAGTGTCCAATTCCCCACTAACATACCGTGACATACGCTTCCCATGTTGTCATCGAAATCATACGATACAGAACAGGAGTTAATGCAAGTACACTGACCACATATAGAATGATTATAAAAGTCAGAGGAAGACTTCCTCTTATTACAATTGATCAAAATCCTTTCAATGTGAAAAGAAAACAAAGTCCTGGTACTCGCACCAACCCCTGGCAATCAAAATACATAATAATAATATGATCCATTAATATAGAAAAAATAATTGAAATCAAAATATTTTGAAAAAATATTTTTTCAGAATAGCCCAAGTTTCTGAAAAGTAACGTTGAGCCCCAATGGATCCCAAGCCTAAGTGTGGACAAAAATTTTAAAAATATTTTAAACAATTTATTCAACACTTACGAACAATAATAATGTATCTAGTTATGATTAAAATAACATCAAGATATCATTTTCAAGAAATCCCCCCCTCACACAGAGGGCTGTTGTAAATGTAAACAATGAGTGTAAAAACACTAAAATAAGACTCCAGGCACCCAGGCCCGGAATCAGTTACCAAAAATACACTATCTGATGCAAAACAGAGACTTCCAGGGAAGAAACTGCAGAACATCAGATGGTAGATGCAGAACACAACGCCTAACCACCCGTAGGTGAAGACGTAAACATGGGGAAAAGAACAGAATTCATTCTGTTATTCAGCTAAAACTCCCAAGAAATTTTAGTAATAATAATTACAGAAACTATGCCAAAAGCATGGGAGAATAGCAAGAGGGGACTTAAAGGAAAGGGAGAGAGGAAAACACTGAAAAATCAGTGTAACTAAATAACCAGAATGACAACAAAATGGCTGCTGCCTCGAAAATAGGTAACTTAACATAATTTCATTAAAAAATTTTAAGTTACAGCCCTGATAATATTCTGTCACACATTTTTCCTCTCCTCCTTCTCTATCCTCCTTAGAATCACCATTTCACTAATATTTATGTGTCTGGCATCATTTAAACTGAGATTTACAAGCACAAAGATCAGTCAGATGTTAACTGATGAAGGGCCAAACTTAGAATGATTAATGGCGCCAATTTTGGAACGTCCTTGACACTGCGCATGCGCAGTAGAGGTGAAGTGTGGAGGGCCATTCAGGACATGTTTTCTTTGGTTTTAAATGCAAATTTTGGGGATTGGGGGGCAAAATTTGTGTTTGGCCCTATATTTTAAGAGTTAGCACCAGCTATGTCTGGGTCATTGGTACAGTATAAAAATACAAGTATTTCGCTGACAGTACCGATCTTCATGCAGACAGGAGAGGCCTTGGGTTAAGCATTAGAATATAGCATCTGGTGGACACATATTTCCATCCTCTCATAAACCATTCCTGCGAAATTTGGTTCACGTCGGCTCTGTAGTTCCAGATAAGAAGATGAAAATGTGATTTCCCACAGGGTTTCTATAGTAATTATAAGCTGCAATTGTGGCCATGTTTACAACCCGATCAACATTAAATGAGGATCGTTGGTAGAGGGGGGTCCCAGTCATTACTTACGTGAAGTATCAAAACATTTGGCCCAGCAGTTTCAGAGGAGAAAAGTTTTGAAAATCCACCTATCAGAATCAAAGAATGCCTCTGGTGGCCATGTTATTCAACCCTCGGGAACAAAATGAGGATCGTTTATAGAGGATCGCTCATAGTCCATCCCTGCCAGGTTTGGTTCACGTCGGCTCAGTAGTTCCGGAAAAGAAGATGAAAATGTGATTTCCCATAAGGTTTCTATAGTAACTATAAGCTGCAATTGTGGCCATGTTTGCAACCCGATCAACATTAAATAAGGATTGTTGGTAGATTGGGTCCCAGTCATCATTTATGTGAAGCATCAAAACATGTTGCCTGGCAGTTTCAGAGGAGAAGATTTTTGAAAATCTACCAATCAGAATCAAAGAATGCCTCTGGCGGCCATGTTTTTCAACCCACAGGAACAAAATGAGGATCATTTGTAGAGGACCTCCCATAGACTATCCCTGCCTGGGTTGTTTTCACGTCGCCTCGGTTTTTCCAGAGAAGAAGAGGAAAATGTGATTTCCCATAGGGTTTCTACAGTAACTATGAGCCGCAATTGCGGCCATGTTTGTAACCCAATCCACATTAAATGAGGATCATTGGTAGAGGGGGTCCCAGTCATCATTTATGTGAAGTTTCAAAACATTTGGCTTGGCAGTTTCAGAGGAGAAGGTTTTTGAAAATCCACCAACCAGAATCAAAGAATGCCTCTGGAAGCCATGTTTTTCATCCGATGGGGAACAAAATGAAAGTGTCAATGACACTGTAGCTTAACTTGTGTGTTGTGTTTGATGAAAAGGATAATGTTCAATGTTTATGAAAGGATTATGAAATAAGACTAAGAATTGTGATAATTGGGAATATGTTCATTTCTGTTCCCTGTATGCAATGTTTTTGATAAAAATAATATGAGGTGTACACTGTACTAAAGAGCTGAGGGGTGGGTTAATATGACCTCACAGTTAATGTATGTGGCCCTCACAGTTAACGTATATCAACGAAAGTTACAAAGGTACAGTGAAATTATTCCAAAATGAGTCATCCTATCAAGTTACATTGAAATCCCTCCATAAATATGGCCTGTAGACTGTGCTAAAGGTTTTCGGGCTTCAGGCTCCTGTAGCCGTCAGTTTCCCAATTGTGTCCAAAGGGGACGTTCTCATCTAGACATTATATGAAGTCAACCTACCAAGTTACAATGAAATCCCTTCATAAATATGACCTGTAGACTGTGCTAAAGGTTTTTGGGCTTTGGGCTCGGGCAGCCATCATGGTTGAATGATCGCAACCAAAAGGGGACATTCTCATCTGGGCATCATCTGGAGTGATCCTACGAAGTTACAATGAAATTCCTTTATAAATATGCTCTGTAGACTGTGCTCAAGGTTTTCGAGTTTCAGGCCCCTGAAGCCGTCACACTTGACCAATCATGACCAAAAGGGGATGTCATCATCTAGGCATTATATGGGGTCAAACTAACAGGTTGCAATGAAATCCTTCCATAAATATGACCTATAGACTATGCTAAAAGTTTTGGGCTTGGGCAGCCGTCAAGGCTGAATGATCGCGACTAAAAGGGGACGTTCTCATCTAGACATTATTTGGAGTCATCCTACCAAGGTACAATGAAATCCCTTCATAAATATGACCTGTAGACTGTGCTAAAGGTTTTCGGGCTTCAGGCCCCTGTAGCCTTCACAGTTGCCTAATGGGTGTCCAAAAGGGGTGTTCTCATCTAGACATTATATGAAGTGGACCTACTAAATTACAATGAAATCCCTTCATAAATATGAACTGAAGACTGTTCTAAAGGTTTTCGGGCTTTGGGCTCGGGCAGCCATCATGGTTGAATGATCACAACCAAAAGGGGACATTCTCATCTAGGCATCATCTGGAGGGATCCTATGCAGTTACACTGAAATCCCTTCATAAATATGACCTGCAGATTCTGCTCAAGATTTGCGGGCTTCAGGCACCTGTAGCCATCACAGTTGACTAATCACGATCAAAAGGGGATGTCATCATCTAGGCATTATATGGAGCCAACCTAAAAAGTTACAATGAAATCCTTCCATAAATACGACCTATAGACAATGCTAAAGGTCTTTGGGCATAAAGACAGAATGATCACGACCAAAAGGGGATGTTCTCATCTAGACATTATTTGGAGTCATCCTACCAAGCTACAATGAAATCCCTTCATAATTATGACCTGTAGACTGTTCTAAAGGTTTTCAGGCTTCGGGCCTCTATAGCCGTCACATTTGCCCAATCATGTCCAAAAGGGGACGTTCTCATCTAGACATTATAGGAAGTCAACCTACCAAGTTACAATGAAATTCCTTCATAAATATGACCTTTAGACTGTGCTAAAGGTTTTTGGGCTTCGGGCTCGGGTATCCGTCATGGTTGATTGATCCCAACCAAAGGGGACAATCTCATCTGGGCATCATCTGGAGTGATCCTATGAAGTTACAATGAAATCCCTTCATAAATATGACCTTTAAACTGTGCTCAAGGTTTTCGGGCTTCGGGGACCTGTAGCCATCATAGTTGACCAATCACGACCAAAAGGGGATGTAATCATCTAGGCATTATATGGAGTCAACCTAACAGGTTACAATGAAATCCTTCCGTTTGCCTATGCTAAAGGTTTTTGGGCTCGGGCACCCATCAAGGCTGAATGATCGCGATCAAAATGGGACGTTCTCATCTAGACATTATTTGGAGTCATCCTACCAAGTTACAATGAAATCCCTTCATAAATATGACCTGTAGACTGTGCTAAAGGTTTTCGGGCTTCGGGCCCCTGCAGCAATCACAGTTGCCCAATCACGTCCAAAAGGGGACTTTCTCATCTAGACATTATATGAAGTCAACCCACCAAGCTACAATGAAATTCCTCAATAAATATGACCTGTAGAATGTGCTAAAGGTTTTCGGGTTTTGGGCTCGGGCAGCCATCACGGTTGACAGATCATGCCCAAAAGAGGACGTTCTCATCTAGGTATTATACAGAGGCAACCTACCAAGTTACAATTAAATCCCTTCATAAATACGACCTGTAGACTAATGTGCTAATGGTTTTCGGGTTTTGGGATCGGGCAGCCATACCGTTGACCGATCGCGACCAAAAGGGGACGTTCTCATCTAGACATGACCCCAAACCTGCATATGAAATTTCGTGACGATCAGACAAGAACTGCGGGGTGTTGCCCATGGTAACGGAAAATGTGAACAGACTCACAGACTAACAGACTTCTGCACGTGTGATGGCAATAGCTTATCTTGACTTTGTCAAGTTAAGCTTATGAGGATCATTTGTAGAGGACCTCCCATAGACCATTCCTGCCAAGTTCAGTTAACACCAGCTCAGCGGTTACAGAGAAGAAGATGAAAATGTGAAAAGTTTATGGACGACGAACAACGACCGCCAGACGACGGACGCCAAGTGATGAGAAAAGCTCACATGGCCTTTTAATAAGCATATGATCTTGTAATTTACCAACTATCAAGGGCAAAAACTGCACAAAATTTTTCAACTCCAAAATCCCTATTCACAAGCACATCTATGCTTCATACAGATACTTAACATAAAATTTCATAAAAAAAAATCAAAGGAAAAATGTAGGAATGAAGCAGCCAAAGTTCTGTGGTGGATGAATGGACGGTCAGATGGATGGGTGGATGGATGGATGGGCAGACAGATAGATGGATAGATGGACGAACTGATGAATGGATGGACAAACATCTTTTCAATTTTCATTAATAAAAAAAACTTTAAAAAGCAAAAGGAGTTTATGTATTTATTTATTTATTGGTGTTTAAGGTCGCATATTTCTGCACAATGGCTAATCATGATGAGTTTTATGGGTGGAGGAAGCCAGAGTACCTGGAGAGAACCAGCAAGCAATAATGAGCAACTGTCAACTCCCCAACATACTAACTCCACACAAGCAGGGCTACCATTGGTTGAAGACAGGTGCACCATCGACGTGCAGTATGCCTTAGTACACAATGTCACCCTGTCCCCATGTGGGCAATTGGGCTGAAGTGTCTTGATGAAGAAAACAACATGGTTGCCGCAGGTAGGATTCGAACTGAGGACCTCTCAGATTGCAGCCTGCACCTCTACCTACTGAGCCACCATGACCCCAGGCATTTATATGTTCAGGCATTTGTGCAGGGACATGACTCTGGCAATGAAAGTGTCAATGGCACTGTAGCTCAACTTGTTTAAGACATGTACATGTATAGTGTGTGACACAGCAATGACAAACATCTAGGTAATGACCTGATAACAAAAGTACATGTAAAGTATTGTAAGGGTCTGTACATAAATGCTGACCATAGCCTGTAACAAATATATAGGTAAAGTATTGTAAAAGTGGGGTTACAGATGTTAAACTAAAAAAGAAATCTTTGAGTCCCAGAGTGGGTCTGACTGAACCCAAAAATATTTCTTCTCATAGCACAATGATAACAAAGGCACCCCAAAACACGCATCCCTTTCACAAGGTGATAACAAAGGTACCCCAAGAAGTTTCGTGAAGATTAGTTCATAAATACATACTCTAGCCCAATCCGTATTGACATGTGCACTTACTGTGTATAAGTAGCACTAGCACTAAACAAATCAAAGTTCATCTAATTTTCATAATTTCTGCCCGAGAAAAAACCCTGTATTATATGGGATGTATTCCATGTTACTAAACATTCATGCAGAAATTTATTCAAATCAGAACTTTCAAACAGAAGTTCTGTACAAAAAACTGATTGCACTAATTTTGGTACAAAATGGCTGCTGGCAGCCATCTTGAATTTCGGACCGCACCCAAAAACACTCGTTCTTGTTCCAAGGTGATAACAAAGGTACCCAAGAAGTTTCATGAAGATCAGTTCATAAATACAGCCTCCAGCCCTAGCTGTATTAATATGTACACTTACAGTGTATTAGTAATACTGAATAAATCAAAGTTCATCTAATTTGCATACTTTCTGCATGAGAAAAAAACCTGTATTATATGTGATGTATTCCATGTTACTAAACATTCATAAAAAATTTATTCAATCAGAACTTTCATACAGAAGTTCTGTACAAAAAAAACATTGCACTAACTGGTGGCCATCTTGAATTTTGGACTGCACCCAAAAACACTCGTTCTCATCCCACGGTGATAACAAAGGTACCCAAGAAGTTTTGTAAAGATCGAGCTATATAGAAGTTGTGTACAAAAAACTGATTGGACCTAATTTCGGTATAAAATGGCCACTGGCAGCCATCTCGAATTTTGGATCACACCCCAAAACACTCGTTCTCATCCCAAAGTGATAACAAAGGTACCCAAGAAGTTTCGTGAAGATCGGTTCATAAATACAGACTCTAGGGTATAAGTAGTACTGAATAAATCAAAGTTCATCTAATTTGCATAATTTCTGCACGAGAAAAAAACCCGTATTATATGTGATGAATTCCATGTTGCTAAACATTCATACAAAAATTTATTCAAATCAGAACTTTCATACAGAAGTTCTGTACAAAAAACTGATTGCACTAACTAAAGTACAAAATGGCTGCTGGTGGCCATCTCGAATTTCGGGCCGCATCCAAAACCATTCGTTCTCGTCCCACGGTGATAACAAAGGTACCCAAGAAGTTTCGTAAAGATCAGTTCATAAATACGGCCTCTAGCCCGAGCCGTATTGGCATTTGCAGTTACAGGGCTGAAAGTAACATTAAATAGATCAAAGTTAGTCTGACTGGCATGAACGAGAAAAAAACCTGTATTATATGTGATGTATCCCATGGCACTAAACATTCACACAAAAAATTATTCAAATCAGCGCTTTCATATGGAAGTTCTGTGCAAAAATCTGATTGCACCTAATTTTGTACAAAATGGCTGCCAGCGGCAATCTTGAATTTCAGTCCAGACCCCAAAACACTCGTTCTCGTCCCACGATGATAACAAAGGTACCTAAGAAGTTTTGTAACGATCGGTTCATAAATACAGCCTCTAGCCCGAGCTGTACTGACATGTGCACTTACAGTGTATAAGTAGTACTGAATAAATCAAAGTTCATCTAATTTGCATAATTTACGCACGAGAAAAAAACCTGTATTATGTGTGATGTATCCCATGGTACTAAACATTCATACAAAAAATTATTCAAATCAGAGATTTCATATGGAAGTTCTGCGCAAAAATCTGATTGCACCTAATTTTGTACAAAATGGCTGCCAGCAGCCATCTTGAATTTCGGACCGGACCCCAAAACACTCGTTCTCGTCTCACGGTGATAACAAAGGTACCCAAGAAATTTTGTAAAGATCGGTTCATAAATACGGCCTCTAGCCCAAGCCGTGTGTACAGACGGATGACGGGCCATGACAATACCTCAAATTTGGCTTCGCCAAAGTTGAGCAAAAAATGTCGGACCAAAGCCTGATTTGAACTTTGGCAATAAAAGATCTTCCATCACGATTGCAGTAGCGAGAAGTCATGACACCATGAGAAATGAATCCATGCACGCATGTTCGACTATGGCACTGGCAATCTCAAGTTATTTCCCTCAAAAAACTGGTAATGTTGCAATGAACGATGCATCTTGTTTGTCTCAACAAACATTCCATATTGCAGGGAATTACATCACCCAGTGCATAAAAAATTCACCATGCAAAACACCAAAAAGAAAATAGATTTATAGTGAATTGCTGAGGCGGAGGTACCAGAGGGGTGCAGGGAACACATGCCCTTCTCTTATTTCCACAGACATGTTGCATGGTTACACCATGAGTTAAAATGGATCCATGCAAAAATGCTAATATACAGGCATTCCTGTAATATATCATTTGCAAATCAAACATTTGGAAAATGAATCCCACCTCCAGTCCATGTTAAAGGAATTTCCTCACACGCTACTGCATTAAGAGAACTGAAAAAGGAGTCTCATTATTTTGATCAGTTGAGTGTGGCTTTTTGTATATTAAAAGCCATTTTTGAGAAGTAGTGGGTATAAATTTATTGTAACTTGACTCGTTTTTAGGGAAGTATAGCTACTCATCACGTATGTGCATTAAGTAGCTTTACATCCCCCAAAAGGAGTCTTGTCACGATAAAAGATTTTATACAAACACAATGTGCACATAACACATATTTAACCCTTTACCCAATATAACAGCCGAAACTGGCCAGCTCGTTTAAAAGAGGGGTCATAACCTATGTTTTTGAGACAAAAAATGAAAAAAATTAGGTATTCAAAAATTTTCTTTGCAAGTGTCGTCTGCTTTTGATGTTAGGTAAAGAGTTAAAGGTAAAAACTAGAGTATGTGTGATTTATTTATTTCTGTTCAGAAGTCAATTTCACCATCTATGACTATACTATAACTGCAATACAGATATAAAATCAAGTGTAGCCAATCATAAATACTTGTGCTGTTCACTTCAGTGATTTTCACCCCTGGCCTTGGATAGGTAACCAACTGGACATGGATATGTGAACCACTATTCTGGTAATGGTAACTGCCATATGTAACTACAAGGATAAGTAACCAATGGGTAGATAATTACTGGGTAACAGAATCATTATGGTGGTATTCCCCAGTATCTGCAAACACTAATGTAATCACTGAAACAGAGAAACACAGGGATTTGCAACCACTTGGGTATATAATCACTGGGGTATACTAGTATAACTACTATGGTAGGCAACAACTAGGATCTGTAGCCACAAGAATATGCAGATAGACAACCACTAGGATATGGAACCATTGGAATTTGTAACTAATTGTGAAGACAATCACTATAAAACGTAACCACCAGGATAGTAACATCTAAGATAGTTGACCACTTGAGAGTGTTTTCACTGGGGTGGTATCCACAGCTTAGCCATCTTGTTATAACATCCAAGCAATCTTTTTACAACTCCAATATCTTGTTATAGCAACTTTACTTCTGGCAAGTTTAATTTTAGCAATGACTGGATCAGACATTTCAGTTCTGCATAATGTACTCCAATGATGCAAGGAGACAAGAAATCCCCCTTGATTTATTTATTTATTAGTGTTTAAGGTCACATATTTCTACACAAAGGCTTATCATGACCATGAGTTTTATGGGTGGAAGCAGTCACAGTACCCAGAGAGAACCACTGAGCAGCAGCGAGCAACTGTCAGTTCCCCAACATACTAACTCCACACAAGCAGGGTTAGCATTGGCTGAAAACAAGTGCACCATCGACATGCAGTATGCTTCAGTATACAATGCCGCCGTGCCTCAATGTGGTTGCTGCAGGTGGGATTCAAACCGAGGATCTCTCCACTTACAGCCTGCACCTCTACCTACTGAGCCACTGTGCCCCCAGCTTCCTTGATATTGAAAACTTAATTTCAGATGACAGGAGTTATAAAATCCTATAGTTACATTTTTAAACATGGTGCACACAGCTTTGTGCTGAAGCAGTTTGATTGAAAGAGACACTCAGTGGAATACACATTTATTTATTTATTTATTTATTTATTTATTTATTTATTTATTTATTTATTTATTTATTTGGGTTTGAACTCGTAGGGGACAGATTTTTGTTCATAGTGTTCTACTTCTCAACAGTTCACATCCTGTGGCTTCGCTGATGTTTCCAGGCAAGTCTTGGCTGCCTGTACGGGCAGCCAAGACATGCCTAGAAATAACTACCAAGGTACGCAGAATGTAAGTTGTTAGTTTCTCCAGAGATAGCATGTTGGGCACCTGTTCTGTTGTATTAAAAAGTGGTCAAAGCCGGAATTATGACCTAAAGGGTTAAAACCGCTTTTAGAAACATCCCGAGACATATCCTGTTAGACAGATTTCCAGAGACATATCCTGTTAGACAGATTTACAGGTGTTGAGGTACACAGGGAGAGAATCACTGAGTAGTGACAAGTAACTTTCTGTCTCTCCAACTTCACAGAAGATGATTCTATACAAACACAGAACATCATGATGTGTGAATGCATTTGTTAATATGGCATGAGTGCCAGTGTGGAAGAAGATAATGAGAGGTGCAGCCTCGAGTTCTATCCTTCTGCAATAGAATAGGTGCTGTATTGATGAACACTTTGACACTTTGTGACATTTCGTGTCTATTACACACCTCAATGACACAGAATCCAACTATTTAAAATTTTGACAGTTCTCATGGCAGCTTGAAATAAAAAAAAAACTTGGGTGTGATTGACAAACACGCGTATCAGATAGAGATGTACACAGGAAAATATAAATGGAAATTGTGTCCATATAGGTTATTTGTTCATATTTTTAAGAAATTAGCTGCCGCTCTCAGAGATATTCACTTTAAAATCAAAACTTGAGTGTTATAAAACCACTGCCCATTTAAAGAAGTTTAATTTCATTAATTTTTGTGGATTTGAACAAAAATATTCTGTGAGTTTAGATTCGACTTATCAGATGCCACTGCTGCTTCTGAACTGAGCTGTGTTAGAATAATATGTCATTTCGATTAGCCAATTACAAAAATGGGTCGACTCTTCTTTTGATGGGTTCATGGTGTCAGGTGGAAAAGAAGTATGTCAACAGAAATCTGTATGGAACACTTGTTCTGCACTGATTTGTAAATATGAAACTGGAGAAAAAGTAATAGGTGTGTAATGAAATTATAAACAGAACAAAACATTATATTATTTCACATAAAAAGCTTCTTTACCCATTTCAGTACTATGAACATTTCATGAGGACAGAAGGTTGGTTTATCCTGCATCTTGTAAATGATAAAGACAGATCACGCTGATGTCAAGCAAAAATGTAAACAGCCCACCATACTTTTCTGTATAAAAATCAGCTTCATCAACTTAACAGGTAGAGTGCGAAATTATTTTTGGTCCTTAAAATTTCTTTGCGTGACTTGGGCAGTTCCTAACTGATAAAATAATATCACTTCAAAAATAATATGAAACCATTAAATTGTGGTACCAGCACTTCAGAATAAAGCCCAAATATGGGCTTCCAGCACTCTACCTGTTAACTGAATCCCTTTCATGGTATATACAGGTTATTGCCACAATGTTGGTTTCAGAGATTGTGTATTGAAGTTGTGACCTTGTCTCTGTGCACATAGTGTCCATTAGGATGAGCCAATATATGACCCAGAGGTGAAGTCTTGGCTTCAATATACCGAAAGTTAAAAAATTTATAGTAATTTATATATTTTTTATACTTACCAATGACCCAGACTTAGCTGGTGCTAACTCTAACAAAACCAGGGCCAAACACAAATTTTGCCCCCCAATCCCCAAAATTTGCATCCAAAACCAAAAGAAATCATGTCCTATAGGACCTCCATACTTCGCCCCTACTGCGCATGCGCAGTGTCAAGGACGTTCCGAAATTGGCGCCAATTATCATTCTTACTGGCAGTGCCTGGTCAGCGCTATGTACTCAGCGGGGAGGCAAGAGTTCCCAACTCCTGGGAGGGCCATCCCCGTCTGGGTCATTGGTAAGTATAAAAAATATATAAATTACGATAAATTTTTTAACATTTTTATACTGTACCAATGACCCAGACTTAGCTGAATAGTAAAAAGGCTGGAGGGCCTAGGACATAGAGGAAAATCCAATAAGCTCAACTATATAATATAGAGGCAACCCCTTAAGGAGAAAAGGAGTATTAGGCTTTACATGTATCTTTCTTATTTAATATTAAATTAGAAAGATACAATACCCTTTATAATTGAGCACAATAACATTCATGTTCTCTATTAACATCCAGTATAACCCTTATACTAATTATTTTTAAAGTAAGCCAATAAATAAAGTTAGTCCAGAGAATTGAGACTCTTTATAATCTTTTAAAAGTGTCTGAGTATTGTATATTAAAGCCTGTTTGACACTTGACATATACAAATGCTTCACACCGAGCTACACTTTAAAAATATGACATGAATGAATTTAACATTAATATTACACTTTAAAACCATCCCGGAAGCGACTCAGAAATACTGACTTTGGAGGAGGCATTCCCTTGCTTTTCACTATAAAGCAGGTGACCTAAGGGAACACCCTCCCCCCCCCCTTCCCCTTGCCCTGGGTCAAATAGCCCAGAGCGAAGAGGGCAGCCGGACGGAGTCACTGGCGGAACAGAAAGCCTGCATAACTATAGTTGCAACTGTTTAGTGGACGACATTCTGAGCAACAGATAACGGACCTAAACAATGCAGGTCTCCAGAAATGGACTCAATATTTCTGAGATAAAAATTCGTGAATGTGGATGGCTGAGACCAATAAGCAGCCTTCATTAAATCTGTAATAGCAATACTATTAGCATAAGCCCAAGAAGTAGCAAGAGCTCTTACTTCATGAGCGGAAATCTTAAGCACAGACTGCTGAGAAGAAGATAAACTCTCATAAGCAGTACGGATAGTTAATTGAATCCATCTAGCAATAGAATGGACCGAAATGTCCCTTCTATTAGGCATCAAAGACAGAAAGAAACGTTTCCGTCCCTTTCTGATAAACTGAGATCTCTGTTTATAGATACGTAACGCTCTAACAGGACAGAGTAAAGGCCTACGCCTGTCTGAAGACGGAAGAGCCTTAATAACAATAGGTTCCGGATATTTATTAGGAGCCTGATTCTTAGCTAAAAAACCCACATTAGTAGTGAAGGTGATTGTGTTCCCGACACTACGATAGTGAGAATCATCCACCGACAGTGCATGAAGCTCACTGACTCTTCTAGCAGAAGAGAAAGCTAAGAGAAAAGCTGTCTTATAAGATAAGAATTTGAAATCTACTGTCCCAAGAGGTTCAAATGGCTTTTCCTTCAATTTAAGAAGAACCCAAGCTAAATTCCATTTAGGAATTAACCTAAGAGTTCTGGGTCTATTTATCGAGAAGTTTCTAACCAACTTAGATAAAGAGACATTAGATCCAATTTGTAAACTATCATGATGTGCATAGGTATCAGATAACACAGACCTATAACCCTTAATAGTAACAGGCTGCAGTTTGATTTCGTCAAACAAGTATACTAGAAAGTTTGCAATGTCTGGTATAGAGGGATGGAAAATATCTACAGAATGATCCCTACACCAACGACGAAAAACCTTCCACTTAGCCGCATAATTTAGCGAAGAGGAGGTCCTCCTACAGTTAGAAATCGCGTCCACTGCTCGTCCTGTAAAGTGCTTGCCATGCAAGAAGGACTGCACAACGGAAAAACGTGAAGGTTGAGACCTTGCGGGGTGTGATGGAGTTGACGCGATTTCCCCTGCGAAAGAAGATCCTCCCGTGGAGGAAGCTTTCGCGGTAGGTCCCACAACAGACACCTGAGTAGATTTATCCAC
The DNA here is from genome assembly GCA_031216915.1 of Pictodentalium vernedei. Taxonomy (NCBI): domain Eukaryota; kingdom Metazoa; phylum Mollusca; class Scaphopoda; order Dentaliida; family Dentaliidae; genus Pictodentalium; species Pictodentalium vernedei. The sequence continues at coordinate 475,690,273 of CM062296.1, forward strand.
GGTCTCTGTGGAGACAGAGATGCTACCAACAGAATCTTGCATTGAGATTGTTTTATCTTTAGCAATACTTGCTGAATTAACGGCGCTGGAGGATACGCATATCCTATCATTCCGTCCCAAGGGATCGACAGAGCGTCTACTGCAAATGCTCTTGGATCCGGACACGGAGACACATACGTCTGCAACTGATTGTTGAGATGTGTCGCAAATAAGTCTATCATTGGCCGTTCCCATTGGTAGCAAATCTGATTGAATACTTGTTTGTTGAGAGTCCACTCCGACGGCAACAAGCGACCCTTTCGTGAAAGGGAGTCTGTTAGCACATTCAGACGACCCGGTATGTGACGGACCGAAAGAAGAACCTGATGTTCTAGCGCAAACAGGATTCTTTCCGTTAGAGTGAACAACGGAACTGAATGAGTGCCTCCCTGATTCCGTATATACGCCACTACTGTCGTATTGTCGGATAGGATTTGGACATGAGCATTGTGAATAATGTCCATCCAATGACGTAATGCAAGCCAAATTGAATTGCCCAGGAATTGCGGATCCCAAAGACCCTGGCATCTCGAATCCGTTGGGATCAATGATGCACCCCAACCTGTTTGACTGGCATCTGTCATAATGGTAAAACTCGGATCCGGCAACTGCAGCGGAACTCCCTGAGTTAACCACTGAATGTTTGCCCAAGTCTGAATCTCTTGTTTCACTTGATCTGACAAGAGAACGTCTATGTCCAGCGAATGAATTTTCACACTCCAATTCTGAGTCAAGAAAATTTGGAGAGGACGCGTGCGTAACCGCCCCATCGGAATGAGATCCGCAGCGGCTCCGCACAGACCTATCAGTCTCATAAATTCTCTCGCTGTGACTTTGTCTGCGTGCAGACAATAGCGAGCATAACAACTGACTAATTTCGCTCTGGTTAACGGCAGACGAACGAGATTGTTGTGTGTCTCGAAGCTCATTCCCAGATGTGTGAATGACTTGGACGGCACCAGATCCGACTTCTCCTCGTTTACTATGAAACCAAGACGTCGGAGCAATAAAAGTAGATTCTGAACATCGTTCTGAAGCGTTAACTCGTTGCCGTACCTCTGAAGAATGTCGTCCAGGTAGGCCGACGTTACCGCAGACGAATGAGCTCGGAAATAGATCATTACCGAGTTCATTACCCGAGTGAAAGCCCAGGGTGCTAGATTCAATCCGAAGCACATCGCCCGGAATTGATACACCACTCCTAGGACTGCAAAGCGAAGATACTTTCTGAATGTCGGATGTACCATGACGTGTAAGTACGCATCTTTGAGATCTATGCTTGTTGCATAATCGTTCACCCGAATACTCGCTCTGACTGACCGAATCGTCTCCATATAAAACTTCGGAGTGACGATCAGCTTGTTTATCCAGCTCAAATCTATGACTGGACGGAACGAGCCATCTGGTTTCGGAACCAGAAACAGATGGCTGTAGAATCCCGGAGTCTCCTGGTTTTCTACGACCTCTACCGCGTTCTTCATTAAAAGAGACTGCACCTCTGATAATAGAGCGTCTCTTTTCTGCGGATTTGATGGAAGTTGAGTCCACTTTGGACTTCGAGTTAATGGAGGCTTTCGTTTGAAGGATATCTTTAGACCTTCCGAAGTCACTCCTCTCACCCAAGGGTCGTCCGTAATCGACACCCATTCTTGTGAAAAGCTCGACAACCTTCCGCCAACCGGTACGCGATAGAGGTTTAAGCCATCACCTCCTGGACCTGCGAGGCCTGCGGTAGGAGAAACCACGTCCTCCACGACCCGCACCTCATCCCGTCGACCTCGGGGCGTCCGACCGGTTGTCCCTGCCCGAAGGACGTCCCAAACGTGAGTCGCTACCTTGACGGTCTCTCGAATAAGACCAAGAGGATGCAGCGGAACCTCTATAGGAACCTCTCTTGGGCGCATTAGACCCAGAAGTGCCTGTCTTATTCTTGTCTGTCGTATCCGACTTCTTAGAAGCAGATTTGAACAACAGAGAATCCGAAGCTTTCTTTGTAATTTTATCATAAATAGCAGAAAGCTTGCCGTCAAAGAGAAGTTCTCCGGAGACCGAAGCGACTCTGAGAGAGTTCTTCACCTTAGTATCCACGAGTGTGGATGTAGCTAGGGCTGCGTCACGTCTAACCAACTCCAGGTTTGCCACTGAAAGGGCGGAGTTACACGTGGAATAGGCTACTGCCCTTGAAAGAAGTCTTAAAGAGGATTGTATATCCTGAAATTCTTTCCCTTGAAGGCGCAGTAATAACGCCTTAGTAAGGTGATCTGCGTAAGATAAGGCATCTAAATTGGCTCTGTTAGACAAAATAGCTGTTTCCAACACCGCGGTTGGAATAGAAGCCGACGACGGTAATGATAGCTCTAAGTCTTCCGCCTCGTCGTCCATACGCAGAGGAACTCTCGGAATACCCTGTCCTGCCGTGTCGAATTTATTCCTTGCATTAATGAAAGGCAGGTTGAGAATATTGGCGGACAAGAAACCTGCTTTCCCCGTCTTGGAAGCAAGTTTAAATATAGCGTCGTTCAATAATTCAAATGTTCTTGCAACATTATTGGACTGCGACGGAAACTCGGGTGCGATGTCCCTGAACCGCTCAAAAAATTCAGAGTCCAATGACGCTATAATCCTCTTGTCCGGAACCGCAGCAGTCTGGCCCGACGGAACAACTTGAGGGAGAAAGTGCCGGCAGCTTTATGTTGTTCCGAAAGGATAGCTCCAAGTCATCCGTATCCCTTTCACCATCCGGTCGGACCTCATGATGCTCCCGGTCGTCTGCCCCCGATGCTTCGACGGAGCGTACCGACCCAGCGCCGTCGGATAATTCCCGATCCGACACCGTTTCTGTCGGCTGCTGGGATGCTGCGATAAGTTGTGCTATCTGCACAAGTACGTCCGGCATCGAGACCTGCGGAGGCGCAGTCTTTCGCTGCTTCGCCGAGGGCAGCTCCGCATCTGATGGCTCCCGCATACTTTTTCTATGCGAACGTCCGGAGTCCATCGGCCTCGTGTCCCTGGCTGCCGGATGGTGTGACCTGGTCGCCGAAGAATCCCTGATCGGCGAAGCTGGTAAGATATCGGCGGTCACGCAGCCAAGGTGCGGTCGTGTGCGCTGACGAGAAGAAGAAGCCTGAGCAGTCTCCGCAGACTGCCTATACAACGGAGCGTCCCGAGCGACGGACGTATGCTCCGCTTGCGACACATTTTGTACCACAACATCTGGTCCCAGATGTTGTTGTACGAGAGAGGGGCCTCTCTTGCTCGCGGCCCAGCTGGACCTGGACGAGCTAGGAACCGGACTCAAAGGCTTCCTCCGATCTCGCCTACTATCCGCCGTCACTGGGTGTGCACGTTGAATGTTTATAGTGCTTGCATCACCCAACATTTCCTCCTGGACCGCATCGGACGAACCCGGCTGCCGAACCATTCGGTGAATGGACGCTACACCGGGCGAGCTAGCGGACGACATTTGTTTAATCTCCATGAGCACTTTTGCCGCTAACTCTGTATTCATTTGTGACGACGGAAGCGCACTTTCGGAAGATAACATGGAAACATCACCCTGTTCTTGTTCCTCTGAAATAGAAACTGAGAGAGTAGAGTGACCTTGCGGAGAAAGAGCCGGCATAGCCCTTTCTCCAGTAAGAACATACCGTGACACACGTTTCCAATGTTTGTCATCCCAATATTGACATATAGAACAGGGATTAGTGCGAGAACACTGACTACAATTAATACAATGATCATGAAAGTCAGAGGAAGATTTCTTCCCATTACAATTTGAACAATATCCTTTCATTGTGAAAAGTCAACAACAAGTCATAGTTACTCGCACAAACCCCTGACACAAAGATACATAATAACATGATCCATTAATAATGAAAAAACAATTGCAAATCAAAAAAAAATTTTTGAAAAATATTTTTTCAGCGAAGCCCAAGTTTCTGAAAAGTAACATTGAGTCCCGATGGATCCGATGGCTAAGTGTGGTCAAAAATTTTAAATTTATATTAAATAATTAATGCAACACTTACGGATAATAAAAATGTATCTTATAGTGAGATAAACTACACCAAAGGCAAACAGCCCCCCTCAAAAGAGACTGTTGCCAATGTAAACAAACAGTGTAAAACACCAGAAAACATGACTACAGGCACTGAAAAAACTGGCCCGAAATCAGTCATCAAAATTACACTCTATCTGATGCAAGACAGAGACTCCCAGGGGAGAATCTGCAGAACATCAGATGGAAGATGCAGAACACAACGTTTATACACCCATGGGTGAAAACGTAACTATGGGGAAAATAACAGAAAACATTCTGTAACCAAGCAACTCTCCCAAGAGAATTTTAGAAATGAACTTTCTAAAAAATATGCCAAAAGCATGGGAGAATTGCAAGGGGGGACTTAGAAGGCCAGGGGAGAGCAAACACTGAATAAGCAGTGCAACTTTTTAGCAAGAATGACAACAAGAGGCCCATGCCTCGAAAATAGGCAACTTAACATAATTTCATAAAAAATTTTAAGTACAGCCCTGATTATTTTTTGTCACTCCTTTTTCCTCTCCTCCTTCTATATCCTCCTTAGAATCACCATTTCTCCAATAATTACGTGTCTGGCATCCTTTAAACTGAGATTTACAAGCACAAAGATCAGTGAGATGTTGACTGATGAAGGGCCAAACAGAGAATGATAATTGGCGCCAATTTCGGAACGTCCTTGACACTGCGCATGCGCAGTAGGGGCAAAGTATGGAGGTCCTATAGGACATGATTTCTTTTGGTTTTGGATGCAAATTTTGGGGATTGGGGGGCAAAATTTGCGTTTGGCCCTGGTTTTGTTAGAGTTAGCACCAGCTAAGTCTGGGTCATTGGTACAGTACAAAAATATGAAATGGTTTCGTGCACCGAAGGTGTGCAGGGATGCTGTGGGGCAAGCCCCTTTCGACCCTCAATTATTGTATAGGTTTTTGGGCCATGTCTGGGCGTGGTAAAGGAGGAAAAGATAAGAAAGCAGCTTATCCGCGTTTGTGCTTCTTGCAGGACTTCTTTTAGGAGGTGGCTGTGATGGTGATGTCAAGTCTTGTTGATTAGGTTGTTGTTTCCTTTTTTCTAGTATTTCTTTAGCCACTTCGGTGATTTTATCTGAGTTTTTCTTGACTTTTCCGTTGTCGGCCAGGACCTGCTTGTATTCGTTCAGCATGTTCTTTACGTTTTGTATAACAGAAGTGAGTGGTGGATGATTTGCTGTATCTCCCTTGCCCTGGCTTTCTGGAAGTGAAGGAAGAGGGGAGAGGTGGTGAAAAGGCAACTTCCAGTTCCTCCTCAATCTCCACACAACGTTCCTCATCCAACTGTATCAGCTGGGGAGCTGGAATTAAGAGGGGAACTGGCAGCTGCCTCCAGAACCTCCACCCCCTCACTCACTTCTTTCTTCTAATTCAGGAAAGCCTCCAAGCATCGGACGTCCCTACGCTTGGTGGACAGGCTCTTCTTTCTTTTCTTTTTCCTCTTTTCAGGTCCTCGGATGCGGACCAGTGTGAGAGGGGATCCTCTCACCAAAGGTGCTACCTCTCCCCAAGGAGAGTGGTGTTGTGGTGCATCAACTTTGAATTCCAACTTCAGATGGATGCTCATGCCTATTTCCTGGAAATTCCTGGAGATAGAGCAAGAGACGCCCAGGGCTGATATGGCTTTCTCTAGTCTAGCAGTTAATTCCATTGTAGTCAAGGTGTTCTCGCTCTAAAGTCAGCAAAATGTTCAATATACCATTCGGAAAACTCTTATCTTAAAATACTCCTCTCTTTCTTCACATGTTTGCATAATGAAGGGATTGGGTAAAGTTTTTAACACCATCTGTTTTGACAATCCTTCAGCATCTGTGAATTTGATTTTTTATGAATGAAGATCATGACATCATAATGCATTCCTGTGCTGTGTGTGATGTTATCTCCATGCATTGTTCTGCTTGTATCATTCAGGCTAAAGTTTCACCTGTGAGTTTCTTTGTTATATTTATTATGTTTAACTCCTAGTATGTTTATATAAACATATCAGCATGCCAAAAATGATCTAGCGTAATAACTCAATCCCAATTGCACGCAGTAGGCCATAAAATTTGAGAGGAATGATTTTATTGTTTCTATGGTGGTTATCTAAATAACAAAACAGTAACCAAAAAAGTTGTTCATCTGGAACTACAAAGAATTTGGCAAAAACTTGTCACCTTATTTGAAAACATTGTTTTAAAATGTTCCTGTGGGATGATCCCTCTCTTCAATGCTCAAACTCCCTAAGGCAGCTAACGCCCCCGCCCCCTCTCCCTCCTGTGCTTGCCGCAGATGCTTTCAAAATCTGTGAACTATCATACAGTAGGGTCATCGTGGGATGGGTCAAAATCCATGTGTTGTTATTTTATCCACACATTAATTCAGAGATGATCCGCTATGACACCTAGCAACATTTCCACCAAAGAAGCACCGGGATTATCCCAGTGCTTCATTGGTGGAAATTTTGCTGGGTGTCATAGCAGATCATCTCTGAATTATATGTGTGGAAAAATGTTCACCGATAAATTTTGTCCAGTCCATGATGGCTGTACCATAATCAGTCCTCTTTATTATATCCAGATGAACAGTAAATAGGTTATCTCGAAATTTGAGATTTTATTCTCTGGTGCACGCAAAATATGCTCTCTTTCTGAATCAAGGAACAAAGTGACTACAGTGAAATGGTTGCTACCCTCCATACAGATTTTAATTTTATCTAGACATTTTTACTTGTATAGGGGAAAATATGTTCTTGTAAGATAAAAATGCAGAACACAACTTAGATTGTGTACAAAGGGACTAGAATCAATGACCTAACTTTGAGTTTTTCCTGAATTTAGCAATCAAAGGTGTGAAATACAGGTAAAATTTCAACAAGGGTCATTGATTCCTGTCCGCTCTACTCTACCCGAGTTGTGTCCTGCATTTATCCCTTAAATGAACTTGAATTAAGTAGATGAAGCTTAATTTTTATGGAAAAATATCTACTTTGGTGAATCTGCAGTCTGTTTACATTCTTGTTTGATACTCTTTTTGTGTCGAAGCATTTCATTCTGATCATAATGACAATCAGATGCATAATGGTCAAATGGATGCATTCTTACATGACGTTTTCACACATAAGTCACATTCCACATGTGGTAAATCTACATTCTCAACATCTACATTGTATCAGGCAATGCTGAATACACATCGCAATCATGGTATAATATAAATGAAACGATGTTATGTGACACATTATTGGAAAGAGCTCCCAGAGTCAATTCCAATGGTGTGTTGCACAACATCCTTCAATCAATTTTAATCTTACAATGACTGGACAATTTTTTAGAAATTCTTCCAAACTAAAACCTATAATTCTAGGGACTTGCCAGTGGCTTCAGGTCAGGTCTTGGCCGTCTGCACAGGCAGCCAAGACCTGACCAGAAACCAGTGTCAAGGTGTTTTTACTATTGTTTGCAAGATTAACTCAAGACTGCATTTTTTTGGACACATGCTCCATGGAAAGAAAAATTGTCAAAGTTGGCCTCTGGCTTAAAACTGAATGAATCGTAATTGGAACTACTGAAGTCGGTCTCTGGATTCATAAAGAATGAATTGTTATAACTGGAACCAATGAAGTCAGTTGTGCCACTAAAATAGTTGAAAGAATACTTTTGGCCAAACGCTAAACAACTGCACATGCAACCCTAAAACTCAGCAGAAAAAAAGCAAATGTGTTTAACCAATTGTACAGAACATACTGATTTACCATTATCTCCTGGCCTATTACAAATGCCCGGAAGAGTGATGTCAAAGTGGGGAATTAAGAAAATGTTCATTTGTTTATTGTTTCAGACCCCCCCCCCCCCCCCCCCCCCCCCCCCGAAAAAATACCACCTCCATACAAAAAAACAGCAGATACCCTAAAGGCCTGGTGAAATAGCTAACAGTACAAGTCAAAATAAGTTGTAGGATAACCATTATAAACTATGTTTCGTTCGCTTCATACACTGATAAGACCAGAAGCTGACATCATTTTCTGGAAAGCTCTCAGCGAGAGCTTTCCAGAAAATGATGTCAGATTCCGATCTGATCAGTGCAGGAGCAGCAGTATACTTAGTTTATTGCGGTTGTGCTAAAACTTATTTGACTTACACTGTATGTCTCTGTTTTAATAGATCTGACACAGAATAGTGCAAGTTCTTAAATAAAAAATTTCAACTATTTCTTGAAAAAAAAAGAAAAAATTGTCCGCGAAACAAGAATTTTTTTTAATTTGCCTTACAAAGGCAATTTTTCCATTTTATCTTGTCTGGCAGAGCATCACACTGACAAGTTCCAGTCAACTGAATATTCCCATTATGTATTTTTACTAGCAAAATCACTGTTCATTTCACAGTTGACAAGATTCCTCAAAAGTGACATCTGCATTTTGTATTAGACTAACCCTCGGCACACTGATATTTAAATGTTAAAATTTCAAGCCGTATATTTTTCTTGTGATGCCAATTGGAATTTAAACACGATTAAATTGGATAAATTCCTAGTTACATTATGCAAAAAGTTTGTGGCTTGAAATTTGGATATCTTGAAAGGTTAAGCATCTGGTAGTAGAAATCAAAAGTACTGAAGTACAAAAGCTATTCTTATTGGTCAGGCCATAAAATTTGAGAGGAATGATTTTATCATTCCTCTGGTGGTTATCTAAATGAAAAAACAGATAACCCAAAAGCTGATCGTCTGCAACTACAAACAGTTTGTCAAAAAGTTGTGTCTTATCACCTTATCTGATAGCACTGTTTTAAAATGTTCCTGTGGGAAGACCCCTTTCTTCAATGCTTGAACTCCCTAAGACATCCGACACCCCATGTGCTTGCCACAGATAATTTCAAAATCTGTGAACTGTCGTCATACAGTAGGACCATCGTGGATGGGTCAAAATCGAGGGGTTGACATTTTTCCCATGCATATAATTCTGAGATGATCCGCAATGACACCTAGCAAAATTTCCACCAATGAAGTACCGGGATTACCTCAGTGCTTCGTTTGTGGAAATTTTGCTAGGTGTCATAGCGGATCATCTCTGAATTATATGCATGGAAAAATGCCCACCCATAGATTCTGCCCCGTCCATGATAACTGTATTGTAATTGGTCCTCTTTATTATATTCAGATGAACAGTAAATAGATTATCTCAAAATTTGAGATTTTATTCTCTGTTGGGTAGAGGAACACTTCCTTCATAACAAGGTTATCTCAAAATTTGAGATTTTATTCTCTGTTGGGTAGAGGAACATTTCCTTCATAACAAGGTTATCTCAAAATTTGAGATTTTATTCTCTGTTGGGTAGAGGAACATTTCCTTCATAACAAGGTTATCTCAAAATTTGAGATTTTATTCTCTGTTGGGTAGAGGAACATTTCCTTCATAACAAGGTTATCTCAAAATTTGAGATTTTATTCTCTGTTGGGTAGAGGAACATTTCCTTCATAACAAGGTTATCTCAAAATTCGAGATTTTATTCTCTGTTGGGTAGAGGAACATTTCCTTCATAACAAAGGGTTAAACACATTTCTATAAAAACCATGCAAGCCAATGTGATAAATCAAGTATGGGAAAATGAAGAGTGTTTTAACTGGTTGAGTGCTGATTATTTTTCAAAGGTGATTTGAAACCTGGGTATTTTTTTTAAAGATACCATGCTACCAGCATGAATAGCCTCAGTTTAGCAAGAAGTTGTTTGTAAATAATTGTTTTGTTACCATTTATTGGAGAGTGCCAATAGACACTCTCCAATAAATTGCAACCAATTTTATAAAAAAAATAATTCTTCTACTGTTGAGCAAACATCGAGCTAATGCATACAGTGTAAAGCCACTAATGTGGCTTCCAGTACTGATAGTGGCTTCTAGCAATCAACCAGTTAATCTATGGAAGGGTCTACAACTCATATCTCTTAATTGAATAACCCTGTTAATTGAATATAAAAACCAAACACCTAAGTATTTACAATACTCTCATTGCAAATTCAATACAAATTTGATTCCTCAATTGCAAATAGGTTATACAGTAAATTCCTGTTAAATGAATAAAAAATAAATAATTTATTTATTTATTTATTGGTGTTTAAGGTCACATACTTATGCACAATGGCTAATCGTGACCATGACAGTTTTACGGGAGGAGGAAGCCGGAGTATCCGGATAGAACCACCGAGCAACGACGAGCAGCTGTCAGCTCTCCAACATCGTAACTCTGCACCGCAGCACAGATAGGGTTAGATTGGTTGAAGACATGCGTACCATCGACATGCAGTACGCCTCAGTACACAGCATCATCGTGCCCCCATGTAGGCAATCGGGGTGAAGTGTCTTGCCCAAGGACACAACGCGGTTGCCGCAGGTGGGATTCGAACCGAGGACTTCTCGGCTTGCAGCCTGCACCTCTACCAACTGAGCCACTGCACCCCAATATAAAAAATAAAAAATCCTGGGATACAAAAATCTATGAGCCCTGTCAAACAAGATTTAATAGAATAAATGCCGATTTTAATCTTAGAATACAGCAAAATAACCAAATTCATGTTAATTGAATACTCCTGTTAATTGAATATTTTTCACAAGCAAAGTTGTTATTCAGTTGATAGGGTTCCACTGTATTACCAAGGCTAATTTTAGCAACACAATCTTAGTGAGTGGAATAGTTCTCATCTGTGAGGTCTGGCCACAGAAGAGGTATACTGCACTAGGATTTCACCAGAGATTTCAACATGTAGAAACAGACAGAAAAAAATCAAAATGATCTAGTTCCTGCAACAGGCAATATACTTTATCAAATAAAAAGTTTTCACTTTATGGACAAGAAGACAAGAGATATAAGTTTTCGCTTTATTCCCTTACAAGGGAAATAAATTTCCCCCATAGGCTTAACGCTGAAAAAGTTGATACATTTATCTGGTTTGTTTGTTTATTTTACACTTTCAACAGATAGGGTGAACTTGTGTCAAGACAGTTTTATGTGTGGAGGAAGGCAGAGCAGCTGGAGAGAACCAGTAAGCAGTGGCAAGCAACTGACAAACTCTCCAACTTACTGACCGGATACAAACAGAGTGAGCAGTGGTTGAAAACAATGCACCATCAACATGCAGGAGGCCTCATGACACAGTGGTACCATGTTTCCATTTGGGAAGTCCAAAATTGATTGTCTTGCAAAAGGTCAATGCAGATGGTGTGGATCAGGATCGAACCACAAGCTTTTGGTTTAAAGTCCAATGCGCTAACCATTGAGCAACCACCCTCCCCATTGAGGACATATGAAATTTGAAACTTCTTAAAAGTGAACCGTACAAATATAAATTGGCCAAATTGTGAACTGAAAATTAAGTTTTGTTTTGAACAATTAAAATACACCTCACACTCGGTGACTACTCACATTAGCATAGCCCAGTCCATTGTGTTTTTCTGTTTTAGAGGCACCAGATCCAACCCAAACAAAGATATGATCTTTGTTATCAATCACAAAAACATCCTGTAACAAACAAACTTAACAGTCAAAATTTAATGGACAAAACCAGCCAGGTTCCACACTAAGTGACACAAAATTAATTTTTAAAATTTACTAATTCAAAGAACATGTAATAAATTTTGATGTACCACCTCACTGGAACAAGTACAGTTAATCCCTTACCTAACGAATCAGCTGCATCAGACCACATAATTTACAACGTAAGCAGAATAAAAAAAAATTCCAGAATTTTCTACAAAACCATATCATATTACCCCCCACCGAAACAATCTCATTGAGCTCATTCCAATAAGAGTCACATGATATGGTTTTGTTGCAAGTTTTTGAAATTAAAAAAAAAACAAACTATAATTAAAACAATAAATTTTGATATCCTGTTCATTAGATAAGGGATTAACCCACTGTATACTGAAGTTGAAAAGTCTGTCTTTCAAGCTGCAAATTTTTTCCACAGTGCAAATTAGAAATTAAGGCAAAAAAAGTGTTTTATTTCTCAAGCAATCCCTAATTGAATTCGAACCACCTCATTGAACATTTTTATGGTCTTTCTGTGTCTTCTAATATTACAAATGCAGGGAGGCCCTTTTTACATTTTTTGACTGATGCATATTTATTTAGTTGCATTTCGAATATGTTTGTCTTGTTACAATATATGGGAGAGTGCCTAAAGATTAAATACTTTTACTGCAAAGATAATATGAAGAGCATCAAAAAACATGTAAAATTGAAGATCATTGGTTCTAATGTTATTTGGTAAAACTTCAATGTAACAGCATTGTGTATGCACAAAATCACAGCAAATCATGCATTTTCAATTGTAAACTGTAAGGCTGGCTATAGGAACAAGAGGCCCCAGGGGGCCCGAGGGCACTCACCTGACATAGTAGCCTAAACATCAACCCTGGAATTGATTTGAACAAGTTGCATCTGCCCCTCCTAGGAAAAGCTTATACCAAATATCAAAAGATTCTAACCGGTGGATCTGAAAAAAAAGAACATTCCTCATATTGAACTAAGTTATAATTTGGGCTCCCTGTGGGAGCCCAAATATGAACCCAGGGACTTGGCTTGAACAAACTTGAATCTCACCTCCCCAAGGGTGCTGTATACCAAATATCAAAAGATTCTGACTGCTGGATCTGAAGAAAAATATTTTTAAAGAATATTCCTCATATTGAATATGACAAAACTTGAATCTCACCTCACCAAGGATGCTGCATACCAATTATCAAAAGATTATGATTGGTAGAAGATTTTTAAAGAATATTCCTCATATTGCACTAATTTGAACATTTGGGCTCCCATAGAGAGCCCAAATATGGACCCAGGGATTTGATTTCAACAAACATGTGAATGAATCTTCCAAAGATGTTATATGTTAAATATGAAAAGCTTTGGCGTGTGGTATGGGAGAAGTTTCTTTAATGTTTTTCCCATTTATTTATTTATTTATTTATTTATTTATTGGTGTTTAAGGTCACAGACTTATGCACAATGGCTAATTGTGACCATGTTTTTCCCATTACCCAGTGTTAAAAAATGATGACTCAGCATTTTTTCAAAAGTCCTAGAAAAGAACACTATGATAAAACCGAGGGCAATTCTTTTTGGACCATTCCTTTCTGCTGTTCCTAAGGAAGCTTCACACAAAATAATGAAAGTGTTAGTGACACTGTAGCTTAACTTGTCTGTGTGTTGTGTTTGATGAAAAGGATAATGTTCAATGTTTATGAAAGGATTATAAAATAAGACAAGAATTGTGATACTTGGGAATACCTTAATTTCTGTTCCTTGTATGTAATGTTTTCAATAAAAATAATATGAGGTGTAGACTGTACTAAAGAATTGAGGGGTGGGTTAATGTGGCCCTCACAGTTAATGTATGTGGCCCTCATAGTTAATGTATGTCAACGAAAGTTATCAAGTTACAGTGAAATTATTCCAAAACGAGTCATCCTTTCAAGTTACAATGAAATTCCTACATAAATATGGCCTGTAGACTGAGCTAAAGGTTTTTGGGTTTTGGGCACGTGTAGCCATCACAGTTGACCAATCGCAACCAAAAGGGGACGTCCTCATCTAGACATTATACTGAATCATCCTACCAAGTTACAATGAAATCCCTTCATAATTATGACCTCTAGACTGTGCTAAAGGTTTTCAGGCTTTGGGCCCCTGTAACCATCACAGTTGACCGATTGCGACCAAAAGGGGACATTCTCATCTAGACATGACCTCAAACCTGCATATGAAATTTTGTGAAAATCATCACATTTGACAGATTGTGACCAAATGGGGAAGTTCTCATCAAGATATCACATGGAGCCATCCTACCAAGTTACAATGAAATTCCTCCATATTAAAAATGACCTTAGACTGTGCTAAAAGTTTTTGGGTTTCGGGCTTGGGCAGCTGTCCCGTTTGACAGATCATGACCAAAAGGGGACATTCTCATCTAGATATTAAACAGAGTCATCCTACCAAGTTACCATGAAATCCCTTCATAAATACTACCTGCAGACTGTGCTAAAGGTTTTTGGCTCGGGCAGCCATCATGGTTGACCGATCGTGATCAAAAGGGGACGTTCTCATCTGGAAGTAACCTCAAACCTGCATATGAAATTCCGTGATGATCAGACAAGAACTATGGGGGTAGCCTGGGTTAAAGGAAAATATGAACAGACTCACAGCCTTACATGAACAGACTCACAGACTAAGAGACTTCTGCATGCGTGATGGCAAAAGCTTATCTTGATTTTGTCAAGTTAAGCTAACAACAAGAGGCCCCAGGGGGCCCGAGGGTTCTCATCTGACAAGGTAGATTAAATATCAACCTAGGGAATTGATCTCAACAAGTTGCATCTGCCCCTCCTAAGAAAAGCTTACTCCAAATATCCAAAGATTCTGACTGGTGGGTCTAAAAAAAAAAAGGATTTTTAAAGAATATTCCTCGTATTGAACTAATTTATAATTCGGGCCCCAATATGAACCCAGGGACTTGGCTTTAACAAACTTGAATCCCCCCCCTCCCCCCAAGGATGGTGCACACCAAATATCAAAACATTCCGACTGCTGGATCTGAAGAAGATTTTTTAAGAAAATTCCTCATTTTGAACTAAGTTACAATTCGAACTTCCACAGTGAACCCAAATATTGACCTAGGGACATGGCTTGAACAAACTTGAATCTTACCCACCTAAGGATGCTGCATACCAAATATCAGAAGCATTCCTATGGCTGGATCTGAAGAAGAAGATTTTTTAAGAAAATTCCTCATTTTGAACTAAGTTACAATTCGAGCTCCCACAGTGAGCCCAAATATGGACCTAGGGACATGGCTTAAACAAACTTGAATCTCACCTCACTAAGGATGCTGCATACCAAATATCAAAACATTCCGACTGCTAGATCTGAAGAAGATTTTTTAAGAAAATTCCTCAGTTTGAACTAAGTTATAATTTGGACTCCCACAGTATGCCCAAATATGAACCCAGGGACTTGGCTTGAACAAACTTGAATCTCACCACCCCCAAAGCATGCTGCATACCCAATATCAAAAGATTCTGCCTGCTGGATCTTGAGAAGATTTTTAAAGAAATTTGCCTGAAATGCACCAAGTTCAAATTCGGGCTTCTATATATGAAATATGAATCAGGGTGCCGATTTGAACAAACTTGAAACTGCCCCAACCCCCCCCCCCCCCCCCCCCATCCCTCTAGAGTTGATGTATACCAAATAGGAAAGAATTCTACCTGGTGGATCTGAAGAGGATTTTTTTTAATTTTGGAAAGAAATTCATGGGTGCTATAAGAGTTATGCCCCTTGTGCTGCCCCCTGTGGGTGCGGCAAGTTTATTTGTACAAGTTTGAATTGACATATGATAGGGAATATGCACACCAAATTTGGTTCAATTTGATCCAGTAGTTTGTGAGGAGTAGTCGATAATGTCAAGTTCATGACGGACGACGACGGACGGCAAGTGATGAGTTAAGCTCCCTTCGGTGAGCTAAAAAGGTAAAAATCACCCTCAAAATACCTCCAATAACATAAACACACACATTTTATTTCCATTTTTTTATATTAATTTCCCTATAAATAATAAAACGTTTCTGGTTTATTGGGATCATATTGCTGGCATATTTTACAGATTTGTCTTGTTGGGATGACACCTTTAACAATGGGCTTTACCAAAGATGAATGAGATAACAGATTAATTCACTGCAATTCACAGAGTAATGTTTCATGGCTTGTCTGCAAGAAACTAAGTGACTGTTTAAAAAGACCCCCCCCCCCCCCCCACCCCCACCCAAACTTATGTAAATGACTTTCTAAAATAGCTGAAGGAAATGTATTAAGTTCCTTTAAATATGTCCCAAAAGTAGATTTTTGAGTACATTTAACTTATTTGAAGATAAAGCCTAGGGATGATTACATGGAAGTTGCTTGTTATATGCGGCAAGGTTGGTTAAATAGGCTTACTGTGTTTTAAATTAAGTAACTGAAATATAATTGTATTTTTGAAAAGTAATTAATTACTTTCAGTTGCAAGTAATTGAAAAAGCTACAGTACAAATTACTTTCAATTACTTTTTAAAATGTAACTAATTACAGGTAATTACAATTACAAATTACCATTACCCCAGTCCTGGTCCATTGGATAAATTTTTATGGACAGGACAAAGTTAGAATGGACAAATGAATACATTAATACCCTGTAACTACGCCTTTGGCTATAACCAGAGAGTCAGAGTCAGAACATACTCTTCAGGTATACCCAACAAGATCTGTCAGAGAAATATTTTTTTTAATAGACAAATGAAAACATAAGTAATGAGATCTTCACTTTGGAGCTATGACCATTGGTCTAAGACATGATATACCTTTTGATCATATGCAATCACTGCATGAAGTTTGAACAAGATTGGTCCATTAAATAATTTTCTGTTGACATATCAAAGTTAGAATAGAGTAACAAAAACACAGTCTGTGACCTTGGCCTTGGAACTGTGACACTGGATTTAGAACTGGCAACTATTATCTAAGTCATCGCATCAACAACTGTGATGGATGGTTTCTCTCAAACCAGAAGCTTGCAATGACTAGAACCAAAAAAGCTCTCAAAAGTATGTCTTTCTTTCAAACCAGAAGCTTGCAATGACTAAAACCAAACAAGAGGCCCCAGGGGGCCTGAGGGCGCTCACCTGACATGGTAGCCTAAATATCAACCCAGAGAATTGATTTCCACAAGTTGCATCTGCTCCTCCTAAGAAAAGCTGAAACCAAATATTCTGACCAGTGGATCTATAAAAAGATTTTTAAAGAATATTCCTCATATTGAACTTAGTCATAATTCAGGCTCCCACAGGGAGCCAATATATGAACCCAGGGACTTGGCTTTAACAAACCTGAAACTCACACCCCTAAGGATTCTGCACACCAAATATCAAAACATTCCGACTGCTGGATCTGAAGAAGAAGATTTTTAAAGAAAATTCCTCATTTTGAACCAAGTTACAATTCGAGCTCCCACAATCAGCCCAAATATGGACCTAGGGACATGGCTTGAACAAACTTGAATCTTATCCCCCTAAGGATGCTGCATAAAAAATATCAAAAGCATTCATCTGCTGGATCTGAAGATTTTTAAAGAAAATTCCTCATTTTGTACTAAGTTGTCATTCAGGCTCCCATAGTGAGCCCAAATATGAACCAAGGGACTTGGCTTTAACAAACTTGAATCTCAGCCCCCTAAGGTTGCTCCGTGCCAAATATCAAAACATTCCAACTGCTGAATCTGAAGAAGATTTTTAAAGAAAAATTCCTCATATTGACTAAGTTATAATTTGGGCTCCCACAGGGAGCCCAAATATGGACCCATGGACTTGGCTTTAACACACTTAAATCCCCCCCCTCCATCCCCCCCCCCACCCCCCCAAGGATGCTACTCACCACATATCAAACCATTCTGACTGCTGGATCTGAAGAAGAAGATTTTTTAAGAAAATTCCTCATTTTGGACAAAGTTACAATTCAAGCTCCCACAGTGAGCCCAAATATGGACCTAGGGACATGGCTTGAACAAACTTGAATCTCACCCCCCTTGAATATCACAAGATTCTGCCTGCTGGATCTTGAGAAGAAGATTTTCAAAGAAATTTGCCAGAAATGCACTAAGTTCAAATTTGGGCTCCTATACTGAGCCCAAATATAAACCCAGGGGGCCGATTTGAACAAACTTGAATCAGATCCACCCCACAATGTTGCATACCAAATATCACAAGATTCTGCCTGCTGGATCTGGAGAAGATTTTTGAAGAAATTTGCCTGAAATGCACTAAGTTTGAATTTGGGCTTCTATAGTGAGCCCAAATATGAATCCAGGTGGCCGATTTGAACAAACTGGAATCAGATCCACCCCACAATGTTGCATACCAAATATCAAAAGATTCTGCCTGCAGGATCTGGAGAAGAAGATTTTTGAAGAAATTTGCCTAAAATGCACTAAGTTCGAATTCGAGCTTCTATAGTGAGCCCAAATATGAATCTAGGGAGCCGATTTGAACAAAATAGAATCAGATACACCCCACAATGTTGCATACCAAATATCAAAAGATTCTGCCTGCTTGATCTGGAGAAGAAGATTTTTTAAGAAATTTGCCTGAAAAGCACTAAGTTCAAATTTGGGCTCGTATACTGAGCCCAAATATAAACCCAGGGAGCCGATTTGAACAAACTTGAATCAGATCCACCCCACAATGTTGCATACCAAATATCAAACGATTCTGCCTGCTGGATCTGGAGAAGAAGATTTTCAAAGAAATTTGCCTGAAATGCAGTAAGTTCAAATTTGGGCTCCTATACTGAGCCCAAATATAAACCCAGGGGGCCGATTTGAACAAACTTGAATCAGATCCACCCCACAATGTTGCATACCAAATATCAAAAGATTCTGCCTGCTGGATCTGGAGAAGAAGATTTTTTAAGAAATTTGCCTGAAATGCACTAAGTTCGAAATCGGGCTCCTATACTGAGCTCAAATATGAACCCAGGGGGCTGATTTGAACAAACTTGAATCAGATCCACCCTACAATGTTGCATACCAAATATCAAAAGATTCTGCCTGCTGGATCTGGAGAAGAAGATTTTTTAATGTTTTTCCCATTGCCTACAGTGTTAAAAAGTGCTGACTCAGAACTTTTTCAAAGTCCCGAAACTGTACCCTATGATAAAACCGATGGCAATTTTTTTTTTACCAATTCTTTCTGTTGGTCCTAAGGAAGCTTCACACCAAATAAAAATTCTCGGTGCCATGCTATTTTGGAGACATGGGCGTTTTAATTTTTTTCTATTTTTAGCTCCTGCGGTTCCCATGGGGCTACGGGGAAAAAAAAATCAGCATAAATTAGGTACTTATGACCCAATAAGCCCTCACATAAAATTTGGTTCAAATCAGCCTCTCGGTTTGGAAAATAGAAATTTTGGGCGGGGCCAAAAATTTTGCCCCTCCCATAACGACGCCAAGTATAGCCCCACAAACTTCTCTTGAACAAATCTGAGTCTACACCTCAAAAGGAAGCTGCACACCAAATATCAAGTCTCTGCTACTGCTGGTTCATGAGAAGAAGATTTTTTAAGATTTCAGCACACTTTTTGGGTGTGGCCCTACCCACGGGCGAGGCAACTTGATTTGAACAAAATCAAATTGCGATGTCATAACAAACTATTATCTCAAATATCAATTAAATTGGTTCGGCAGTTTGGGAGGAGAAGACGCAAACACCATGTTCACGGACAACGACGGACGATGGACGCCGGACGGCGAGTGATCACTATAGCTCTCCTGACTGAAAGTCAGGTGAGCTAAAAAGCTCTAAAATGTATGTCTGGTTTGCAGCCCTCCTCCTCCCTGGTCACATCCTAGGTTGGGCCTAAAATTATGTTGAAAAAAAAACCCCAAAACAAATGAGCTAACCTCTGAAAAAATTGGGTAAAATATTCTAGGCCTATGGAAACCATTATTTATGAGGTGAAATGGCAGTCAACAAGGATGCGATACCTGGAGACAGTTTTTGGGGGACAAACTAACCCTTTATCTGTACAAAAAACATAGCTGATGACCCCCGCTATGGAATGAGCTCAATAAGCCCATTCCAATGAGGGGTCATATTTATTTATTTATTGGTGTTTAAGGTCACATATTTTTGCACAATGGCTGATCATGACCACGACATGTGTATCAACTCAAGACCAAGGGTGAACATTAATAAGCCATGTTGCCCATTTTTGAGAGGGTTTACACCTCCCAAGCATTGATGATTGGGTCCTATTTTACCAGTAAAAGAGCCTGTTTATCACAGTGAACAGGCACTGCTTCACTTCCCAGAATTCCCGCGGGGAGAAGGGCCATAAGCTATGTTTGAGACAACAACAAAATTTTTTTTGAAAATTGAATGGTAATTTTTGCAAATAGCGTGGACTGGTTTTTGCCATGGCACTGGGTAAAAGGTTAAGGCTTTGTGTTTGCGTGATCTTACTTGCACACACACAAACAGATGGAATCAATAATGAAAACAGAACATTTGTTCGAAAGAAAATTTGGATTTTTTTTTTCTTTAACAAATATCAAAAGATTCTGCCTGGTCAGTCTAAATATCTTTGAAGAATATTCCTCATATTGCATCAAGTTCACACTTGGGTGCTCAATAGGGAGTCCAAATATGAATCCAAGGAATTGATTCAAACAAACTTCAGTCTGACCCCATCAGGATGTTGAAAATCAAAAGATTCTCAATGGGGAAACCAAAGAAGTTTTTAAAGAATTTTCCTTGTATTGCACTATGTGAAATTTCTGCTTCCCCTAAATAGACCAAATATAAACCCAGGGACTTGATTTTAACAAACTTGAATCTGACCCCCATTAAGGATGCAGTATAACAATTATCAGTAGATTCTGACTGGTGGATCGTAATAAGATTTTTACAGAATATTCTGCATATGGCACCATGCTGAAAATTGGGCTCTCATAAATAATATGAACCCAGAGACATTATTTGAATAAATATGAATCTAACCCCATTAAGGATGCTGTATTCCAAATATCAAAGGATCTTGACTGATGTATCTGAAGAAGATGACCATCAAAGGATATTTCTCACATTCCACTATGTTAAAATTCAGGCTCAGTATGAATCCAGGGAAGAGATTTAAAACAACTTGAATCTGACTTCCCTTTGGATGCTGCATTCCAAATATGTAAACCTTCTGCCTGGTGGATCTGAAGACGATTTTCAAAGAATGTTCCTCATATTGTAGTAAGTTATCTAGATTCTGACTGGTCAATCAGAAGAAGAGTTTTAAACAATATTCCTCATTTTGAATAAGAACTCAGGAACTTGCACTGAACAAACCTGAATCTGATCCACCCACGGATATTTGCTGTATACCAAATCTCAGAGAATTGTGCATGGTAGTTCAGCAGATTTTTCAGTCTTTGAAAAGTGCCCACTTGGTATTATTCCATTATCCCCATGTGGTACCTCATGGCACAACCGACTACACTTTCTATTCTATTTTTAGCTCCTGGAGGTTCCAACAAGAAAGTGAAATTTCCTTTCTGCATAAATGAACGTACATGTCCACTAATACTAATATATACCAAATGTGGTTCAAAGTGAGCAACCAGGGAAGAGAACAGAATGTTAGGTTGGAGTCAACACTTTTTTTTTTCTTCAAGCACAAGTCCAAATAGTGCCAGAGAAACAACAAATTTGAAACTTCAAAACTTTGTAATTGATGGTTTAAGAGATTTTTGAATTTGGGGTTTTCTGCACACTATCTCCAGTCCATCGGTATTAGCAACTTCTGTTGGAAGGTAACACCCAAAGATAATTTGTTGCTTGTTTTGAGCTGAAGTTTCACTTGTTTCCACTGTGGGATCTATGGTGGGAATTGCATCACCTTTTGCAGGACATCGTGTGCTGAATGTTAATTGAATTCAGATATATGTGCTTAAGTTAATTTCTGATATCTACTGCTGAAGGTTTCATTTTGCTGCCTCAAATATATGAGCTTAACCCTTTACCCAACGCAATGGCCAAAACCGGCCAGCGCTATTCTCAAAAATCGCGAATTAATTTTCAATATTTTTTTCATTTTTAGTCTCAAAAACATAGGTTATAACCCCTCATTGGAACGAGCTCGACGAGCTCGTTCCAATGAGGGGTCATAACCTATGTTTTTGAGACAAAAAATGAAAAAAATTAGTTATTCAAGAATTTTTTTTCCAAGTGGCGTCTGCTTTTCATGTTAGGTAAAGGGTTAAGTTGGTGAATTTGTGTATCCACTGTTATGTAAGGATTGGAGCTAAAGTTTCTTAGTTTTATTATATGCTAAACAATTGAGTATTGAAGAAATTGTGTAAAGATAGAAATCGTATCCTCCACTGTGAAGATATTGAAATTTTCACTTTCACGGTATCAATCAAAATGACAGCTTTCAAAGCATCACTTCAAAGTGAATACAAGTCAAATTATCACTGGAAATGACCAATTTGTTTTAAAAATGTATAACGAAAAGAAAATCTAGTGTTTTTGAGTGGATACTGATCATTTCGAGCAATAATTCAACACATATTCACCTTGAATTGATGCATGAAACCCTCTAGTCCAAACATGGCCTGAAACTCTGTAATATAAGTTTTAGGTTTGGTACTTCCTTTCAAAGGACATACCAAACCCAAAACTTATATTACAGACTTTCAGGCCATGTTTGGATTAGAAACCCACCAGCTGAATCAGATCGCCAAAATGCTGTCTGTTCTGATTATCAATCAAATCACTTCTGCGTATCAATGATTCAATGTGCTGTTTATTTTCATGCATCAGTTCAAGGTTTAAATGAGTGGAATTATTTGATTCTTATAATGAAGAATATAATAAAAAGAAAAACAAGTGTTTTTGAGTGGATACCAAAAATGAAAGTGTCCATGACACTGTAGCTCAACTTGACAAACTTGAACTTGGTAAGTTAAAAATGAAATGGCAAAATTGAAGATCATTGGTACCAATGTTATTTGGTGAAATTTCAACATAACAGCATTGTGCGTGCACGTCAGAGGAATCCATCCATTTTTAAATGTAAACTGTAAGACTGGCTAAAGGAAGATTGTTGATACACAAATGCAGTATGTTCAGAAGTTATTGTAAATGGCAACTTTTTTCACAGAAATAAATGCCAAACAATAGCTCTTATCTAAAGGTCTTGCCTTATGAGCACACCAAGTTCAAAAACAATCCTATGATAAATGTGGCCAGTAGGCCATGTCAAAGAAGAATGTTGATGCACATATGCAATAAATTCAAAGATTGTTGCTAACAGCAACAGTTTTTGATGGAAATGAAAAAAAGCTATAGCTTACATCTGGAGGTCACCCTGAACACACATACCAAGTTTCAAAGTGATCCGATCATTAATGTGCCCTGAAGGGTGTGTTAAAGGAAATATTGAGGTCTGACTAAACAAAGTTCAAAGGTCAGATTTTTTGCCAGAAATGGAAGAAAATTGACAGCTCCCATGTAGATTTCACTCCACAAGAGCACACCAAGTTTGCAAGCGATCCAATCATAAATGTTTTTACTAAGTTCATCAAAGGTTGTTGCTAATGTCAACTATTTTTGACGGAAATAGAAGAAAATTGATAGCTCCCATCTAGAGGTAACCCCAAACAAACATACCAAGTTTCAAACCATCCTGATCATAAATGTGCCCTGTAGGGCATGCCAAAGGAATATGCTGATCCCTGATTAAACTAAGTTCAAAGGTCGTTGCCAGTGGAAAATTTTTTTGATGGAAATGGAAGAAAATCGATAGCTCCCATCTAGAGGTCACCCCCAAACAAGCATGGCAGGTTTCAAAGCAATCCGATCATAAATGTGCCCTGAAGGGTGTGCCAAAGGGAAATATTAAGTTCCAAGAACTTTGGCCATGGAAAATTGATAGCTCCCATCTAGAGGTAACCCCAAACAGACATACCAAGTTTCAAACCATCCTGATCATAAATGTGCCCTGTAGGGCATGCCAAAGGAATATGTTGATCCCTGATTAAACTAAGTTCAAAGGTCGTTGCCAGTGGAAAATTTTTTTGACGGAAATGGAAGAAAATCGATAGCTCCCATCTAGAGGTCACTGCAAACAAGCATGCAAGGTTTCAAAGCAATCCGATCATAAATGTGCCCTGTAGGGTGTGCCAAAGGGAAATATTGAGGTCTGACTAAACTAAGTTCTAAGAATGTTGGCCGCTACAACATTTTTTGACAGAAATGGAAGAAAATCGATAGCTCCCATCTAGAGGTCACCCCAAACAAGCATGCCAGGTTTCAAAGCAATCTGATCATAAATGTGACCTGTGAGATGTGCCAAAGGAAATCGCGTACGTACGTATCTAAATCTGGGATACAGCCTCAAAGAAACTGGAATGTGACACTTATAAAGATGCTGAATAACAAATAACAAAAGATTCTGCCCAGTGGATCTGAAGAAGATTTTTAAAGAAATTTTCTCACATTGCATTAAGTTGAAATTTGGACTTTCATAGGGAGCCCAAATGTTAATCCACGGTCTCCATTTGATCATACTTCGATCTGACCCTCCTAAGGATGCTGCATACCAAAGATCAAAATATTCGGATTGGTGGTTCTGGAGACATTAAATTTTTTTTTGTGTGCACTAACAGAGTTGCGCCCCTTGTCGACCCCCACCCCCTCCCCCCCCCCCCCCCCCACATCCCCAGTGACGTGACAACGTGAATAGACTAGAATTGAAATATGATGAGGAATTTGTATATGAAGTTGGTTCAATTCGATCCTTTAGTTTATGAGAAGTGGAATGAATCTTTATTTATTGTTGCAGTACACTATTACACGACAACAAAAATAAAATATTTTACAAGGTAATAGTCTACTGCATGGAAATGGCATAGCCATAAAGGCTGTCTTCCAGCCGCTACCATTTAAAAAAAAAAGAAAACCCAAAAACGCATTTGTTCTGAAATCAGAGTTGGAAGTGGGGGTGGTCAAGCCTAATTTTCTTTTTTTCCCGGTCGTGAGAGTAGCATGGGTTAATGACTAGAACTGTATGGTTAGGGTTGAAGATCAATGTGGAGAGATCCAGAAGGGTTCGAGATGCAGTCAGGACATTGTAGATTCGTGCAGGAAATGTTAGTCAACTATGAACGTAGTGCGTTTTCTCTTAATCTGCTCTTGAATTGGGACCTATTGTACTGTTGAAGTAATGGAGGGATTTCGTTCCAAAGACGTGGGAAGGAATGGAGAGGTAGGTTGGATGAAAGAATAGTTCTGGGCTTACGTATAAGTATTTTGCCAGAATGCCTTGTGTTCATACCCAACGGATTATGGTATATTTCTCGAAGGAAGCAGGTAATTTGTTATTGCACCAGTCGTGCATGAACAAAGGCATCTGCTGTTTGTAGAGATCATGGAATTTTAGTATTCAACAGCTTTTAAAAAGTGGATGTGTGTTTTTTTTTGTTGTTATTTTTTTTTTTAATTAGGGTTTAACGACACATTTACAGCCAAGGTCATATCGTGTCAGTGACAGTTTTACAGGTGGAGGAAGCCGGAGTACCCGGTGAGAACCACCGAGCAATGACGAGCAGCTGCCAGCTCCCCAACATCGTAACTCCGCACGGCAGCACAGGCTGGGTTAGATTGGTTGAAGACATGCACACCATCGACATGCAGTACGCCTTAGTACACAGTGCCATCGTGCCCCATGTGGACAATCGGGATGAAGTGCCTTGCCCAAGGACACAATGTGGGAGCCCGAATCGATCGCTCAGACGGTCACCCATCCGAGGACTAATCGGGCTCGATGTTGCTTAACTTCGGTGATCTGACGAGAACCAGTTACTGCAATTCCACTGCGCCCCGCATGGGATGTGTAAGATGTATTTGCTATAATTCGGATAGCCTACTAGCAAAGGGAGAATGTCCCCATATAAGAACACCATACGTTACGTGACCATGGATTAAGGAAAAGTATAGTGTTCTTAATGCATGTAGCGGGAGAAATCGTTTTGCTTGGTTTATGGCATATATTGCTCCAGCTATTTTTAGGCAAACGGCTGACATGTGCTGCTTAAATTTAAGATTTTCATCCAAGTGGATTCCTAAAAATTTGAGTGTTGTTTCCTCTTGCTCATTTTCGATTAGTTGTATGTTTGTGTTATTAATGGATATGCTCTTGCCTCTGGCAGTGTATAAATCACTATGAGGGTGTAATAATATAAATTTGGTTTTAGAAGCATCAAGATCCAGCTTGTTAGGGTGAGGGCATTTTGTCAGGATCAAAAAGTGATTGGAGGAATTTTTAATTTGAAGGATAAAGGGTTAATATCTCAGGATCAAATTATCAGATTTACACCAAAAACTATACAGCTCGGCACATCAGTAACCTTGACACAAATATAAAGTAACATGACAATCCAAGCAATATTTTTCAAGTTATCGAATGCCAAAGAAATGGATACGGATGCCGGATGGACGGACAGACAGATGGATGGACAGACAAAAGATGGACGAACGATGGAGGGCCACCCCAGATGGCGACATTATGTGTACCATACATGGTATGGGTACACATAAAAAGGATAGGGCCTAGGATGGACCCTTGTGGTAAACCTGTAGTTGTGGCTTCCCTATCCGATTCTTTATTATTGAATGGTACGAATTGACTTCTTCCAGTTAAGTAGTTTTCAAACCAAGAATTGGCCACACCTCTTATACCATAGTGGTGCAATTTTTTAAGCAAAGTATTGTGATTAATACTATCGAAGGCTTTGGAAAAGTCTAGGAAGATAGAAAGGGTACAGTCCTTCGTCCTTTTGTCATTCTCAGTGGCGACATCATTTACTAAGTGCAAAATGGGATGTATAGTTGAATGGTGTTTTCTGAAACCAAACTGATACCGGTAGATGATGCTTTGTTCATCCAAAAATAGTTGCAAACGCACTTGCATTATTTTATCAAGTATTTTTGAAAACGCTGGAAGAAAACTGATTGACCTGTAATTGTTAAATATGTGAGGGTCCCCGCTTTTAAATATGGGTATTATTTTTTTAGAGACTTTCATTTTGGTCGACACCACGCCTGTCAAGGAGAGATTGATGATATGGGTGAGTGGCTTTGCTACCTCTAAGCTTATCTCTTTCAGTAGCTTAGTGGACATGCCATCACAATTTTTGATCTGTTTTTCACTTAGGCTTTGAATACAGAGAATTACTTCTTGTTCATTGGTGGGTGATATAAAAAATGAGTCAGTGCAACTATCCCCAATGTATTCTGAGAAACGATGTGATGGTGTTGGTACTTGATTACTTATTGATTTGCCAATGTTCGCAAATAAAGTGTTAAATTGATTGGCCATTTCTTTAGCATCGGTCAATTCAGAATTTTTGTTGATGAAAGAAGAAGGTAGTGCGGGAGTACATTTCGTTTTATTGATGGCTTGGTGTATGATTTCCCATGTTTTTTTTAGCATTATTTTTGTTTTGAGATAATACATTATTGTACTTAGTCTGCTTTGCTCTTTCGTTTCAATCAATTAAACATTTGGCATAACCTTTTGTATTCGTCCACAATCTGAGGATTTCTGGACTTTAACTTTCTGACATACAGTTTGTTTTTGTAGAGGGATGATTGTAAAAGTCCTGTTGTCATCAAAGGTTCACGTTTTACAAATTTTTTGGGGATCGCCGTGGTTTTGATTGGAATTGCAGTGTCAAAGTGTCTATAAAAGATATTAAGAAATGAATTATGTGCTTCATTCGGGCAGTCAGTATTAAGTATATCCGAAAAAATCGGTTGTCGAAAGAAGGTCCTTAAAATAGTTAATATTCGTTTGGTTAAATGCACATTTTTGTGTTTGAGCAGTTTGGGTAGTAACTTTGTCCAACTCTTCCAAATAGAATGTTGCAAAGTGGTCACTTACATCTATAATAATAATACCCAATTTGTTTACCTTGTTGGCATTACTGAAGATATGGTCTATTAACATTGCAGTAGAATGTGTGACCCTTGTAGGTCTCGTGATATCTGTTAAGAAACCGGCACTAAACATAGAATCAACATACGTACTGGTTTTAGAGTGATTATTAAAATTTAAGAGGTCGATATTAAAGTCATCCATTGCATAAGCATGTTTGTTGCCAAGGTTAATTTTCTCTAGGAGAGGGCCTAAATTAGGAACAAGAGGCCCCAAGGGGCCTGAGGGCGCTCACCTGACATGGTAGCCTAAATATCAACCCAGGATTTGATTTCAACAAGTTGAATCTGCTCCTCCGAAGAAAAGCTTATACCAAATATCCAAATATTCTGACCAGTGGATCTAAAAAAAAAGAAGATTTTTAAAGAAAATTCCTCATTTTGAACTAAGCTATCATTCAGGCTACCACAGTGAGCCCAAATATGAACCCAGGGACTTGGCTTGAACAAACTTGAATCTACACCCCCCCACCCCCCCCACCCCCAAGCATGGTGCATACCCAATATCAAAAGATTCTGCCTGCTGGATCTTGAGAAGCAGATTTTTTAAGAAATTTGCCTGAAATGCAGTAAGTTCGAATTCAGGCTTCTATAGTGAGCCGAAATATGAATCCAGGGGGCCGATTTGAACAAACTCGAATATCAAAAGATTCTGCCTGCTGGATCTGGAGAAGAAGATTTTTTTAAGAAATTTGCCTGAAATGCACTAAGTTCGAATTCGAGCTTCTATAGTGAGCCCAAATATGAATCTAGGAAGCTGATTTAAACAAACTTAAATCAGATCCACCCCACAATGTTGCAAACCAAACATCAAAAGATTCTGCCTGCTGGATCTGAAGAAGAAGATTTTTTAAGAAATTTGCCTGAAATGCACTAAGTTCAAAATTGGGCTCCTATACTGAGCCCAAATATGAACCCAGGGAGCCGATTTGAACAAACTTGAATCAGATCAGATCCACCCCACAATGTTGCATATCAAATATCAAAAGATTCTGCCAGCTGGATCTGGAGAAGAAGATTTTTTAATGTTTTGCCCATTGCCTACAGTATTAAAAAGTGCTGACTCAGCACTTTTTCAAGTCCTGAAAAAAAGTACCTTGTGATCAAACCGATATGGATTTTTTTTAACCATTCTATTCTACTGGATAAAAGTAAGCTTTAAACAAAATAAGAATTCTCTGTGCCGTGTAGTTATGGAGATATGGCAGTTTTAAGGTTTTTCCTATTTTTAGCTCTCGAGGTTCCCACAGGGCAATAAGAACAAAATTTTTTTGCATCAATCAACTACTTATGACCCATTATCATCTCATATCAAATTTGGTTCAAATCAACCTCACGGTTCTGAAAATAGAAATTTTAGGCGTGGCCAAAATTTTTGCCCCTCCCATAACGAAGGCAAATAATGCCCCACAAACTTCTCTTGAACAAACTTGATTCTAAACCTCAAAAGGACTCTGTATACCACATATCAAGTCTCTGCTTCTAGTGGTTCATTAGAAGAAGATTTTCAAAAAAATAAGGCCATTTTTTCCACACCCCTCTGCTCAAGGTGAGCTGAAACCTAATTTGCATAAAAATCAAAATGCCCCTATATAACCACTATGTACATGAAATTTAATTAAAATGTGGCCAAAGGTTTAGGAGAAAGAGGCTCAAACACCACCTTCACGCAGGACGACGGATGATGGACGGACGACAGACGAAATTTAATTAAAATGTGGCCAATGGTTTAGGAGAAAGAGGCTCAAACACCACCTTCACACAGGATGACGGATGGACGACAGATGAAGGGTGATAAGAAAAGCTCACCCTGACTTTCAGTCAGGTGAGCTAATAAATCGAGGTCCGCTTTCGGTGCAGTATTGGGTCTGTAGATAATACCGACTATACACTTTTCATTTGAACTAATTTCAATAAATAGTGATTCAAAATAATAATGTAATGTATAATGTAAACTTCATACCCGATGGATGTACAGACAGATGGATGGAATGTGATCACTAAAGCTCCTCTTCAGCAAAGCTCAAATGAACTACTCTCCAATCCTTCCACCCCAAAACAAAAATACTATCTAGAAACACTTACCTCACTTGACAAATCTGCCATGCAGATGTCACCAGATTTAACTTCTGAAATTTCAACTTCACCGCCTGCATCTGAAACTCTACAAGCAAGAAAAATATGATGAGAATTCATGAACTCTTTATCTAATGTAATGGCAATAAAAAGCCAGTACAGTGGAACACTTTTAATTGAATAGCCACTATGCCAATGAAAAATTATTCAATTAACAGGAGTATACAATTAACAGGGTTTATGTCACTGTCCTGTATTCAAGAGAAAAACTTAGCATTTATTCTATTATATCTTGTTTGACAGAGCTCCATGAGCTCTGCCAGGCAAGATATAACAGATTAAATGCCTGTATTGGATGAACTGAGGCAAATAGGTCTATAAACAAAGGAAAACTAGGGAGAGTCATGGGAAATTTCTTGACCAGTTACAAGATCTTTTATTCAACTAACAGGAGTTTACTCTGTCACCTATATTCAATTAACAGGTCAAATTTGTACTGTAGGTATGGTAAATGGTTTTGTGATGGGAAATTATATTCAATTAACAGGGTTATTCAGTTAAAAGATATCCAATAAGTGGGCTCCATTGTACCATAACCAGCCAGTGCCATAACAAGCCACTTTAAAAAAAAACTGCCTTTCAAATATTAATGTTCTAAGTTTATAAATTTTAAAATTATTGGTGAGCAAGTTATAGAACTTTTATTAATGTTTCTCCTTGGCCCAGTGACATGGATATATATATATATGTGATGACATCTGTAGTGGCAAGGTTATGGGCCTCTATTTATTTATTTATTGACGTTTAAGGTCACATATTTATGCACAATGGCTAATCATGACAGTGACAGTTTTACAGGTGGAGGAAGCCGGAGTACCCAGAGAAAACCACCGAGCAATGACGAGCAGCTGCCAGCTCCTCAACATCGTAACTCCACACTGCAGCACAGGCAGGGTTAGATTGGTTGAAGACATGCGTACCATCGACGTGCAGTACACCTTAGTACACGGCGTCATCGTGCCCCCACGCGGGCAATGGAGATGAAGTGTCTTGCCCAAGGACGCAATGCGGTTGCCGCAGGTGGGATTCGAACCGAGGACCTCTCGGCTTGCAGCCTGCACCTCTACCTACTGAGCCACCGCGCTCCCCTATGGGCCTCTATTATTATATAAAAATTGATATGTCTTCAGAAACATAAAATTTGAGAGGAATGATTTTATTGTTCCTCGGGTGGTTATTCAAATGAAAAAACAGATATCCAGAAAGTTGTTCGCCTGGAACTACCAACAGTTCGTCAAAAAGTTGTGTCTTAT
The DNA here is from genome assembly GCA_031216915.1 of Pictodentalium vernedei. NCBI lineage: Eukaryota > Metazoa > Mollusca > Scaphopoda > Dentaliida > Dentaliidae > Pictodentalium > Pictodentalium vernedei. The sequence goes on from CM062296.1 coordinate 475,721,310, forward strand.
CACCTTATTTAATAGCACTGTTTTAAAATGTTCCTGTGGGAAGACCCTTCTCTTCAATGCTCAAACTCCCTAAGACAATTGATGCCCCATGTGCTTGCCACAGATGCTTTTGAAGTCTGAACTGTCATACAGGAGGGCCATCGTTGATGGGTCAAAATCCATGGGTTGTCACTTTTCCCATGAATATAATTCAGAGATGATCTGCTATGACACCTCGCAAAATTTTTGAATTATATCCATGGAAAAATGTCCACCCACAGATTCTGCCCTGTCGTTGATGACTGTACTGTAATTGGTCCTCTTTATTATATCTAGATGAACGGTAAATAGGTTATCTCAAAATTAGAGATTTTATTCTCTGGTCATTAGTTACAATTATAAACAATCAATATTTTCTAAAATTATTTTGTTTTCAAGAAGGCAGATCTTTCTTTTGGGCTAATTTATTTGTAATGAGTGACCTTTGAATGTAACTATCAACATTTTTACAAATGCTGGTACACAGAATCTGTTTTTAGCTCACTGACTGTTTATTTGTGCCACACTTGTTTACTTGAAATTAAACAGAATAATCTAAAAACTTAATGAGTAAATTTAAATCAACCAATTAGCAATTGGTAGAATAAAAGAACATTACAGAAATTTAAGCACCACCTGTTTTTTTTTTACAGTGGTGCCAATAGAAACTGTCATTACATTCATGATACTTTTAAGATGGCCAAAAGTGGTTGTTTTTTGGAAAGAATGGTCTATTGACAAATGGAAGACAACACAATGATGAAAATATGAAGCATTTTAATGGTGCTAATTACACATATCTGTTACTAATGTTTTAGATGGAAAAATGTTCTTTTGATAAGTATGGTGCTGGAACGGTCCATGATGAAACAATGCTGGTAACTACTGACAAAAATGTAACTTGTGATATCCTGAACGCAAGAGAAATTTCTGATGTCAGTAGCAAGTGTATCCACCAACCTCGTGCCTGCATGACAGCCTGAACCCTCCTACTAATGCTACTGGTGAACCTTCTGAAATGGTCCAGAGACAACTGATGCCACCCCTCATGCAATGCAGCTTCCAAACTGGCCAAATTATACACAGGCAGATCCCTTGCTTGCACACAAGGTAATAGCTTTGTTTTGAAGAATTGCTCTCACTGCATGGGAACAATGTGGGCTTGCATTGCTGTCCATGAATACGGGGCGAGTAGCCAACAGGTGGTTGTCAAAATGAGGCACGACAACTGGATTGAAAATGTCCTGGATGTGCTGATGACCACTGAGATTCTGACATACAGTGACCATATCAAGTTTACAATCATGAGAGAGGCATCCCCAGATCATTACTGATCTTCCACCATAAGGAACAATAGGTCTGATGTTCCCGGGCACGTGAGCAGTATTTCTATGCCTCCACAATCTTATGCGACCATTTGTGACCTGAAGCAGGAATCTACTCTCATATGACCAATGGACTCTCCTACATACCCTGAGATTCCAAATGTTGCTGTGCCATACACCACTCCATCGTCTTTAATGCTGATCGGACAGAGCTGGATGCTTGTTGACCCTTCTGAACCTCATACCTAGTGCTTTGAGATGATTTCGGCAAGTTCTGTTCCACAAATACCTGTTGGGAGCCAAAGAGTTTTAAAACCCCACATGAAGCAAAGGATTCAGGCCTAACGCGGCACGCCAAACTCTGATCTTTCCAAGGAAAGGTCTTTCGAGGTTTGTACAGGCCTTGGTCGGTCCTTAACATCGTCGGTTTGTTGATTTTTCGGGATAACTCTGCAGATAACAGCATTACTGTAGCCAAGTTGCCTTCCAATAGCTTTGAAAGACATGTCTATTGCATGCTTACCAACAATTAGCCATCTTAGTGCCTCTGACACTCTCCACATCATGTCAAAAATTACTGATAAAAGAACAGACAAATTTTCTTGTTTTATACCCAGATATTGCATGTGGATGATAGTGCATTTTGTCACATTTGTGGGTAGCATGTTTCACATGGTCGAAGGGATGTGTTTGGGTAAGCTATCAACCAAAAACATGTTTCATGAGATGAAATGTACAGCAAGACATTACAATAATTAAAACATAATAATCAGTAACAGCAACTTCACTGTCATGAAACTTTTCAGGGGTGCTTAATTAAGTTCCAGGTGTATATATTCTATGGAATATTATTTTGTGAGCATTTTTTTTGTCTATTAAAGTGTTTCAAAAATTTGAAGAGAATTTATTCCGCTTGTGAAAAATCAGGATTCTTCTGGATTATTTTAAAACCATCTGTGGATCAAATACTTGTTGGATATTAATTCCATTTGAATTTTGCTGAGTGCTTTTTTGGAGACTACTGAAATTTCATTATGGTTTATTGGAAACTGTTTTCATAGACACAATTTTTTTTATTAAATTTCCAAATAGTTAAACTGAGGTTATTGTTGTTCTCAAATTTCTTTCTGTTACCCTTTTCTAGACTGAATCCCTCATGACTATGCTGCTTGTCAGTGCTTGAACATTTTACTATTCACCCAGCCACCACATCCACAAAGTGTAAATTTTTTTTCTCTATTTTTCAATTCTTGCGATCAAACACATGAGCTTATGATCTCGGGTAGTTTACAATGAAGGGGTCATAAGCTATGGCCCAGACATAGCTGGTGCTAACTTTAAAATATCCAAATATACCCAAAAAACAATATAAATAATCGTCAAATAGGCACTCAGGTATCAATTCAAGATTAATAAATGGTGCTTAACGTTACTTCAGAAGTTACGGCAATAGTGACGATCCTGGTAATTAATATTGCACACTAAATAACATACACCACAGACGACATACACCGATATGTCGAAAACCGGTGGTATATAACATACACATATCTAATCAAGCCACACTGAACGATTCCTGAAGAGAAAACACACTTCCTACGTAATCCATAGGCAGCCACTGTACAATAAATTCCAGTAACAACACTCTCCAGCATGTATAATCCGAAATCTATGATCGTAAAAGCATGGGTAAGGTGAGTACAAAACAAAATAGAAACTTGGATCTAGAGATGTATGTAGGTATGATTAACAGGCTCCTACACGGACTGCCCCCAAAATAGATTATTATTTCAAGGTTCACCAAATACAATAAAGCGTTAGCCTAATAATAATAATGCGCAAGAGCATTTATATTTAGCATGTAATCATCTGAATACCAGTTAACTGGTTATGCAGCCTGCGAGGTACTCAAGAGTAGCAATTTAATTGTGATGATTTATAAATAAACACTTGTATATAACAAATCAACAAAAATAACAGGGCATTAATTCAGCTAAAAAGCAGATGAGCCCATGAGGCCGCCATAGAACACGATATAAATGCATAGTATGCATGTATTAAATTATACGAGACTTGCAGGAAGAAAACTACATCTTGCCCGGTAATTGCCTCTAACACAAAAGCCAGTGTGTGTGAGTGAGTGGGGGGGGGGGGGAGGGGCAGGGAGGGAGGGAGGGGGAATTCGAAGTCGTAACAAAATCTCCACACCTGCATTATTTAATCGTTCTTGTGACAGTTAACAGAAAAATATTGGAACTGCGATGGTTCCCTCACGTCTAACCGTCTCCATTATGCACTATGGACAGAGAAGGACATGAAGAATAAAGCTTCCCCTGAAAGAAGACTCTCTCATGGAGAAAGGCTTCTGGGGAGTGTCCCATAAAGGACACTTGAGAATATTAATCCAAGATTTCTGTGACAACAGAGGTGCTACCAACAGATTCACAACGAGACTGTTTAAACTTAAACATAACTCATTGAATCAAATGAATAGGAGGATATGCATATCCTATCATTCCTCCCCATGAATTTGCAGAGTGTCTACTGCCTGCGCTCAATAATCTGGGCATGGCGACACAAATGATGGTAACTAATTGTTCTGGTGCATCGCAAACTGAACAATCATGGGGTGATCCCACTGGTAGCATAACTGTACAAATAAACGCATGTTGAGCATCCAAACAAATGAAACAGGCGACCTTTCCATGGCGTATCGATGCGTAAGCACTATCACCATGAGTACGTTCAGACGACCCGGTATATGACAGATAGAGAGATGAACAGGAAAATTCTTCTCTGTTAGGTATGATAACAAAACTGAATGGGTGCCGCCCTGGTTCCTGATGTACTCTACCACTATTGAGTTGTCCAACAATATCTGAACAAGCATGAACGCACTGATGTGGCGCTAACAATATTGACACCATTCTTGATGATTATGTGTTTCTGCAGGAACCGAGGGTCCCAAGACCCCTGCATTTAGAGTCGTGCCCCAAACTATTGACTCATACCCGTTATCATCATTAAAGCCGTATCTGGCCGTTGCAGCAGAACTCATGCGTTAACCACTGGATATCTGCCTCAATATGGACCCTTTTGTTTACTAGATCCATTAAAACAATACTGGTCCTGAGCGACTGCGTTATCACACTCCAGTTCTGGGTAAGAATAACTGGAGGGAACGTGTGCGTAAGTGACCCATCTAAACAAGATGTGTAGCCACTCAGCACAACCCCGTCAGTCGCATAAAACTAATTTGTGCTGGATTTTGCATTCGAACCAGATTGTTATGAGACATTACCAAGTTAATATTTGAGTGACAGTGCAGGGCGTTATCTTCAGATCGATGCTATCCTTAGATTTATACTTATAGCATAGTCAATCACTTGAACACTCATTTTAACTGACCAAATGAAAATCATAAATAAACTTTTAGAGCTTTGATAAACTTGTTATCGAGCTCCAGTCTATTATCTGTTGGAAAGAGCTCTATGGCTTCGGTACGAGTAACAGGTGACTACAGAATCCTAGAGAATCTTGATTCTCGACGACTTCTATTACTTTCATTGTCAAGAGAACCTTTACCACTGATTGGAGAGACTCTTATGCAAGAATATGATGGAAGCATTGTCCATAAGACATTAAGTTAGTTGTGGTTCTCTCGGAAAGATAGCTGAAGGCCTTCGAAACCACACTTCTCGCCTACTGGTCTTCCATAATAGTTATCCAGATTGATGCTAATCTTGATAACCATCCGTCAACTGCTAAGCAATACAGGTCCTAGCCCACACCTGTAGTACCTGCGAGACCTATGGAAGGAGGAACTGCATCTCATTCGCGAAGAGCCTCGACCCAGCAGTTACGGGCGTCTGACCGGTAGTCTCGATCAGACCTAAGCCCTGTATCCGAGTCGCTGTATGATGATCCCTAGAGTAATTATAGGAGGGTTAACTATACCCTCACGAGGAGTCCTAACAGGCGACCTTCTGTCTAGGACGTCGGGGTCAATTAGACGTCGATATAAGGAGCAGAGTATTGATGCTTTCTTTGAAGCTTGGTCATAAACAATTGAAATCTTATCATCAAAAACTTAGTGTCTGGAAACCGGAGCAACTCGAAGAGAGAGTTTTTCACCTTGTCAACTATTAAGGATGATGACGCAAGGGCTTTGTCACGTCTATTTAACACCGAATTAGCAACAAAGACCGAGTGATACGTGATAAATATAATAGCCCTGGAAAGGACTAACTGAGGTACGAACGTCCTCCAATTCCTTTCTGTAGAGACATTGCGTCACAGTTCTTAAAGGTGATCTGCGTAATACAGCGAGTCTAAATTCGCTCTGAATGAAGAAATGCCGTCTCAGTTGTGACCAAGCGAATAATGAATGATGAAGGTAAGGCCATAGCTAGGTCCTTAACCTACTCATTCAAGCGCAGAGGAACTTTCAATACATCTTTCCTGTTTTCCGATCGGCGAAATTACGTAAGATGATGATAAGAAACCGCCTTACTTCTTTCCATTGGAAAGTTGAATATGGATTCGTCTAAAAGCCCAAAGGCCTGCAACACCTGTCTATAATTAAGCTGAAAAGACATTTCCTCCTCTTTTTCCGGATAACTTCAGCGTGCAACAACGCTAGCGGTTTCTTGTAAGTAGTCACAGCATTCTGATTCGTTGGAACAAATTCAGGGTAGTATTGATGGAATAAATCCATCTCAGCCATGTGTTGTTCCGAAAGTGAAAGTGAAGGGTAATTCCCCTCCATATCCCTTTCATCATTCGTCTGAATCAGTGAAAATCATGGTCAGCAGCATCTGAATGCGCAGGTGACTGGACTGACCAAGCACCATCCGATAGCTCAGGTTCCGAGACTGCCATCGACTGCTTCTACACTTGCTGGGATGCTGCGATGAGCTGTGCAATCTGCGTCAGCAAAACCATAACAAATGCCTGAGGAGCAGTGGTCTTCTGGCCACTGGCTGCTCCCGGGACAGTGTGTCTGAGACGGCTCTCTCTCCGGATGTCCCAATTAATGAGGCCTCGTCTTAGCTACTGAATAGTGCTATTTTCGAGCTGTCGCAGCATTCTGATTCTCAGGAACAAACTCAGGGAAGTATCGACGCATAAGCGCTACCGCCACCCTGTGTTGTTCCGAAAGGGAAGGGTAATTCTCCTCCAAAACCCTTTCATCATCCAATTGAATCAGATTATATTCACGGTCATCAGCATCTGAATGCGCAGATAACTGGACCGACCCAGCCCCCTCCAACAGCTCAAGTTCTGAGACTGCCGTCGTCTGTTTCTGCATCTGCTGGGATGCTGCGATGAGCTGCACAATCTGCGACAGCAAGTCCGTTACGGAGGCCTAAGAGCAGTGGTCTTCTGTTGCATGGCTGCCGGCTGCTCCTGGGACAGTGTGTCCAAGATGGCTCTTTTCTGTGGACGACTCGATAAATGAGGCCTTATCTCCTTGGCTACTGTAGAGTGTGACTTCTCTGACGAAGAGTGACTTTCTCGGCGATGCAGGCTGGATATCAGAAGTCACGTAGCCAAGGTGCGGTCGGGTGTGCTTGGTAGATGCTGAAGAAGCCGTAACTATAGCCGACCCAGGCTGTAAACTGAACAGAGCATCCCGGATGGGAGGCGTGGACGTATGCTCCGACTGACACAAGTTCCGAACCATAACATCTGGCCCCAGATGTTGTAATACAAGAGGGGGGGCTCTCTCGCTCGCAGTCCTTCAGACCTCGCCGAGCTTCCTGCTGAACTTGCCGGCTTCTTCTTCTGGGTGAGCCTTATATTGATATTATATTATAGTGTTCGCTCTACCCTTTCTATTCTCCTTGACCGCAATGGGCACACCTGGCGTCACGGTACCCTCAGGTGACGGCGTCACGTAAACATCACCACGCTTTTGTTCCTTTGTAAATAGAAACTAAAAAACTAGAGCGACCTTAGGACAAGAGGACTGGCAGCAACCTCTCATTGCGAGAGGACCGGCAGTGGCCCCTCAGTTACAATGTACTGTGACACCCGTCAGCAATGTTTGTCATCCCATGCGACACATGTTGAGCAAGAATTAGTGGAAGTACATCGATTACAAGCAAGTCAACCTACATGAAAATAAGAGGTAAGACTTCCTTGCCTTGCTTATTGATCAATATGCTTATATAATGAAGCAAACTAAGTCGATCATACTCCCACCAATTCCACATTAAATAAGTTAAAAAGATACATAATAAAAACATTCAAAATATAAATCGAAAAATAGTTTACACAAAAGTTTTTTTTTAAAAATTTTGACAAGAGCCCAAGTTGCCAAAGGGAACGAAGTGCCCAAATGTATCCCAAAAGAGCCCAAGTTAATTTTTTTCCTTTCAAAAAATTAACTGCCACACTACGGGACTGTATAATATGTATCTTACAACAGACCTACCATATAATAATTAGGAACCTACATATAAATAATGAACGTTGCTAATGTAAACAACATCAGACTGAAAACCGGAAACGAGACCCCAGGCAACACGGCCCGAAGTCATTAACAGATTTTAAAACTATCCGATGTAAGGCAAGATCTTCATCAGAAGAAAAAACAATACATTGGATGTATGATGCATGACTAAAATCGCCTAAACACCCTAAGGATGAGGACGTAACCCTGGGGATATACAGAATAAACTTTCTGTGTAACATGTTAAACTCCCAAGAAATTTTATAAAAAAAATTTCGCCAAAACAAGCCAAAAAACTTGGGAGTTTAACTGGGGGGGGGGAATCAAAGGAGGTTAGGGAAAGATATAAATCATTATCAATAATGATGACGTCAGGCCCATGTCCCAAAATTGGGGAACATGAACTAATTTTTATAAATATTATAAAAGTTAAAAAATTTATAGTAATTTATATATTTTTTATACTTACCAATGACCCAGACTTAGCTGGTGCTAACTCCACAAAAACCAGGGCCAAACACAAATTTTGCCCCCCAATCCCCAAAATTTGCATCCAAAACAAAAAGAAATCATGTCCTAAAGGACCTCCATAGTACGACTCTACTGCGCATGCGCAGTGACGCAGTCGTCCCGAAATTGGCGCCAAATATCATTCTTACTGGCAGTGCCTGGTCAGCGCTATGTACTCAGCGGGGAGGCAAGAGTTCCCAACTCAGGGAGGGCCATCCCCGTCTGGGTCATTGGTAAGTATAAAAAATATATAAATTACTATAAATTTTTTAACATTTTTATACTGTACCAATGACCCAGACTTAGCTGAATAGTAAACAGGCTGGAGGGCCTAGGACATAGAGGAAAATCCAATAAGCTCAATTATAAAAAAAAGAGGTAACCCCTTAAGGAGAAAAGGAGTATTAGGCTTTACATGTATCTTTCTTATTTAATATTTAAATTAGAAAGATACACTACCCTTAATAATTGAGCACAATAACATTCATGTTCTCTATTAACATCCAGTATAACCTTTATACTAATTATTTTTAAAACAAGCCAATAAATAAAGTAGTCCAGAGAATTGAGACTCTTTATAATCATTTAAAAGTGTCCGAGTATTGTATATTAAAGCCCGTTTGACACTTGACATATACAAATGCTTCACACCGAGCTACACTTTAAAAATAAGACATGAATGAAATTAAACATTAATATTACACTTTAAAACCATCCCGGAAGCGACTCAGAAATACTGTCTTGGAGGAGGCATTCCCTTGCTTTTCACTATAAAGCAGGTGACCTAAGGGAACACCCGCCCCCCCCCCTTCCCCTTGCCCTGGGTCAAATAGCCCAGAGCGAAGAGGGCAGCCGGACGGAGTCACTGCCGGAACAGAAAGCCTGCATAACTATAGTTGCAACTGTTTAGTGGACGACATTCTGAGCAACAGATAACGGACCTAAACAATGCAGGTCTCCAGAAATGGACTCAATATTTCTGAGATAAAAATTAGTAAATGTGGATGGCTGAGACCAATAAGCAGCCTTCATTAAATCTGTAATAGCAACACTATTAGCATAAGCCCAGGAAGTAGAAAGAGCTCTTACTTCATGAGCAGAAATCTTAAGCACAGACTGCTGAGAAGAAGATAAATCTTCATACGCAGTACGGATAGTTAACTGAATCCATCTAGCAATAGAATGGACTGAAATGTCCTTTCTATTAGGCATCAAAGACAGAAAGAAACGTTTCCGTCCCTTTCTGATGAACTGAGATCTCTGTTTATAGATACGTAGTGCTCTAACAGGACAGAGTAAAGGCCTACGCCCGTCTGAAGACGGAAGAGCCTTAATAACAATAGGTTCCGGATATTTATTAGGAGCCTGATTCTTAGCTAAAAAACCGACGTTAGTAGTGAAGGTGATAGTGTTCCCAACACTACGATAATGAGAATCATCCACCGATAGTGCATGAAGCTCACTGACTCTTCTGGCAGAAGAGAAAGCTAAGAGAAAAGCTGTCTTATAAGATAAGAATTTGAAATCTACTGTCCCAAGAGGTTCAAATGGCTTTTCCTTCAATTTAAGGAGAACCCAAGCTAAATTCCACTTAGGAATTAATCTAAGAGTTCTGGGTCTATTTATCGAAAAGTTTCTAACCAATTTCGATAAAGAGACATTAGATCCAATTTGTAAACTATCATGATGTGCATAGGTATCAGATAACATAGATCTATAACCCTTTATAGTAACCGGTTGCAGTTTGATTTCGTCAAACAAGTATACTAGAAAGTTAGCAATGTCTGGTATAGAGGGATCAAATATATCAACAGAATGATCCCTACACCAACGACGGAAAACCTTCCACTTAGCCGCATAGTTTAGCGAAGAGGAGGTCCTCCTACAGTTAGAAATCGCGTCCACTGCTCGTCCTGTAAAGTGCTTGCCATGCAAGAAGGACCGCACAACGGAAAAACGTGAAGGTTGAGACCTTGCGGGTTGTGATGCAGTTGGCGCGATTTCCCCTGCCAAAGAAGATCCTCTCGTGGAGGGAGCTTCCGCGGTAGGTCCCACAACAGACACCTGAGTAGATTTATCCACGGTCTCTGTGGCGACAGAGATGCTACCAACAGAATCTTGCATTGAGATTGTTTTATCTTTAGCAATACTTGTTGAATTAACGGCGCTGGAGGATACGCATATCCTATCATTCCGTCCCAAGGGATCGATAGAGCGTCTACAGCAAATGCTCTTGGATCCGGACACGGGGACACATACGTCTGCAACTGATTGTTGAGATGTGTCGCAAATAAGTCTATCATTGGCCGTTCCCATTGGTAGCAAATCTGATTGAATACTTGTTTGTTGAGAGTCCACTCCGACGGCAACAAGCGACCCTTTCGAGAAAGGGAGTCTGCTAGCACATTCAGACGACCCGGTATGTGACGGACCGAAAGAAGAACGTGATGTTCCAACGCAAACAGAAGGATTCTTTCCGTTAGATTGAACAACGGAACTGAATGAGTGCCTCCCTGATTCCGTATATACGCCACTACTGTCGTATTGTCGGATAGGATTTGGACATGAGCATCGTGAATAATGTCCATCCAGTGACGTAACGCAAGCCAAATTGACATCATTTCCTTGATGTTTATGTGCTTGCACAGGAATTGCGGATCCCAAAGACCCTGGCATCTCGAATCCGTTGGGATTAATGATGCACCCCAACCTGTTTGACTGGCATCCGTCATAATGGTAAAACTCGGATCCGGCAACTGCAGCGGAACTCCTTGAGTTAACCACTGAATGTTTGCCCAAGTCTGAATCTCTTGTTTCACTTGATCTGACAAGAGAACGTCTACATCGAGCGAATGAATTTTCACACTCCAATTCTGAGTCAAGAAAATTTGAAGAGGCCGTGTGCGTAGCCGTCCCATCGGAATGAGATCCGCAGCGGCTCCGCACAGACCTATCAGTCTCATAAATTCTCTCGCTGTGACTTTGTCTGTATTTAGACAATAGCGAGCGTAACAACTGACTAATTTCGCTCTGGTTAACGGCAGACGAACGAGATTGTTGTGCGTCTCGAAGCTCATTCCCAGATGAGTGAATGACTTGGACGGCACCAGATCCGACTTCTCCTCGTTTACTATGAAACCGAGACGTCGGAGCAATAGAAGAAGATTCTGAACATCGTTCTGAAGCGTTAACTCGTTGCCGTACCTCTGAAGAATGTCGTCCAGGTAGGCCGACGTTACCGCAGACGAATGAGCTCGGAAGTAGATCATTACCGAGTTCATTACCCGAGTGAAAGCCCAGGGTGCTAGATTCAATCCGAAGCACATGGCCCGGAACTGATACACCACTCCTAGGACTGCGAAGCGTAGATACTTTCGGAATGTCGGATGTACCATGACGTGAAAGTACGCATCTTTGAGATCTATGCTCGTTGCATAATCGTTCACCCGAATACTCGCTCTGACCGATCGAATCGTCTCCATATAAAACTTCGGAGCGATGATCAGCTTGTTTATCCAGCTCAAATCTATGACTGGACGGAACGAGCCGTCTGGTTTCGGAACCAGAAACAGATGGCTGTAGAATCCCAGCGATTCCTGGTTTTCTACGACCTCTACCGCGTTCTTCATTAAAAGAGACTGCACCTCTGATAGCAGAGCGTCTCTTTTCTGAGGGTTTGACGGAAGATGAGTCCACTTTGGACTTCGAGTTAATGGAGGCTTTCGTTTGAAGGATATCTTTAGACCTTCCGAAGTCACTCCTCTCACCCACGGATCGTCCGTAATCGACGCCCACTCTTGAGAAAAACTCGACAACCTTCCGCCAACCGGAACGCGATAGAGGTTTGAGCCATCACCTCCTGGATCTGCGAGGCCTGCGGTAGGAGAAACCACGTCTTCCACGACCCGCACCTCGCCTCGTCGACCTCGGGGCATCCGACCGATTGTCCCGGCCTGAAGGACGTCCCGAACGAGAGTCGCTATCCTGACGGTCTCTCGAATAAGAGCTAGAGGACGCACCGGAACCTCTATAGGAACCTCTCTTGGGCGGATAAGACCCAGAAGTGCCCGCCTTATTCGTGTCTGCTGAATCCGACCTTTTAGGAGCGGATCTAAACAACAGAGAATCACTAGCTTTCTTTTTAATATTATCATAAATAGCGGAAAGCTTGCCGTCAAAGAGAAGATCTCCTGAGACCGAAGCGACTCTAAGAGAGTTCTTCACCTTAGAATCCACTAGTGTGGATGTAGACAGGGCTGCGTCACGTCTATCCAACTCCAGATTTGCCACTGAAAGGGCGGAGTTACACGTGGAATAAGCTACTGCCCTTGAAAGAAGTCTTAAGGAGGATTGTATATCCTGAAACTCTTCCCCTTGAAGACGCAGTGATAACGCCTTCGTAAGGTGATCTGCGTAAGATAAGGCATCTAAATTGGCTCTGTTAGACGCAATAGCTGTTTCCAACACTGCGGTTGGAATAGAAGCTGACGACGGTAATGATAGCTCTAAGTCTTCCGCCTCGTCGTCCATACGCAGAGGAACTCTCGGTATACCCTGACCTGCCGTGTCGAATTTATTCCTTGCATTAATGAAAGGCAGGTTGAGAGTATTTGCGGACAAGAAGCCTGCTTTCCCTGTCCTGGAAGCAAGTTTAAAAATAGCGTCGTTCAATAATTCAAATGTTCTTGCAACATTATTGGACTGCGACGGAAACTCGGGAGCGATGTCCCTGAACCGCTCGAAAAAATCAGAGTCCAATGACGCTATAATTCTCCTGTCCGGAAGCGCAGCAGTCTGGCCCGACGGAACAACTTGAGGAAGAAAGTGCCGGATGAAGTCTACGGCAGCTTTGTGTTGTTCCGAAAGGGATAGCTCCAATTCATCCGTATCCCTTTCACCATCCGGTCGGACCTCCCGATGTTCCCGGTCGTCCGCCCCCGATGCTTCGGCGGAGCGTACCGACCCAGCGCCGTCGGATAATTCTCGATCCGACACCGTCTCTGTCGGCTGCTGGGATGCTGCGATAAGCTGTGCTATCTGCACTAGAATGTCCGACGTCGAGACCTGCGGAGGAGCGGTCTTTCGCTGCTTTGCCGAGGGCAGCTCCGCATCAGATGGCTCCCGCATACTTTTCCTATGCGAACGTCCGGAGTCCATCGGTCTCGAATCCCTGGCTGCCGGATGGTGTGACCTGGTCGCCGAATAATCCTTCATCGGTGAAGCTGGCAAGATATCGGAGGTCACGCAGCCAAGGTGCGGTCGTGTGCGCCGGCGAGAAGAGGAAGCCTTAACAGTCTCTGCGGACTGCTTATACAACGGAGCGTCCCGAGCGACGGACGTATGCTCCGCTAAAGACACATTTTGTACCACAACATCTGGTCCCAGATGTTGTTGTACGAGAGAGGGGCCTCTCTCGCTCGCGGCCCGGCTGGACCTGGACGAGCTAGGAACCGGACTAAAAGGCTTCCTCCGTTCTCGTTCACTATCCGCCGTCACTGGGTGTGCATCTATTATTTTTATAGTGCTCGCATCACCCAAAATTTCCTCTTGGACCGCATCGGACGAACCCGGCTGCCGAACCATTCGGTGAATGGACGCTACACCGGGCGAGCTAGCGGACGACATTTGTCTAATCTCCATGAGCACTTTTGCCGCTAGCTCTGTATTTAATTGTGACGACGGACGCACACTTGAAGAAGATAACATGGAAACATCACCCTGTTCTGGTTCCTCTGAAATAGAAACTGAGAGAGTAGAGTGACCTTGTGGAGAAAGAGCCGGCATCGCTCTTTCTCCAGAAACAACATATCGTGACACACGTTTCCAATGTTTCTCATCCCAATGTTCACATACAGGACAGGGATTAATGCGAGAACACTGACTACAATTTATGCAATAATCATGAAAGTCAGAGGAAGATTTCTTCCTATTACAATTTGAACAAGTTCCCTTCATTGTGAAAGAACAACAATAAGTCCTAGTTACTCGCAAAAACCCCTGACACAAAGATACATAATAACATGATCCATTAATAAATGAAAAAACAATTGCAAAACAAAATAATTTTGAAAAAATATTTTTTCAGAGAAGCCCAAGTTGCTGAAAAGTAACGTTGAGCCCCGATGGATCCGATGGCAAAGTGTGGTCAAAAATTTTAAAATTATATAAAATAATTAATGAGACACTTTCGGATAATATAAATGTATCTTATAATGAGATAAACTACCTCAAAGGCAAACAGCCCCCCTCAAAAAAGGCTGTTGCCAATGAAAACAAACAGTGTAAACACAGAAGAAAACATGACTCCAGGCACTGAAAAAACTGGCCCGGAATCAGTCCTCAATTACACTCTATCTGATGCAAAACAGAGACTCCCAGGGGAGAATCTGCAGAACATCAGATGGAAGATGCAGAACACAAACGTTATACACCCATGGGTGAAAACGTAACTATGGGGAAAATAACAGAAAACATTCTGTAACCAAGCAACTCTCCCAGGGAATTTTTAGAAATGAAACTTCTCAAAAATATGCCAAAAGCATGGGAGAATTGCAAGGGGGGACTTAAGAAGGTTAGGGGAGAGGAAACACTGAATAAGCAGTGCAACAATTAGCAAGAATGACAACAAGAGGCGTTTGCCTCGAAAATAGGCAACTTAACATAATTTTAACAAAAAATTTTAAGTACAGCCCTGATTATTTTTTGCCACTTCTTTTTTCCTCTCCTCCTTCTATCCTCCTTAGAATCACATTTTCTCCAAGAATTACGTGTCTGGCATCCTTTAAACTGAGATTTACAAGCACAAAGATCAGTGAGATGTTGACTGATGAAGGGCCAAACAGAGAATGATATTTGGCGCCAATTTCGGGACGACTGCGTCACTGCGCATGCGCAGTAGAGTCGTACTATGGAGGTCCTTTAGGACATGATTTCTTTTTGTTTTGGATGCAAATTTTGGGGATTGGGGGGCAAAATTTGTGTTTGGCCCTGGTTTTTGTGGAGTTAGCACCAGCTAAGTCTGGGTCATTGGTACAGTATAAAAATTTACAGCCCTGAACGTTTCAAACCACCATTTCTTACTTCCTTCATCCAGTTGTGTCCTTGGATCCACCAAATTAACCATTGATTTGTGTCTGGCATCATTATTAATTGAGATTTAAAAACACAAAAGTCAGTTTGTTGTTATCTGACAAGGGCCAAACAAAGAATGGTGTTTGCGCCAATTCCGGTCACTTCCTGATGTCTGTGCATGCATGCACAGAGGGTAAATGTTTGAAGGACCAGTTAGGACTTCTAACTTTCGGTTTTGCATGCACATTTTGGGGATTGGGGGGTAAAATTTGTGTTTGGCCCTAGATATTTTAGAGTTAGCACCAGCTATGTCTGGCCATTGGTATACTGTGTAAAAATATTAAAATTTTTGGTTGTTTAAGAAATATTTTTTTAAACTTCATCTGTGATTCATGTCAGGTTAAACAAAATGTTCTGAAATAGCTAAGAAATAGAGAGGTATATCGCACACTGGGGATATATATTGCAAACATAGAGGATATCTATGGTTTTCATTTGAATACCTGAATTATCTCAGGAGTGACTGGAAATAAAAAACAGAATTTTCACGTAGGTCTATTCCTTATTTCTTTCCAGACAGGAATGAGATGATTCATTTATTCGAATGAAACTGTTGGAATTCTTCTTATTCTATCCCCCCAGTGTTAATGACATATTTGTTGTTTTGTGGTAGTTGTAATTTTATAAAAGAATATTTAGCCCAAATGATGTTTAAAACTACAACCAACTGAATGTAACCGCTCAGATGATGTTAACTCTCCCAGAATGTTAGGGAAATCCTGTAAATTCAGTGTAGTTCCTGTTCTTCCTGAAGAGAATTGATTTTGGACAAAAATCCCCAAAAATAGTACAGCTGAAAATTTTTTTATGTTTTGAAAAGTCCAGTGTTACTTAAATCATAGGTCTTCAATGCTCCGATCATGATTGATACAAAAAATATGCATACAAGTGAATTATATTTAATAAACAAGACATTTATTATAAATGTTTCACTTATATCTAAATATTTGTTCCTATTTTATTCATTGCAATTTAGCTGCTTGGTCAATGTGAAAAGAGGTCACTTAGGGTGCTATATATATAAGTAAGGGAAATTAAATTTTTATTCCAAAATTTATTTTTTATAATACTAACCAAAGTGGTACAAATTGCCTAATATTCCTCTATCCTCTCAGGTGAAAAAGAATGCAGGAGTAGAAGTCCCTAAGAAAAAAACCCTCTGGAGACTGTAAAAACTGTCAAAAGACAGAAAGAAAAACTAAACCTAGTTCTAATGGGGCCCGATTTGCATAGGTATGCAAAGCCTTTTGAACATGAATCTAATTGAACAGTAACCTATTGTCCATATTCCTGCCAAAATATGCACAAATAATCAATTTCCAAATTTTTAATAAATCGATCAACATGCATGTATACTAGTGTGTGGGGAGGCTAGTCATTGCTCTTAAGAATAATGGAGAGAAGGCATAATTTTGTATCACTTTGGTAAGTGTTATAAAAATAAATTTTGGTATAAAAATTTAATTTTTTCTCCACTTACCAAAGTGATACAAACTGCCAAATGAACAAAAGGAATGGAGGGGGTATAATGAATATTGATACTGAATGATAGTGACAATACGGACATAGAAGCATACTGTGGGAATAAAACACCCCTATGACAAAAGTAAATATTCAGCATGTCTTGAGGGAAGTGTATAGCATAGAAAATGATGAAAAATATATGTATATAAATCTATATAAATCACATAATACCAAACCATAACATGAAAACAAAGGTATACGTGAACTACCAACGTATAATAACAAATATTATATCTCACGTGACTTCCTTGCATTCTGATTGGCTGAAAGATGATACCCTATTTCGTGTAGTTTGCATCCACAGAACTGACCAGGCACTACACCCAGGCACTACACGTTTTCTATTTTTAGCACACTACTACATCAGTTTTCTTTTCATACTGGGCGAATAAAACTAATCAGGCTAGATTTAAATATCGATTCACAGAGGCACAACATCCACAAAACGACCCAGAAAGAAATCATTGTGGAAAAATGTATCGCTTTTCCATTGTTGAAGTCAAATTTTCCGAGGCGTTCATTTTATTCCTTGAGAAGATGATCCATATCTCGTTTCGAAGAGAATGATCCAAACCTGGGTACAACTTTCATGAGAACTCGTCCGGATATGAAAAATCGTTTGTTTCACTGCTCATATTATTTCGCTATTCAATTTAGGTTTTGGGCAGTAAACGAATAAATAATGGAATTCATTTGAATCTTCGGCGTTTGGTATCCCGTACTGACTAATTCGGTAATGTATATGTGTGACAAATGTGTGGAAATTATCAAACTGCGTTGGCAAATTTCGGAAATTTTAGCTTTCATTCGCGAGTTGCGCGATTCTAGAATACACAGTTCTGTTTGGGGGAAATGTTTTGTTTACCCTTGCCGACCGATTCAAAATCTGTCTTCTGCTCATATCAATAATCCAAGTTAGCCGTGTTTTGGAAGAAGAAAATGTTTTTTAAAAACTACATGGTATTTTTTTCTATATAACGCTGGTTGGTAGGGCTGCTACCTTGGTAATAGATTAACAAATCGGACAGATGTTTTTCTTGATGGGTGTTCGATATAATATAAGGATTACTGCATCTCTTGTCATTGACTATGCCCATATAGTGCCCAGTGAGGTGGTGTAGTTCCCTCCGCTTCGCGGAGGGAACTACACCACCTCACTGGGCACTATATGGGCATAGTCAACACCAAGCCATGCACTATTCCTTAAATAATGTACATGCGTTATTCATGCTGAAACTATGAGGTATTACTTCCAAAGCAAAAAAGCATGTCTGGCTTCATAGTAGCTGTTACTCGAAACAATCAATAAGGGAAACGGGCTGGAAACTAACCCTTAGAAAGCTAACAAAATGGAACTAACAAAGAATAGCCAAAGCATTCAGAATTCAATCATTCGATTTCCAGTTGTGATACATACAAGTAAACCAAATATAAAATCTTAGTTCCAATCAGTATTACATAAGTACCAATCAGTAAAAAACAAACCAATACCTGGGTTAGAATTTCCCAAGCAAATTAATGCAATATGTCCATCCCTTGATGGAAGTTGTTACTTTCAAACCCAAACCAACCTGCCGTGGTCATGAGTAATACCTGGTCTCAACCAAACCTCATGCTGTGCACCTACTAGGACCAACACTAGTAAGAATAACACAAACAATATTAGTCAGTTGCTATTAGTGACCTGCATGGACCCAGCAGCTACTATGGGACCCTAAGAAAGCAGATCCCCAGTTTGTTCCTGTAGGTCCAACAGGTAAAATGAAGCAAAAGTAGTGTGGCTTGTCCAGTAAGCTGCTGATATGAGGTCACTAATAGACAAAGAGTTAGCATAAGCCCATGATGTAGTCGGAGTTCTAACTTCGTGGGCAGTAATAGTATTTGAAATCTTATCTGGACTAGTACGTTGTTCGTAGGACAAACAGCAGAATGAATCCATCTAGAGAAGGAATGAGGAGAAATATCCTTTCTATCTGGAAGTAAGGAAAGAAAAAATCTTTTTCTGCCTCTTCTAATTCCATGAGTTCTATCCACAAAAGTCCTGATAGCTTGAACTGGACACAGCAAGGGTCTAATGTTAGATTGATTAGGAGGTGGTAAAGAATAGGAGGAGGAGAAGTATCTGAAACCTGATTCTTAGCCAAAAACGAGGCATTTGTGGTAAAAATGAGGGTCCACAGATAAAGCATGAAGCTCACAAACTCTCCTAGCTGAAGCAAAAGACATCATAAATACTGTCTTAAATGTAAGGAACTTTGCTTTGAAAGTATACCTCATAGTTTCTGCATTCTGAGATAAGGACTCAAAAGAAGCCTGGGTAAGACAATGAAGAATCCAAGAGAGATTTTACTTGGGTTTAATTCTGAGAACCTTAGATTTTTTAAGGGTGAAATGTTTCATGAGATTCCCTAAAAAGGGATCAGAGCCACATAATAAATAAAAAAGTTTCTGACAGCATGGAATGATAGCCCTTGATAGTAATATGTTGAAGACCCTTAGTATCAAAAAGGTAAACAAAGCAGTCCACTAGTTCAGCTACAGAACTTTTGAAATCGATATTCTTGCTCAGACCCCAGCGAGTAAAGACTTGCCAATTAGCACTGTATGCTAAGCTTGTAGAAAATCTGCATGGTGCTGAAATGCACTCCATTGCTCTTCTTGAAAAACCTCTCTTTCAGAGGCAGGACTGGATAAAACTACAGTTGAGTTGTCTGAGAGCATGGTTGGAAAGGAGATGACTCCAGTGCTGAAGTGCTAACAGAATGGCTAATAATTCCTTCTGGTTTATGTGAAACAGAGACTGATCCTCCGACCAACACCTGATCTGAATATCAAGAGGATTCAGAGTGCTCCCCCACCAACCCAGATCGCTAGCGTCCGATGTGATAATTCGATCCGGGGAGAGAGAATCTAAAGAAATACCTTGTGTGAGCCAAGACAGATCTTTCCATAATATAGATAGATCTTGAGTTTGATTGTCCAAAGGGATCAACATGTCGAGATCCGGCCTCCACTACTGAAGGAGATAAAAGTGAAAAAGCCGAAGAAAAAGTCTGAGTGGAATGAGATCGGTCTCTGAGTTGTAAAGCCTGATAAGGTTCAGAAACTCCCTGGCTGCAACTTGGTTTGCTTTGTGAAAATAGCATGCGAACACACTGATAATGAGCTTTGGCCAAGGGAACTTGAACTACACTGAGTTGGTAAGAAATTCCATCCCCAGATGTGTGAAAGTCTGGAATGGAACTATAGCTAGATCTGACTTTCCAGTTAGGATGCAACCACAGAGGCTGTAGGAGTTTGAGAAGAGATTGGACGTCTCTCTTCAAGAGGCACTTTTCCGCATCTCTCTGGAGAATGTCGTCCAGATAGACTGACAACATGACTGAAGAATGGGTCCGATGAAAGGCCATAACATGATTCATATGGCAGGTGAATACCCACAGAGCTAAATTGAGTATGAAAGGCATTGCCTTGAATTGATACACAATGCCTCGAAACGAAAATCTGAGAAATTTGCGAGACTGAGGATGGATAAGAACATAGAAACGCGCATCATTGAGTTCAATGCAAAAAAGCTCTTGTGAATCATAGTCCGAACTGATCTGAATGTCTCCACTGAATTTTGAAGTTTTGATGAAGAGACTCGGAAAGCTGAGATGAATGAGAGGTTTGGGTTGACCGTTCTTCTTTGGTACCAGAAAGAGATGGCCACAGAACCCTGGCGACTGAAGTTCAAGAATGACCTTGATCACTTCCTTCTCTAAGAGCTTGTGAATCTCGTTGTCTAAAAGGCAAGCTCTTAGAGAATCTGAAGGAACAGTGGTGGGGAACGGATTGCAAGTAAAAGGGGGGGGGGGGGGTGGTCTGTTTACAAAGGAAATTCTTAGACCGAACTGAATAACATAGTGAACCCAAGGATCCGCAAAAATCTTGAGCTATTGCAGAAGAAAAAGAGCAATAAGATCCCCCACTGGAAAATGACTTGAGGTGAGAACAATCACTTACCAGACATGCGAGGCCTGTTTGAGAAACAACCTCCACCTCTCCTACTCCTAGATCTTTTAGCTTTGTTAGAAGTCGGGGTGGGGGGGAGTTTGTGAATAAGCCGATGATCTATAAGAGGATTGACGGCGATTAAAACTTCGTCCTCTTCTAGAAAGCTCCTATTATTGGTTGAAAGTTGTGAAGAAAGGAGTTGCTGCTGCTGTGAGAGTTTCAGAACCCCTTCCTGGATATTAGCAATGGCACCATCGAGAAGGAGCTAGTGAGATAAAGAAGTCGAATGTAACTGATTACGTTGAACTTCAGGAAGGGACGAATTGGATTGTAGCATTGCATCCCTTCGTAAATGCTCCAGATTGGCAACATTAACATCAGATGCATTAATAGTATTCATAATTCAATGAGATATGGATCTAAAACTCACGGCAGTATCATCCATCTGCTCATCTTGAGAAACTCTGGCTGCCAATGCAGCAGAAAAATGGTCGGTGTAAGAAAGAATTTGTATGATTTCTCTAGAAAGGCCCAACAGTGATTCACAAACATTCAACGGAACACTGATGGACTTGGGCATGACAAGCTTCAGTGAAAGCAGCATGCTCATCTGGTACTGAAGGATTTTCAGATAGAAAATCCCCTGAATTATGATATCTCTTAAAAACGTTTTTGAGGAAGAGAAGCATTGATCCTATTGAAGAAAGTAGACTTTGAAGCCTTAGATGGAAGCTGAGGATCAAATGAAAGTGAAAATCTCATCTACTAACTTAGGCTGCACAGGCTTCATGAGAGAGTAGGGCTAAAATGTGAGATTAGCAGCCTTTCTCTCAACAGTAGAAAAGCGACAAGTACATAAAGGTTGTATGTCCAGTACAGCCTCCGGAAAATGTTTGAAAAACTCCAGTGATTCAGTCAAATCTGAAGTTTGGTGAGAAACAGAGTCATCATACAAATCATCGTCTAAGTTATCATCATTGTCATTGTCTTTAAATCTGACGTAGTCGGTATCATAAGCTAGCGAAGTAGCAACTGCCAATGAATCATCTGAACTAAAGGAATGGATTCATTTAGGTGCTGGATCAGAAGATTGACTTGCAGGTCTCTTTTGAGGAATCAAAGATTCTGCTAAAGAACTGAAAGTTTTAACAAAATGCTCATAAATATACTACTCAAAGTTTGCTAAGCACCAAATATTTGACACATCATTGTGAAATTTGCTAGTGACATATTTGCGATATTTTTGGTGGATATGATTGAGGAATGTATTGAGATGGTCCCCAGTGTTTACATTAGCTCTCTTGACAGGCAGACTTTTCATGACAGTCATGGAAAACATGTACCCCTTGATTTTCATGATGTTTTCGTGTACTGTCAACATGTACATGACATGTGTTGGGTATTCAATCTTCATATCAACAAAAACCCTTATGATTTAATAACTGAATATGGAAAATGCTGAAAACTAGATTCCACTATTCTTGAATGAAACAAATTTTTTTCTTCCCCAAACTGCTTTTTGATCACCTCCCTGAAATAGACTTGTTTCACTTTGTATCATGTTTTGTGGAAAAGATTGAAATAGAAGAAGAAACTACATGTAAGCCATTATATATACTACTCAAAGTTTGCTAAGTACCAAATATTTGACACATAATTGTGAAATTTGCTTGTGACATATTTGTGATATTTTTTTGGTGGATATGATTGAGGAATGTATTGAGATGGTCCCCAGTGTTTACATTAACTCTCTTGACAGGTAGACGTTTCATGACAGTCATGGAAAGCATGTACCCCTTGATTTTCATGATGTTTTCGTGTACTGTCTACATGTACATGACATGTGTTGGGTATTCAATCTTCATATCAACACAAACCCTTGTGATTTAATAACTGAATATGGCAAATGCAAATGTAAGAAGACATTTGTGTGAAGCAGAAATGTGGCGGGCTGTAGGGATGGTGGAGCAAGGGGCTACCCATTGTCAGGCTGGTGAAGCCCTTGGTGTGCACCATACGGTGATTCCCAGAGCCTAGACAAGCTTTCAGCAGTATGGCACACCAGTAAGGCGGCATGGTGGTGGCAGATACAGGGCAACATCTGCAACTGAAGACTGATTTTTGATCATTCAGGCCCGTAGAAACCGCTTTGCCACAGCAACCCAGCTTTGAAGTCACCTTCAGAATGCATCCGGAGTAAATATTTTGAAGCAGACTATCTGGGTAAGGTTGCACGAAGGTGGTCTCTGATTGAGAAAACCATGTCTTCGCATTCTGCTGTCCCAGAACCACCACCAGGCATGATCAGAATGGTCCATGGACCATGTTGGATGAACCAGAGAAGATTGGCGACCTGTCATTTTTTCAGATGAGTCAAAGTATTGCCTAGACCACATAGATAGGCATTCTAGGGTGTAGAGAAGACCAGGGGAGCGATTCCGTGCAGCCAGCATTGCTGAGCATGACCGCTATGGTAGAAGGACAATCATGGTCTGGGGTGGCATCAGCAGGGATGGATGTACAGAGCTCTGTGTCCTTGAACATGGTACATTGACTGCACAGCGGTATATTGAGATCCTGGATGTCCAAGTCAGATTTATGCAGGTGCAGTGGGTGATAGATTCATTCTGATGGATGATAATGCCCATCCTCATATTGCGCATGCTGTTGGGGAGTACTGACAGAGGGAGGTGATTGAGCGTATGGTTGGCCAGCAAGATCCCCTGACCTCAATCCAATTGAACATGTCTGGAATGAGTTGCAGCTTGCAATTTCAGCCCACACAGTCAGGTCCAAGAAGTGTCCAGGAGCTTGGTGCCATGCTGGTCCAAGAATGGAACAACATCCCCCAAAGACCACCAGGAACCTGATTGGGATCATCAGAAGGAATTGTCAAGCTGTAATTAACAGTAATGGGTCTCATACTCGATACTGAGCCCATACCAGTTTGCTCCATCTACTTTTTGGCAAATTGAAAAGTTTCCTCTTTTACCAATAATATCCATTTTCGATGGTTATCGTATTCAAAAGCTAAAAAATAATGTTAAACACAAATAAAATCTTAATTTCTGTACTTAAATCATTAAAGATACAATGAAATAAAATATATATACACTTTTAATTACAATAATTCAACAAAAACGTAAAACAGGTAGTTGAATAAACTTTGAGTAGTATAGAATGCAAGCTGACATCAGCTCATTCTTCTAATGAGGATCTGTATGAAACTGACCAACGCGGAGTAGCAGCTAAATCTCTATTGAGTGGTGCAAGGTGAGAGATTTGCTGCACTACGTGCCCATGAGTATCATCATAGGTATTCGGATGTAGTGGCCTACTAATGGGTGCGGATACCGTCCTTACACCAGAAAATCCGGTGAACATCCATTACAGGCAATACAATCCGAATGGTTATCTTCAGAATGCTTCTTGCGATCACACATGTCACAACGTACAGTACACGTCATTCTGGAGGGCAGCACCTGAAATAAAAATTCAGACAGGTAAACATAAACAATGAATATATGACATGAAAAATATCATTGAATGTAACCTACATATATAATGATCTGAGATACAGCTGGGAAAACACAGACTTAACACAAATGGACCAAACTACCAAAGATGGTCTGTAAGCTTGAAAAAGAAATCAACCAACAAACATTAAAAAAAAAAAACAAGTTTGCATAGGTTGAATTAATAAATGGTAGACTGACATGAAAGCATGTAGAAATACATGAAATCTTTTTAGATCTCAGACTGAAATTATGCCAACACCCCCACAAACAGTTTTTTGAAGGAGGCAGAGGGTGCAAAATTTTAGAAGAGACCAGAAAGACCTTAAATCTCTAGAAAAGGGGAAAAATTAAAGCCTTCACCAAGGCTCAATGAATTTTGGTTTGAAAAAATTAAGAAAGTTTAAAAGCACTTTCCGGAGGGAATTTTCATATAATCCAGCTTGAATCCATATCCAGATATCCTATCAGTGAATATTCAACCACAAAACTTCCAGGAATCCTTCCACAACTGCCATAATTTAAAAGTTTCCAACACTGAGAATATTTTAACATCCTTCGTGAAGAATTGAAAAAGTGGAAACTGATTGTTTGCACATGTTTTGGCGGGAATATGGACAATAGGTTACTGTTCTATTAGATTCATGTTCACCAGGCTTTGCGTGCCTATGCAAATCGGCCCCTGGTGAACCAGGTTTGGTTTTTCTTTCTGTCTTTTGACAGTTTTTACAGTCTGCTAAGGGTTTTTTCTTATGGACTTCTACTCCTGCATTCTTTTTCACCTGAGACCAAAGAGGAATATTTGGCAATTTGTATCTCATTAGTAAGTGGAGAAAAAATTAGTTTACTTTGAAATTCAAACCTCCGATATTCTATAAATGCAAATTAAATATAGAATATACCCATAGTAACCTGGAGTACCAGATGTTCAGCACGAGTGCTGAAGGAGTATTAAATACTGACAAGTTTGCATTCAGGTCGATGTCACCAAAGGTCAACAGGGATGTAGTTCTACTGTAAGTGTAAATTTTTACTACTGAAATTCCATTGCTGGCATGTTCATCCTGGTTGGTGTGTAAAGCTAAAATTCATGTCATAGGCTTTTCATATATAGTAGAATAGGTAATCATGGTATAAATATACACAAATTATACACCAAAATGAAGGATATGATGTATAGAACACATGAAATACATGCAGTCAACCCACAGAGTTGACAATGTCTGAAATCACTTTAAGTTCAATCAGCTGATCAATGGCAAACCACTGTGGATGTCAAATTGAATGCCACTGTGAAACAAACTAGTTCCTTTTCATTCTTCCTTAAAATGGTACAAATGATTATATGCTCATCAGTTTTGCATGGTGACGCTATTTTTGTAGAAATTGCCATTGTTTATATACAGATTATCATGGTAATGTGTAAGTCCTGTGATTTGTATCAGACTCGACGTGGTGTCCAAAATGTGATCTCAATGAGACGGCTTTCCCTGCGAGTTGTAATCCCATTCTGGACACTACCGAGAATCTGATGCAAATCACAGGACATGCACATTATCATGATAATTTACTGGGGAAGAAAAGTTAAAAAAAAACAAACAAAAAAAACATTTTATGGAACAATATTGTTGTGCACTTTAACAATGAGTAACGCGGTCACCACAAATTTTCAAAGTTGCATGCGCTGTAAAATTATTCACTCTCAGTGTCACTTCCTATGATGATACACTTGAATTTACAAGTGTGTAAAATTTAATTCTGCAGTTTCTTATTGTGTGTGTGTGTGTGTGGGGGGGGGGGGGGGGGGGGGGAGGGGGGGGAAGGGGGCGATTGACTATTACTAGTTCTCTCGCTAATTGTAAGGAGTTTTGTTTTGTTTCAAAAGCGATCAACCAAGTCAATCACTGAAACGCACATAGAATGTATTCATCTGCCTGCTATGATAGGCCGTTGCATTCTTGGAAATGAGTCATCTATATGATATGGAATCGGAACACATTGTGTGAATCCCTAGTAAATAAAGTAAATTTCAGTGATTTGGAGGGATTATCGGGTTTATTTGGGTAATTTATGATACTCCGATTCAATAGAACATACCCTCTGAACATACCCCTGTCCTATTATAAGCCATTGGGTCACATAGCAACCACATGCTACCATAGAAACCAAGATGGCAGCCTCCATTAAACAAAATGGACGACGGAAACACGTATCGCCCTAACAACACGCACCACGCATGCGCACTCACATCACACATCACTATGGGGATGATGTCACAAGATGGCCACTCACGTGGGTTACCATGAGAACTAAACATGGCACCACCAGGTCTCGTGACATGATGTAACTTCCTAGGTCTGGGGATAGGTCCGGCCAAACAGGCACGATCTTCACATCTACTACTACTCATATTATCATTAACTAGATGTGGCCTGTCAAACTTGGGACCAAGAATACCCCCTGCGACACTCTTTGATAATGGGCAACAATAATACCCAGTATCACCAATATCCTTTAAGTCGACAGTTCTTATATATATTTATTTATTGGTGTTTAAGATCACATACTTATGCACAAATGTCTAATCATAACCGTGACAGTTTTACAGGTGGAGGAAGCTGGAGTTCCCAGAGAGAACCACCAAGCAACGATGAGCAGCTGCCAGCTTCCCAACATCGTAAATCCACACTGCAGCACAGGCAGGGTTAGATTGGTTGAAGACATGCGGACAATGGGGGTTAAGTGCCTTCCCCAAGGACACAGCGCGGGAGTCCGAATCGATCACTCAGACGGTCACCCATCCGAGGATTAACCAGGCTCGACGTTGCTTAACTTTGGTGATCTAACGAGAACCGGTTACTGCAACACCACTGCGCCCCCATCAATAGTTCTTAGGCAGACATAACTTTGTACATTTGGATATGGGTATGTTTAGTTAAAATAAGTTTGTGACCTTGACTTTGAAGATAGACATTCCAAGCTCATTCTTGACACACCCTCTAGAGTAGGGCAACATTAAAACCAAGTATCATTAATATCCTTCAAGGCCAGCAAAGGTTCTGAGCCAGACCAACTTGTTATAGTTGGATTTGGATTTGGGGGTATGTGAGCTTGAACTGAGTCTGTGGCCTTCACCTTGTAGGCAGGCATTCCAACCTTATTCGTGACACACACCTATTGCAGTCAGCAACATTAATTCCAAGTATCATTAATATCCTTAAAGGCCATCAAAAGTTCTGAGGCAGACACAACTTGCCAGAAAAGGTTCTGAGCCAGACCAACTTTTTATAGTTGGATTCGGATTTGGTGGTATGTGAAAGTGAACCAAGTCTGTGACTTTGACCTTGTAGATAGGCATTCCAACCTTATTCAGAGTGCACCCCCTGGCGGTGGGCAACTTTAATACCAAGAATCATTAATATCCTTCATGGCCATCATAAGATTTGAGCCGGACACGACTTGTTATAGTTGGATTTAGGTGAACTTGAACCAAGTCTGTGCCTTGACCTTGGAGGCAGGCTTCCAACTTTATTTGCAATACAACCTCTGGTGGTGGGCAACACTGATACCAAGTATTATTAATATCCTTCAAGGTCATCAAAAAGTTCTGAGGCAGCCACGACTTGTTATAGTTGGATTTGGTGGTATGTGAACTTGAACTATGGCTTTGACTGTGTAGGCAGGCATTCCAACCTTATTCACAAACCCCCTTTGGTGGTGGGCAATATTAATACCAAGTATCATTAATATCCTTCAAGATCATTAATGTCCTTCGAGACAATCAAAAGTTCTGAGCCGGACATGACTCAGACAGATGGATGGATGGAAAGAGACAAAAGTGATTCCTACATACACCCCACACTCTGAACTTCATTTGCAGGGGTACAAAAACCAGATTTGAAAGACTATATTAATCCTTGAGATATGAATTCTGTCTTTGATCACATTTTACTGCAACAGAATAGGTGCCCAAACATGCAGCCAATAGGTAAACTTGAAAGTTATATTTTTTAAGTTCCTTGCCATATGTTTCTAGCCAGGATTTTCCTAGATACAACTGCAATCAGAATAAAAATGTCAGTGACACTGCAGCTCAGCTTTTCCAAGAAGGGACTGAACTAAATATAAAGATCCAGAAATGCCAAGTCATTCACTCAAGTTTCTACTGAAAAGACATCACAAAAAAGTACGTATGAAATTTGAAAAAAATCGGGTGAGGGATGCAGCCTGTTGGGAGTACTAATGGAATTATCAACCATTTATATGTCAAAGCAAAGATGGCTGGTGGTGGCCATGTTTTTCAATGATATGCGGAAAAATCTGATAACTCCCATATAGACATCATACCAAAGGTTCATATAAAATTTGAAAACGATTTGGTGTGAGGTGTGGACTGTAGGGAGTGCTAATGGTTCTAGGAATTGTTGACAATTTATATGCGAAATCGAAGATGGCCATTGCCGACCATGTTTTTTAACAAAATTCGAAAAAATTCGAAAGTTCTCATTTAGATATTGCCCCAAAGCCATGTATGAAATTTGGAACTGATTGGGTGAGAGCTTCGGCCTGTGGGGTGTACAAAAGGAATTGTGGATGGACAGGTGAACCATTGCAACCTATCCCAATGGCTCAAATTTGGCATTGGGAAGTTGTGCTAAAATGAAAATCTTTTAAAGGAGGAGGGGCATTTGCCAGGTTTGACACTGCCTGAATTTACCACCAATAACATATTCTCTCACCACTTGCCTGTTGAGATATGGATGTTCTGACCTGGGTGATACAGCTCTTTATTTAATGCTCAGGCATCAATTCACGCTGAAAAATTAAGTCATATTCCCCTGTCGGTCGGCAAAACGAAATATCAAAATGATATTTAGAAATCGATATTTCATCGTAGGTTCGGATGACGAATCACATGTACTTTAAACGAGTCAGCACATCAGTAATGAATTCCAGAGTCCCAAATACAAACGAATTCGAATAATTGATAGTGACAGTGACTAAATCAATTCATTAAATCAGCGGTTTCAAAGTTTGACTTTCTCATTCACCTTCCAGCGAAAAGCCGAAATCACTTTCAAATTTCTTCAGTTCAACTTCACACGTCTTCAGTGCATTGAGTTCAAAAAAAATAAAATGACGTGTCTTGTTATTGAAAATAAGAAAGTGGTGTTTTTTTGTTATTGTTCTATTTCTTCGAAACACATTGCGATTACTTCAATTCGCCAGCCTTGGTAAATCGTAAAGTTAGGGGAGAAATAAGACGGGACTACTTTTTGTGCGGATATTCACACATTCCAATGGTTGGAGTTTGGTTGTTGTAATTTTTGTATGGACGCCGGTTCGGCACATAAATTTTGCGCCTTAATGGCAAATAAAGGCCACAAATTGGAGAGTTTGTAGTCGTAGAGCATTAAATAAAAAGAAAATTCACGAAAATTTGATGAATACCGAAAATATCTCGTGAGTGGCTACAAGAAATATGAGGATCTTCACGAGCGACTGCGTCGCTCGTGAAGATCCTCATATTTCTTTGTAGCCACTCACGAGATATTTTCGGTATTCATCAAATTTTCGTGAATATCCTCTATATCTTGCCCACAACAGGTGATCAACCTCATTTCAATATTGACTGATCACTAGACTATTACAGTGTCTGCACTTTGTGAACAAACATGGCATGTCGCTTTCTTTTCCATTCAACCCTTACCCAACACAGACGATATCAAAATTTATCAATTTAATTTTGTTTTTTCCAATTTGTAAAAAAACATTAAACAAAATCATATCATGTGTGACCCCTTATTGGAATGAGCTTGTTGAGCTCATTTCAATGAGGGTCCACTCACATGATACAGTTTTATTGAAATGTTTTGAAAAATATACTTTTTTCACCTGCTTAATTTTTAAATTATGTGGATGCATGCGGTCAATTTGTTAGGAAAAGGGTAAATATACCAACCCACCTTACCTCAACACCCCTCAAGGATGATTTTTCTCTCACCACACAGCACATGACACAATCAAAATCCATAATATCAGAAGAAATGTCACCCGAATAGAAGCTATGCCAGCTCTCTTCAATATGTTAAATAATTGTTATGCGACAGCTCTCATTATAGAAGTGAGTACCTTTAGTATATCCAGAACTTTTTGATGCTCTTTCTAAATATGTAATTCATTTTTCTCTATCAGTAGAACAGTACATTTTTGTCTTAGATGATAATATCACTGCAGCTTGTCACTGATTTGTTTCAGTTCGCAGATGAGCGGGCATTCATGTGTCCAAGTTCTCTTCCCTCTGGCCCTCCTATCTTCTCTGTTCTCAACGATGAATTGTTCCGATATTACTGCTCAGGATACAAAATTTGGAAATTTCCCTCTGTAAACTGAATGAACTTTTCGACGAATGATTTCTTTAGATAAATTTAGATGAATTTTTCATCAAATCTAGACATGGCTGCTATGGAGCAGCCATGACTAGATTTGATAAGAAATATTTTGAAAATACTAAGCAGGTAAACAATTCAGACAGCATACAGTAAGGGATTGGGGACCGAGTCAGAAAACAAGCAGACTGTCATCTGCAAAATGAGGTCCACAGAGGGGGAATTTGGTGATGCTACCCTGCAGGGCAGAGTAGCATCACTAAATTTACCAATTGCAAACTTCAATCTGAATTGAGGTATCAAACCTAAATAGAAAGAGGTACCCAGAGGATAAATTGGCCCACTGTATGGGATAGCATCAACAAATTCACCCTCTGGAAATGAAAATTGCTTATTTTCTCGCTTGTTGGTGGGGACTGGTATCGACAACCAGAGTTGGAGGTTTCCTTCAAGAAAAACAACAAGGGGTTGTTGATTCTTGTCCCGCATTCTCTATCTTTATTGTGTTCTGTATTTTTATTATTTGACTATGCAATTTAACTGCTAATTACCACAACTGCATCCTGGTCCCCGGAAAGTTGAAAAATTTATAGTAATTTATATATTTTTTATACTTACCAATGACCCAGACTTCGCTGGTGCTAACTCTTAAATATCTAGAGCCAAACGCAAATTTTACCCCCAAATCCCCAAAATTTGCATCTAAAACCAAAAATTACATGTCCTGTATGGTCCTCCATACTTTTACTCCACTGCGCATGCACAGTATCAAGGAGGTCTCGAAATTGGCACAATTTTCATTCTAACAACCAGTGCCTGGTAAGTGTTATGTACTCAGCGGGGAGGTATGAGTTCCCAACTCATAGGAGGGCCATCCCCGTCTGGGACATTGGTAAGTATAAATGAAAGTGTCAATGACACTGTAGCTCAACTTGTCAAGACATGTACATGTATAGTATGTGACACAGCAATGACAAACATCTAGGTAATGACCTGATAACAAAGGTACATATAAAGTATTGTAACGGTCTGTACATAAATACTGACCGTAGCCTGTAACAAATGTATAGGTAAAGTATTGTAAAGGTGGGTGACAGTCAGATGCTAAACTAGAAAAGAAATCTTTGAGTCCCAGAGTGGGTCTGACTGAACCCCAAAATATTTGTTCTCATAGCACAGTGATAACAAAGGCATCCCAAAACACACTCATTCCTGTCCCAAGGTGAAAACAAAGGTACCCAAGAAGTTTCGTGAATATCAGTTCATAAATACGAGCTGTATGGAAGTTGTGACAAAAAACTGATTGGACCTACTTTTGGTACAAAATGGCCACTGGCAGCCATCTTGAATTTTGGACCACACTCAGAAACACTCGTTCTCGTCCCAAGGTGATAACAAAGGTACCCAAGAAGTTTCGTGAAGATCGGTTGATAAATACAGCCTCTAGCCCGAGCCATATTGACATGTGCACTTGCAGTGTATAAGTAGCACTAAATAAATCAAAATTCATCTAATTTGCATAATTTCTGCACGAGAAAAAAACCCGTACTGTATGTGATGTATTCCATTTTACTAAACATTCATACAAAAATTTATTCAAATCAGAACTTTCATACAGAAGTTCTGTACAAAAGACTGATTGCACTAATTTTGGTACAAAATGGCTGCTGGTGGCCATGTTGAATTTCAGACCACACCCAAAAACACCCGTTCTCATCCCACGGTGATAACAAAGGTACCCAAGACGTTTCGTAAAGATCGGTTCATAATACAGCCTCTACCCTGAGACGTATAGAAGTTGTGTATAAAAAACTGACTAGACCTAATTTCGGTACAAAATGGCCACTGGCAGCCATCTTGAATTTTGGACCGCACTCAGAAACACTTGTTCTCGTCCCAAGGTGATAGCAGAGGTACCCAAGAAGTTTCGTGAAGATCGGTTGAAAAATACACCCTCTAGCCCGAGCCGTATTGACATGTGTACTTACTGTGTGTAAGTAGCACTGAAAAATTCAAAGTTCATCTAATTTGCATAATTTCTGCACGAGAAAAAAACTCGTATTATATGTGATGTATCCCATGGTACTAAACATTCACACAAAAAATTTTTCAAATCAGCACTTTCATATGGAAGTTCTGTGCAAAAAACAGATTTCTGCATCGTCGGTACAAATTGGCGGCTGGAAGCCATCTTGAATTTCGGACCGGACCCCAAAACACTCGTTCTCGTCCCACAGTCATAACAAAGGTACCCAAGAAGTTTCGTAAAGATCGGTTCATAAATACGGCCTCTAGCCTGAGCTGTATTGAATTGTTGACGGACAGATGGACAGACGGATGACTGGCCATGGCATAAGCTCAAATTTGGCTTCGCCAAAGTTGAGCGAAAAATGTATAAATTACTATAAATTTTTAACATTTTTATACTGTACCAATGACCCAGACTTAGCTGAATAGTAAAAAGGTTGGAGGGCCTAGGACATAAAGGAAAATCCAATAGACTCAATTACATATAACAGAACTATCCCCTGAAGGTGAAAATGAGAGATAGGCTTTACATGTATCTTTCTTATTTGTGTCAAAAAGAAAGACACAACACTCTTCTGTAATTGAGCGCATTAACATCAATGATCTCTATTAACATCCAGTATAACTCTTTATACTAATATTTTTTAAAGGAAGCCAATAAATACGGAAGTCCAGCAAAATGAAACTCAAAATACTCATATAAAAGAGTTCGAGGATTGTATATAACGCCCTATTAACATGTGATATATACACATGTCTCACACCGAGCAACACTCAAAAAAAATATTACACAGATGAGTAAACATTAGCTTTACTTTAAAACCATCCCGGAACTGACTCGGAATTACTGACTCTAAGGGAGGTATTCCTTTGCTTTACCCTATAAAGCAGGTGACCTAAGGGAACACCCGCCCACCCCCACCCCCCTTCCCCTGGATCAAATACTCCAGAGCGAAAAGGGCAGCAGGATAGAGTCACTGCCAGAACCAAAAGCCTACATATATATAGTTGCCACTGTTTAGTGGACGACATTCTAAGTGAATAATAACAGACCTAAACAATGCATGTCTGCAGAAAAGGACTCAATATTTCTCAGATACAAATTTGAGAAAGTGGAGGGCAAAGAACAATATGCAGCCCTCACTAGATCTGTAATAGCAACAAAATTAGCGTAAGCCCATGATGTAGAAGAGCTCTTACATCATGAGCTTAAAACTAAAGCACAGACTGCTGATTGAAGATATTATCCTAAACAGTACTGATAGTAAATTGAATCCATCTGACCATAGAATGGACCGAAATGTGGAGGAAGCTTCCATGGCATGTCCCGTAACAGACGTCTGAGTAGATTAAACCACGGTCTTTGTGGAGATAGAAATGCTACCAACAGAATTTGCAATGAGATATATAACTTGAGCAATATATGCTGAATCAACGGCGCTGGAAGATATGCATATCCTATTATTCCGTCTCACGAGATCGATAGAGTGTCTACTGCAAACACTCGAAGATCCAAACATTGTGACACATACTTTGCAACTGATTGTTGAGATGCGTCACGAAAAAGCCGATCATATGCCGCTCTCCTTGGTAGCAAATCTGAACGAATACTCGTTTGTTGAAAGTCCATTCTGGCGTCAACAAGCGGCCCCTCCGTGAAGGGAATCCGCTAATACATTCAGACGACCCGGAATATGACGGACCGAAAGGAGAACTTGATGTTCTAGTACAAACAGAAAGACTCCTTCCATTAACATGAAAAACAGAATGGAATGATTGTCTCCCTAGTTCCGAAAATACGCTAATACCGTCGAATTGTCGGACAGAATTAGCACATGAGCATACTGAATAACGTTATCCAATAACGTAGCGCAAGCCAAAATGACATCATTATTGATGTTAACGTGTTTAATTAGGAACTACGGATCCCAAAGACGCTGGCCGTTCAAATCCGTTGGGCTCAATGATACGACCCAACCTGTTTGACTGGCATCCGTCAAGACTGTAAAACTCAGATCCTGCAATTGCAGTGGAAGTTAAGTTGAGCCCAGAAAACCTGCCCAAGTCTGAATCTCTTATTCACTTGATTGACAAGAAGATGTCCGTATCGAGTGAAAAAATCTTCACCCTCCAATTCTGATGAGAAGAAATTGGAGAGGACAAGTGCATAACCGCCCCATCGAATAAAATCGCGGCAGCTCCGCACAAACGTATTAGTATCATGAGATCTCTCGCTCAGACCTTGTCTGAGCGAAGACAATAGAAAGTTTAACAACAGATTAATTTCGCTCTGGTTAACGACAGACGAACGAAAATGTTGTGCGTTTCGAAGCTCATCCCCCAGTGGGTGAATGACTTGGATGATACCAGATCCTACTTCTCTTTGTTTACTTATGAAACCAAGACGTCGGAGCAATAGAAGCATATTCTGCATATCATTCTGAAGCGTCAACTCATTGCCGTACCTCTAAAGAATGTCGTCCAGGTAGGCCGACGTTATCGCAGACGACTGAGCTCGGAAATAAGTCATTACCGAGTTCGTCATTCGAGTGAAAGCCCAGGGGGCTAGATTCAGACCGAAGCACATTGCTCGGAACTGATACACGACTCCTATGATGAGGAAGCGAAGATACTTTCTGAACGCCTGATGTACCATGACGTGAAGGTACGCATCTTGAGATCTATGCATGTAGCATAGTCGTACACCCGAAAACTCGCTCTGACCGATCGGATGGACTCCATATATAGACTTGGAGCCACGATCAGCTTGTTTATCCAGCTAAGAATAATAAGTGAACTAAACAAGCCCTCTGGTTTTTGGAACCAGAAAAGGATGGTTGTAGAAACCTGGAAATTCTTGGATTTCTACGAACTCTATCACAATCATTCCAGAAGAGACTGGACTTCTGATGGAAGCGAGCCTCTTTCCTGCTGACTTGACGGAAGCTGAGTCCATCTTGGACTCCGAGTTAACGGATGATTTCGTTTGAAGGACAATTTAGTCCTTTCGAAATCACCCCCTCAAATCCAAGGGACGTCCATAATCTATTCCCAGTTAATTGAGAAACTCGACAGTCTTCCGTTAACTAGTACACAATAGAGGTTAAAACCATTACCTCCTGGTCCTGCGAGGCTTGCAGAAGGAGAAGCCATGTCCTTCACGGCCCGCACCTCGCCCCGTCGACCTAGGGGCATCTGACCGGATGACTCAGCCAGAATTACGGCCCCTACCTGAGTCACTACCCTGACGGTCTCTAGAATAAGACAGAGGACGCATAGGAACCTCTATAGGAACTTCCTTTGGACGTATTCATCCCAGAAGTGCCTGTCCTACTCTTCTCTGCTGAATCCGACTATATGGAAGCGGATTTGAATAGCAGAGAGTCTGAAGCTTTCTTAGTTATCTGATCACAGACTGCGGAGAGCTTGCCGTCAAAGAAAACTCTCCGGAGACCGGAGCGACTCTGAGAGAGTTTTTTCACCTTACTATCCACACGCGTGGATGTAGCCAGGGCCGCGTCACGTTTAACCAACTCCATATTGCCACTAAAAGGATGGAGTTTTACGTGAGGCCCTTGAAAGAACTCTTAAGGAGGTTGTACATCCTAGAATTCTTTTTCCTTTGAGACGTTATGATAACGTTCTGGTAAGGTGATACAATGATATGTCTAAGCTGACCCTGCTAGACGATATTGTCGTTTCCAACATCGTGGTTGGAATTGACATAGACGACAGTATAAACAATACTAGGTTCTGACCTGGCCGTCTAGACGCAGAGAACTCTCAGAATGCTCTGTCTTGCCGTTTCAAAATATTCCTTGAATTGATGAAAGGCAGATGTAGAGCATTTGCCGATAAGAAACCTGATCTGCCCATTTAGGTAGCAAGTTATATAAATATAGCGTCATTCAACAGATCAAATGTCCGTGAGACATATCTGGACTATGTCGGAAACTGATCGATGATGTCCCTAAACCGATTAAGAATTCTGTGTCCAGTGGCACTATCAGTCTCTTATCCAGCAACACAGCATTTTGGTCTGGAGGAACAACGTCAGATGATAATGCCGGATGTACTCTATGGCAATTAAGTTGTTCCGAAAGGGAATATACAACTCATCTGTATCCCTTTCGCCATCCTGTCGGACCACTTGTAATTCTTGGTCATCTGTGCCTGAACCTGCAGCAGAACGTACCAACCCAGCTTCGTCGGAATATTCCTGATCCGACAGAGTTACTGTTGGTTGTTGGGATGCTGCGATAATTTGTGCTATCTGCGATAGCATGTCCATAACAGAGGCCTGTGGAGCTGCGGTCTTACAGGATTTAGCTGCTGGAAGCTCCCTGGACGTTAACTCCTGCATGCTTCTTATATGCGAATGTCCGGAGTATGAAGACCTCGTATCCTTGGCTACCGGATTGCATGACCTGATCACCATAGAATCCCTGGTCAGCGATGTTGATTGAAAATCAGAAGTCATGTAGCCAAGGTGCAGTCGCGTGTGCTGCTGTGAGGATGAGGAAGCCGAAAGAGCAGTCTCTCCGGACTGTCTATATAACGGAGCGTCCCGGGCGGTGGACGTATGCTCCGACTGAGGAACGTTTTGTACCACAACATCTGGGCCCAGATGTTGTAGTACGAGAGAGGGATCTCTCTCACTCGCAGCCCAGATGGACCTGGATGAGCTAGGAACCGGACTAATAGGCTTCCTCCGTACCATCCTCGTATCCGTCGTCACTGGGTGTGCACATTGTATTTTATAGAGCTCGCATCACCCAAATCTCCTTCCTGGACCGCAACGGAGGAACCCGGGTGCTGAGCCATTCAGTGAATGGTCACGACACCGGGCGAGCTAGCGGACGCCAACGCCGTCGATCCTATTTGGGACCTCTTAGGCAATTGACGTATCTGCATGAGCACTTTTACCCCTAGCTCTTCATTTGACTGTGACGACGGAAGCACACTTACGAAGACATCACGGTAACATCATCTTGTTTATGTTACTCAATGAGACCTGTGGAGCCGCGGTCCTACGTAACTATCCGCTGGAAGCTCCAGGGATGTTCTTTCCTGCATTTATATAATATGCGAACGTCCCAACTGGAAAGGCCTCATGTCCCTGGCTAGCAGATGGAGTGACCTGGTCGACGTGTCGTCCGTGATCAGCGAAGCAGGAGCACCACGGACATTCAATCCTGCAATATATAATATGCGAACGTCCCCTGGAATCTGTGGTCACGTAGCCAAGGTGTGGTCGTGTGTGTGACATGAGGATGAGGAAGCTAATATAACAGCCGTGTCGGACTGTGTATGGAACGGAGCGTCCCGAGCAGGAGGAGTGGATGTAAGCTCTGACTAACGAACAAACAAACATACAACAACATCGTGGCGCAGATGTTGTTGTAAGAGAGAGGGGGCCTCTCTCGCTCGAGGTCCGGGTGGACCTGGACGAGCTTGCTACCGGAATGACAGGCTTCCTCCGTACCATCCTCGGATCCGTCGTTGCTGGGTGTGCACATTCGATGTTTTATAGAGCTCGCATCACCCAATCTGCTTCCCTGGACCACAACGGACGAACCCGGATGCCGATCCATTCGACACCGGGCGGACTAGAGGACAATCAATTGCTTTCGATCCTACTAGGGAACTCTTCAGCAATTGTCGTAATACCTTGAGCACTTTCCGCTAGCTCTAATATTGCAACGACGGAGACACACTTGTTGAAGACATCACGGAAACATCACTCTGAAGTCTGAAAAAGAAATTGATAATATAGAGTGACCCTATGGAAAGGACCGTAATGGACCCCTCACTGCTAACAAAATATCGTGACACATGTCTCCAACGTTGTCATATCCATCAACACACACAGAGTAAGAATTAGAGCGACTACAATGACTATAAGAAACACAATGAACCTGAGAATTAGAGGAAGATATCCTCGCATTACAATTGAAGAATATTTTTTCAACATAAAAAAATATAGTCATACTACTCACACTAACCCTTGAAATAAATATACATAATATATTATAATCCATTATAACATTTCAAAAGAAAATAATTTCCCCCCCAAAATTTTTTTTTTTTAAATTTTCAGAAGAGCCCAAGTTCCCAATGGGAACAATGAGCCCAAATGGATCCAAAAAAAGCCAAAAAAAATCATTTCAAAAAATTAATGTAACACTTACGGACAATATTAATGTATCTTACTATGAACTGTACTAAGCAGAGGACAAGTAATCACTATAAGAAGTAACCTTTGTCAACATGGACAGAAAGTGTAAACAAATCGGAAACATAACTCCAGGCACTGATAAACCTGGCCCGAAATCAGTTACCAATTTAAACACTATCTGATGCAAAACAGAGACTTCCAGAGAAGAAACTGCAGAACATCAGATGGTAGATGCAGACCAAAATGCCAAACCACCCAAGGGTGAGGACATAAACATGGGGAAAACAACAGAAAATAATTCTGTTTCCCAGCCAAAACTTCCAAGAAATTTAAAAAAATAAGCCAAAAGCATGGGAGAATAGCTAGGGGGAATAAAGGAAAGGGAGAGAGGAAACACTGATTAAGCAGTGGAACATTCATAGCAAGAATGACCACAACAAGGTCATGCCTCGAAAATAGGTAACATGAATAATTTTCGTAAAATAATTATAAGTTACAGCCCTGAACATTTGTTTCCACTGTTTTTTCCTTTCCTCCTTCTATTTCCTCCTGATATCCACCATTTCTCTCCTAATTATGCATCTGGCATCCTTAAAACTGAGATTTACAAGCACAAATAACAGTGAAGTGTAACTGTATTGAGGGCCAAACAAAGAATGAAAATTGCGCCAATTTCGAGACCTCCTTGACACTGTGCATGCGCAGTGGAGTAAAAGTATGGAGGACCATATAGGACATGTAATTTTCGGTTCTAGATGCAAATTTTGGGAATTTGGGGGTAAAATTTGCGTTTGGCCCTGATTCTGTATCACTATAGTATGACAAACTATTTACAGGTGCATTCAAATTCACATAATTACCTGTTATAGACTCAGAGACTACTTTACTCCGAGCTGGAATGGGGGTGCTCGAACAGCGGTTTTAATTTTTTATTGAATTCATATTTCCATTCCATTCTACTGGCCCTGGGGATGCTTCATACCAAATAACAGTTCTCTGTTCCGTGTGGTTTGGGAAATATGGGTTTGTGAATTTTTTTCTGTTTTTAGCCCCAGGAGTTGCCACAGGGGTGTGAAAAATTTGTTTGGGGGATCAATCAATTACTCAGGACTCACTTATACTACATGCAAATTTGGTTGAAATTGGCCCACCGGTTTTTGAAATACAAATTTTGGGCCCAAGGAGACCTCAAATATTGATCTACCAATGCCAAAGAATGTTCCATACCAAATATCAAGGCATTCCCTCTAGTGGTTCGGGAGAAGATTTTTTAATTTTTTTATGCTTTTGGGACATTAAGCAGCATCTGAATATTGCAGCTGCTTCATCTGAACAAAACAGAAAGGATATACTCCATAGATGATCTATGCAATACAAGTTTGAATTTGGCCTTGTGCTTGTGAAGAAGAAGTCAAGTTTGGAAAAAGTTAACGGATGATGGATGGTGGATGCCAAATGATGGCAAAAGCTCCCACTGACTTGCCTTTTTCATTCTAATAACATAACTATTTTTTTGAGTTATGGATGCTTTATTAACGAGTCAATGCACGTTTGTTAATACTTGGTGTTTTATGAGGTAAACTTATTTAAAAATATTATAAATAATTGCCGGTTTCAATTCACTCTTCACAATGCGACAAGTGATAAGTGTAGACAAGGCGAGGTTACCGAAGGTCAACTTGGTTGTAGTTCCACTGTAGGTGAAAATTTTCAACTACTGAAATCCTATTGCTGGGGTGTTCACCACGGTTGGTGTGTAAAGCTAAAATTTATGTCATAGGCTTTTTATATATAGTAGTATAGGTAATCATGGTATAAATTACCTTACTTCCTCTATATTTACTTCTGAAATGAGCAGACTGTCACTTTTCTCCAAGTCTCCTCTTGCCCCCTACCACCCTTCTCCCATTCCATTTCTTCATGATGCTCCAATGAATCCTAACCTATGGTACTGATATTTTAGATATTCTGAAAGAGCATGTTCCAGGGGCACTGTTACTTCTAAGCTACAAAGTGGCATTTCCTATCCCCATCTTTCTTAACCTTTTACCTAACCTAGCAGCCAAAAATGCAGACCTTTGGATCACTCTAATTTGGGCACAACAATAAATATGGATGAGGCCTGCATGGTTGGAGAAAAGCACCAGTATTTTCTTCTTGGCGTCTGTTTTAGATCCCCATCTTAAAATGATAGTTTACAACCCCTTGTTATAGGTCTTCACCATTATCACTGGTTCCCACCACCCGATGACGTAAGTTTACTCGGCTAACTTGAGAAGTGTCAAGCCAAAGGCCTATTTGAATGTAAGCTAAATTACACATGGCGTTTACGGAAAAATGCCACAAACATAAATATAATAGATCTCAAGCTTTAAGTGCATGATCATATAGAATATTTGCCACAGAAAAGCAATCCGTGTTGACAGTGTCGTAGCCTGAGAGAACCACTGAGCAATGGCAAGCAACTGTCAGCTCTCCAACATACTAACATCACACAAGCAGGGTTAGCATTGGTTGAATTAGGGAAGATAGGTGACCATTAACGTGCAGTATGCCTTAGTACACAATGCCACTGTGCCCCCACGTAGGCAACAGGGGTAAAGTGTCTTGTCCAAGGACACACTGCAGCTGCCGCAGGTGGGATTCAAGCCAAGAACATCACGGCTTGCAGCCTGCATATCTACCAACTGAGCAACTGTGCCCCCCCCCCCAATAAAA
Organism: Pictodentalium vernedei; assembly: GCA_031216915.1. Classification (NCBI taxonomy): domain Eukaryota; kingdom Metazoa; phylum Mollusca; class Scaphopoda; order Dentaliida; family Dentaliidae; genus Pictodentalium; species Pictodentalium vernedei. Next base: position 475,763,099 of record CM062296.1, read on the forward strand.
CCATATAAATATGAATATCATTAGAAGCAGCTCATTAACCACCTGTGATAACTACTTTGTGTCCTTGGGCGAGATACTTCACCCCCATTGCCCATGTGGGTGCCGGAGGAATTGTGTACTAAGGCATACTGCAAGCCAGTGGTGCACCTATCTTCAACAACTGCCAACCCTGCTTGTGGGGAGTTGGTAAGTTGGAGGCCTGACAGTTGCTCGCCATTGCTCAGTGGTTTTCTCTGGGTACTCCAACTTCCTCCACCCGTAAAACTGTCATGATTAGCCATTGTGAATAAATGTAACCTTAAACACCAATAAATAAAAAAATAAATAATGGTTTTATTAAAAAAATTTTTTTTTTAAAATATTGTGTTAGGTAAAGGATTAATATTCAACCAAACACAAAGAAAACAGAACTTTACCTGTAGAGTTTTGTGCAATCTGGAATATCATCAGCTTCATCATCTTCAACAAAATCGTCATCTAATGGTTCATCAAGTTTTTCATAAAAGGGATGCTGAAATAATGAAATATGATGTTCAAAGTCACACAAGAGTTGGTTAAAAGATTGATAATTTCGAATAATATACCTATCACTGGTGGTGGGGGACTCAGTATGTAGAGGTGAAGGTTGCAAGCCAAGAAATCCTCAGTTCGAATCCCATCTGCGGCAACCATGTTGTGTCCTTGGGCAAGACACTTCATCCCCATTGTCCCCGTGGGGACATGGAGATGCTGTGAACTGAGGTGTACTGAACGTCGATGGAGCACCTGTCTTCAACTAATGCTAACCCTGCTTGAGTGGAGCTAGAATGTTGGGCAGCTGACAGTTGCTCACCATTGCCCAGTGGTTCTCACCAAGTTCTCTGGCTTCTTTCACCTGTAAAACTGTCATGGTCATGATCGGATTTTGTGCAAAAATATGTGACCTAAAATACCAATAAATAATAAATAACCTATCACTAGGGTTTCTGTTGGGGAGGCAGAAGGTCCACATTGGCCTCATTGCCTAAACCAAGTTTTTTCCTATTACATAGTTACTTCTTATAACAAGGCTGGTTTTTAATTTAGTAGTGGCTATTGTTTTCTGGGTACGCACAGAGAAATTGTAGGATGATGAATACGTCTTCACGAGGGCAATGTTTTGCTGCTGCAAAACATTGCCTGTGGGAAGACGTATTAATACCCAGTGGTTCTGCAAAAGGAAGCTCAAAATTTGCTGAAATTGTAGCCAAGGAAGTACACTGAAAGATGACTTATTCTGTAAGATCAGCAGTTACAAGCTCTCAAGAGTAGTGAGGCATCTGTTGATACGCAATTTGAAAATGCCACTCATGTGAGAGAACTGAGTCATCCTGAACACATTCCATAATAGTACTCTATTTTGTGAGCCATGGTAATGAAGATGTTCTTGCGTTTTCACCTCTGGAAAGGTCTCATAATTTTTGATATAGCAGAAAAATTGCTATCATTGGCACATGCGAGCTATGCTTAATTGAACAGAATTTCAGGTTGAACACTTGAGTTTATTTTAACTTGGAATTTCCAATATTTATAATCATTACTACTGACCCAGACTAGCTGAAAATCTAGAGGTGTAATGGTCTCTGGATGGGCCTATCAATGCCTCCTGCCACAATTATTGGCATACTGCTAAAATAATATATATAAAATGGGTACAATGGTACTGAAATGGACATCAGAGAAAATCTCAAGACAAAATCAGACCAAGCAGCAAATTATTCTGAGAAATGTGACAGGCAAAATGAAAATGTCTGAATTTGAAGGAATCCAAATATCCTAATCCAAATAGCAAGAAAATCAAGATTTAAGACACGCAGAAAGCAATTTTAGTTTTATTACTTGTGAAATATAGATTTTATTCACGACATTCATCTGAATATGGTGTTTTCAGTCAATATTGTTTGAATTTTAATCAATCTAATTTTCGCTCCATGTCCTTTGATTGCCTGAAATCAGGCAATTGAGAGAAAATTCTCATGCCTGGACTCAGTCATAAAGGGACATAACTGTGGCAAAAATAGTCCGACTGGAACTATAATCGCAGGTTCACAGGTCCCCATGGTGTTGAACATGCATCCAAGTATTAAAGGGATTGGCTATAAGCATTGGGGAAAATCTCCAGACAAACTCAAGTCTTTGGATAGATGTATGAATCGATGGATGGACAGATGGATGGATGGCCGGCGGGATTAAAAGGAATGGATAACACAAAAGTCTACACCTAATACTAACAAATCAGCTACTGACAGATGAAAAGACTGAAAACAGATAACAGAAACCTGTTCTGAAATTACCTGGATTTCCTTTATCTTAGACACCTAACCTAAAAAGCTACACTTATGGATATCAAGTATGAATTCGTCATAAACATAAAATGATTCTCTTAATAATACTATTAGTTAGAAAACTGCTCCAATTCCAAGCCTTAGCACAGATTGTGGTACAGCAAAAACAAAAATGAAACAGAAGGTTCATAACACTCTCTAATTCAGAGAAATTAAACCCTAAACCCTAAAACTGGTAACCCAGCTCACACTACCCCAAATACAAAACAAAGAAGACATTATAATACCCCAGACATGTACTGTTAGATTAGTTGTGAAACCTGTGTACACCACTGAAGATGACCTAACAGATCTTAGATAATTAATGTTGTTAAGGTGACTGAATACCTCACAGGAGGGGAGGGAGCACTTCCTGTCTGGGCCAGGGATAGGTATGATAAATACGAAAATTAACAAATTTCCCTTATTTATCCACCATACTACTGGCCCAGACATGCTGAATGGAAGACAAGAGGCCCAAGGGGCCTGCAGGTGCTCACCTGACATGGTAGCCTAAATATCAACCCAGAGAATTGAATTCAACAAGTTGCATCTGCTCCTCCTAAGAAAAGCTTATACAAATATCCAAAGATTCTGACCAGTGGATCTAAAAAAAAAAAGAAGATTTTTAAAGAATATTCCTCATATTGAACTCAGTTATAATTCAGGCTCCCACAGGGAGCCCATATATGAACCCAGGGACTTGGCATTAACAAACTTGAATCTCACCCCCTAAGGATGCTGCACACCAAATATCAAAACATTCCGACTGCTGGATCTGAAGAAGAAGATTTTTAAAGAAAATTCCTCATTTTGAACTAAGTTAGAATTGAAGCTCCCACAGTGAGTCCAAATATGGACCTAGTAGCATGCTTTGAACAAACTTGAATCTTACCCCCCTAAGGATGCTGCATATCAAATATCAAAACATTCCAACTGCTGGATCTGAAGACGATTTTTAAAGAAAATTCCTCATTTTGTTATAATTCGGGCTACCACAGTGAGCCCAAATATGAACCCAGGGACTTAGCTTGAACAAACTTGAATCTCACCCCCCTAAGCATGGTGCATACCCAATATCAAAAGATTCTGCCTGCTGGATCTTGAGAAGATTTTCAAAGAAATTTGCCTGAAATCCACCAAGTTCGAATTCGAGCTTCTATAGTGAGCCCAAATATGAATCTAGGGAGCCGATTTGAACAAACTTGAATCAGATCCACCCCACAATGTTGCATACCAAATATCAAAAGATTCTGCCTGCTGAATCTGGAGAAGATTTATTTATTATTTATTGGTGTTTAAGGTCACATATTTCTGCACAATGGCTAATCATGACCATGACAGTTTTACAGGTGGAGGAAGCCGGAGTACCCGGAGAGAACCACCGAGCAACGGCGAGCAACTGTCAGCTCCCCAACATACTGACTCCACACAAGCAGGGTTAGCATTGGTTGAAGACAGGTGCACCATCGACGTGCAGTACGCCTTAGTACACAGCGCCACCGTGCCCGCATGTGGGCAATGGGGGTGAAGTGTCTTGCCCAAGGACACAACGCGGTTGCCGCAGGTGGGATTCGAACCGAGGACCTCTCGGCTTGGAGCCTGCACCTCTACTTACTGAGCCACTGCGCCCCCATCTGGAGAAGAAGATTTTTTAAGAAATCTGCCTGAAATGCACTAAGTTCGAATTCGGGCTTCTATAGTAAGCCCAAATATGAATCCAGGGGGGCCGATTTGAACAAACTTGAATCAGATCCACCCCACAAAGTTGCATACCAAATATCAAAAGATTCTGCCTGCTGGATCTGGAGAAGAAGATTTTTTAAGAAATTTGCCTGAAATGCACTAAGTTTGAATTTGAGCTTCTATAGTGAGCCCAAATATAAACCCAGGGGGCCGATTTGAAAAAAATTGAATCAGATCCATCCCACAATGTTGCATGCCAAATATCAAAAGATTCTGCCTGCTCGATCTGGAGAAGAAGATTTTTTAAGAAATTAGCCTGAAATGCACTAAGTTCGAATTCGGGCTTCTATAGTGAGCCCAAATATGATTCCAGGGAGTCGATTTGAACAAACTTCAATCAGATCCACCCCACAATGTTGCATACCAAATATCAAAAGATTCTGCCTGCTGGATCTGGAGAAGAAGATTTTTTAAGAAATTTGCCTGAAATACACGAAGTTCAAAATCGGGCTCCTATACTGAGCCAAAATATGAACCCAGGGGGCCGATTTGAACAAACTTGAATCAGATCCACCCTACAATGTTGCATACCAAATATCAAAAGATTCTGCCTGCTGGATCTGGAGAAGAAGATTTTTTAATCTTTTTCCCATTGCCTACAGTGTTAAAAAGTGCTGACTCAGCACTTTTTCAAAGTCCTGAAAAAAAGTACTTTGTGATCAAACCGATACGTTTTTTTTTAACCATTCTATTCTACTGGATAAAAGTAAGCTTTGTACAAAATAAGAATTCTCTGTGCCATGTAGTTTTGGAAATATGGCAGTTTTAAGGTTTTTCCTATTTTTAGCTCCCGAGGTTCCCACGGGGCAATGAGAAAATGTTTTTTTGCATCAATCATCTACTTGTGACCCATTATCATCTCATATCAAATTTGGTTCAAATCGACCTCACGGTTCTGAAAACAGTAATTTTAGGCATGGCCAAAATTTTTGCCCCTCCCATAACGAAGGCAAAAAATGCCCGACAAACTTCTCTTGAACAAATTTGATTCTAAACCTCAAGAGAACTCTGTACCACATATCAAGTCTCTGCTACTGGTGGTTCATTAGAAGATTTTCAAAAAATTTGGCCATTTTTTCCCCACACCTCTGCTCAATATGAGTCGAAACCTATTTTGGATAAAAATCAAAATGCGCCTATATAACCACTACTGACATGAAATTTAATTAAAATGTGGCCAGTGGTTTAGGAGAAAGAGGCTCAAACACCACCTTCACGACCGACAACAGACGATGGACGAAAAGTGATCAGAAAAGCTCACCCTGACTTTCAGTCAGGTGAGCTAATAATAGGATGGATGGCCAATACAGGACTGAAAGGAAGAAACAATAAACAAACAGTAGGAATCCTTAATAGCTTGCTAGGGATAAGATAAGGATTTATTCACATCCAAGAAAAATAGATGAATATCATTGTTGCATGCAATAGCTATAAGGATATCTGAATCAAGTTCTGGAGTAATACTAAGTGCCTCTTATAAGACCATAGCATATCCCAAATGCTATATTTTAGGTTAAGGGGACCAAAAATTAATGTGCCCAGAGGTAAAATGAGATGATTTATATCAAGATTACAATAATCTTCTTTCCCAGCATTGTCCAATATTCTCAGCAAATATTACTTCAAACAAGATGATGATACCGGTCAATAAGAACCAAGCTAGAATTATTCCCCTTGCTGGTTTATTTGAAGCAACAGTTTAGTAATATGAAAATCTTTCACCATTTTTGCCAAACACATTGGAAAACTGATGTGACCATGCACAGTGGAGTAATTTGTGCAGAGTTTTTGTATAATGGGGAATTAGAGATGTCAGTGAGTAAGGAATAGGTGCATGAATAGAAGAAATAAACAGAAGGGCATTCGCATTTGAACTGTCATTTTTTTATCGAACAAGATCGATTTAGGTGGAGGGATAATACTGAATGAAAAGCCAAAGGCTTCGAGTTGAATATTATTCCTCTGCCAAAATAGATAGTGTGCAGTAAAAAATGGCAGTAAAAAATGACGCGTATGCTGTTCTATATTTATTGCACACCTAGAGTTCACTAACAAAAAAAGCATTAATCAATTTTTGGTGGAGGGATATTCAACTTGAAGCCTTTGGCTTCTTGTTCAAAATTATCCCTCCACCGAAATTATCAAGTGCAGTAAAAAATGATAGTTTGAACACATATGCTGTTCTGTATTTATTGCATGCCTACAGTTTACTAAAACAAATATTAAAAACACAAATTCTTGCCAAAAATAACCCCCCAAAAAAATGAAAGTGTCAATCACACTGTGGCTTAACTTGTGTGTTGTGTTTGATGAAAAGGATAATGTTCAATATTTATGAAAGGATTATGAAATAAGACAAGAATTGTGATAATTGGGAATATGTTAAGTCCTGTTCCCTGTATGCTATGTTTTTAATAAAAATAATATGAGGTGTACACTGTACTAAAAAGCTGAGGGGTGGATAAATATGACTTCACAGTTAACATGTCAACTAAAGTTACCAAGTTACAGTGAAATTATTCCAAAACGAGTAATCCTGATAAGTTACATTGAAATCTCTTCATAAATATGGCCTGCAGACTGTGCGAAAGGTTTTCTGGCTTCAGGCCTGTGTAGCCATGACGGTTGACCGATTACAACTAAAAGGGGATGTCCTCATCTCCACATTATACTGAGTCATTCTACTAAGTTACAATGAAATCCCTTCACAAATACGACCTGTAGTCTGTACTAAAGTTTTTCGGGTTTTTGGCTCGGGAAGTCATCATGATTGAATGATCGTGACCAAAAAGGGGATTTTGTCATCTGGGCTTCATCTGGAGTGATCCTACAAAGCTACAATGAAATCCCTTCATAAATATGACCTGTAGACTGTGCTCAAGGCTTTCGGGCTTCGGAACACTGAACCAGTCAGTTGACCAATCATGACCAAAAGGGGATGTCATCATCTAGGCATTGTATGGAGTGAACCTAACAAGTTACAATGAAATCCTTACATAAATACGACCTATAGACTATGCTAAAGGTTTTTGGGCTCGAGCAGCCATCAAGGCTGAATGATCGCGACCAAAAGGGGAAGTTCTCATCTAGACATTACTTGGAGTCATCATACCAAGTTACAATGAAATCCCTTCAAAAATATGACCTGTAGACTGTGCTATAGGTTTTTTGGGCTTCGTGCCCCTGTAGCTGGCACAGTTGCCAAATCACGTCCAAAAGGGGACATTCTCATCTAGATATTATATGAAGTCAACATACCTACCAAGTTACAATGAAATCCCTTCATAAATATGACCAGTAGACTGTGCTAAAAGTTTTTGGGCTTTGGGCTCGAGCAGCCATCATGGTTGAATGATCACAACCAAAAGGGGACATTCTCATCTTGGCATCATTTGGAGTGATCCTACAAAGTTACAATGAAATCCCTTCATAAATATGACCTGTAGACTGTGCTCAAGGTGTTCGGGCCTCGGGCCCGTGAAGCGTTACAGTTGACCAATCATGACCAAAAGGGGATGTCATCATCTAGGCATTATATGGAGTCAACCTACCAAGTTACAATGAAATCCCTTCATAAATATGACCTGTAGACTGTGCTAAAGGTTTTTGGGATTTGGGTTCAGGCAGGCATCATGGCTGACAGTCGCAACCAAAAGGGGACATTCTCATCTGGGCATCATCTGAAGTGATTTTACAAAGTTACAATGAAATCCCTTCATAAATATGAACTGTAGAATGTGCTCAAGGCTTTTGAGCTTCGGGCCCCTGTAGCCGTCAAAGTTGACCAATCACGACCAAAAGGGATGTCATCATCTAGGCATTATATTGAGTCAACCTAACAAGTTACAATGAGATCCTTCCATAAATATGACCTATACACTATGCTAAAGCTTTTTGGGCTTGGGCAGCCATCAAGGAATGATCGCAACCAAAAGGGAACATTCTCATCTAGACATTATTTGGAGTCATCCTACCAAGCTACAATGAAATCCCTTCATAAATGTGACCTGTAGACTGTGCTAAAGGTTTTCGGGCTTTGGGCCCTGTAGCCATCACAGTTGCCCAATCGTATCCAAAAGGGGATGATCTCATCTAAACATTATATGAAGTCAACCAACCAGGTTACAATGAAATCCCTTCATAAATATGACCTGTAGAGTGTGCTAAAGGTTTTCGGGCTTCAGGCTTGGGCAGCCATCATGGGTGAATGATCACAACCAAAAGGGGACATTCTCATCTGGGCATCGTCTGAAGTGTTCTTATGAAGTTACAATGAAATCCCTTCATAAATATGACCTGCAGACTGTGCTCAAGGTTTTTGGGTTTTGGGCCCCTGTAGCCATCACAGTTGACCAATCACGACCAAAAGGAGATGTCATCATCTAGGCATTATATGGAGTCAACCTAACAAGTTACAATGAAATCCTTCCACAAATATGACCTACAGACTATGCTAAAGGTTTTTGGGCTCGGGCAGCCATCAAGGCTGAATGATCACGACCCAAAAGGGAATGTTCTCATCTAGACATTATTTGGAGTCATCCTACCAAGTTACAAAGAAATCCCTTCATAAATATGGCCTGTAGACTGTGCTCAAGGTTTTCGGGCTTCGGGTCCCTGTAGCCGTCACAGTTGCCCAATCACGTCCAAAAGGGGATGTTCTCATCTAGACATTATATGAAGCCAACCTACCAAGTTACAATGAAATCCCTTCACAAATATGACCTGTTGACTGTGCTAAAGGTTTTCAGGCTTCGGGCTCGGGCAGCCATAATGGTTGAATGATCATAACCAAAAGGGGACATTCTCATCTGGGCATCAACTTGAGTAATCCTATGAAGTTACAATGAAATCTCTTCATAAATATGACCTGCAGACTGTGCTCAAGGTTTTCGGGCTTCGGGAACCTGTAACCGTCCAGTTGACCAATCACTACCAAAAGGAAATTTCATCATCTAGGCCTTATATGAAGTCAACCTACCAAGTTACAATGAAATCCCTCCATAAATATGATCTGTAGACTGTGATGAAGGTTTCAGGTTTTGGGCTCAGGCAGTCGTCATGGTTGACAGATTGCGACCAAGTGGGGAAGTTCTCATGTAGACATCATGCGGAGTCATCCTACCAAGTTACAATGAAATCCCTCTATATTAAATATGACCTGCAGACTATGCTAAAAGTTTTTGGGTTTCGGGCATGGGCAGACATCACGGTTGACAAATCATGATCAAAAGGGGAAGTTCTCATCTAGGTATTATATAGAGGCATCCTACCAAGTTACAATGAAATCCCTTCATAAATACGACCTGTAGACTGTGCTAATGGATTTTGGGTTTTGGGCTCAGGCAGCCATTCCGGTTGACTGATTACGACCAAATGGGGATGTTCTCATCTAGACATGACCCCAAACCTGCATATGAAATTTTGTGATGATCAGACAAGAACTACGGGTGTAGCCTGTGCTAAAGGAAAATGTGAACAGACTCACAGATTCACAGACTCACAGAGTAAGAGACTTCCGCAAGTGTGATGGCAATAGCTTATCTTGACCTTGTCAAGTCAAGCTAACGAGGCCCCACAGGGCATGAAGCGCTCATCTTGAACAGAACACAATGCAAACAGAGTCCAAGAATGAATCCACATTGAGCAATCCATCTCCATAGGATACACTGTCAATCCTTGAGCCCCTCAGGAGTGACGAAAATAATCTTGGGCATCATGCCTTTCCTTCCGTTGATCATAATGTAACACGTAGAGCTCCCCTATGAAGCCCCTTGATACAACCTATGTGGACTAATCTTACACACCTCTAGAGTGTACTGAATACAAAATTTCTAATTCTTCAGCTATATGGCCAATTCCGGCTCCCATAGGGAGCTTAAAAATTAACCCAGGCTCTCGATTTGAACAAAGTTGAATCTGACTTCCCTAGAGATGCTGTATACCAAATATGAAAGCATTCTGACTAGTGGATCAGAAGAAGAAAATTTTTGAAGAAATTCTCTCATACTGTACTAAGTTAAATTTCAGGTTCCTATATGGAGCCCAAATATTAACCCAGGCACTCAAATTGAACAAACTTGAATTTGACCCCCCCCCCCCCCCCCACCCACCTCCCCCCAGAGAGCTGTTGTATATCAAATATGAAAGCATTCTGACTGGTGGATCTGATGAAAAACATTTTTCAAGAAATTTCCTCATATTGTACTAAGTTAAAATTTGGGCTACCATAGCGAGCCCAAATATATACCCAGGGATCCAATTTGAACAAACTTTAATCTGCCCCCCTCCCCGAGATGTTGCATACCAAATATGAAAGCATTCTGACTGGTGGATCCAAAGAAGATTTTTAAACATTATCCCCCATATTGAACCAAGTTAAAATTTTGGTTTCCATAGGAAGCCCAAATATTAACCTAGGGACTTGGTTTAAACAATATTGAATCTGACCCGCGTAACAATGATGTATACCTAACATTAAAAGATTCTGACTGGTGGTTCTGAAGAAGAAGATTTTTAAAGAATATTCTGCACATTACCTTATGTTAAAAATTCGGCTCATGTATCGAGTCCAAATATGAATCAATTGGCTTTATTTTAACAAACTTGTATCTAACCCCCCTATGAATGCTGTATACCAAATATCAAAAGATTCTGATGATTGGTTCTGGAGAAAACATTTTTTTCAATGCCCCACTACAGAACACCCCAACAGAACCGATGGCAATTTTGTTTTTACCATTTAATTCTACTGATGCTAAAGATGCTTCATACCAAGTAACAGCTCTCTGTTCTGTGTGGTTTGGGAAATATGGGTGTTTTGAAATATTTCTATTTTTAGCTCACAGGGTTCCCCTGGGGATACGAGATTTTTTTTTTTACATGTGTCAAGTACTTATGACCCAATATCACATACCAAATTTGGTTCAAATCGGGTCATCGATTCAGATTAGAGTAATTTTGGGCGGGGCCAAAAATCTTACCCCTCCCATTACAAAGCCGAATATTGCTTCACGGAATTTGTTTGAACAAACTTGATTCTACACCTCAAAAGACAACTCCATAACAAATATCAAGTCATTGCACCAACTGGTTCATGAGAAGAAGATTTTAAAAATATTTTGGAGCATTTTCCCCCACTCCCTCTCTATGGGGCTGGGCATGTTGAGTTGAACAACTAGAACTATCACTGAAGGTGATTAATACCCCCGCTTTGGGTTTTTAGAGGAATGCACTTCTGATCATGTAGGCGAAGGCCATAAGGAAATGTATACATAAAGATCATTTTTTGTTGTTGAAATTTGTATTTGCATGTGGCCTTCCACAGAACAGCACTGAATACTTAAAGAGCCCACACATATATGGTTTACATTTGGAAAAACACATTTACAATGTGTAACATGTATTCAAAAACGGTTCATTAATGTAGGAGGAGTTGCACACACAAGAATCCCATTTGAAAACCCATAATAAATCCAAGTTAAAGGGAGATAACCTGGTTAAAATTGTCGCAGATCAAAAATTTGGGAATATGCGTATGTTCACTTAGTTGTGATAATGTTTGAAAGGTTTCGTCAAAATTGATTGATAAATGTAGGAGGAGTTGCACGCACAAGAATTTCATGTAGAAACCCATAATAAATCTAAGTTAAAGGGAGATAACCTAGTTAAAATTGCCACAGCTCTAAAATTTTTGGAATATGCGCATGTTTACTTAGTAGTGATGATGTCTGTAAACTTTTGTCCAAATTGATTGATAAATGTAGGAGGAGTTGCGCACACAAGAATTTCATGCAGAAACCCATATTAAATCAAAGTTCAAGAGAGATAACCTGGTTAAAATTGTCGCAGATCAAAAAGTTTGGAATATGCACATGTTCACTTAGTAGGGATGATGTTTGAAAGGTTTCATCAAAATCGGTTCATTAATGTAGGAGGAGTTGCGCACACAAGAATTTGTTCGAACGGAAAGACATAATAAATCTAAGTCAAAGGGAGATAACCTGGTTAAAATTGTCGCAGATCAAAAATCTTGGAATATGCGCATGTTCACTTAGTAGTGATGATGTCTGAAAAGTTTTGTCCAAATTGACTGATAAATGTAGGAGGAGTTGCACGCACAAGAATTTCATGTAGAAACCCATAATAAATCTAAGTTAAAGGGAGATAACCTAGTTAAAATTGCCACAGCTCAAAAATTTTGGAATATGCACATGTTCACTTAGTAGTGATGATGTCTGTAAACTTTCGTCCAAATTGATTGATAAATGTAGGAGGAGTTGCGCACACAAGAATTTCATGCCGAAACCCATATTAAATCAAAGTTCAAGAGAGATAACCTGGTTAAAATTGTCGCAGATCAAAAAGTTTGGAATATGCACATGTTCACTTAGTAGAGATGATGTTTGAAAGGTTTCATCAAAATCGGTTCATTAATGTAGGAGGAGTTGCGCACACAAGAATTTGTTTGAACAGAAAGACATAATAAATCTAAGTCAAAGGGAGATAACCTGGTTAAAATTGTCACAGATCAAAAATCTTGGAATATGCGCATGTTCACTTAGTAGTGATGATGTCTGAAAAGTTTTGTCCAAATTGATTGATAAATGTAGGAGGAGTTGCGCACACAAGAATTTCATGTAGAAACCCATATTAAATCAAAGTTCAAGAGAGATAACCTGGTTAAAATTGTCGCAGATTAAAAAGTTTGGAATATGCACATGTTCACTTAGTAGAGATGATGTTTGAAAGGTTTCATCAAAATCGGTTCATTAATGTAGGAGGAGTTGCGCACACAAGAATTTGTTCGGATGGAAAGACACAATAAATCTAAGTCAAAGGGAGAAAACCTGGTTAAAATTGTCGCAGATCAAAAATCTTGGAATATGCGCATGTTCACTTAGTAGTGATGATGTCTGAAAAGTTTTGTCCAAATTGATTGATAAATGTAGGAGGAGCTGCACACACAAGAATTTCATGTCCGGAAAGACGTACGGATGGACGGACAGACGGATGGACGGACGGACGGACGGACGGACGGACGTACAGGGCGATTCCTATATAGCCCCCACTTCTTCGAAGCGGGGGTATAAAAATGCAATGCCCCTTCAGGACCATTACTCACATAAACTTTCACTTGACTTGGCCCAGTGGTTTTGGAGAAGACCAAAACATGATGTTGATGGACGACAGACGAAGAGCGATGAGACTAGCTCAGCTTGACTTTGTCAAGATGAGCTAAAATGAAATAGTTAAATAGTCTGCAAATGTGATCCATACTGTTCAAGGACAATACAAAATAAGAGGCCCCAGGGGGCCTGAGAGCGCTCACCTGACAAGGTAGACTAAATATCAACCCAGGGAATTGATTTCAACAAGTTGCATCTGGCCCTCCTAAGAAAGGCTTACACTAAATATCCAAAGATTCTGACTGGTGGATCTAAAAGGATGCTGCACACCAAATATCAAAACATTCTGACTGCTGGATTTGAAGAAGAAGATTTTTAAAGAAAATTCCTCATTTTGAACTAAGTTATCATTCGGGCTTCCACAGTGAGGCCAAATATTAACCCAGGAACTTGGCTTGAAAAAACGTGAATCTCAACCCCTAAGGATATTGCATGCCAAATATCAAAACATTCCGACTGCTGAATCGAAAGAAGATTTTTAAAGAAAAATTCCTCATGTTGAACCAAGTTATAATTCAGGCTTCCACAGGGAGCCCAAATATGAACTTTAACAAACTTGAATCTCCGACCCCCCCCCACCCCACCCCCAAGAATGCTGCACACCAAATATCAAAACATTCCGACTGCTGTATCTGAAGAAGATTTTTTAAGAAAATTTCTCATTCTGAACTAAGTTACAATTCGAGCTCCCACAGTGAGCACAAATATGGACCTAGGGACATGGCTTAAACAAACCTGAATCTCAACCCCCTAAGGATGCTGCATAACAAATATCAAAACATTCCGACTGCTGAATCTGAAGAAGAAGATTTTTAAAGAAAATTCCTCAGTTTGAACTAAGTTATAATTCGGGCTCCCACAGTGAGCCCAAATATGAACCCAGGGATTTGGCTTGAACAAACTTGAATCTCACACCCCTAAGCATGCTGCATACCCAATATCAAAAGATTGTGCCTGCTGGATCTCTAGAAGAAGATTTTTAAAGAAATTTGCCTGAAATGTACTAAGTTGAAATTCGGGCTCCTATACTGAGCCCAAATATGAACCCAGGGGGCCGAGTTGTACAAGCATGAATCAGATCCACCCCACAATGTTGCATACCAAATATCAAAAGATTCTGCCTGCTGGATCTGGAGAAGAAGATTTTTTAAGAAATTTGCCTGAAATGCACTAAGTTCCAATTCGGGCTTCTATAATGAGCCCAAATATGAATCCAGGGGGCCGATTTGAACAAATTTGAATCTGACCCCCCTAGAGATGATGTATACCAAATAGGAAAGAATTCTGCCTGGTAGATCTGAAGAAGAAGATTTTTTTGAATTTTGGAAAGACATTCATGGGTGCTATCAGAGTTATGCCCCTTGTGGTGCCCCCTGTGGGTGCGGCAAGTTTATTTGTACAAGTTTGAATTGACATATGATCGGGAACATGCACACCAAATTTGGTTCAATTTGATCCAGTGGTTTGTGAGGAGTAGTCAATAATTTAAAGTTCACAACGGACGACAACGGACAGCAAGTGATAAGTTAAGCTCCCTTCGGTGAGCTAAAAATTATTTTTCGCTTCGTTGGTTTTTGCAGAAAAAGCATGTATTTTATGAAAATAAAAGTATTGATATGCAAGAAAGAGAGTTGTACATAAAATTCAATGCAAGGTAGTTCAGCTATCTGAACATTGCCTCTTACCTGAAAGGGGAAAGCCAAGACTTTTTGGATGGACGAACTTTGGAAAAAAAGGAAACTCTAAACTTTGCGAAAAGAATGAGAAACCAGAACACTTTGAAATGAATGAGAAACCAGAACACTGTCAAAAAACTATAAAAAAAACAAACAACATTTTGTTCTCATTTGGTTGGATTTAATGAAGGAGGCTGGTACGAAGTTCCCTTGGGCTGATATCTTAGCTGTTATGAAATTAACCCTTTACCCAATGTAGATGATATCAAAATTTATTATTTTAAATATCATTTTTTGAAATTTTTCAAAAAATTTCAACAAAACCATATCATGTGACCCCTTGATGGAACGAGGTCGTTCCAACGAGGGGTCACATGATATGGTTTTGTTGAAATGTTTTGAAAAATAATATTTTTTCAACTGCAGAATTGGCATATTACATGGTCGGATGCGGCCGATTTGTTGAGTGAAGGGTTAACCATAAAATAACCTCTTATTAAAAACAGTTGCAAATTCAAGTAAATACTGCAAGGCAGCATCTGTTTTTGAATAACTCGCAACCTGAAAAATATTTCCCTAAAATTTCCCATAAAATCAAACTATGGTTAGATAGGCCTTGATTTGATAAAGTTAAAATAATGTAGCCCACTGTCAAGAAAATATTGATAGGCTATTAAACAAGAGGCCCCATGGGGCCTTAATCGCTCACCTGATAAAGTGGTTCAAAGAAGAAGATCACATTCAATTAGTCATGGCTCATCAACACTACAGAGGAATGAAGTCGTGAAATTATCCACAACTCTAGTGTCCATGTTAAGATGATTATTATCCTAGGACTTCCTGACTGCTTCCAATTCTATCAGCTGTAGATCAGTACTGCCAAACTTCCAAGGGTTATTATGTCACTGCAGTTTGAAATGCAAAATTTTATGGAAACAAGTACATAGAATGTCGACTTGTCAAGTGTGAGAAGTTGCTAACGTGATCTGTAATTTCGTTGGAGGGGGAGGAGGGGGGGGGGGGGGGGGCATGGAGCTGGCGTTCTGAAAAATCTGCGAGGGTGAAAAATCCCCCTCGCCAGACTGCTTTACAATAAAGTGACGCTAATATATACCAAGCATACTCACGCCTTGATCCGCCCATATTCCATTTTTAAAAGTTCCCTTTAAATGTCCATGCTAGTCAACAGCCGTTTGAAAACTTTATCAAGAGTTTCTGGCACATACAGAACAATTGCGCACGTGCTCTCCTGATAAGTCATCAACCATTCATTGCATGCTGATTACCTCAAAACAATAACTCTCGCCATAGTATCGAATTTCAGGCACACTGCCCACACATTCCAATGACATCAAACGGAATCATAGAGACAACGTTATCAGGATAAAACACATGCCGACTTCACTGATGTTATAAGTTTTAACAACATCATAGCGAGTACTGCATGCATTTGAAACTGACAATTCGCGACGAGTGAGTGTGGCAATGTCTACGTAAGTCGGGGAATGTTTTTTACAGTATTAACACTTGAAATGCGGTAGTTCAAAGGTAACGGTTAATCGATCAAGGACTTTTTTGATCGATCATGCTGTTGATCGTCGGTTAATCGATTAACCGGTTAATCGTTTCAGCTATAAACTTGTCTCCTTATAACAGTGTTGGTGTTCCGGTAGAGTGCTGAAGGTCCAAATTTGGCTTCACTTGGGCATTCATATACAGCAACTTACTGGAAAACTATTCTGTTAATGTGCTTCTAATTATGCTAAGAGTGAAATTATACACTCTTATTTAATTTGCTTTGTTGTGATTTATGGGATAGTGCCTATAGGCACTCTCCCATAAATTGCAACAAGGCAAATTAATAACATATCCTGATAGACCAAAATAATTCAGCACTCTACTAGTACCAGTTAAAACAAACTACTGTCACTACTATTAGATGGCAATAGATGTATACATTGATTGCCCAATATTGCTGTTCAAACTGGCTGACAGTGGCAGAGAGGTGATACTATTTACCTAAAAGCTTGAAATCCTCTGACTAGTTGACTGTACAATTGAGAGTCGACTACTGGCTTGCCCAGAGTCGACATCGACTAGTCGACTAATCGTTTGAGTACTGGTTTCAGCAGACTGCCTGATTATTGTTTTGAGAATTAAAAGCAACAACAGCGGAATGTCGATGGAAATTTACGTCTCGTTGTGTGTATCAAATGAATAAAATCCCCACTCGGTTGAAAATACCACACATAAGTAATTCACTAATCGAAAACAATTGATATAAAACCCATTTTCGCATTCAGACATCGGCTATATCTCCCGGTGATAGCACCGGGGGAAACTGTCACTGATTTCACTGTACTGAATATGAATGTAGTGGGCAGCCACAATGTTCAGATAGCTGAACTATGGCACTGGACTTACGATCTGTGACTCTTTTTAATTTTTCAATTTTCAAAGAAAGATAAGTTTTAAGGCGCCATCAAACAAAACATCTGTGCTACAAAACTCCATATTTCCCCCGTAGATTTCTTGATTAAAACTGCCTGTGTTTAAGTTCTTTTCTCGATACTCTCCCTGTGAACTTTTCCAAGGACTACAGCAGAAAAAATTTTAAATTTGTGGCTGATTTCATGGAACAAAGTTGAATTTAAAATTGTGTATTTATCCAAAACAAGTTTTGTTGGATGACGCCTTAATTTTGTCTCGAAGAAGTGCGACGTTTCGGCCTTTTTGTCTCGGGTGTTTCGAGGAGGCGAAACGTCCCATGTTGAAACGTCTAAAGCCTAGTAAAGCCTAAAGGCCGAAACGTCTCAGAAACGTATGGACGTTGGACGCAAAACGATAAAGCTGTTTTCTGTTGTCTTCAGAATCATTTGTCGTTTTCATCCGTCTGTTGAACAAAACCAAGCATTTTCATCATGTTCCACGCGATTGAAGTTCTGGACGAGAAACAAAGCAAATAAAGTGATCGCAGATCAATTGTTAACATGATGTTACCTTTTTCTCTAAAACACAATAACATGTGATACTCGATTTCATAAGAGCTAACGAAGAGGTACACTCGATTGATGATTTAGAACAGGTGTCGCTAAAAAGCACCTACTGCAAACCACACATATCTGGCTTTATGATTTAGAACAGGTGTCACTAAAAAGCGCATAGTACAAACCACAAATATCCGACGCATGTCAGGTATTACAACCCATGTTCCAAAAGCACAAAATGAGAATCTGAAAAATTCTGAATAGCGAATTTTTGGTTGAAGCCCTAGGCTTGCTCATGTTAGTTATTTGTCTACAATTTTGAAGCACAAAACCATACACCAGTCAAACTAAGTCTCTCCATTTGTTTGACCAACTATTCCTCAAGGTGCCCAGGCAATTCTGTCAAACTTGCACGTTGTCTGAATGGTTGACCCAGATTGTCCTTCTGTTGTATTTGCCTATAATTTTGAAACATGAAACCATTTACCATACTTCAGTTATTCTTTTCTCAATGGTGCTTAGGTTGATCTCCACAAAACTTGCAGAGTGGAATTGCCTTTGGGGGTGTCTGCCCATAATTTTGAAACACAAAACCATTTACCATACTCCATCTCCATTTGCTGACAGGAAATTCTTATTTCTGTACCAACAACAACCTCTTCCAATGAGGTAAACCATGGTCACCCTCATTCCGCCCTGTTGACCAAGGTACTTAAACCCAGACCCCTTTATAAATCTCCCCCACTATTTTTGATTTTTTTTTTTTGTACAGCTCTATTCGGCTGGTCATGAGGAAGCTTAGTGCTTAAAAAAATGTTCTGAGCCGTGCAATTTTTGAGATATGGCCATTTTTATTTTTTTTACTTTACTGTTTCTGGAGAAGATTTTTAAAGGTTTTTGCACCTTTCCGCCCCTTCTGGGGTCCCCATTGGGCATGGTAACTTTAGTCACACAATTTCTAAATGACACATGCTAAGGAAGATGCCAACCAAATTTGGTTCAATTTGGACCAGTGATTTAGGAGGAGAAGTTGTTTGAAAAGTGTTCACGACGACGAACGACGACGGACAACGGAAGGAAAGTGATAAAGTTGAGCTCCCTTCAGTGAGCTAAAAATAGCAATTTAGGGGTGGGCCGTTAGCTAATCAGAAGCTGTGGCAGCCATGTTGGATGGTGGGCGGACATACCGAACACAATTCTGAAAGAGGACCACCCACTGGTTAACCTCAGCAAATTTTATTCAAATTGATCCAGCAGTTCTGAAGAAGAAGATTTTAATGTGTTTTCCTAATCACCAGCCATGGCAGCCATGTTAGATGGGCGACAGAGATTTCAAACACAATTCTTTGAGTGTTCCACCTAATGATCAATCTCAGAAAATTTTATATGGCCCAGTGGTTTGGGAGGAGATGATTGTTGACGCGAGAAAAAGATTTTTTAAAGTTTTTCCATCACCTTCAGTGTTAAAAAGTGCCGAGTCAGCACTTTTTCAGAGTCCCGAAAAAGTACCTAAGAAAAAAACCGTTAGCGATTTTTTTCTACCATTCCTTTCCATTGGTCATAAGCAAGCTGCAGAGCAAATAAAAAGTTTCTGAGCCGTGCAGTTTTGGAGATATGATCGATTTTAATTTTTTCTATTTTTAGCTCCTGGGGTTCCCACGGGGCTACGGGAAAATTTTCTTCAGCATAAATTAGATACTTATGACCCAATAAGTCCTCAAAAAAAATTTGGTTCAAATCGATCTCTTGATTCAAAAAATAGAAATTTAGGGGTGGAGCGTCAGCCAATCAGAAGCTGTGGCAGCCATGTTGGATAGCGGGCGGACAAACCGAACATAATTCTGAAAGAGGACCACCCACTGGTTATCTCCAGCAAATTTTATTCAAATTTATGCAGTGGTTCTGAAGAAGAAGATTTGAATGTGTTTTGCCAATCAGCAGCCAAGGCAGCCATATTAGATGGGCGACAGAGATTTCGAACACAATTCTTGGAGTGTTCCACCCAATGATCAAGCCCACAAAACTTTATTGAAATTGGCCCATTGGTTTTGAAGGAGATGATTGTTGACGTGAGAATAAGAGTTTTTAATGTTTTTGCATTACCTTCAGTGTTAAAAAGTGCCGAGTCAGCACTTTTTCAGAGTCCCGAAAAAGTACCTTAGAAAAAGACCGTTAGCGATTTTTTTCTACCATTCCTTTCCATTGGTCATAAGCAAGCTGCACAGTAAATAAAAAGTTTCTGAGCCGTGCAGTTTTGGGGATATGAGCGATTTTAATTTTTTCTATTTTTAGCTCCTGAGGTTCCCACGGGGATATGGGAAAAATTTTTTCAGCATAAATTAGATACTTATGACCCAATAAGTCCTCAAAAAAAATTTGGTTCAAATCGATCTCTTGATTCAAAAAATAGAAATTTAGGGGTGGAGCGTCAGCCAATCAGAAGCTGTGGCAGCCATGTTGGATGGTGGGCGGACAAACCAAACATAATTCTGAGAGAGGACCACCCACTGGTTATCCCCAACAAATTTTATTCAAATTGATCCAGCGGTTCTGAAGAAGAAAATTTTAATGTGTTTTGCCAATCAGCAGCCAAGGCAGCCATATTAGATGGGCGACGGAGATTTAGAACACAATTCTTCGAGTGTTCCACCTAATGATCAATCCCACAAAATTTTATTAAAATTGGCCAAGTGGTTTGGGAGGAGATGATTGTTGACGCGAGAATAAGAGTTTTTAATGTTTTTGCATTACCTTCAGTGTTAAAAAGTGCCGAGTCAGCACTTTTTCAGAGTCCCAAGAAAGTACCTTAGAAAAAAACCGTTAGCGATTTTTTTCTACCATTCCTTTCCATTGCTCATAAGCAAGCTGCACAGCAAATAAAAAGTTTCTGAGCCGTGCAGTTTTGGAGATATGAGCAATTTTAATTTTTTCTATTTTTAGCTCCTGAGGTTCCCATGGGGCTACGTGAAAATTTTTTTCAGCATATATTAGATACTTATGACCCAATAAGTTCTCAAAAAAAATTTGGTTCAAATCGATCTCTTGATTCAAAAAATAGAAATTTAGGGGTGGAGCGTCAGCCAATCAGAAGCTGTGGCAGCCATGTTGGATGGCGGGCGGACAAACCGAACACATTTCTGAGAGAGGACCACCCACTGGTTATCCTCAGCAAATTTTATTCAAATTGATCCAGCGGTTCTGAAGAAGAAGATTTTAATGTGTTTTTGCCAATCAGCAGCCATATTAGATGGGCGACGGAGATTTCGAACACAATTCTTCGAGTGTTCCACCCAATGATCAATCCCACAAAATTTTATTAAAATTGGCCTAGTGGTTTGGGAGGAGATGATTGTTGACGCCCAACGACGACGGACGACGACGACGGACGGAAAGTGATCAGTAAAGCTCATCCTGAGCTTTGCTCAGGTGAGCTAAAAACAATTCTTTTTTCTAAGGCACTACATCATTAAAAATTTTGCCTTATCACTTTTTTTCACCTGAAAAATCTCGTTGAATCTGTTATATATAGCTTGCGTATAATTAAATTTCCAGCTGCATAATGTGAAATTGTTACAGCTGAAGACATTGTTTTTCTTCCGCATAATACTGCAAAGAGTTGAATTTGTAATTGTGGATTAGCACAAGATAAAAAAAAAGTCCCTCTCCCTCTTCAAATAAACAGCTGCGCCATGAGCGCATGATATGCCCATTATTAATTACGAGAGGGAAGCACACAATATGAGTATACATGTGTACTTGTCAGGTTAATCATGAAAATTGCTCAAAGTCCGACATGTGGAAAATTGCCTATATTTTGACGAATAAAGTCCCATAACATTCATGTTCTCTATTAACATACAGTATAACCCTTTATACTAATTATTTTTAAAGTAAGCCAATAAATAAAGTTAGTCCAGAGAATTGAGACTCTTTATATACTTTAAAAGTGTCCGAGGATTGTATATTAACGCCCGTTTGACACTTTACATATACAATTGCTTCACACCGAGCTACTCTTTAAAAATATGACATGAATGAATTTTTAACATTAATATTACACTTTAAAACCATCCCGGAAACGACTCAGAATTACTGACTCCGGAGGAGAAATTCCCTTGCTTTTCACTATAAAGCAGGTGACCTAAGGGAACACCCTCCCCCCCTTCCCCTTGCCCTGGGTCAAATAGCCCAGAGCGAAGAGGGCAGCAGGACGGAGTCACTGCCGGAACAGAAAGCCTGCATAACTATAGTTGCAACTGTTTAGTGGACGACATTCTGAGCAACAGATAACAGACCTAAACAATGCAGGTCTCCAGAAATGGACTCAATATTTCTGAGATAAAAATTCGTGAATGTGGATGGCTGAGACCAATAAGCAGCCTTCATTAAATCTGTAATAGCCACACTATTTGCAAAAGCCCAAGATGTAGAAAGAGCTCTTACTTCATGAGCCGAAATCTTAAGCACAGACTGCTGAAAAGATAAATTTTCATAAGCAGTACGGATAGTTAATTGAATCCATCTAGCGATAGAATGGACCGAAATGTCCTTTCTATTAGGCATCAGAGACAGAAAGAAACGTCCCTTTCTGATAAACTGAGATCTCTGTTTATAAATACGTAAAGCTCTAACAGGACAGAGTAAAGGCCTACGCCCGTCTGAAGACGGCAGTGCCTTAATAACAATAGGTTCCGGATATTTATTAGGAGCCTGATTCTTAGCTAAAAATCCAACATTAGTAGTGAAGGTGATAGTGTTCCCGACACTACGATAGTGAGAATTGTCCACCGACAGTGCATGAAGCTCACTGACTCTTCTAGCAGAAGAGAAAGCTAAGAGAAAAGCTGTCTTATAAGATAAGAATTTGAAATCTACTGTCCCAAGAGGCTCAAATGGCTTTTCCTTTAGTTTAAGAAGAACCCAAGCTAAATTCCACTTAGGAATTAATCTAAGAGTTCTGGGTCTATTTATCGAGAAGTTTCTAACTAACTTAGATAAAGAGACAGTAGATCCAATTTGTAAACTATCGTGGTGTGCATAGGTATCAGATAACATAGACCTATAACCTCTAATAGTAACAGGCTGCAGTTTGATCTCGTCAAACAAGCATACTAGAAAGTTTGCAATGTCTGGTATGGAGGGATCAAAAATATCAACCGAATGATCCCTACACCAACGATGAAAAACCTTCCACTTAGCCGCATAATTTAGCAAAGAGGAGGTCCTCCTACAGTTAGAAATCGCGTCCACTGCTCGTCCTGTAAAGTGCTTGCCATGCAAGAAGGACCGCACAACGGAAAAACGTGAAGGTTGAGACCTTGCGGGTTGTGATGAAGTTGACGCAGTTTCCCCTGCGAAAGAAGATCCTCCCATGGAGGAAGCTTTCGCGGTAGGTCCCACAACAGACACCTGAGTAGATTTATCCACGGTCTCTGTGGAGACAGAGATGCTACCAACAGAATCTTGCATTGAGATTGTTTTATTTTTAGCAATACTTGCTGAATCAACGGCGCTGGAGGATATGCATATCCTATCATTCCGTCCCATGAGATCGATAGAGCGTCTACTGCAAATGCTCTTGGATCCGGGCACGGTGACACATACGTCTGCAACTGATTGTTGAGATGTGTTGCAAATAAGTCTATCATTGGCCGTTCCCATTGGTAGCAAATCTGATTGAACACTTGTTTGTTGAGAGTCCACTCCGACGGTAACAAGCGACCCTTCCGTGAAAGGGAGTCTGCTAGTACATTCAGACGACCCGGTATATGACGGACCGAAAGTAGAACTTGATGTTCTAGAGCAAACAGAAGGATTCTTTCCGTTAAATTGAATAACGGAACGGAATGAGTGCCTCCCTGGTTCCGTATATACGCCACTACTGTCGTATTGTCGGACAGGATTTGGACATGAGCTTTGTGAATAATGTCCATCCAATGACGTAACGCAAGCCAAATTGACATCATTTCCTTGATGTTTATGTGCTTGCTTAGGAACTGTGGATCCCAAAGACCCTGGCACCTCGAATCCGTTGGGATCAATGATGCACCCCAACCTGTTTGACTGGCATCCGTCATAATTGTAAAACCCGGATCCGGCAACTGCAGCGGAACTCCCTGAATTAAGCACTGAATGTTTGCCCAAGTCTGAATCTCTTGTTTCACTTGATCTGACAAACGAACGTCTATGTCGAGCGAATGAATCTTCACACTCCAATTCTGAGTCAAGAAAATTTGGAGAGGACGAGTGCGTAACCACCCCATCAGAATGAGATCCGCAGCGGCTCCGCACAGACCTATCAGTCTCATGAACTCCCTCGCTGTGACTTTGTCTGCATGAAGACAATAGTGAGCGTAACAACTTACTAATTTCGCTCTGGTTAACGGCAGACGAACGAGATTGTTGTGAGTCTCGAAGCTCATTCCCAGATGAGTGAATGACTTGGACGGCACCAGATCCGACTTCTCCTCGTTTATAACAAAACTGAGACGTCGGAGCAATAGAAGCAGATTCTGCACATCGTTCTGAAGCGTTAACTCGTTGCCGTACCTCTGAAGAATGTCGTCCAGGTAGGCCGACGTTACCGCAGACGAATGAGCTCGGAAATACATCATTACCGAGTTCATTACCCGAGTGAAAGCCCAGGGTGCTAGGTTCAATCCGAAGCACATCGCCCAGAATTGATACACCATTCCTAGGACTGCGAAGCGTAGATACTTTCTGAATGTCGGATGTACCATGACATGAAAGTACGCATCTTTGAGATCTATGCTTGTAGCATAATCGTTCACCCGAATACTCGCTCTGACCGATCAAATCGGCTCCATATAGAACTTCGGAGCGACGATCAGCTTGTTTATCCAGCTCAAATCTATGACTGGACGGAACGAGCCGTCTGGTTTCGGAACCAGAAACAGATGGCTGTAGAATCCCGGTGTTTCCTGGTCTTCTACGACCTCTACCGCATTCTTCATTAAAAGAGACTGCACCTCCGATAACAGAGCGTCTCTTTTCTGCGGATTTGACGGAAGTTGAGTCCATTTTGGACTTCGAGTTAATGGAGGCTTTCGTTTGAAGGATATTCTTAGACCTTCCGAAATCACCCCTCTCACCCAAGGGTCGTCCGTAATCGACGCCCACTCTTCTGAAAAACTCGACAACCTTCCGCCAACCGGAACACGATAGAGGTTGAAGCCATCACCTCCTGGACCTGCGAGGCCTGCGGGAGGAGAAACCACGTCCTCCACGACCTTGGGGCGTCCGACCGATTGTCCTGGCCCGAAGGACGTCCCGCACGTGAGTCGCTGCCTTGACGGTCTCTTGAATAAGACCAAGAGGACGCACCGGAACCTCTATAGGAACCTCTCTTGGGCGCATTAGACCCAGAAGTGCCTGTCTTACTCTTATCTGCCGTATCCGACTTTTTGGAAGCGGATTTAAACAGCAGAGAATCCAAAGCTTTCTTAGTAATTTTATCGTAGATTGCAGAAAGCTTGCCGTCGAAGAGAAGTTCTCCGGAGACCGAAGCGACTCTGAGAGAGTTCTTCACCTTACTATCCACGCATGTGGATGTAGCTAGGGCTGCGTCACGTCTAACCAACTACAGGTTTGCCACTGAAAGGGCGGAGTTATACGTGGAATAAGCTACTGCCCTTGAAAGAAGTCTTAAAGAGGATTGTATATCCTGGAATTCTTTCTCTTGAAGACGCAGTGATAACGCCTTTGTAAGGTGGTCTGCGTAAGATAAAGCGTCTAAACTGGCCCTGTTAGACATAATTGTCGTATCCAACACCGCGGTTGGAATGGACGTAGACGATGGTAATGACAATTCTAAGTCTTCCGCCTCATCGTCAAGACGCAGAGGAACTCTCGGAATACCCTGTCCTGCCGTATCGAATTTATTCCTTGCATTAATGAAAGGCAGGTTAAGAGCATTGGAGGACAAGAAACCAGCTTTGCCTGTTTTGGAAGCAAGCTTGAAGATAGCGTCGTTCAATAATTCAAATGTTCTTGTGACATTATTGGACTGAGACGGAAACTCAGGGACGATGTCTCTGAATCGCTCGAAGAATTCAGTGTCCAATGACGCTATCAGTCTCTTGTCCAGTACCGCAGCAGTCTGGCCTGACGGAACAACCTGAGGAAGGAAGTGCCGGATGAAATCCACGGCAGCTTTATGTTGTTCCGAAAGGGATAGCTCCAAGTCCTCCGTATCCATTTCGCCATCCGGTCGGACCTCATGATGCTCCCGGTCGTCCGCACCCGATGCTTCGGCGGAGCGTACCGACCCAGCGCTATCATATAGATCCCGATCCGACACCGATTCTGTCGATTACTGGGATGCTGCGATAATTTGTGCTATCTGAGCTAGCACGTCCGTCATCGAGGCCTGCGGAGTAGCGGTCTTTCGCTGCTTAGCCGCGGGAAGCTCCGCATCAACTGACTCCCGCATACTCTTCCTATGCGAACGTCCGGAGTCTACCGGCCTCGTGTCCCTGGCTACCGGATGGCGTGACCTGGTCGCCAAAGAATCCCTGATCGGCGAAGCTGGTAGAATATCCGTGGTCACGTAGCCAAGGTACGGTCGTGTGCGCTGGTGAGAGGATGAGGAAGCCTGAGCAGTCTCCGCGGACTGCCTATACAACGGAGCGTCCCGAGCGACGGACGTGTGCTCCACTTGCGACACATTTTGTACCACAACATCTCTTCCCAGATGTTGTTGTACGAGAGAGGGGCCTCTCTCGCTCGCGGCCCGGCTGGACCTGGACGAGCTAGGAACCGGACTAGAAGGCTTTCTCCGATCTCTCCTATTATCCGCCGTCACTGGGTGTGCACCTTGTATGTTTATAGTGCTTGCATCACCCAACATTTCCTCCTGGACCGTAACGGACGAACCCGGCTGCCGAACCATTCGGTGAATGGATGCTACACCGGGCGAGCTAGCGGACGACAGTGCCGTCGATCCTACTCGGGACCTCTTAGGCAACTGTCGTATCTCCATGAGCACTTTTGCCGCTAGCTCTGCTTTCAATTGTGACGACGGAAGCGCACTCTTGGAAGATAACATGGAAACATCACCCTGTTCTTGTTCCTCTGAAATAGAAACTGATAGACTAGAGTGACCCTGCGGAGAAAGGACCGGCATAGCCCTTTCTCCACTAACAACATACCGTGACACACGTTTCCAATGTTTGTCATCCCAATATTGACATATTGAACAGGAGTTAGTGCGAGTACACTGACTACAATTAATACAATGATCATGAAAGTCAGAGGAAGATTTCTTCCTATTACAATTTGAACAATGTCCTTTCATTGTGAAAAGACAACAACAAGTCCTAGTACTCGCACAAACCCCTAAACACAAAGATACATAATAACATGATCCATTAACATTGAAAAAAGCAATTGAAATTCAAAATAATTTTTGAAAAATATTTTTTCAGCGAAGCCCAAGTTTCTGAAAAGTAACGTTGAGCCCCAATGGATCCCAAGGGTAAGTGTGGTCAAAAATTTTAAAATTATTTTAAATAATTAATGCAACACTTACGGATAATAATAATGTATCTAGTAATGAGTAAACTACTCCAAAGGCAAAAAGCCCCCCTCAAAAGAGACTGTTGCCAATGTAAACAAGAAGTGTATAAACACCAGAAAACATGACTCCAGGCACTGACAATACTGGCCCGAAATCAGTTATCAACAATACACACTATCTGATGCAAAACAGAGACTTCCAGAGAAGAATCTGCAGAACATCAGATGGTAGATGCAGAACACAACGTCTAAACACCCATGGGTGAGAACGTAAACATGGGGAAAATAACAGAATTCATTCTATAACCAAGCTAATCCTCCCAAGAAATTTTAGTAGTAATCTTACTCAAAAATAAGCCAAAAGCATGGGAGAATAGCAAGGGGGGACTTACAGGATAAGGAGAGAGGAAACACTGAATAAGCAGTGCAACTTCATAGCAAGAATGACAACAACAGGCCCATGCCTTGAAAATAGGCAACTTAACATAATTTCATTACAAAATTTTAAGTTACAGCCCTGAATATTTTCTGTCACTCCTTTTTCCTCTCCTCCTTCTCAATCCTCCTTAGAATCACCATTTCTCCAATATTTATGTGTCTGGCATCATTTAAACTGAGATTTACAAGCACAAAGATCAGTGAGATGTTAACTGATGAAGGGCCAAACAAAGAATGATAATTGGCGCCAATTTCGGAACGTCCTTGACACTGCGCATGCGCAGTAAGGGCAAAGTATGGAGGTCCTTCAGGACATGATTTCTTTTGGTTTTAGATGCAAATTTTGGGGATTGGGGGCAAAATTTGTGTTTGGCCCTAGATTTTTAAGAGTTAGCACCAGCTATGTCTGGGTCATTGGTACAGTATAAAAATATCACAAAAATTGCTCAAAGTGTTTTCGAGTTATTGTAAGACGTGTGGACAGACGGACGGACAGTGGTATACCATAATACGACCTGTTTTTTCAAAACGGGCGTATAAAAACTGATAAAATATTGTACAAGGAACAAAATATTTTCTTATAAGCCTAAGCGAACTTTTCCTATTTATTGGCATGCATTATTTTAACAAGAGCCAGAAACTTACCTCTGTTGGATAGCACAGTAGTAATTTTTCTCTCTTGTTCTCCATATGGACAGCAATTTGTTGGGGGGAAAGCATCAACACAGTTCAACAAGAATTTTCTTTTTCAAATTACATAAGCTCAGCACAAAGTGATCTGGGTTAAAACATACCTTTTTTAATCCTAAAGACCTTTTCTGACTTTAGGACCTCAGAAGAAATGCCATCATGAGGAGCTTCTGCAGAAAATTGACAAATTACCTCGGCAGTGGTTTCTAGCCAAGTCTTGGCTGTATTAGCCTGTGGCCAAGACTTGACTAGAAATCTCCAAGCCACTGAATGCATATGGGCTGTGGACTGGACTCTCATCTGGGCCCTTAAGGGTTGACCCTCTGCACTCTGATGTCAAAATACCAAAGTTTTTGGCAGCAAATTTTTTCCACAAAGCAGCTGAGAATTTAATAAATTATATCTTGTTTGACAGAGCTCATTGAGCTCTGTCAAACAAGATATAATTTGTAAAATTGTTCTTGCTAAATAAGCAAAATGGGTCGATGATGAAAATTTTGAAATACTGCTAGAGTGCTAGGAGTTAATTAATCAAATTTATCTCACCTCCTACATGATGAAATCTGAATGTCCTGGGTGAGATATCTGGATGGAAAGGATGTATCTCATCCATGAAAGTAACACTCCATCATGTCATGTAAACATGTACGTCATGAGTTCTGTAATGGTGCATTTCAGCATTTTTTCATCACTTCGATGCCGTAATCCTATCTTCATGGTAAGTGCCAGTCATTCTCCAGTATACACCTTTGGTATATTCTGAAATTTTTGTCACTCTTCTGTAAAATGTAGTTTGATGTTATCAATAATCGATTGTCTTCAGGTAGATCTGAAGGCAAATAGTCATTGTTCATTCCCAATTGAGGTCACATTGATATATTGATGGAAGAAAAATAGAGAATGGATTTCTACTCAGCTTAAATATCATGGAACTTGAGTGAGATTTTCCCATCTCATGTTCACATCAATAAGGCCCCCAAAAAGTAGATCTGTTTCTCGGGCCCTTTTTTTTGCAAAATTGCATATGGGCGTGCGTTTTTTAATTTAATTTTTTTTTATTTTTGTAATTATTTCTTTGCCATCAACAGTTCAGGTTTTTGGTTTGTTTTATGTTTTAGATCTCATAATCTACAGAATAGCATGGGTGGTGATGTATTTCGCCCCTTGAGTGCAAGAAGGCTATGGAATGCTAAAACATTACAGAGCCTCGTTGCACTCAAGGGACGAATTTATCAATTTTATTACCTTGGACATAAATCATTTAATTTTTTTTTTTAAGTTTGTATTGATTATGAAGAGTGATCATGCAGCAGCCAAAAGGGACATGTGAGACTCAGAGGGCCTGATAAACAGAGTTTTAACTTTTTTAGGTCTTCAGGATAATAATAATCTAAAATTGAATTGAAAGTGGATATTTACGAGATCTGATATGCTGTCTTGATCATATTGTTCAGATTTGGCACCACCGTGGTGCGATTCCAGTTCTTGTAAATATTGTGCGGCCTGCAAAAGAAAGAAATAGTCATCAGAAGATGTGAAATTTCCTCCAAATGGTAAAACATAGTGAATCCATTAATAATTTGAACCTGAACTACTAGAAAAAGCTGTCTTAAACTTTGACTCCATGTACAATTACACATCAAACTTTGGTGTTTTAAAACTACATGTTGAACAATTTCTTTGACATACTTCAGGGATTCTTTGAGGGAGTCAACAGGGACCGATATAGGGTCTTTTCCATAAGGCATTTGAGGCATGATTATTAATCCATCAAACAGAAATTTCATAATCTCAATCCCACTTCAAACAAATATTTAATTCACAACTGATATTGTGAAATGAGTGCTTACAAGCCTGCAGAAAACAAATATTTACCAACCTAATGAAGCATCTGAATTCAAGGGTAAGGCCACACAAAGTAGATCTTCTGTTTCTCAGGCCATTATTTGTGAAATTGCATGCGGGCGGGCGTTTTTTTATTTTATTTTTTATTTCAGTAATTTCTTCTTTGCCATCAAAAGTTCATGTTCTTGGTTCAAGTTTTATGTCTCATAATCTACAGAATAGCATGGGTGGCGGTGTATTTCATCCTTTGAGTGCAAGAAGGCTTTGCAATGCTAAAGCATTGCAAAGCCATCTTGCACTCAAGGGACAAATTCATCAATTTTTTTGACTTAGGTAAAATATCAGACATAAACCATTTAATTTTTATTTTTTTAAAGTTTAAATTGGTTATAAAAAGAAAGTATGCGGCAGCCAAAAGGACAATGCGGGAGGGCCTGAGAAACAGATTTTTTATTTTTTTAGGCCTAAACAACAGGTTCTTATTTAACCCTAAAATGCCTCATTCTGATTTTGATCACTTTTTTATTGCAGCATAACAGGTGCCCCATGGAGCTCTGTTAAACAAGATATAATAGAATAAATGTTAAGTTTATCCCTAGAATACCGGAAAATGACACGATCCCTGTTAATTGAATGCACCTGTTAATTGCATAATTTTAATTACAAAGTGGCTATTGAATTAACAGCTATTCACTGTATCACCCAACGAAAGGCCACGTAATGTATTTATAATGCAGAAATATCATGTATTTTCTGGTGTTTAAGGTCACATATTTCACATATTACAAATGTAAAAAATTTGGGCATATCACAAACAAATGCAGAGGAACTCTGACCTGCATGAAATGTGGTGGCAATCACTTAACTAAAGGGTGCAGGTCTGACTCCCCTTCTTGTCCAAATTGCAAGGGGAATCACACCAGTAATTACCACGGGTGTCCTCACTTTAAAAAAGTCAAAACAAACCTTGAACTAAAAAAAAGCTGAATTTCTAAAATCCCCAAAATGCCTCTTCTCCCCACACTATTTGCTCCTTAGTCACAGGCGCACTCTACTCAGTCCTCAATAAACATGTTAGAACTAATCTGTTTGACATCTGTCAAGATGTCAGCATCCCAGCTATTCAACACTCAAATATCTGAATCCTAAGTCAAAGCCGCTATCAATATTTACTAAAGCCACCGTTCGTGTCCATCCTAACACCGCGACTGAATATCAACCCCTATCATGAATAAATTACAAATAGCCATGTGGAACACTAGAAGCGTTAATAATAAAAAAAATCCAAATGAGCCGATATTTTTCGAAAATACAGACATAGTCTGTATCTGCAAGAGTTTGCTAAATCTCGACAAAAATTTCTCACTAAGTGGATTCAGCGTTATTAGAAGAGACTGACAGCTCACCAAAGGAGGCAGAGTTGCTCTTCTAATAAAGCAGAACATCAAAACCAAAACCATAAAAACTGATCACCTTGATGCTGAGGTGATTGCAACCGAAATCACAGTCGATAATAAAAACATCGCGATTGTTTGTTATTACAACGACCCAAGCAAGATTATTTCTGAC
The DNA here is from genome assembly GCA_031216915.1 of Pictodentalium vernedei. Lineage (NCBI taxonomy): Eukaryota > Metazoa > Mollusca > Scaphopoda > Dentaliida > Dentaliidae > Pictodentalium > Pictodentalium vernedei. Next base: position 475,795,117 of record CM062296.1, read on the forward strand.
ACCGTCTTTGAATTTTTTATGAGATAATACAAACACTGCATATTCCTGGGCGACTTCAATGCCAAACACCAATATTTGGGCTGAAAAAAACCCAGCCCCAACGGTGAAGCCCTCATCGAAATCACCAATAAACATAACCTACACGTGATTATGAGCGACAACTCAGCAACTTACATCAGCAACAACCTGCTATTCCCATCCGAAATCCTTGATCTAATAATCGCCAGTGACTCTCTGATAAATCACATCGACGACCACTGGGTCGGTGAAGATGACCTAGGCAGCGACCACCTCCCGGTCCATGCCTCACTCAAATTAGGCAATGGCCCCCTCAGGTACCCCCCACCCTCCGCAGGAACTTTATAAAAATTAACTAGAACCTCTACCGCGACATCATCGATGTCAAACTCCCAACAGCTCCCCATCAAATGCATGAACTTGAAGCCCAATGCACGGGCATAGAAAAGACCATCAACTCAACCCTAAATGAAATATGCTCAAACGAAGAAGTGCACCCCTGGAGAAGTACTATCTCGGGCGACACTTTCATTAATCAAAACCAAACGGCTCTTCGCGCTCTTAAAACCGAAACTAACCCCCCTAAGAAAAGCTGACCTCAAAAAAACATACAACCGTCTTCATGGCGAGGTTAAGAATGCCCTCCAAACTGAAAAACAAGCCAACTGGGAAATGGCAACAGCCAACCTAAATGGGGTCACGGATGCCAAAAAATTCTGGAACTCTTTCCAAACCCTAACTGGACAAAAAAAATAAAAGCCGTAAAGTTGCAGCCAAACCCCTTAGAAAGGAAGATGGCTCATACACGCGTATCGACAAAGACAAGGCTGACACTTTCGCCAACCTCCTCAGAAAAAACCCATCGCCCATATCAAGGCCCCGACAAAGATGACCTCATCATTAACGCCATCGACGACTTCATCAATGAACACCCTGATATCTACCGCGATCCCAAATTTGATACCGACCCAGAAGATGGGGATGACGATGACCTCGTCACTCCCATCATAAATGATGAAATCATTAATGTCATCAGAAAATGCAAAAATTCTTCATCACCTGGGGAAGATGAAGTCAGTTACAAAACTCTCAAACAGAGCTCAAACTCTTTAATTGATAAACTCAACAAGGTATTCAACTCATGCATCACCCATAGCTACTTTCCAAAATGCTGGAAAAGAGCCATCAGTGTCATGATACTGAAACCAGACAAAGACCTCTCCGACCTGGCAAGCTACCGCCCAATCATCCTCTTCAGTTGCATTGGCAAGGTATTCTGGAGAATCATTACCAATCGACTGAGGGGTCACCTTGAAGAAACCAATTTTTTCAATAAATAACAAAGAGCATATAGAAACAGTAAAGAAGGCATTGAACATGTCTACCATCTAGTCCACCAAATGAAAACCACGATCAACAACCAGCAAATTGGCGCGGCAGTCTTACCAGACGTTGAAAAAGCGTTTGATTCCGTGTGGCATGACGGAATGTGCCTCAAGCTATCCAAAATGAAACTCCCCATGAAACTACTTTAGACTACTCTCCTCCTTCCTCAACAACTGAGAAATAAAAGTCAGAGTAAATAGCGAAATGTCCGACAGCATACCCCTGGAAGCAGGCACCCCCCAAGGATCCATCCTTAGCCCCCCTCCTTTATATCACCTATGTCAATGATCTGAAAATCTCCGAAGATCACGTCCAAATCTCACAGTTTGCGGATGATAAAGGCCTCTGGGACTCTAACAACACCGCCAACTTTGTTAAAAAAACCCTCCAACGCGCCCTGGAAGACCTTGAGGTATGGTGTGCTAAATGGAGAATCAAGCTGAATGCCAGCAAAACCCAAAGAATCACGTTCACCTGCAAGATTAAGAATCACGGCTTCGACCTAAAATTAAAGGACAAAGTCCTCCATGAATGCACAGAGGCAAAATTCTATGGCATAACTATCGACCAAAACCTATCCTTCAATAAACACACCAGTGATATTGCCAGCAAAGTGACAAAATGAATTAATTTATTAATGAAAGTGTCAATGACACTGTAGCTCAACTTGTGCAATGTACATGTATAGTATGTGACAGAGCAATGACAAACATCTAGGTAATGACCTGATAACAAAGGTACATATAAAGTATTGTAACGGTCTGTACATAAATGCTGACCATAGCCTGTAATAAATGTATCGGTAAAGTACTGTAAAGGTGGGCAATTGTTAGATGCTGAACTAGAAAAGAAATCTTTGAGTCCTAGAATGGGTATGACTGAACCCAAAAATATTTGTTCTCACAGCACAGTGATAACAAAGGCACCCAGAAACACTTGTTCCTGTCCCAAGGTGATAACAAAGGTACCAAAGAAGTTTCGTGAAGATCGGTTCATAAATACAAATTATAGCCCGAGCTGTATTGACATGTGCACTTACTGTGTATAAGTAGCACTGAATAAATCAAAGTTCATCTAATTTGCATAATTTCTGAGAAAAAACCCGTATTATATGTGATGTATTCCATGTTACTAAACATTCATACAAAAATTTATTAAAATCAGAACTTTCATACAGAAGTTCTGTACAAAAAACTGATTGCACTAATTTTGGTACAAAATGGCTGCTGGTGGCCATCTTGAATTTTGGACCACACACAAAAACACTTGTTCTTGTCCCACGGTGATAACAAAGGTACCCAAGAAGTTTCGTAAAGATCGGTTCATAAATACGGCCTCTAGCCTGAGTCGTGTTGACGGCACGAGCCATATTGACATGGGCACTAATTGCATATAAGTAGCACCGAATAAATCAAAGTTTCTCTAATTCGCATAATATATGCACGAGAAAAAAAAACGTAATATATGTGATGTATTCCATGTTACTAAATATTCGTACAAAAATTTATCCATATCAGATCTTTCATATAAAAGTTCTGTACAAAAAACTTATTACACCTAATTTCGTTACAAAATGGCCACCAGTGGCCACCTTGAATTTCGGACCAGACCCTGAAACACCCGTTCTCATCCCATGGTGATAACAAAGATATCCAAGAAGTTTCATAAAGATCGGTTCATAAATACGGCCTCTAGCCCGAGCCGCATTGGCATTTGCAGTTACAGTGCTGAAAGTAACACTAAATAGATCAAAGTTAGTCTAATTGGGATAATTTATGCATGAGAAAAAACCCTGTATTATATGTGATGTATCTCATGGTACTAAACATTCACACAAAAAATTATTCAAATCAGCGCTTTCATGTGGAAGTTCTGTGCAAAAATCTGATTGCACCTAATTTTGTACAAAATGGCTGCGAGCGGGCATCTTGAATTTCAGACCGGACCCCAAAACACTCATTCTCGTCCCACGGTGATAACAAAGGTACCCAAGAAGTTTCGTAAGGATCGATTCATAAATACGGCCTCTAGCCCGATCCGTATTGGCATTTGCGCTTACAGAGCTGAGAGTAACACTAAGTAAATCAAAGTTAGTCTAATTTGCATAACTTAAGAACGAAAAGAAACCCCTTATTATATGTGATGTATCCCATGGTTCTAAACATTCATACAAAAAATTATTCAAATCAGAGGTTTCATATGGAAGTTCTGCGTAAAAATCTGATTGCTCTTAATTTTGTACAAAATGGCTGCCAGTGGCCATCTTGAATTTCAGACCAGACCCCAAAACATTGTTCTTGTCCCACGGTGATAACAAAGGTACCCATGAAGTTTTTCGTAAAGATCGGTTCATAAATACGGCCTCTAGCCCGAGCCGTGTTAATGGCGTGACGGACAGACGGACGACAGGCCATGACAATACCTCAAATTTGGCTAAAAATGATATGAGGAACATCCTGGGGAGCCAAGCAGACTACTCAACTTAAATTATACAAAGCCTTTATACGCCCTGTACTCGAGTATGGGGCTATCATCCTAACCGGCCTAAATCAAACAAATATGGGGAAACTCCAGAAAGTCCAAAAACTTAGGGTCGCCCTCCGTGCCCCATGGGAAACCCCCATCAAAACACTCCACGAAAGAGCCGACATCCCAATGATTAAAGAGTGCCTTCACTCCCTAGCAGCAAAATTCCACACCCGGCTGGCCGAGAGCCAACTGATATCTGATCTCAATGTCATCTGCGACAGTCATCAAAAACCTAAAAATTCAATCCCAGTACAATAAATAATGTAAAATCGAACTGCAGAAGGTGAATTAAAAGGAAGTAATAACAAACAGGAAAGCAACACCCCTGGGTGTGGTATTGTGTGTAAACCTGTTCTTCACTCTAAACAGAAATAAAAACAGGAAAGTAACACGCTCGGGTGTGGTATTGTGTGTAAACCAGTCCACATTCTTAAAACAAAACCACCCAAACTAGGACTTATAACTGAGGGCAAGACAGGAAAGTAACACCTCCAATTGTGGCTCTGTGTGTAAGCCTGTTCTTCGCTACCTCAAATTATCTAAAAATAGGCTGAATATAAAGCAGAGGCAAAACCTGTGAACCGACAATATTGGTAAAGGGAAGGTGAACTAACAGACAGTGATAATGGTGAAAGCTGTGACCTTCTACCAGGAAGGGCTGTCTTCACCAGCTCAACTAAAACACTAAAAATCAAACGTCTTAAAATATGAAATTCAGCAAGATCCAACACCCCTGAACCAACAATATTGGTAAAGGGAAGGTGAACCAACAGACAGTGATAACGGCGAAAGCTGTGACTTTCTACCAGGAAGGGCTGTCTTCACCAACTCAACTAAAACCACTAAAAACGGACCGGCAAAAAAATAATCAAAACTGGTGAGAGGAAAACGGTAAATCTCAAACTTTTTCATTATTCTTTATATATCAAACTAATTCTGCCTTCTTCTTTTAGCAGGTACGCAGAGATGCTTTCTTTTTAATGACCAGCACCCCAATAACTGCTATGGAAACTATAACCGTTATGGAAAACAGTAACCGCTATGGAGTCTATCCCTAGAAGTGGTCACCCAATTCAACGGAAGCGAGCGTTGGTCCTGCGCCCCACCTCTGCCCCTTTTTGTAAGCGACTGTAGAGCACACCTTTGACCCACCCAAATAGGTTACAATGCAGGCCTGCCCCCGAACCAGGAAAATTCGGGTCTTTCTTTGGGTGGTCCCCGAAATGGGCCGTTGTTGCTGTTGTCCTCCAGAACACATCCAACTGAACAACCAGAACTGATCAAAGAGCCTGAGGCAGACTCTACTTGCCAATGATGGCTTACCATCTAACCATCGCTCCTCGACTCAACCAGAAGTGGCAGATTATACCTGCCCAAAAAATGCTACAGGAATTTTAAAAGATATACAATAATTACTGTCATCTGAGCTGACATGATTGCAAGATAATAAAGAGAATTTACAATGTAACTTTGATTTTTCTAAACAATTTAACATGTGTCAAATATAATTAGATTACAGCTGAAGATATCAACCTACAGTTGCACTGGTTTTACAGTACAAGTCAAAATAAGTTGTGTAGGATAATCCTATAAGCTATGTATCTTTTCTCTTCCTACACTGATAAGACCAGAAGCTGACATCATTTTCTGGAAAGCTCTCACTGATAGCTTTTCCAGAAAAATGTCAGATTCTGATCTTGTCAGGGCAGAAGCTGCAGTCTACTTAGTTTATCTGCAGTTATGCTACAGCTTATTTTGACTTGTACTGTATACACAATATTTTGGGTTTTTTTTTTCCCCCAGTTCTCAGTGGAGAAAAAACGGGAACCAAACCTTACCAGATTCTCCAAAAACTAGTATTTTGCTGACAGTACCGATCTTTTGTGCAGACAGGAGGGGCACTGGGTTAAGCATTAGAATATAGCCTCTGGTGGCCACATACTTCCATCCTCTCATAGACCATTCCTGTGAAGTGTGGTTCACATCGGCTCAGTGGTTTCAGAGAAGAAGATGAAAATGTGATTTCCTATTGGGTTTCTATAGTAACAATAAGCCATAATTGTGGCCATGTTTACAAACCGATCAACATTAAATGAGGAGCGTTGGTAGAGGGGGTCCCAGTCATTACTTATGTGAAGTATCAAAACATTTGGCCCGGCAGTTTCAGAGGAGAAAATTTTTGAAAATCCACCTATCAGAATCAAAGACTGCCTCTGGCAGCCATGTTTTTCAACCATCGGGAACAAAATGAGGATCGTTTGTAGAGGACCTCCCATAGACCATCCCTGCCAGGTTTGGTTCATGTTGGCTCAGTAGTTCAGGAGAAGATGAAAATGCGATTTCCCATAGGGTTTCTATAGTAACTATAAGCCGCAATTGTGGCTATGTTTGCAACCCGATCAACATTAAATGAGGATCGTTGGTAGAGGGGGTCACAGTCATCGTTTATGTGAAGTATCAAAACATTTTGCCTGGCAGTTTCATAGGAGAACATTTTTGAAAATCGACCAATCAGAATCAAAGAATTCCTCTGGCGGCCATGTTTTTCAACCCACGGGAACAAAATGAGGATCATTTGTAGAGGACCTCCCATAGAATGTCCTTGCCAGGTTCGTTTTCAAGCCAGCTCAGTTTTTCCAGAGAAGAAGAGGAAAATGTGATTTCCCAAAGGGTTTCTACAGTAACTATAAGCCGCAACTGTGGCCATGTTTGTAACCCAATCAACATTAAATGAGGATTGTTGGTAGAGGGAGTCCCAGTCATCATTTATGTGAAGTTTCAAAACATTTGGCCTGGCAGTTTCAGAGGAGAAGATTTTTGAAAATCCACCAACCAGAATCAAAGAATGCCTCTGGGAGCCAGGTTTTTCATCGGACGCGAAACAAAATGAGGATCGTTTGTTGAGGACCTCCCATAGACCATTCCTGCCAAGTTTGGTTCACACTGGCTCAGCGGTTACAGAGAAGATGAAAATGTGAAAAGTTTACGGACGCCGGACGACGTCCATTGGACGACGGACAACAGACGCCAAGTGATGAGAAAAGCTCACATGGCCTTTTAGGCCAGGTGAGCTAAAAATAGAATAACCAGAGACTCAAGTGAGTCTGAAATGCTCACCTGGCTAAAATTATCAAAAAGGATGAGTGTATCAGTAAGTGATCAGCATCAAGAGCAATTTTTTGATTTGCTATGACACAACCATAGGCAACTTTTTTGGCCATTCATTTATGCTGGTCCTAGGAAAGCTTCCTAGCAAGCTCTGTTTTGTGAAGTACTAAAAAACAACAACCGAATGAAATTTTTGTTTTGCTTTCAACTACTGTGGTTCTCTCTAGGCAACCCCACCCACCAAAAAACAAAACAAGAGAATTGATTTGAACACACTTGAATTTGACAACTCTATAGATGTTACATACCAAATATTAATGGATTCTCACTGGTGGGCCTGAAGAAGAATTTTCAAGAAATTTTCCCATATTGCACCAAGTTAAATAATAAAAAGCCCAAATATTAACCCAGGACCTGATTTGAACAACCTTCATTCTAACCCTCCCAGAGGTGTTATACATCAAATATCAAAAGAATCTAACTGCTGGATTTGAAGGAGAGGATTTAAACAATAATTCCCCATACTGCACTAAGTAAATATTTGGGCTCTCTTGGGAAACCCAAATATTAACCCAAGAACTCAATTTGAACAAATTTGAACCTTACATCTCTAGAGATGTCACATACTAAATATGAAAGGATTCTCACTAGCAGGCCTGATTTTTTTTCACATATTGCACTAAGTTTAAATTTGGGCTCCAATAAAGAGCCCAAGTATTCATCCAGGGATCCCATTTGAACAAACTTGAATCTAACCTCCCTAAAGATGCTGTATACCAAATATCAAAAGAATCTAACAGGTGGATCTGAAGAAGAAGATTTTTAAAGATTATTCCTCATAATGCACCAAGTTAATATTTGGGCTCCCATAGGAAGCCCAAATATTAACCCAGTGGCAGACAACTCATGCAGTCATTAGCAATGTTATAACTGCTGCCGTAAACTAGGTGGGAAGTCGACGACTCATTTCAGTTGGGCAGATTTTATAATAATGATGGCGAAGGTTGCACGCTCAAACAACCCTATTCTATCATTTCTATGGAGTTTTCAGTTTTATAGCAGAATACAGCTTAGGCCTTCTCTGTGCAGTGCACATACACAGAAGAGCAGGGCATAATATTTAAGAGGAATGATTTTATCGTTCATCTGGCACTTATCTAAACAAGAGGCCCCAAGGGGCCTGAGGGCGCTCACCTGACATGGCAGCCTAAATATCAACGCAGAGAATTGATTTCAACAAGTTGCATCTGCTCCTCCTAAGAAAAGCTTATACCAAATATCCAAAGATTCTGACCAGTGGAGCTAAAAAAAAAAAGAAGATTTTTAAAGAATATTTCTCATATATGAACCCAGGGACTTGGCTTTAACAAACTTAAATCCCCCCCCCCCCCCCCCCCCCCCCCCCCCAAGGATGCTGCACACCAAATATCAAAACATTCCGACTGCTGGATCTGAAGAAGATTTTTAAAGAAAATTTCTCATTTTGAACTAAGTTATAATTCGGGCTACCACAGTGAGCCCAAATATGAACCTAGGGACTTAGCTTGAACAAACTTGAATCTCACCCCCCAAAGCATGGTGCATACCCAATATCAAAAGATTCTGCCTGCTGGATCTTGAGAAGAAGATTTTCAAAGAAATTTGCCTCGAATTCGAGCTTCTACAGTGAGCCCAAATATGAATCTAGGGAGCCGATTTGAACAAACTTGAATCAGATCCACCCCACAATGTTGCATACCAAATATCAAAAGATTCTGCCTGCTGAATCTGGAGAAGATTTTTTAAGAAATTTGCCTGAAATGCACTAAGTTCGAATTCGAGCTTTTATACTGAGCCCAAATATAAACCCAGGAAGACAATTTGAACAAACTTGAATCAGATCCACCCCACAATGTTGCATACCAAATATCAAAAGATTCTGCCTGCTGGATCTGGAGAAGATTTTTTAAGAAATTTGCTTGAAATGCACTAAATTCGAATTCGGGCTTCTATAGTGAGCCCAAATATGAATCCAGGGGGCCGATTTGAACAAACTTGAATCAGATCCACCCCACAATGTTGCATACCAAATATCAAAAGATTCTGCCTGCTGGATCTGGAGAAGAAATTTTTTAAGAAATTTGCCTCAAATGCACTAAGTTCGAATTCAAGCTTCTATACTGAACCCAAATATAAACCCAGGGGCCCGATTTGAACAAACTTGAATCAGATCCACCCCACAATGTTGCATACCAAATATCAAAAGATTCTGCCTGTTGGATCTGGAGGAGAAGATTTTTTAAGAAATTAGTCTGAAATGAACTAAGTTCGAATTCGGGCTTCTATAGTGAGCCCAAATATGAATCCAGGGAGCTGATTTGAACAAACTTGAATCAGATCCACCCCACCCCACAATGTTGCATACCAAATATCAAAAGATTCTGCCTGCTTGATCTGGAGAAGAAGATTTTTTAAGAAATTTGCCTGAAATGCACTAAGTTCGAATTCGGGCTTCTATAGTGAGCCCAAATATAAATCCAGGGAGCTGATTTGAACAAACTTCAATCAGATCCACCCCACAATGTTACATACCTAATATCAAAAGATTCTGCCTGCTGGATCTGGAGAAGAAGATTTTTTAAGAAATTTGCCTGAAATGCACTAAGTTCAAAATCGGGCTCCTATACTGAGCCCAAATATGAAGCTAGGGGGCCGATTTGAACAAACTTGAATCAGATCCACCCTACAATGTAGCATACCAAATATCAAAAGATTCTGCCTGCTGGATCTGGAGAAGAAGATTTTTTAATCTTTTTCCCATTGCCTACAGTGTTAAAAAGTGCTGACTCAGCACTTTTTCAAAAGTCCTGAAAAAAGAACCTTGTGATCAAGCCGATAGGGATTTTTTTTTAACCATTCTATTCTACTGGATAAAAGTAAGCTTTATACAAAATAAGAATTCTCTGTGCCGTGTAGTTTTGGAGATATGGCAGTTTTAAGGTTTTTCCTATTTTTAGTTCCCGAGGTTCCCACGGGGCAATGAGAAAATTTTTTTTTGCATCAGTCAACTACTTATGACCCATTATCATCTCATATCAAATTTGGTTCAAATCGACCTGATGGTTCTGAAAATAGAAATTTTAGGCGTGGCCAAAATTTTTGCCCCTCCCATAACGAAGGCAAATAATGCCCGACAAACTTCTCTTGAACAAAATTGATTCTAAACCTCAAAAGGACTCTGTATACCACATATCAAGGCTCTGCTACTGGTGGTTCATTAGAAGATTTTCAAAAAATTTGGCCATTGTTTCCCCACACCTCTGCTCAATATGAGCCGAAACCTATTTTGGATAAAAATCAAAATGCCCCTATATAACCACTACTTACATGAAATTTAATTAAAATGTGGCCCGTGGTTTAGGAGAAAGAGGCTCAAACACCACCTTCACGCAGGACGACGGACGACAGACGACGGACAACGGTCGAAGAGTGATAAGAAAAGCTCACCCTGACTTTCAGTCAGGTGAGCTAATAAAAAGGCAGATGAATGACAAATTGTTTGTCTGCATTTAAAATCAGTTCATCCAGAAATGGCCTCATATCTACCTTTCAAGGACCAGAGGGACAATGATCTAACTACCACGTTTTACAATGCTCAAACATTAAAGCATGGCAGCTGGCTCCTTCTCGCTCCCAGGCCTTGATTTAGAGTCTACATAACCCCTTGCCATCCCAGTCACTTAACTGCAGTATATGTGCGAGATATCTTCTAAAGGTATCTGATTTGGGAAAATTGTTCCTCTACACAGTAATGACACTTGATAGTAGTGAGATGAACGGAAAATAGGCTACCTCAAAATCGAAATTCCATGCCCTGGAAGAGAATAGTCAAGCCCACCATTCAATATTTCTGTGGTGCGTGATTGGACGGTGTGTGTGTGTGTTTCTGTGTTTGTGTCCGTGATGAGTAATTCCGTGATTTCCGTGTAAACGTTTACGAAAATCATCAACGTTTATCATCGTGAAAAGAAACATTTCCGTTTATACGTTTAAACGTAGAAGCCTTAGTGTCTACAGGGGCCGAATATGGGACCCTTTCCCAATGGCATTTTGGCAGGATTTTTCCCCATTCAAACCAAAAATTTCCCAATCTCAGCCCTCATTAAAATAAAAATTTAATTCTTAAAAGTGAAAATTGACTTTCACTACTTTTATTGCAACAAAAATAGATGCCGCAGCAAGAAGTTTTTAGATACCTTTGCAAGCGACATCCAGGGAACCTTGTCATTTGTTTCATGGCAAGTCTTGGCTGCCTACACAGGCAGCCATGACTTGCCAAGACAACTGCAAAGCCACAGAATGTACACTTTCACATAAATATCTTCATTAATAGTACAGGAACAATCTATTTGATAGAGATTACAGAGACTGATTCATTATTTCATGTGACTGTTTGTTATAAAACATAACATGCACTATACATGTGGTAGCTTCTGTTCAATATGAAGATAACATTTCTTATTGTTTGTTTCTTCTCCCCAAACAAATTCCCAATTGAAGCCTTCATGATGTGAATTTTCCCAATTACATGGGCCCTAGATCCTTTCCCAAAGAGGGCAGAAGAATCCCTGCCATTAGGAGCTCAAATATGAACCCACAGACTTGATCTGAACAAACTTCAATCTGACAAGCCTAAGGATGTTGTATACCATGTAACAAGAGGTCCTGATTGGTAGTTCAGAATGTTTAAAAAAAAATGTGTGGGTGCTGAGTTACACCCCCCAATTCCCTCTGATGGCTTGGCAAATTTATTTGAACTAATTGACATTTGGTAAGGTACTGGCATATTAATTTTGGTTCAATTCAGTCCAGTAGTTTACGAGAAGTTTATGGAAGGTCTGTTAGTACACATAGTTTAATCCTTTACCCAACATAATGGCCAAAACCAGCCAGTGCTATTCACAAAAATCACCATTCAATTTTCAGTATTTTTTTCATTTTTTGTCTCATCTCATAACCTTAGCTTATAACCCCTCACTGGAACAAGCTCACCGAGCCATAAGCAATGGTTTGGATGCCAAAAGTGAAACAATTTAGTTATTCAAGAATTTGATTTGCAAGTGTCTGCTGCATTTCATTATTCGTTATTTATTTATTTATTGGTGTTTAAGGTCACATATTTATGCACAATGGCTAACCATGACCGTGACAGTTTTACGGGTGGAGGAAGCTGGAGTATCTGGAGAGAACCACTGAGCAATGGCGAGCAACCGCCAGCTCCACAACATACTAACTCCACACAAGCAGGGTTATCACTGGTTGAAGACAAGTGCACCATCGACATGCAGTACGCCTTAGTACACTGCGTCATCATGCCCCCACGTCGGCAATGGGGTGAAGTGCCTTGCCCAAGGACATAACGCGGTTGCCAGAGGTGTGATTTGAACAGAGGACCTCTTGGCTTGCAGCCTGCACCTCTACCTACTCAGCCACCACGCTCTTGCATTTTGTGCTAGGTAAAGGGTTAAGCAATGATTCTTTTGAGATGTTTACAGGGGCTGTTTGAGGGACCATTTTCCCAATTCCCAAAATCAAAATATTACAATCTAAACCCTCAACAAAACAAAAATTAAATTCATGATTGTCATCTTCAACTAGGTGGTCATTAACCCCCAGAGAACCAAAAATTACTAAGGGCAAATAACAGGTTCTTTTTTTTAACTCCTTACTGATCACATACTTTTTACAATATTTTTCATTAGATCTAGTCATGGCTGCTTTGGAGGAGCCATGACCAGATTTAATGAGAAAATTCAGAAAAATCTGACTAAAATTAGAGTTTGCATGCAAACAGTTAACAGTGTGAGAAACAATGTAACCCAAGACTACAGACACTTTACTGAACATTGTTTCAATGTGACTGTTTGTTATAATACTTATTACTTGCAGCCTTTAATGTTCTCAGTTCAGTTTGAAGGTAACTATTTATTATGTACGTTTCTTATCCTCCAAAACAAATTCCTATTGGAGTCTTCACATCACAAATTTTTCAAGTGGGATGGGAACCAGAACCCTTCCAAAAGAAGGCTAAAGAATCTCTGATGACTTGATAATAATCAGTTATCGACAACTGACTGAACTGAAACGGTCTGGATTGATAAGCCATTTTCAAAGAAAATATTCAGTAGTGCATATACGAACGTTATTGAGTAGTAGTTCCAAATATTAGTTTGTATATGCAGTACAGAACAGATTCTGCAAATCTCTGTACTTATGGCCACTGCATGGTGCATCATCTCAAAGGAATATACGAGGTTAGATTTCCCTGATGCAAAACTGTCATAAGGACGATTAAGCAGATTTCATTTCATTGAGAAAACTCAATAATATAGCAAAATTTTTATGCGGTTTTGCATGCTGGATTGGTTGATGAAAAAAACAGCATGGCAGATATCAATGAAATCCCAATCAAAAGATTTGCAGATAACCTGTTGAACAGATTTTCCAACCAGTTAGTTTTGTAATCAGTTGTGAACAAATTATCTGGCATACTGTTTCATCATGACCACCATGCAGTCAACTTGTGATCAATAGAGCTGGGCAGTTTAGACTTTTCAGGTTCGGCTGTGGAAAAAAAGCTGGTTTTGGTTGGGTTTTTCTCTGTGTAAAGAGCATACAGTAAATGACATTTCACACTCCTTAATTAAAAAAAAATCAGCACGAGTTTGTAAAACACCACTCGCCACAAAAAGCCGTGTCTCTAAGTCTCTAAGTATCTCCACTGAATTCAGCCTAACTTCCCTTTGGTCATTCATAGGTTTTCTAGTGGTCTAGGGGTACACTTTCTTAGACTATTGAGTCTGAAAATACACAAATTAAGGAACAAATTACAGTAGAACCTGTCTTGAGAGACCGCCCTTTGGGCCACACAAAAGTGGTCTCTCAAGACAGGTGGTCTCTCAAAACAGGTTTCAGGTTTTCTCAAGTCCTGAATAACCAATCACAAAATTCAGAAATGGAGAAGAGTGGATTTTTGTAATTACTTTGTAGTTGTTCTTTTTTATTAAGTTTTTGTAACAAATTGAAATGGACTGTTATAAAAATTATAAAAGTTGAAAAATTTATAGTAATTTATATATTTTTTATACTTACCAATGACCCAGACATAGTTGCTGGTGCTAACTCTTAAAATATAGGGCCAAACACAAATTTTGCCCCCCAATCCCCAAAATTTGCATCTAAAACCAAAGAAAACATGTCCTGAATGGCACTTCACCTCTACTGCGCATGCGCAGTGTCAAGGACGTTCCGAAATTGGCGCCATTAATCATTCTTATAACCAGTGCCTGGTAAGCGCTATGTACTCAGCGGGGAGGTATGAGTTCCCAACTCCTGGGAGGGCCATCCCCGTCTGGGTCATTGGTAAGTATAAAAAATATATAAATTACTATAAATTTTTTAACATTTTTATACTGTACCAATGACCCAGACATAGCTGAATAGTAAAAAGGCTGGAGGGCCAAGGACATAGAGCAAGTTGGAATACGCTCAATTATATAAAATAGAGTCATCCCCTCTAGGGAAAAAGAAGTATTAGGCCTTACAAGTATCTTTCTTATTTATGATAAATTAGAAAGATACAACACCTTCCAAAATTGAGCATCATACATCCATGTACTCTATTAATATCTAGTATAATCCTTATACTAATAATTTTTAAAGTAAGCCAATAAATAAAGTAAGTCTAGAGAATAGAGACTCTTTATACTCCTTGAAAGTGTCTGAGGATTGTATAATAATGTCCGTTGACACGTGCTATATTCAAAAGCTATACTTTAAAAACTAAGACCTGAATGAATTTTTAAACATAAACTTCTCACTAAACAACCATCCCAATAACAGCTCAGAATTACTAACTCCGGAGGAGGTATACCCTTGTTTTCATAGTAAAACAGGTGACCCAAGGGAACACCCTCCCCCCCCCCCCCCCTTTTTCTTGCCCTGGGTCAAATAGCCCAGAGCGAAGAGGGCAGCAGAACAGAGTCACTGCCGAAACAGACAGCCTACCTAGCTATAGTAGCAACTGTTAAGTGAATGACATTCTGAGCAGTAGATAATAGACCTAACAATAAAGGCCTCCAGAAATGGACTCGATATTTCTGAGATAAAAATTCATGAATGTGGATGGCTGAGCGCAATGAGCAGCCTTCAAAAATCTATAATAGCGACACTATTAATGTAAGCCCAAGATGTAGAAGAACTCTTACTTCATGAGCCGAAATCTCAAGCACAACTGCTGAGTCAATGATATACCATAAGCAGTATCGATAGTTAATTGAATCCATTAGCAATAGAATGGAGCGTAACGTCCTTCTATTAGGCATCAAAGACAGAAGAAGCTTACGCCCGTAGTAATAAACAGATATCTGTTTATAAATACATAAACTCTAACCGGACAGAGTAAAGGCCTATGCCCGTACGAAGACGGAAGGACCTTAATAACAATAGGTTCCGGATATTTATTAGGAGCCTGACTCTTATGCAAAAATCCAACCTAAATAGTAAAGGAAGTAGTGATTCCGATAGTGCATGAAACTCACTGACTCTTCAGTAAAAGAGAAGCCAACAGAATTACTGTCTAAAAGGTCAGAATTTGAAAACTACTGTTATCAGAGGCTCAAATGATTACTTAGCTAAATAAGAACCGAAGTTAAATTCCGTATAGAAATTTAATCTAATGATTCTAAGTCTATTTATCGAAAAGTTACTAACTGACTTAGATAAAGAGACAGACTCAATTGTAAACTATCATAGACTGCATAGGTATGAGGTAACATAAACCTATAACCTTAATAGTAACAGGCTGCAGTAGATCTTGTCAAACAAGTATACTAAAAAGTTGCAATGACTAGTATGGAGGGATCAACAATATCAACATAGTGATCCCTACACCAATGACGGAAGAGCCTCCACTTTAGCCGCATAGTATAGCGAAGAAGAGGTTCTCCTATAGTAAGAAATCGCGTCCAAAGCTCGTCCAGTACCATGCTTACAATGCAATAAGGACCACACAATGGAATACGTGAAGGTTGAGACCTTGCGGGTTGTGATAAAGATGACACGATTTTACCCAGCAAAAAAAGATCCTCTCATGGAGGAAGATTTCGCGTTAAGTCCCACAGTAGACATCAGAGTAAATTTACCCACGGTCTCTGTGAAGACAGAGATGCTATCAACAGAAATGTATTGTGGTTGTTTATCTTAGCAATACTTGCTGAAACAACAGCGCAGGAGGATACGCATATCCTATCATTCCTATTAGATCAATAGAGCATTAACAACATAAGCTCAGAGATCCGGACATGTAAACACATACGTCTGCAATTGATTAGCAAGTTGTGTCGTAAATAAATTATCATTGGGCGCTCCCATAGATAGCAAATCTGATTGAATACTTGTTTGTTGAGAGTCCATTCTGACGGCAACAAGCGACCCATAAGTGAAAGGGAGTCCGGTAATACAATCAGACGACCCGGAATATGACGGACCGAAGCAGAACTTGGTGAACTATAACAAACAGAAGGATTCTTTCCATTAAATTGAATAACGGAAACGAATGAGTGCCTCCCTGGTTCCGGAGATACGCCACTACTGTCGTATTAACGGACAGGATTTGGACATGCGTTTCTGAATAATGTTCATCCAATGACATAAAGCAAGCCTAAAAAAAAACATTATTCCGTGGAAGATAAGTGCTTGCTTAGAGACTGCGGAACCCAAAGACCCTGGCACTTCGAATCCGTTGGGATCAATATTATATCCCAACCTGTTTGACTGGCAACCGTCATAATTATAAAACTCGGATCCGGCAACTGCAGTGGCACTCTCTGAGTCAACCACCGAATGTTTGCCCCAGTCTGAATCTCTTGCTACACTAGATAGACAAGAGAATGTGTAAATCGAGCAATTCATGGATTGCTGAAAAGTTGCCGTCGAAGAGAAGCTTCTCCGAGAACGAAGTGACTCTGAGAGAGTTCTTCACCTTACTATCCACGTGCGAGGATGTAGCTAGGGCTGCATCACGTCTACCAACTCCAAGTAGCCACTGAAGGGCGGAGTTATACGTGAACAAACTACTGCCCTCAAAAGAAATCACATTGAGGATCATATCCTGGAATTCTTTCTCTTGAAGACGTAATGATAACGCCTCAGTAAGGTGGATTACGTATGATAAAGCGTCTAAGATAAGTCTATTAGACATCATTGTCGTTTCCAACATTGTGGTTGGAAAAGACATAGACGGCGAAAAAGATTATTTCCAGTCTTTAACCACGCCGTCTAGATGCATATGAACTCTCGGTATGCCCTGTTCTGCCAAAATAAATTATTCCTATAAATGATAAAAGGCAGAAATGAGCATTGCGGACAAGAAACTAAACTGTCATGCTTGGTAGCAGGCTTGTATATATATAGCGTCGATAAATAATACACATGTTCTAATGACATTATTGGACTGTGTCGGTAAGTCAGGGACAATGTCCCTGAACCGATCCAAAATTCCGTGTCCAATGACGCTATAAGTCTCTTATCCAACATCGCAGCAATGTAGTCCGAAATAACAACCACTGGAAGATAATGCCGGAAGAAATGTATGGCAGCTTCCGATGTTACGAAAGGGAAAACTCGAAATCTTTCGAATCCCTTTCGCCATCCTGTCGGACCCTATAAAGCGTTCGGTCGTCCGCACCTGATGCAACCGCGGACCGCACCGACCCAGCGCCGTCGGATAATTCCTGATTCGACTGAGAAACTGTCGATTGCTGGGATGCTGCGAAAAAACTGTGCTAACTCGGATAGCACGTCTGTCAGTGAGGCCTGTGGAGAAGCGGTCCTACGATGCATTGCCGCTGGAAGCTCCGTGATCGTTACCCCGTGCATACTACTATTATGCGAGCGAACGGAGTGTATAGGCCTCGTGTCCCTTGGCTACCAGATGGCGTGACCTGTTCGCCGTGGAATCACTGAATGACGAAAATGATCGGATACTCGAGGTCACGTAGCCAATGTGCGGTCGTTTGCACTGCTGTAAGGATGAGGAAGCATTATCGACAGTCTCTCGGACTGTCAATATAACGGAGCGTCCCGAGCGACGGACATATGCTCCGAATGTAAAATATCTGAACCACAACATGCGGTCCCCTATGTTGTTGGACGAGAGAGGGACCTCTCTCGCTCACAGCCAGGACGGACCTGGACAAGCCAGGAACCGGACTAACAGGCTTCCTCCGATCTATCCTCAATCCGCCGTCACTGGGTGAGTACTAAAGTTATTATAGTGCTTGCATCACCCAAATCTCCTTCCTAGACCGCAACGGACGAACCCGGCAGCCGAAACATTCGATGAATGTACGCTACACCGGGTGAGCTAGCAAATGTCACTCCGTCGATCCTACAAGGGACCTCTTAGGCAATAGACATATTCCATGAGCACTTATTGCCGCTAGCTCTTCATTAACTATGACGACAGAGGCACACTTTTGAAAGACATCTCCGTAACTTTGCGAACAAGAAGCCAGAAATGCTTGGTAATAGCAAGCATATAATAATAAATATATAGCGTCGATCAATAATTCGAAAGTTTGTGTGACATTATTGGGCTATGTCGGAACTGAGGGACGATGTCCCTGAACCGAACCAAAAATTTCTAAGTCCACCGACGCTATCAGTTTCTTATCCGGCCTCGCAGCATTCTGGTCCGACGAAAGAACCTGTAAGAGATCAAGTCAGATGACATACACAACAGCATATGTTGTTCCGAAAGGGAAAGCTCGAAATCCTCCGAATCCCTTTCGGTATCCCGTAGGACCGGATGAAATTT
Source organism: Pictodentalium vernedei (assembly GCA_031216915.1). Lineage (NCBI taxonomy): Eukaryota > Metazoa > Mollusca > Scaphopoda > Dentaliida > Dentaliidae > Pictodentalium > Pictodentalium vernedei. The sequence continues at coordinate 475,814,015 of CM062296.1, forward strand.
TTGGACGTCCATACCCGCTTCCGTGGAGCGTCCCGACCCAGCATCGTCGGATAAAACATTATGCGACAGATTCAGTTGTTGCTGGGATGCTGCGATAAGCTGTGCTATTTAGGATAGCACGTCCGTCCCCGAGGCCTGTGCAGTAGTGGTCTTACGATGCATTGCCGCCGGAAGCTCCGTGTACGTTGACGCCAGCACACTTTCCTATGCGAACGTCCGGAGTCTGCAGGCCTCGTGTCCCTGGCTACCGGATGGTGTGACCTGGTCGCCGATGATTCTCTGACTGGCGAAGCTGACTGGATATCCGAGGTCATGTAGCCAAGAGCGGTCGTGTGCGCTACCATGAGAATGAGGAAGCCTTATTGACAGTCTCTCCGGACTGACTATATGTCGGAGCGTCCCGAGCGGCGGACGTATGCTCCGAATGCGAAACATTTTGTACCACAACATCTGGGGGCCAGATGTTGTTGTACGAGAGAGAGGCCTCTCTCGCTCGCCGTCCGGATGGACCTGAACGAGCTAGGAACCGGACTAAAAGGCTTCCTCCGTTCTCCCTCTGATCCGCCGTCACTGGGTGTGCATTTGGTTGATTTCTAGTGCTCGCATCACCCCAAAACTCCTTCTAGACCGCAACGGACGAACCCGGCTGCCGAACCATTCGATGAATGGATGCTATACCGGGCGAGCTAGCTGACGTCAAAGGCCGTCGAACCTACTAGGGTCCTCTTAGGCAATTGGCGTATTTACATGAGCACTTTTCCGCTAGCCCTTCATTAATTGTGACGACAGAGGCACACTGTTGGAAGACATCACGGATACATCACCCTAATCTTGATCGTCTGAAATAGAAATTGATAAAGTAGAGTGACCCTGCGAGGAAAGGACCGGAATGTCCAATTCCCCACTAACATACCGTGACATACGCTTCCCATGTTGTCATCGAAATCATCAGATACAGAACAGGAGTTAGTGCGAGTACACTGACTACATATAGAATGATTATAAAAGTCAGAGGAAGACTTCCTCTTATTACAATTGATCAAAATCCTTTCAATGTGAAAAGAAAACAAAGTCCTGGTACTTGCACCAACCCCTGACAATCAAAATACATAATAATATGATCCATTAACATAGAAAAAATAATTGAAATCAAAATATTTTGAAAAAATATTTTTTCAGAACAGCCCAAGTTTCTGAAAAGTAACGTTGAGCCCCAATGGATCCCAAGCCTAAGTGTGGACAAAAAATTTAAAAATATTTTAAACAATTTATGCAACACTTACGAACAATAATAATGTATCTAGTTATGATTAAATTAACATCAAGATATTATTTTCAAGAAATCCCCCCCACACAGAGGGCTGTTGTAAATGTAAACAATAAGTGTAAAAACACTAAAATAAGACTCCAGGCAAGCAGGCCCGAAATCAGTTACCAAAAATACACTATCTGATGCAAAACAGAGACTTCCAGGGAAGAAACTGCAGAACATCAGATGGTAGATGCAGAACACAACGCCTAACCACCCATAGGTGAAGACGTAAACATGGGGAAAAGAACAGAATTCATTCTGTTATTCAGCTAAAACTCCCAAGAAATTTTAGTAATAATAATTACAGAAAATATGCCAAAAGCATGGGAGAATAGCAAGAGGGGACTTAAAGGAAAGGGAGAGAGGAAAACACTGAAAAATCAGTGTAACTAAATAACAAGAATGACAACAAAATGGCTGCTGCCTCGAAAATAGGTAACTTAACATAATTTCCTTAAAAAATTTTAAGTTACAGCCCTGATAATATTCTGTCACACATTTTTCCTCTCCTCCTTCTATATCCTCCTTAGAATCACCATTTCACTAATATTTATGTGTCTGGCATCATTTAAACTGAGATTTACAAGCACAAAGATCAGTCAGATGTTAACTGATGAAGGGCCAAACTAAGAATGATTAATGGCGCCAATTTCAGAACGTCCTTGACACTGCGCATGCGCAGTAGAGGTGAAGTGTGGAGGGCCATTCAGGACATGTTTTCTTTGGTTTTAGATGCAAATTTTGGGGATTGGGGGCAAAATTTGTGTTTGGCCCTATATTTTAAGAGTTAGCACCAGCAACTATGTTTGGGTCATTGGTACAGTATAAAAATATAAATTAGTGTTGAAAATCTTCATTGAAGATTTTCAACACTAATTTATTTTTATAATTTTTATAACAGTCCATTTCAATTTGTTACAAAAAGATTTTCAACACAAATTTATTTTGATTCCTATCACACATTTCAGGTATGTATGAAATTGTTTATTCAGCAATAATCCTAATCTTTTCAAAGGGGTCTTATAAAAACATCTCAATCTTTAATGAGTTAGCAACTGAAACCCAATTAAGAGCTTTTAATACTTTTAATTATGTTAGTATAACCACAATGGATTTTCCAATTCCAGAACAGGTAAAAAGTTTTTGTCATGGTATCAGTCTTCAAAGGGGCGGTCTATCAAGACAGGTCCATTATGGCATAAAAATACAAGTTGGTACCAGGTCACAGTGGTCTCTCAAGACAGGTGGTCTCCCATAGCAGGTTCATTATAGAGTAAAACCAACCGGTGCCTGGTAGATGTGGTCTCTCAAGACAGTGGTCTCTCAAGACAGGTTTTACTGTAATAAAGTTCATCTAATCTATTTTGTGTTCTCATTGTAACATTTTCTCTCTTATTGAATTGTCTGGTGGACGAGTCAATAAGGGAGAAAATGTGACAATGAGAACACAACATATTTGTCTGGATACTCTAAGTGGCAAGAGTCTTTTGGGGTCACTAGTCCACTTCCCACCCAGAAAGACAGCTTAATCAGTTTATCCCTTTATCTAACCAAATGCCCACATCCACCTGCGTAATTTGCAAATTCAGCAGTTGAAAGAAATACAGTTTTAAAAATATTTCAACAAAACCATATCATGTGAACCTTTATTGGAACGAGCTCATCGAGCTCGTTCCAATGAGGGGTCATATGATATAGTATTGCTGAATATTTTGTTTTAATTTTACAAAATAGTAATTAAAATAATAAATTTTTATATCGTCTGCATTGGGTAAAGGGTTAAGCACAAACACAGGAAAACAGGGATTTTTGATTCATCTTACGATTTGGTTCTCCACAAAAACTTGAACCGAACTGGAAAACCATAAAACCGTGCAGCCCAAGTAATCAATGAATGGCCAATCCACTTGTTGGCTCACCAATCTGCTACAGGGTAAGCTAGTAATGTTTTAGATGGATTCCACCCCTTGGGTGACTGTGTACCAAATTACTTTGTGTATGACAGAACTATATCACAGATGCACACCCTGTATTTTTCATTCATGTTTGCACCTCTGCCAATCCATTCAAACATTTCAGTTCCACAATCAAGTATGTACACATCATCCTCTTTCAAAATCATCTTGTTACGTGGAACCTGAAAAAAAAAATATTCATGAAATGAAATCAAAGATTTTTCATGTTAGTACCATTTTGGCACAAAACAAAAAAAATAAGGGCTCATTGACCATATGACCAACTTTGTACAACTGTTGAACCATGATTATTACTAACGAATATGTTTCAGCAAAATATTACAACAACATCTTGAATACCAACAGATAACCAAGCTAAATCTGAACCCACTAAAGATAAAAGTGGTGGAAATAATATTGTAATTCTCAAACAGGGGAGTGGAAAAGTCATGGCAGATATAACATGTGCATATAATTAATTATATTTCTTTGACAAAGCTCTGAGAATGCTTAGCTATCTGCAGTCATATAAAAGTTCTCCCCTCACATACACCCAAGCCCTAATACTCTCAGGTATGACACCAGGGATCTGATTTGAGCAAACGTGTAAATAGATACATCTTACCCCAAATATGAATGCATTTGAAGCATGGGTTTTTGAGATGATTTCTTATCATTTACTCTGTTACCCTTGTGTTGAAATCTGGGAGCCAATGACACCCCTAATATGAAGCCAGAGGACCAAATTGAACTAATTTGTAGACCTTCTTCACAAAGATGTTCTGTATCAAACATAAATAAGACAGTAAGGGTGACTGGAATCAATAACCTGAGGTGGAGTTTTTCCTGTATTTCATATGTGCCGAAGGTGCTTATGAAATATAGGAGGAACTGCACCAAGGGTCATTGATTCCTTTCCTCCCATACTGTAATCAATATTCTATATTTTTATCTCACAATCGGAGCATATTTGCACTGATACACATCTCAAATCTAATGTATCTGGCTCCTTATTCTGAGTCCAAATAAGGGGTCTCTGATACAGGCAAGTGATTCTGGTGTTACAAAGACAACAGCATCAGTTTTAATTTTTTTAATCACTTGATGTTTCTCCCTTAAAAGGTTTACTTTAAATGAAAATACAAAACAAGAGGCCCAAAGGGGCCTGAGGGCGCTCACCTGACATGGTAGCCTAAAAGTCAACCCAGAGAATTGATTTCAACAAGTTGCATCTGCTCCTCCTAAGAAAAGCTTATACCAAAAATTCAAAGATTCTGACCAGTGGATCTAAAAAAAAAAGAAGATTTTTCAAGAATATTCCTCATATTGGACTAAGTTATAATTCGGGCTCCCACAGGGACTTGGCTTTAACAAACTTGAACCTCATCCCCCTAAGGATGCTGCACACCAAATATCAAAACATTCCGACTGCTGGATCTGAAGAAGAAGATTTTTAAAGAAAATTCCTCATTTTGAACTAAGTTACAATTCAAGCTCCTGCAGTGAGTCCAAATATGGACCTAGAGACTTGGCTTGAACAAACTTGAATCTCACCCCCCTAAGAATGGTGCATACCCAATATCAAAAGATTCTGCCTGCTGGAACTTGAGAAGATTTTCAAAGAAATTTGCCTGAAATGCACTAAGTTCGAACTCAAGCTTCTATTGTGAGCCCAAATATGAATCTAGGGAGCCGATTTGAACAAACTTGAATCAGATCCACCCCACAAGGTTGCATACCAAATATCAAAAGATTCTGCCTGCTGAATCTGGAGAAGAAGATTTTCAAAGAAATTTGCCTGAAATGCACTAAGTTCGAATTCGGGCTTCTATAGTGAGCCCAAATATGAATCCAGGGGGCCGATTTGAACAAACTTGAACCAGATCCACCCCTCAATGTTGCATACCAAATATCAAAAGATTCTGCCTGCTGGATCTTGAGAAGAAGATTTTTTTTAAAATTTGCCTGAAATGCACGAAGTTCGAATTCGGGCTTCTATAGTGAGCCCAAATATGAATCCAGGGAGCCGATTTGAACAAACTTGAATCAGATCCACCCCACAATGTTGCAAACAAAATATCAAAAGATTCTGCCTGCAGGATCTGGAGAAGAAGATTTTTTAAGAAATTTGCCTGAAATGCACTAAGTTCGAATTCGAGCTTCTATACTGAGCCCAAATATATACCCAGGTGGCCGATTTGAACAAACTTGAATCAGATCCACCCCACAATGTTGCATACCAAATATCAAAAGATTCTGCCTGCTGGATCTGGAGATGAAGATTTTTTAAGAAATTTGCCTGAAATGCACTAAGTTTCAGGCTTCTATAGTGAGCCCGAATATGAATCCAGGGGGCCGATTTGAACAACTTGAATCAGATCCATCCCACAATGTTGCATACCTAATATCAAAAGATTCTGCCTGCTGGATCTGGAGAAGAAGATTTTTTAAGAAATTTGCCTGAAATGCACTGAGTTCAAAATCGGGCTCCTATAATAAGCCCAAATATGAACCCAGGAGCCGATTTGAACAAACTTGAATCAGATCCACCCTACAATGTTGCAAACCAAATATCAAAAGATTCTGCCTGCTGGATCTGGAGAAGATTTTTTAATCTTTTTCCCATTGCCTACAGTGTTAAAAAGTGCTGACTCAGCACTTTTTCAAAGTCCTGAAAAAAGTACCTTGTGATCAAACCGATGGGAATTTTTTTTAACCATTTTATTCTACTGGATAAAAGTAAGCTTTATACAAAATAAGAATTCTCTGTGCCGTGTAGTTTTGGAGATAGGGCAGTTTTAAGGTTTTTCCTATTTTTAGCTCCCGAGGTTCCCAAGGGGCAATGAGAACATTTTTTTTTGCATCAATCAACTACTTATGATCCATTATCATCTCATATCAAATTTGGTTCAAATCGACATGACGGTTCTGAAAATAGAAATTTTAGGCGTGGCCAAAATTTTTGCCCCTCCCATAACGAAGGCAAATAATGCCCGAAAAACTTCTCTTGAACAAACTTGAGTCTACACCTCAAAAGGAAGCTGCATACCAAATATCAAGTCTCTGTTATTGCTGGTTCTTGAGAAGATTTTGTAAGAATTGGAGCATTTTTGCCCCATCCCTCTGCTCAATATGAGCCGAAACCTAATTTGACAAAAAATCAAAATGCCCTTATATAAACCCTACTCACATGAAATTTCATTAATATGCGGCCAGTGGTTTGGGAGAAAAAGCCCCAAACACCACCTTCATGACGGACGAAGGTACGACAGACGACGGACAAAAAGTGATCAGAATAGCTCACCCTGACTTTCAGTCAGGTGAGCTCAAAACATGTTCACCAGAACTCTGTTTGTGTTTGTTAATAAAGAATAGTCATTATCGTAAGGAATTATAATTATTAGAAATTTTCCATTCACCACTTTGAAATGAAAACTACCAAAAGATGGTAATAGAAAGCACCACACATTACTAATGAAGTCTGTCTGGTTGTAAATTCCATGTCCCTGATCTTCATATAACTTATAGATCACTGATACAATCGGAAACAGAAACAAATCAATGAAATGAAAATTAATCACAAATTAATTGCAAATTATAACAAAAATTAAACCTTTATAAATTCCACCCATAATGGAGAGCAAATTGAGACTATGATTTGGACATATTCACACAAATCTGTAAAGCCTTTGGAGAATGTGTAAACCTCATCGGCAAATGTACACTTCCATATATAAATAATACTGACAGCAGTAAAGCCAATGTTAGCAGTCAAACAAAATCAGACAAATAATTTCTGACCATGATTCGGAATGAGAGTTCAACATTACGTGTACACTGCATGAAAAAACTGTGTTCAGTCATCCAGGCTGTTTAACCTTTTACCCAACGTAACGGCCAAAACCGGCCAGCGCTATTCACAAAAATTGCCAATTAAATTTCATTATTTTTTCATTTTTTGTCTCAAAAACATAGGTTATGACCCCTCTTTGGAACAAGCTCACTGAGCTCGTTCCAATGAGGGGTCATAACCTATGTTTTTGAGACAAAAAATGAAAAAAATTAGTTACTCAAGAATTTTGTTTCCAAGTGTCGTCTGCTTTTCATGTCAGGTAAAGGGTTAATGCCTACTCAATCTATAAATAAATTTTACACCTCATTGATTACACTGGAACTACTTCAGTCTCCATGGTAATAAACAATCTAGCTGTGCTTATTATTATTACAGAGAAGTTTACAAGTTTATAAGAGCAGAGTGTGGACTAGGAATGCAACTTGATTCAAAAAAGGATTATAACAGAAGCTAGTTGCTTTTAAATCAATTCATCTTTATTATCTTATGAATTTAATAGAAATAAAAGTAGAGGCAATTAATGAATGAACGTTTTTTGCAATTTTTGAAAAAGCAGGTGCAAAAAATTATATGTTAACATCTGAGCTATGATTAGCAATTTAGTAATTAACAAATGGAATAAAAAGCTGTTAGTCTGTTATGTGAAATATTAACACCCACTCTTGAAATAAGCCTGATCTTTTGTTTTTCAGCAAGAAAAGAAGTTTTAGGAAATTTGTTTTACCTGTCCGTCATCTGCCATGGTTTTCACTAAAAAAATTCAAGGCTTTTTCAAGGGTAATTCCAAGACCTAAATACGATTTTCAAGGGCTCAAAAAACCTTCGCTAAATCTACCTTGAATATTGGTAAGGTATGCCGTTTTTCTTTCACCACTATTTAATTGCTTGGTTACTGAACTATCAGGAAACACAGCAGAAAATAGCTGCAAAACTTTTTCATTGGATTTGTAAGATTGGTGATTCATAATTATGTGCAAAATCCATAGTACTTTAGCTTTAAGTGTTTCATTTTTTGAAACGGATGGCATAATCGAAGATTGTTTTAATATTTCAGACTCCGCTCCAACTGGTGGGAACTGCAATAACATTTCTGTCTTTTTTGTGAAGCTCAAAATAATTATCAGCTGAATTGCTGTTATACTTAAAGATGTGTTTCTGGTTACGCTCATGAGATTTCAGTGCATATTCACCCATTTCCGAAAGATTTGTGATTTTTCTACACATACAACAAAAAGCTGCATGCACATTTTGCTTCACTTCCCTGACCCACTTGTATTTATTCACCCACGTTGGATTGTAAACACACTTTCCCATTATGGCAGAGACCATGTGAAGGGAGATAACTGGAAGAATGTTGGCATCACGTTCCACCTTTGTTTTGTTCGGCCCGAACTGACCCATCTAAAAAATGACATGTTTGCCGTTTCTTTTCAAATAAAAATGATACGTAATTATTGAGAATGCTCAGAAAAATAAACAAGTGCACTTTTAGCATTATGTCCTGACCATATGACTGAAAACTTTTCAAGACTTTTCCCAACATTCAGTGGTTTCTCAAGGGTCAAGCTAAAATTCAAGGGTTTTTCAAGGCAAATGCCATTTGCAAGGGCTTTTCAAAAGCTATGCGAACCATATCTGCCATCTCATGTCATCCTTGTCATTCATTTTAATCTTTGACTTCAAAGTGTGAAAACTGACTGATTGCTCACCATGGCTAAACTGGAAATACCTGTTAAACTGAACAAAGCTTTGTTAGCTCTGGACATCTCTTGTCCTCTCAACTGGAATCTCCAGATGAAAGGCAAGAGCTTCCACCTGACTTTGGAGTTTGAAGTGGAGGAGACCATCGCACCACCATTGGGGAGGGGTAGTATCTTTGGTGAGAGAATTCCCTCTCACATTGGTCCTCACCTGGTGACTGCGTCATCAGAAAAGAGAAAGAAGAGCCCTTCAACCAAGAGCAGGGACTCCCGGCACATGGAAGCCTGGCTCGATAAGAGAAAGGCAGAGATGAAGAAACAAGAAATGGAGAAGGAAACAACTGTCGAATCCCAAACAACCTTCTCCTCCTACACCAACCCCTCCTCACTGGGGAGGTCGGAAAGCAGGGAGGTGGAGGTGGTGGGAGAGAAGATGGAAATCCCCCACCCCAACCTGGATCTCCTTCTTGCCGCTAACCTAGACCCAGCCCATTTCCTCCTTTGCCACGCTCAGACAAGACAAAATTTATACCATTGAAGAGGGTCAAAAGGGGCTTGCCCCATAATGTCCCTGCATGCCTTCGGCATGCAAAACCATTGGATTACACTTCACCTGTGAATTATGTAAAAGCAATTTTTGACTGAACATTAATCCAATTAAAAAGGACAATGGAAAGCGTTGCCATACTTGGACACAGTTATGTTGCAAAGTTTTACAAAAAATTGAAAGCTAAGAAATAATAGAGACAAACTTTAAGGCTGATAGATGACTTCACTCCAAGCTTTCAAAAACACAAATTCTCAGACTTTTTTCCTTTTTAGCTTAACTTTTCAACGTCAAGATAAACTATTGTCATCACGCATGCAGAGTCTGTAAGGTTTTTTTCCAGATGGGAAGAAATGATTTTGCAAATAATGTGTCACCCAACAATGTTGTGGATAGAATGAATAAGGTTATTCGACATCCCCAGGAAGGTGGGGGGGAAATTGCTGTCATAGGAAGGAAGTCTTTTGGAAGGTATAAACCAAGGTATATGATGGCCGATACTTAAAATCAGTTTTCCTGGACTATGGATAAGTGTTACCAATATTTATTTCTGCATGTAATCACTCTAAAAAATTGCCTAATTGACACCAGAGGAAATCCTTCAAAATGCATTTTTGTGCATAGTAAAAAAAATTATAAATTTAAATTAATTTGCATATTTTTTATCCTTACCAATGGCCCAGACTAGCTGGGGCAAACTTGATATAATTCATGGCCAAACACAAATTTTGAACCCCCCCACCCATCCCCAAAATTTGCATACAAAACTGAAAAATTTAAGTCCTATCTGGTCCTGCATACTTTTGTTAACTGCACATGCACTGTAATCAGGAAGGTACTGAAATTGGCGCTAAACATCATTCTTTCTATAGTGTCTGCTAAATGTTATAACCAGCGGGGAGGTATGAGTGCCCTCCCATGGGAGGGCCATCCCCATCTGGACCATTGGTAAGTATAAAAATTAAACTATTTACTTTAAATTTATCATATTTTTATGCTACAACCAATGGCCCAGACTAGCTGAATCGTAAAAAAGCTGGAGGGCCTAGGACTTGAAGGAAAATCCAATCTCTCATTACATCGATAAAGAATAGCTCCTACAGGGAATAGTTGAAGGCAGAGGAATTAAATATCTCCTTCTCTTATAAGAAAAGAGAATGACATAACACCAACAATGTAATTGAGAATTACGTAATTTCTCCATTTAATGGCAGCATAACGCTTTGTGCTATTTCGGTGATGGAATCAATTATAAAGCTAGTCCAGAGAATGAGATGCTTTTACTCATTTAAAAGTGTCTGAGGTTTGTATAGAGATGCTCATTTGACACATAACATATACAAATGCTTCACAGTGAGCTACACTTTAAAAACTGTACATAAATGAGACATAGTTATTGCTTCACACCGAGCTACACATTAAAACCACCTAGCACCAATGTTGGACTACTGTTTCTGGAGGAGGCATTCCCTTGCTTTTCACTATTATGCCAGATAACATAAGTAAAGAACTATCCCCCTTCTCCTTCCCCTTGTTCTGCAGGAAAATTACTCAGAATGAAGAGGACAGCGGAATGGCGTCAGTGCTCGAACAGACTGCCTAAACAGCTTCTAGATGTAATATTAATGGACGACATTCTGAGCAACAGAAAGAGGACCCAAAGATCTTGGGTAACTGGGCATGGACTCTAAATTTCTCAGGAAAAGCTTGGTAAATGTAGAGGGCGGTGTCCAGTATGCAGCCTTCATAAGATCAGCAATGGCTATACTGTTAGAACAAGAGAAATGCTAGCGCGTGTGCTAATGCCCCCGAAGGTAGCCAAGTCGTACTCACATGTGGATAATCAGATGTCACTGGATGTCGACCGACAATTGATGATAAGCATATGAAATGTGAAATTAATCAGGTCAGGCAAACAATTTTAATGGGACAGAAACTGAAACATCATCAATTTTCAAAGTCAAGAGGGCTCGAAACTTTTATTATTTTTCTTGCAGTTGTCCTGTGGACAACCATAAATTATATTTTGATTGTCCGAAATCAAATCAGGTTGAATAAAAATGTTTAGTCACACAACAATTTTTTTATGAGTATAATCTATTACTAGCATTCGAAAATAGCAGGAAATACCCTTTCATTTAACTCAGAAATCTTGAAATTATGAAGTGCATAAAAAAGTGTATTTTTTGTGATGACAAAACTAAATTTTTGAGAGGTATGATTCAGTTATGCATTTTGACAGCTTTTGAGGAATCATGGCATCGACTGGATACAAGTCATATTTGCATGTAAATAATCAGGTGAAGCTAAAATTATAAATGGTCTGTAAGAGTGGAACATAGGTAATCATGGATAAGTACATATATCTGAGATGAAAGTGAAGGGATAAATGAAAGGAAATTAAAATACCTGTTAAAACTTGGCAGAGTATTATAACCATCCAGTCCAGAAACATTGATGTTGATATGCAAAGTGGATGTTAGTAATCAGTTCTTCCAGATATTAAATGACCTGCACCTCACTAATTGTTGCATGGAATGTAAATGTCAAATGAACTTGTAAACAGAAAATACACTTTGATGCTGCTGCATGGAATGTAAATGTCAAATGAACTTGTAAACAGAAAAAATTCTCAAACCAGTGAAAAAGTAGAACTGGTCTTGCATCTTTTCTAAGTGAAAAAGGGGGCATAACTGCATCAACAATTGCCCAGTCAAACCTCAAATTGAAACCGACCTGTACTTTGACATGAGTAATCAGCATATAAAATTTGAAACTCATCGGTTCAGCCAAACAATTTTAATTGGTAGGAAACCAAAAAATCATCAATTTTCAAAGTAAATAAGGGACATAACTCCTGTAAGATTTGTCGGACGAAACCCTAGGTACAAGGGCATTAGTTCCCCTAAGCTGCCCTATCAACATACCAAAGAACATTAAAATCCGACAACTGATGTTCGAGTTATAATACAAAATGTTCGTATGGACGGATGGAAAAAGTAAACAAGGGACATAACTCCTGTAAGATTTGTCGGATGAAACCCTAGGTACAAGGGCATCCGTTCCCCCAAGCTGCCCTATCACCATACCAAAGAACATTAAAATCCGTCAACTGATGTTCGAGTTATAATACAAAATGTTCGTACAGACGGATGGATGGACGGACGGACGGACGGAGAGCTCCACTATATACCCCTGGAAAAAATTTTTTTGGGGCATAAGCCCAAAAAGTGAACAGTGCTCTAACCTCATGCGCTGAAATCTTGTTGACAGAACGTTGATCGGAAGATAGACTTTCATAGGCAATACGTATTGCCAACTGAATCCATCTAGCAGTAGAATGAACAGATATATCTTTTCTGTTAGGAATCAACGAAAGAAAGAATCTTTTTCTTCCCTTTCTAATAAAACCTGATTGACCTTTATAAATGCACATTGCTTAGCCAAAAATCCCATTTCTATAGTAAGGGTAACAGTATTACCCACACTACGGTAATGGGAATCATCGAAAGATGATGCAGGAAGTTCACTAACTCTTCTGGCAGATGCGAAGGCTAAGAGAAAGACCATTTTATAAGTCAAGAATTTGAACTCTGCATCGTCTAACGGCTCAAATGGAGCTTCTTGAAGCTTCAACAGAACCCAAGGCAAATTCCATTTAGGAATTAACCTGAGGGTTCCAGGTCTATTAATAGAGAAAATTTCTAACTAGCATGGATAAAGAAGAATCTGATCCAATAGCCAAGTTATCATGATGAGCATAAGTGTCTGATAACATAGACCTGTAGCCCTTAATAGTGACAGGCTGCAGTTTGAGTATGTCAAACAGGTAGACCAGGAAATTGGCAATCTGTGGAATGGATGGATCATAGATGTCTACAGGTGACTACAGAAAACCCTCCACATCACTGCATAATTCAATGAAGAGGAGGTCCTCCTACAGTTAGGAATTGCGTACACTGCTCGTCCTGTAAAATCTTTTTCAGTGCAGGAAGGACCGCACAACGGAAATACGTGACGGTTGAGACCTTCTGGGTTGTGATGAAGTGCGCGGGACTTCCCCTGAAACAGAAGGTCCTTTCGAGGAGGAAGCTTCCAGGGAATGTCCCATAACAGACACCAGAGAAGACTGATCCTGGGTTTCTGTGACGACACAGATGCTACTAGCAGGATTTTGCAGTGAGACTGTTTGATTTTTTTAACAGAATCTGCTGAATTAACGGAGCAGGAGGATATGAATATCCTATCATTCCGTCACATTAGATTCATAGAGAGTCTACTGTGTACGCTCGATAATCTGGGCATGGCGACACAAACGTCGGTAACTGATTGTTCAGGTGTGTCACAAAAAGATCTTTCATGGGACACCCACACTGGTAGCAGATCTGACTGAATACTTGCTTGTTGAGAGTCCACTCCGATGGTAACAGGTGACCTTTTCGTGAGAGCGCGTCAACTAGTATGTTCAGACGACCTGGTATATGATGGGCTGAGAGATGAACGTGATGACTCACAGCAAATAGTAGAGATCTTCTCCATTAATTTGCATAACGGAATCGAATGAGTGCCACTTTGGTTCCTGAGATAAACTACTACCATCGAGTTGTCTGACAGAATCTGAACATCATAATCGTGAAGGCCGGATCCGGTAGTTGAAGCGGAACTCCCCAAGTCAACCACTGGAGATCGGCCCAAATCTGAATCTTTTGTTTTTCTAGGTCCGTTGAAACAATCTTAGTTTCAAGCGAATGAGTCTTCACACTCCAGTTCTGAGTAAAGAATATCTGGAGGGGATGCATACATAGGCGGCCCATCGGAATAAGATCCACAGCCGCTCTGCACAGCCCCATCAGTCGCATAAACTCCCTCGCAGTCACTGCAGGAGAGTTTTAACAACTGACTAATTTCACTCTGGGTAATGGCAGATGAACCAGATTGTTGTGAGTCTTGAAGCTCATTCCCAAGTGAATAAAGGACTTGGACGGAGCTAGGTCTGACTTTTCCTCGTTTACTTTGAAACCGAGACGTCGGAACAACTGAAGCAGGCTCTGAACATCGTTCTGAAGAATTATTCTTTTGCCGCATCTCTGAAGAATGTCGTCCAAGGAAGCTGACATTACCACTGCCAAATGAGCTCGGAAATATGACATTATCGAGTTCATTATTTGAGTGAAAGCCCAAGAGCCAGAACCTCCGCAAGGAGAGATTCTCTTTTGGAAGGATTCGAAGGAAGATTTGTCCAAAGTGGACATCTTTTAAGTGGGAGCTTTGCTCGGAATGATAGCCACAGGCCTGCCGAGACTACATTTCTCACCCACTGATCTTCCATGACTTCCATCCAGTTTTTTGCGAAGTTTGATAACCTTCCACCAACTGGAAAGCAACAGAGGTCTAGACCATCACCTGTACGACTTGTGATGCTTGTAGGAGGAGAAACTACATGTTCCCTGAGAAGAACCCCGTCCTGTCGGCCAAGGGCATCTGACTTATAGTTTCAATCAGACTTGCGCCCCTTTCTCCGAGTCGCTATATTGTCGATCTCTAGAGTAACCGTAAGAGGGTTTCCTGTACCCTCGCGAGAAGTTCCCTTTCGATGATTGTGAAGTTGAAAGACCTTGCCTTCTCCTGCCTGCTGAAGCATGTCGTTGAGACGCAGATTTCAATAGCAGTGCACTGGAAGCTTTTTTGGTTGCTTGTTCATAAACTAACAAAAGCTTGTCATCAAATATAGTGTGTGCGGAGACCGGAGGAACTAGGAGGGAGCTTTTCACCCTGTCATCGATAATTGCTGACGATGCAAGGGCTGTATCACGTCTAACCAACTCCAAATTTGCAACTGTCAGGGCGGAGTGGTACATGGCATACATGACTGACTTGGACAGAATTCTTAGTGAGGAACAAACGTCCTCAAATTCCTTTCCACTTAGACGCTGTGCCATAGCACTGGTGATATGGTCTGCATAGGACATAGCAACCAGAATTGCTCTATTAGATGAAATATTAGATTCCATCACGTCCGAGCGTAAATTGAATGATGTAGGCAAGGACATATCTAAATCCCCATCCTGCTCATCCAAACGCAAAGGAGCTCTCTGGGCATCTTCTCCAACAGTTTTAAAATAACATGGTCCAGGAAATGGTATATTGATTGAAGATGCAGAAAAGAAATCACCCTTTTTCTTAGCACTTGCTAGGTTGAATATGGGATGGTTAACATGGCCGAAGGCCTCTGACACCTGCCAAGATATGTTCCGGGAAGGAAAGAACATCATCTTTCCTTCACACTAAATCTCTGTCTAGAGATGACAGCGGTTTCTGCCTAGCAGTTGCAGCTTGCCAATCAGGTGGAACAAGGTCAGGATAGTATTTATGAATGAAATTCATTGCTACCATATGTTGTTCTGAAAGGGAAGGGTAATCCTCTTCCTTGTCCCTTTCACCATCCGACTGATTCAGCTGAGAATTTCTGTCAGCCGCATCTTTTTGTACAGATAACCGGACCCAGCACCGTCTGACAGCTCATCACCGGAGACTGCGGAAGGCTGCTCTTGCACTTGCTGGAAAGCTGAGATGAGCTGCACAATCTGCAACCACAAGTTCGTTACAGAGGTTTGAGGAGCCGCAGGCTTCTGGGGGTTTTTTTTTGCCACTTGCTGCTCCTGGGACAGAGATCGCGATGTAGATCTCTTCTCCACATGTCCCAATGGATGAAGCCTCAGATCGCTAGGTACCAGGTGGCCTGACTTCACAGACGAAGACTGGGTGCATCTTCGTGCAGCTGCCTGGACATCCGAAGTCAGGTAGCTAGCATGCGGTCATGTGTGCTTTTCTGAAGTTGAGGAAGAAGCCATGACTGTAGCCAACCCCGGATACAGTCTAGAAGGAGCATTAGCTCCGACTCAGGCAAGTTTCTCATTTGACCCCAAATGTTGCTGGGTTAGAGAAGGCTCTCCCGCTCTTGGTCTATCAGACCTCGCCAAGCTTTCCAAAGAGAAACTTGCAGGCTTCCTCCCTTTTGCTGACGTCACTGGGTGAGCTTTAGTTTTTGAGGTGCTCGCTCTACCCAATTCTACATTTCCACTGACCGCAGCAGACTTCCCGATGTTACAGCTCCTACTATCAGGTTGGCCATTTCACCGGTTGAACTGGCTGCTGGAATAAGAGGTCTTATTCCCTGTTTAATGTTAAGGAGCACCTTAGCAGCCAGTTCTGTTTGATCATCAGAGCGCAATGATGGCAGCACACTTTAGATGGGTGTCGCAATACCATCGCCATGTTCTTGTTCCACTGAAAAAGAAACTGAAAAACTAAAATTATCCTGCAGTGACAACTACGGCTTAGGAACTTCACTGCCGACAATGTATCATGACACCCGTCTCAAACATCTGTCATCCCAATGTATGCAAGTAGGACAAGAATCCGTAGGAGTGCATCGACTACAGGCAAGGCAACAAGCATGTAAATCCGAGGAAGACTTCCTCACCTTCCATTTAGAGCAGTAAGCTTTCATAATTACAATCAAAAGACCGAGTTGATGGCACTCCTATGAATTCCACAACAAAAATACATGATAAGGATACATGAATAATAGCAATCAAATTAATTTCGAAAACATAAAAAAATTTTCGAAAATTTTGTTGTTGTTGAAAATGCCTAAGTTCCCAAAGGGAACATCCTGAGCCCAAGGGCATCCCGATAGAGCCTAAGTGTGGACAAAATCCAAATTTTTTTAGCTACACTACTGGAATCATAAATGTATCCTACAGTAATTCTAAAGTGTTATAATACTAAATACTACATGTTAGGGGCGTTGCCAAATGAAAACATCAATAGAAAAAGCCAGAAACAAGACAACATGCACACAAAAAGGCCCAAAGTCAGTAATCGATTTCAATGCTACCAGTTGCAAAGCTAGATCTTCATACGAAGATAAAACGATACATTGAATAGAACATGAAAGACAAAAATGACCCAACACCCCTAGGGTGAGGACATAACCATGGGTATAAACAGAATAAACACTCTGTAATATACGTTAAACTCCCAAGAAATTTAATACAAAATTTCAATAAAAAAACAGCCAAAAAGCTGAGGAGTTTAACAGGAGCGGTTCATGGAAGGATAGGGAAGGAACACTTAACAAACAGTAGGTAAATAGCAAGAATGATGCCGTCAGATACATGTCCCAAATATTGGAAGCATGAAATAATTTTTAGAATTATTATAAAGTTACAGCCCTGAACATTTGAAACCACCATTGTTCACGTCCATCATCCATTTATAGCCTTGAATCCACCAATTCTTTCATTGATTTGTGTCTGGCATCCTCAAACTAGAGGCTCAACAGAGCCTGTAATCGCTCACCTGGAACTACATATAAAAATGTGATTTCCCATAGGCTTTCCATGGTAACTATGAGCTGCAATTGTGGCCATGATTGCAACATTACATCAACATTACATGAAGATCATTGGTAGAAGGTGTCCCAGTCTTCAATCACGTGAAGTTTCAAAACATATGAATCCATCAAACAGATTCATAGAATGTCTCTGGTGGCCATATTTTCCAACCAACGGGAACAAAAAGAGGATCGTTTGTAGAGGGCCTCCTATAGAGTTTTTGTTCCGTCAGCTCAGTAGTTCCAGAGAGAAGATGAAAATGTGATTTCCGATAGGTTTTTTCTATAGTAACTATAAACTGCAATTGTGGCCATGTATGCAATACGCTCAACATTAAAACAAGGAACATTGGTGGAGGGTGTCCCAGTTATCAACCATTCAAAGTTTCAAAACATTTTGCCCTGTGGTTTCTGATTAGAAGAGTTTTCAAAATTGACCAATCAGAATCAAAGAATGCTTCTGGCGGCCACATTTTTTCACCCAACAGGAATAAAATGTGTAACAGAAGTAGAGAACCTCTCATAGACAATTCCTGCTAAGTCTGGTTCACAATGGCTAAGTACTTTCAATGAAGATGATGAAAATGTGATTCCCTATCAGGTTTCTATAGTAACTTTAAGCCACAATTGCAGCCATAATTGCAAACCGATGAAGATTAAAATGAAGAGTGTTGTAGAGGGGGTTACAGTCATCAGTCACATTAAGTTTTCAAACCCTTTGGCCATGTAGTTTCAAAGAAGATTTTCTTGAAAATGCACACATTTATGAATTCTGTTTCAACAAAAAAAAAATCAGTAAAAGAAGGTTAAATATTTTGAAAATTACAATTTTCTCAGACAGTATTCTCTTTCATAATAGCGTTGGATGGGTAAAGGTTTACAGTCAAACACATTTTACTCCAATTTTGTCAATTCTTAAAAGATATACAATAATTACTGTCATCTAAGCTGACATGAAGGGAAGTGAATATAAACAAAAACTTTCCTGCTTTTCCAAACACCTGTCATCAATCAGTATTTTCTGATATGTAACTTGACACTAATAATACATATATCAAGATACAGTTGCAATTGTTTACAGCACAAGTCAAAATAAGTTGTGTAGAATAATCCTATAAACTATGTACCTTTCTCTTCCTACACTGATAAGACCAGAAGCTGACATCATTTTCTGGAAAGCTCTCACTGATAGCATGCGCAGTGTCAAGGAAGTATCGAAATTGGTGCCAAGCCTCATTCTTACAACCAGTGCCTGCTAAATGTATATAATCAGCAGGCAGGTATGAGTTCCCAACTCAAGGGAGGGCCATTGGTAAGTATAAATAAACAGCTGCGCCATGAGCACATGATACGCCTGTTATTAATTACAAGAGGGAAGCACACAATATGAGTATACATGTGTACTTGTCAGGTTTTTTTATGTACAATAATCATAACCAACAACATACTGTGTTCATTAATTTGGAAATAAATTATTTGAATTTCATGTACATATCTTATGTCTATAGAGGTCATAACTTCAAGAAAAAAGTCCCATAACTCTGAATGACTAATCGAACGGAGACACTAAGAAAGAGAGCTTCCTTCCATCAACATACAACACCTATCAAAAAATCACGAAAATCTTTCAAAGCGTTCTCGAGTTTTCGTACGACGTGTAAAAATTCAACGATCTTCTAAGTAATAAAGTGCCATAACTCTGGATCGAATGGTGAAACTAACCGAAAGGGAGCTTCCTTCCATCAACATAAACCACCTACCAAAAAATCTCTCCGACCGTTCTCGAGTTATCGTATGACGTGTAAAAAATCAATGATTTTCTAAGTAATAAAGTCACATAACTCTGGAATGACTAATCGAACGGCGACACTAAAGGGAGCTTCCCTCCATCGATATACACCACCTACCCAAAAATCACGAAAATCTCTCAAAGCGTTCTTGAGTTATCGTACGACGGATGGACAGACGGACGGACAGATGGACAGCGTTATACCATAACATGACCCGTTTTTTCAAAACAGGCGTATAAAAATATATAAATTACTTTAAATTTTTTCATATTTTTACACTGTAAACCAATGGCCCAGACTTAGCTGAATAATAAGCTGAATAATAATAATAAAAAGGCTGGAGGGTAAAGGACACAAAGGAAAATCCAATAAGCTCAATTATTTATACAGGAATATCCCCTCAAAGAGAAAAGGAGAGAAAGGATTTACATATGTCTTTCTTATTTATTAGAAATAAGAAAGACACAATACCAACTAGATAACTGAACAGTATATCATCCATAATTCTCTATTAACATCCAGTATATCCTATTATACTAATTTAATAAAGGAAGCCAATAAATAAAGATAGTCCAGAGAAAGAGACTCTTTATACTCATCCATCTAGCAATAGAATGAACAGAAATGTCCCTTCTATTGGGAATTAATGATAAAAAGAAGCCTTTTCTTCCTTTTCTGATAAACTCTGATCTGCATTTATAAATGCGCATAGCTCCTACTGGACACAGCAAAGGTTTTTGGCTTTCTGATGAAGGAAGAGCCTTAATGATAATGGGCTCAGGATATTTATTAGGAGCCTGATTCTTAGCCAAAAATCCCACATTAGTTGTTAAAGTAATAGTATTACCAACACTACGATAATGAGAATCCTCTGTAGATAATGCATGAAGTTCACTAACCCTTCTTCCGGAAGCAAAGGCTAAGAAAAAAGCTGTTTTATATGTCAAGAATTTGAACTCTACAGCATCCAATGATTCAAATGGATCTTCTTTAAGCTTCAACAGAACCCAAGCTAAATTCCATTTAGGAATTAAGCTAAGGATCCTAGGCCTATTGATCAAAAAGTTTTTAACTAACTTAGATAAAGAAACATTAGATCCAATTTCTAAGCTAGATGATGAGCATAAGTGTCTGATAGCATAGACCTATAATCCTTAATAGTGACTGGCTGCAGTTTGAGAACGTCAAACAAGTAGACCAGAAAGTTTGCAATGTCTGGAATGGATGGATCATATAGTCTATCGACTGATCCTTATACCAGTGAAAGAAAACCTTCCACTTTGCCGCATAGTTTTTTGCACAATGGCTAATCATGACCACAACACCAACTCAAGACCAGGGTTGAGCGTTAATAAGCCATGTTGCCCATTTTAGAGAGGAATTGCCCCTCCCAAGCATTGGTGACTGGGTCCTATTTTACCAGCAAAACAGAGCCTGTTTACCGCAGGCACTGCCTCACTTACCAGGGCTCCCGTGGGGGAAGATGGATGGATGTGGATGGATGGATGGATGGATGGATGGATGGGTTATTATTTATTTATTGATGTTTTAGGTCACATATTTATGCATAATGGCTAATCATGATTGTCACAGTTTTACAGGTGGAGGAAGCCGGAGTACCCAGAGAGAACCACCGAGCAACGACAAGCAGCTGCCAGCTCCCCAACATCGTAACTCTGCGCTGGAGCACAGACAGGGTTAGATTGTTTTAAGACATGCGTACCATCGATGTGCAATATGCCTTAGTATACTGCGTCATTGTGCCCCCACGCAAGCAATGGAGATGAAGTGTCTTGCCCAAGGACACAACGCGGTTGCCGCAAGTGGGATTTGAACAGATGGATGGATGGATGGACAGATAGATAGATGGATGGAGCTCTATGCTATATCCCTCCCTTGCAGAGGGACAATAAAAACTAGAGGTACTGTGAGCAAACTCACAAAGTGATACACCCCCCCCCCCCCCCCCACGTATGAAATGTATAAGTTAGATTATCCCTCCTTGGAAATGTCAGAACGGAATTATATTGCTTCATGCACATCTTCATATGGAGTTCTTCCATTGTGTAAAGTTTCATGAAAATTCTTCATTTGGTTTAGGAGGAGTTGCGCTTACAAGGACGGACAGACGGTATAAGTTAGATTATCTCCCCTTGGAAATGTCAGAACGGAATTATACTGCTTCATGCACATCTTCATATGGAGTTCTTCCATTGTGTAAAGTTTCATGAAAATTCTTCAAACGGTTTAGGAGGAGTTGCGCTTACAAGGATGGACAGACGGACAGACAGGGTGATTCCTATATACCCCCCCACCCCCACACCTAAACTTTGTTTGCAGGGGGTATAATAAGAAGCTGTTATCTCTTAATATAGAAAGAGTTACACCCAACCGGCCTCCAGCCAAACTGACTTCCACAATTTCACACAAAATAAAATTATATCTTTTGTTTTGATTTATTTGTGAGCTTTATTATTCGTGAGATTTATGTCTGGAGTAGATCTGTATTTATATTTGAACATGAATGTAGTTTTACAATACGCAAAAGCAATAAATTGTTTTTGAAAATCACATTGGGTGACAAGAGGCTGCTAGTTCTAGACAGTTCCACAAAGGGTCACTGCTTTTAGGGGAAGCTGAATACAAGACAAGAATCCAAGTGTTCCTGCTTGTGACCTTAACCTTCATGATATGACAATGGGTCAAACTCATGACACAAGTTATGGGTAACAATTGTATGAACAAGATCTGTCCAACAGATTTAATTATACAGACTAGACAAGGGCTGTACAACAATATCAAAGTCTTAAGCATAATCCAGATACATGTGGTGTATAAATGTACATTTCAAATATGTGCATTGTACTGTATAACCTTGAATACACACAGCAAATCTAGTATTAAGCATAGTGTTAAAACCCAAATCATGACCAACATGAACAAAGCTGTGAAACATTGAAGCATTTGGAGCAGTAGTTGGGGAGCTTGTACTCTTAGTCTTAATTGCTTCAGATTTTTTTCCCTTTTTTTTTGTTCTAAACTTGCATGCACTTTGATCTTATGGGCCACTTCGGTAAAGCTCTTTGTGTCTTGTTTCCATTTTTTAAGGCAATGTATTCGATATTTTTTTCATTTTTCATTATAACATACCTGCACAACAACTATATGGCGTCCTTTTCCATGAAAATGGAACAGTCTTGGCTCAAACGCTTCTGGCTCAACATGACGGAATCCAGAGTCAGCACCACCTTTCAGAAGACTGAGAGAAAAATTGAAACAAAAATTAGATATAAATTTTAATTTGTTTTCTAGCCAGAAAATAAGCAGACTGTCATCTGCAAAATGAGGTACCCAGAGGGTAGCATCACTAAATTCACCCTCTGTGAACCTCAATCTGAATCAGGGTATCAAAACTAAACAGAAAGAGGTACCCAAATTCACCCTCTGGAGACCTCATTCTGCATACTTTCAGGCCTGTTTGTTTTCTGTATTTATAGTACTTATTTGTGTTTAAGGTCACATATTTCTGCACAATAGCTAATCATAACCAAAACAAGGATATCAAGTCAAGTCCAGCCAATCGTTTAAAACCATGTTGCCCAGAAGGACTTTCACTCCATGCACTGGGGAGCAGGTCCAATTTTACCAGTAAAACAGAGATTGTTTATCACAGTAAACAAGCATTACCTCACTTTCTGGGTTCAAATAGAGGGCTTTACAGCATAAACCCTTTACCCAAAAAGAATAGTGACAATACTTTTAAAACATTTCTTGATTATAGTGATGAACCGATTATCAAAACTTGCTATGAACCACCGATTACCTGTTATTTCTCTGCTGATTCTACCGATTTGATGGTTGGAATAGGACACAGAAAAAAATCTGTTGGTGCTTGATATAGTAGTGAATTTCGTTGATAAATCACCTATTACAAAGGCTTAATAGTACACAAGTTCTCAGAATAGGAGATCGTTATTAACAATATGGTCACACGATATTGTTCTCTTGCGAAGATTGTGTTTATTCTGGTAAATAGAGTTAATACAATTTTGTGTAAGAATACAATGCACTCAGCTGTTGTAACCAAGAAGATACTGAGCACACATACTTTGTGTCTAAATTGAATAATAACTTTGAATTTAATGCGTGTTGTGAACTTGTGTCCATGCATGGTTTACAGATCGATAGGTACGCAAGGGGCATGTCAGAATTGAAAGGTCATTTTTCAACAGCTCACCTCCCTTGATGTGTTTCTCCAATATTTACATGTATTTTGCCATCAACACTGGAGGGAAACATCAAGGGAAGTAACTGAATTAACAAAATGGACTTAAAACATACATGTTGAGTAATAATCATCTGTCATTTAAGAAAAAAAAATAATTTCGAGTTTTTTCTCCAATTTTATTCTGTTATTTGTGTTATGATGCCTGCATCATGAAATACTGAAGACTAATGGCTGAACACATATTTATTCATTGACGTTATGTACTCCATGCAATGTTGTTCAGCATCACAATTGAAAACCAGTGACTTTGATCAGCCATGAAAGGGTGGCGATCTCAGACAGATTGCAGATGGTAAATCCCATAATATCTCGACTGCAGAGTCTTTAACATTCTGCTACACACATTTTTAAAGGGCAAACTTCATTGCAATGGCCCGATATCAAAGAGGTTTTTAATAGTCAGTGTTAAATGTAGAATAATTGGAAACTGCCAGCTTTCAACTGCTGGTTAGCATAATTGGCCGATGCTTCATAACTGGCGGGTTCCGATTGCAGATTCCGATTATCGGTTCATCACTACTTGAATAAGGAAAAATTCATTGGCTTATGATCCCTCACTAGAACAAGCTCAACATGCTCATTCTAATGGAGGCAAAAAATTAAAAAAGTTAAAAAATTTATAGTAATTTATATATTTTTTATACTTACCAATGACACAGACATAGCTGGTGCTAACTCTTAAAAATCTAGGGCCAAACACAAATTTTGCCCCCCAATCCCCAAAATTTGCATCCAAAACCAAAAGAAATCATGTCCTGAAGGACCTCCATACTTTGCCCTTACTGCGCATGCACAGTGTCAAGGACGTTCCGAAATTGGCGCCAATTATCATTCTTACAGGCAGTGCCTGGTCAGCGCTATGTACTCAGCGGGGTGGTATGAGTTCCCAACTCCTGGGAGGGCCATCCCCGTCTGGGTCATTGGTAAGTATAAAAAATATATAAATTACTATAAATTTTTTAACATTTTTATACTGTACCAATGACCCAGACATAGCTGAATAGTGAAAAGGCTGGAGGGCATAGGACATAGAGGAAAATCCAATAAGCTCAACTATATAATATAGAGTCAACCCCTCAAGGAGAAAAGGAGTATTAGGCTTTACATGTATCTTTCTTATTTTATGATAAATTAGAAAGATACAATACCCTTCATAATTGAGCACAACAACATTCATGTTCTCTATTAACATCCAGTATAACCCTTTATACTAATTATTTTTAAAGTAAGCCAATAAATAAAGTTAGTCCAGAGAATTGAGACTCTTTATATACTTTAAAAGTGTCCGAGGATTGTATATTAACGCCCGTTTGACACTTGACATATACAATTGCTTCACACCGAGCTACACTTTAAAAATATGACATGAATGAATTTTTAACATTAATATTACACTTTAAAACCATCCCGGAAACGACTCAGAATTAGTGACTCCGGAGGAGGAATTCCCTTGCTTTTCACTATAAAGCAGGTGACCTAAGGGAACACCCTCCCCCCCCCCCCCCTTCCCCTTTCCCTGGGTCAAATAGCCCAGAGCGAAGAGGGCAGCAGGACGGAGTCACTGCCGGAACAGAAAGCCTGCATAACTATAGTTGCAACTGTTTAGTGGACGACATTCTGAGCAATAGATAACGGACCTAAACAATGCAGGTCTCCAGAAATGGACTCAAGATTTCTGAGATAAAAATTCGTGAATGTGGATGGCTGAGACCGATAAGCAGCCTTCATTAAATCTGTAATAGCAACACTATTTGCGTAAGCCCAAGATGTAGAAAGAGCTCTTACTTCATGAGCCGAAATCTTCAGCACAGACTGCTGGGAAGAAGATAAATTTTCATAAGCAGTACGGATAGTTAATTGAATCCATCTAGCAATAGAATGGACCGAAATGTCCTTTCTATTAGGCATCAGAGACAGAAAGAAACGTTTTCGTCCCTTTCTGATAAACTGAGATCTCTGTTTATAAATGCGTAAAGCTCTAACAGGACAGAGTAAAGGCCTACGCCCGTCTGAAGATGGAAGAGCCTTAATAACAATAGGTTCCGGATATTTATTAGGAGCCTGATTCTTCGCTAAAAATCCAACATTAGTAGTGAAGGTGATAGTGTTCCCGACACTACGATAGTGAGAATCGTCCACCGATAGTGCATGAAGCTCACTGACTCTTCTAGCAGAAGAGAAAGCTAAGAGAAAAGCTGTCTTATAAGACAAGAATTTGAAATCTACTGTCCCAAGAGGCTCAAATGGCTTTTCCTTTAGTTTAAGAAGAACCCAAGCTAAATTCCACTTAGGAATTAATCTGAGAGTTCTGGGTCTATTTATCGAGAAGTTTCTAACTAACTTAGATAAAGAGACATTAGATCCAATTTGTAAACTATCGTGGTGTGCATAGGTATCAGATAACATAGACCTATAACCTTTAATAGTAACAGGCTGCAGTTTGATTTCGTCAAACAAGTATACTAGAAAGTTTGCAATGTCTGGTATGGAGGGATTAAAAATATCAACCGAATGATCCCTACACCAACGATGAAAAACCTTCCACTTAGCCGCATAATTTAGCGAAGAGGAGGTCCTCCTACAGTTAGAAATCGCGTCCACTGCTCGTCCTGTAAAGTGCTTGCCATGCAAGAAGGACCGCACAACGGAAAAACGTGAAGGTTGAGACCTTGCGGGTTGTGATGAAGTTGACACGGTTTCCCCTGCGAAAGAAGATCCTCCCGTGGAGGAAGCTTTCGCGGTAGGTCCCACAACAGACACCTGAGTAGATTTATCCAAAGTCTCTGTGGAGACAGAGATGCTACCAACAGAATCTTGCATTGAGATTGTTTTATTTTTAGCAATACTTGCTGAATCAACGGCGCTGGAGGATACGCATATCCTATCATTCCGTCCCATGAGATCGATAGAGCGTCTACTGCAAATGCTCTTGGATCCGGGCACAGTGACACATACGTCTGCAACTGATTGTTGAGATGTGTCGCAAATAAGTCTATCATTGGCCGTTCCCATTGGTAGCAAATCCGATTGAACACTTGTTTGTTGAGAGTCCACTCCGATGGCAACAAGCGACCCTTCCGTGAAAGGGAGTCTGCTAGTACATTCAGACGACCCGGTATATGACGGACCGAAAGTAGAACTTGATGTTCTAGAGCAAACAGAAGGATTCTTTCCGTTAAATTGAATAACGGAACGGAATGAGTGCCTCCCTGGTTCCGTATATATGCTACTACTGTCGTATTGTCGGACAGGATTTGGACATGAGCTTTGTGAATAATGTCCATCCAATGACGTAACGCAAGCCAACTGACATCATTTCCTTGATGTTTATGTGCTTGCTTAGGAACTGTGGATCCCAAAGACCCTGGCACCTCGAATCCGTTGGGATCAATGATGCACCCCAACCTGTTTGACTGGCATCCGTCATAATCATAAAACTCGGATCCGGCAACTGCAGCGGAACTCCCTGAGTTAACCACTGAATGTTTGCCCAAGTCTGAATCTCTTGTTTCACTTGATTTGACAAGAGAACGTCTATGTCGAGCGAATGAATCTTCACACTCCAATTCTGAGTCAAGAAAATTTAGAGAGGACGAGTGCGTAACCGCCCCATCGGAATGAGATCTGCAGCGGCTCCGCACAGACCTATCAGTCTCATGAACTCCCTCGCTGTGACTTTGTCTGCATGAAGACAATAGCGAGCGTAACAACTGACTAATTTCGCTCTGGTTAACGGCAGACGAACGAGATTGTTGTGCGTCTCGAAGCTCATTCCCAGATGAGTGAATGACTTGGACGGCACCAGATCCGACTTCTCCTCGTTTATAACAAAACCGAGACGTCGGAGCAATAGAAGCAGATTCTGCACATCGTTCTGAAGCGTTAACTCGCTGCCGTACCTCTGAAGAATGTCGTCCAGGTAGGCCGACGTTACCGCAGACGAATGAGCTTGGAAATACATCATCACCGAGTTCATTACCTGAGTGAAAGCCCAGGGTGCTAGGTTCAATCCGAAGCACATCGCCCGGAATTGATACACCACTCCTAGGACTGCGAAGCGTAGATTCTTTCTGAATGTCGGATGTACCATGACATGAAAGTACGCATCTTTGAGATCTATGCTTGTAGCATAATCGTTCACCCGAATACTCGCTCTGACCGATCGAATCGTCTCCATATAGAACTTCAGAGCGACGATCAGCTTGTTTATCCAGCTCAAATCTATGACTGGACGGAACGAGGCGTCTGGTTTCGGAACCAGAAACAGATGACTGTAGAATCCCGGTGTTTCCTGGTCTTCTACAACCTCTACCGCGTTCTTCATTAAAAGAGACTGCACCTCCGATAACAGAGCGTCTCTTTTCTGCGGATTTTACGGAAGTTGAGTCCATTTTGGACTTCGAGTTAATGGAGGCTTTCGTTTGAAGGATATTCTTAGACCTTCCTAAATCACCCCTCTCACCCAAGGGTCGTCCGTAATCGACGCCCACTCTTCTGAAAAACTCGACAACCTTCCGCCAACCGGAACACGATAGAGGTTGAAGCCATCACCTCCTGGACCTGCGAGGCCTGCGGGAGGAGAAACCACATCCTCCACGACCCACACCTCGTCCCGTCGACCTCGGGGCGTCCGACCGATTGTCCCGGCCCGAAGGACGTCCCGCACGTGAGTCGCTGCCTTGACGGTCTCTTGAATAAGACCAAGAGGACGCACCGGAACCTCTATAGGAACCTCTCTTGGGTGCATTAGACCCAGAAGTGCCTGTCTTACTCTTATCTGCCGTATCCGACTTTTTGGAAGCGAATTTAAACAGCAGAGAATCCGAAGCTTTCTTAGTAATTTTATCGTAGATTGCAGAAAGCTTGCCGTTGAAGAGAAGTTCTCCGGAGACCGAAGCGACTCTGAGAGAGTTCTTCACCTTACTATCCACGCGTGTGGATGTAGCTAGGGCTGCGTCACATCTAACCAACTCCAGGTTTGCCACTGAAAGGGCGGAGTTATACGAGGAATAAGCTACTGCCCTTGAAAGAAGTCTTAAAGAGGATTGTATATCCTGGAATTCTTTCCCTTGAAGACGCAGTTATAACGCCTTTGTAAGGTGGTCTGCGTAAGATAAAGCGTCTAAACTGGCCCTGTTAGACGTAATTGTCGTATCCAACACCGCGGTTGGAATGGACGTAGACGACAGTAATGACAATTCTAAGTCTTCCGCCTCGTCGTCAAGATGCAGAGGAACTCTCGGAATACCCTGTCCTGCCGTATCGAATTTATTCCTTGCATTAATGAAAGGCAGGTTAAGAGCATTGGAGGACAAGAAACCAGCTTTGCCTGTTTTGAAAGCAAGCTTGAAGATAGCGTCATTCAATAATTCAAATGTTCTTGTGACATTATTGGACGTTATTGGACTGAGACGGAAACTCAGGGACGATGTCTCTGAACCGCTCGAAGAATTCAGTGTCCAATGACGCTATCAGTCTCTTGTCCTGTACTGCAGCAGTCTGGCCCGACGGAACAACCTGAGGAAGGAAGTGCCGGATGAAATCCACGGCAGCTTTATGTTGTTCCGAAAGGGATAGCTCCAAGTCATCCGTATCCCTTTCGCCATCCGGTCGGACCTCATGATGCTTCCGGTCGTCCGCACCTGATGCTTCGGCGGAGCGTACCGACCCAGCGCCCTCGGATAATTCCCGATCCGACCCCGATTCTGTCGATTGCTGGGATGCTGCGATAATTTGTGCTATCTGAGCTAGCATGTCCGTCATCGAGGCCTGCGGATTAGCGGTCTTTCGCTGCTTAGCCGTGGGAAGCTCCGCATCAACTGACTCCCACATACTCTTCCTATGCGAACGTCCAGAGTCTACCGGCCTCGTGTCCCTGGCTACCGGATGGCATGACCTGGTTGCCGAAAAATCCCTGATCGGCGAAGCTGGTAGAATATCCGCGGTCACGTAGCCAAGGTGCGGTCGTGTGCGCTGGTGAGAGGATGAGGAGGCCTGAGCAGTCTCCGCGGACTGCCTATACAATGGAGCATCCCGAGCGGCGGACATGTGCTCCGCTTGCGACACATTTTGTACCACAACATCTGGTCCCAGATGTTGTTGTACGAGAGAGGGGCCTCTCTCGCTTGCGGCCCGGCTGGACCTGGACGAGCTAGGAACCGGACTAGAAGGCTTCCTCCGATCTCTCCTATTATCCGCCGTCACTGGGTGTGCACCTTGTATGTTTATAGTGCTCGCATCACCCAACATTTCCTCCTGGACCGCAATGGACAAACCCGGCTGCCGAACCATTCGGTGAATGGACGCTACACCGGGCGAGCTAGCAGACGACAGCGCCGTCGATCCTACTCGGGACCTCTTAGGCAACTGTCGTATCTCCATGAGCACTTTTGCCGCTAGCTCTGCATTCAATTGTGACGACGGAAGCGCACTCTTGGAAGATAACATGGAAACATCACCCTGTTCTTGTTCCTCTGAAATAGAAACTGATAGACTAGAGTGACCCTGCGGAGAAAGGACCGGCATAGCCCTTTCTCCACTAACAACATACCGTGACACACTTTTCCAATGTTTGTCATCCCAATATTGACATATTGAACAGGAGTTAGTGCGAGTACACTGACTACAATTAATACAATGATCATGAAAGTCAGAGGAAGATTTCTTCCTATTACAATTTGAACAATGTCCTTTCATTGTGAAAAGACAACAACAAGTCCTAGTACTCGCACAAACCCCTAAACACAAAGATACATAATAACATGATCCATTAACATTGAAAAAAGCAATTGAAATTCAAAATAATTTTTGAAAAGTTAAAAAATTTATAGTAATTTATATATTTTTTATACTTACCAATGACCCAGACATAGCTGGTGCTAACTCTTAAAATATAGGGCCAAACACAAATTTTGCCCCCCAATCCCCAAAATTTGCATCTAAAACCAAAGAAAACATGTCCTGAATGGCCCTCCACACTTCACCTCTACTGCGCATGCGCAGTGTCAAGGACGTTCCAAAATTGGCGCCATTAATCATTCTAATAACCAGTACCTGGTAAGCGCTATGTACTCAGCGGGGAGGTAAGAGTTCCCAACTCCTGGGAGGGCCATCCCCGTCTGGGTCATTGGTAAGTATAAAAAATATATAAATTACTATAAATTTTTTAACATTTTTATACTGTACCAATGACCCAGACATAGCTGAATAGTAAAAAGGCTGGAGGGCCAAGGACATAGAGCAAGATGGAATACGCTCAATTATATAAAACAGAGTCATCCCCTCTAGGAAAAAAGAAGTATTAGGCCTTACATGTATCTTTCTTATTTATGATAAATTAGAAAGATACAACACCTTCCAAAATTGAGCATCATGTACTCTATTAATATCTAGTATAATCCTTATACTAATAATTTTTAAAGTAAGCCAATAAATAAAGTAAGTCTAGAGAATAGAGACTCTTTATACTCCTTAAAAGTGTCTGAGGATTGAATAATAATGTCCGTTGACACGTGCTATATTCAAAAGCTTTACTTTAAAAACTAAGACCTGAATGAATTTTTAAAACATAAACTTCTCACTAAACAACCATCCCAATAACAGCTCAGAATTACTAACTCTGGAGGAGGTATCCCCTTGTTTACATAGTACAACAGGTGACCCAAGGGAACACCCTCCCCCCCCCCCCCTTTTTCTTGCCCTGGGTCAAATAGCCCAGAGCGAAGAGGGCAGCAGAACGGAGTCACTGCCGAAACAGACAGCCTATCTAGCTATAGTAGCAACTGTTAAGTGAATGACATTCTGAGCAGTAGATAATAGACCTAACAATAGAGGCCTCCAGAAATGGACTCGATATTTCTGAGATAAAAATTCATGAATGTGGATGGCTGAGCGCAATGAGCAGCCTTCAAAAATCTATAATAGCGACACTATTAATGTAAGCCCAAGATGTAGAAGAACTCTTACTTCATGAGCCGAAATCTCAAACACAACTGCTGAGTCAATGATATACCATAAGCAGTATCGATAGTTAATTGAATCCATTAGCAATAGAAAGGAGCGTAACGTCCTTCTATTAGGCATCAAAGACAGAAGAAGCTTACGCCCGTAGTAATAAACAGATATCTGTTTATAAATACATAAACTCTAACCGGACAGATTAAAGGCCTATGCCCGTACGAAGACGGAAGGACCTTAATAACAATAGGTTCCGGATATTAATTAGGAGCCTGACTCTTATGCAAAAATCCAACCTAAATAGTAAAGGAAGTAGTGATTCCGAAACTACGAAAGTGAAAATCATCCACCGATAGTGCATGAAACTCACTGACTCTTCAGTAAAAGAGAAGCCAACAGAATTACTGTCTAAAAGGTCAGAATTTGAAAACTACTGTTTCCAGAGGCTCAAATGATTACTTAGCTAAATAAGAACCGAAGTTAAATTCCATATAGGAATTTAATCTAATGATTCTAAGTCTATTTACCGAAAAGTTACCTACTGACTTAGATAAAGAGACATAAGACTCAATTGTAAACTATCATAGAGTGCATAGGTATGAGGTAACATAAACCTATAACCTTAATAATAACAGGCTGCAGTAGATCTTGTCAAATAAGTATACTAAAAAGTTGCAATGACTAGTATGGAGGGATCAACAATATCAACATAGTGATCCCTACACCAACGACGGAAGAGCCTCCACTTTAGCCGCATAGAATAGCGAAGAAGAGGTTCTCCTATAGTAAGAAATCGCGTCCAAAGCTCGTCCAGTACAATGCTAACAATGCAATAAGGACCACACAACGGAATACGTGAAGGTTGAGACCTTACGGGTTGTGATAAAGATGACACGATTTTACCCAGCGAAAAAAGATCCTCTCATGAAGGAAGATTTCGCGTTAAGTCCCACACTAGACATCAGAGTAAATTTACCCACGGTCTCTGTGAAGACAGAGATGCTATCAACAGAAATGTATTGTGGTTGTTTATCTTAGCAATACTTGCTGAAACAACAGCGCAGGAGGATACGCATATCCTATCATTCCGTCCTATTAGATCAATAGAGCGTTAACAACATAAGCTCAGAGATCCGGACAAGCAAACACATACGTCTGCAATTAACAAGCAAGTTGTGTCGTAAATAAATTATCATTGGGCGCTCCCATTGATAGCAAATCTGATTGAATACTTGTTTGTTGAGAGTCCATTCTGACGGCAACAAGCGACCCATAAGTGAACGGGAGTCCGGTAATACAATCAGACGACCCGGAATATGACGGACCGAAGCAGAACTTGGTGTACTATAACAAACAGAAGGATTCTTTCCATTAAATTGAATAACGGAAACGAATGAGTGCCTCCCTGGTTCCGGAGATACGCCACTACTGTCGAATTAACGGACAGGATTTGGACATGCGTTTCTGAATAATGTTCATCCAATGACATAAAGCAAGCCTAAAAAAAACATTATTCCGTGGAAGATAAGTGCTTGCTTAGAGACTGCGGAACCCAAAGACCCTGGCACTTCGAATCCGTTGGGATCAATATTATATCCCAACCTGTTTGACTGGCAACCGTCATAATTATAAAACTCGGATCCGGCAACTGCAGTGGCACTCTCTGAGTCAACCACCGAATGTTTGCCCCAGTCTGAATCTCTTGCTACACTAGATAGACAAGAGAACGTGTAAATCGAGCAATTCATGGATTGCTGAAAAGTTGCCGTCAAAGAGAAGCTTCTCCGAGAACGAAGCGACTCTGAGAGAGTTCTTCACTTTACTATCCACGTGCGTGGATGTAGCTAGGGCTGCGTCACGTCTAACCAACTCCAAGCAGCCACTGAAGGGCGGAGTTATACGTGAACAAACTACTGCCCTCAAAAGAAATCACATTGAGGATTATATCCCGGAATTCTTTCTCTTGAAGACGTAATGATAACGCCTCAGTAAGGTGGATTACGTATGATAAAGCGTCTAAGTTAAGTCTATTAGACATCATTGTCGTTTCCAACATTGTGGTTGGAAAAGACATAGACGGCGAAAAAGATTATTTCCGGTCTTTAACCACGCCGTCTAGAAGCATATGAACTCTCGGTATGCCCTGTTCTGCCAAAATAAATTATTCCTATAAATGATAAAAGGCAGAAATGAGCATTGCGGACAAGAAACTAAACTATCATGCTTGGTAGCAGGCTTATATAAAAATATAGCGTCGATAAATAATACACATGTTCTAATGACATTATTGGACTGTGTCGGTAAGTCAGGGACAATGTCCCTGAACCGATCCAAAATTCCGTGTCCAATGACGCTATAAGTCTCTTATCCAACATCGCAGCAATGTAGTCCGAAATAACAATCACTGGAAGATAATGCCGGAAGATATGTATGGCAGCTTCCGATGCTACGAAAGGGAAAACTCGAAATCTTTCGAATCCCTTTTGCCATCCTGTCGGACCCTATAAAGCGTTCGGTCGTACCTGATGCAACCGCGGACTGCACCGACCCAGCGCCGTCAGATAATTCCTGATTCGACCAAGAAACTGTCGATTGCTGGGATGCTGCGAAAAAACTGTGCTAACTCGGATAGCACGTCCGTCACTGAGGCCTATGGAGAAGCGGTCCTACAATGCATTGCCGCCGGAAGCTCCGTGATCGTTACCCCGTGCGTACTACTAATATGCGAGCGAACGGAGTGTATAGGCCTAGTGTCCCTTGGCTACCGGATGGCGTGACCTGTTTGCCGTGGAATCACTGAATGACGAAATTGATCGGATAATAGAGGTCACGTAGCCAATGTGCGGTCGTGTGCACTGCTGTGAGGATGAGGAAGCATTATCGACAGTCTCTCGGACTGTCAATATAACGGAGCGTCCCGAGCGACGGACATATGCTCCGAATGTAAAATATCTGAACCACAACATGCGGTCCCCTATGTTGTTGGACAAGAGAGGGACCTCTCTCGCTCACAGCCCGGACGGACCTGGACAAGCCAGGAACCGGACTAACAGGCTTCCTCTGATCTGTCCTCAATCCGCCGTCACTGGGTGAGTACTAAAGTAATTATAGTGCTCGCATCACCCAAATCTCCTTCCTAGACCGCAACGGACGAACCCGGCAGCCGAACCATTCGATGAATGTACGCTACACCGGGTGAGCTAGCGAATGTCACTCCGTCGATCCTACAAGGGACCTCTTAGGCGATAGACATATTCCATGAGCACTTATTGCCGCTAGCTCTTCATTAAGTATGACGACAGAGGCACACTTTTGAAAGACATCTCCGTAACTTTGCGAACAAGAAACCAGAAATGCTTGGTAATAGCAAGCATATAATAATAAATATATAGCGTCGTTCAATAATTCGAAAGTTTGTGTGACATTATTGGACTATGTCGTAACTGAGGGACGATGTCCCTGAACCGAACCAAAAATTTCTAAGTCCACCGACGCTATCAGTTTCTTATCCGACATCGCAGCATTCTGGTCCGATGAAAGAACCTGTAGAAGATCAAGTCAGATGACATACACAACAGCATATGTTGTTCCGAAAGGGAAAGCTCGAAATCCTCCGAATCCCTTTCGGTATCCCGTCGGACCGGATGAAATTTTCGGACGTCCGTACCTGCTTCCGCGGAGCGTCCCGACCCAGCATCGTCGGATAAAACATTATGCGACAGATTCAGTTGTTGCTGGGATGCTGCGATAAGCTGTGCTATTTAGGATAGCACGTCCGTCCCCGAGGCCTGTGCAGTAGCGGTCTTACGATGCATTGCCGCCGGAAGCTCCGTGTACATTGACTCCCGCACACTTTCCTATGCGAACGTCCGGAGTCTGCAGGCCTCGTGTCCCTGGCTACCGGATGGTGTGACCTGGTCGCCGATGATTCTCTGACTGGCGAAGCTGACTGGATATCCGAGGTCACGTAGCCAAGAGCAGTCGTGTGCGCTACCATGAGAATGAGGAAGCCTTATTGACAGTCTCTCCGGACTGACTATATGTCGGAGCGTCCCGAGCGGTGGACGTATGCTCCGAATGCGAAACATTTTGTACCACAACATCTGGGGCCAGATGTTGTTGTACGAGAGAGGGGCCTCTCTCGCTCGCCGTCCGGATGGACCAGAACGAGCTATGAACCGGACTAAAAGGCTTCCTCCGTTCTCCCTCTAATCCGCCGTCACTGGGTGTGCATTTGGTTGATTTATAGTGCTCGCATCACCCCAAAACTCCTTCTAGACTGCAACGGACGAACCCGGCTGCCGAACCATTCGATGAATGGACGCTACACCAGGCGAGCTAGCGGACGTCAAAGGCCGTCGAACCTACTAGGGTCCTCTTAGGCAATTGGCGTATTTACATGAGCACTTTTCCGCTAGCCCTTCATTAATTGTGAGGACGGAGGCACACTGTTGGAAGACATCACAGATACATCACCCTAATCTTGATCGTCTGAAATAGAAATTGATAAAGTAGAGTGACCCTGCGGGGAAAGGACCGGAATGTCCAATTCCCCACTAACATACCGTGACATACGCTTCCCATGTTGTCATCAAAATCATCAGATACAGAACAGGAGTTAATGCGAGTACACTGACCACATATAGAATGATTATAAAAGTCAGAGGAAGACTTCCTCTTATTACAATTGATCAAAATCCTTTCAATGTGAAAAGAAAACAAAGTCCTGGTACTCGCACCCACCCCTGACAATCAAAATACATAATAATAATATGATCCATTAACATAGAAAAAATAATTGAAATCAAAATAATTTGAAAAAATATTTTTTCAGAACAGCCCAAGTTTCTGAAAAGTAACGTTGAGCCCCAATGGATCCCAAGCCTAAGTGTGGACAAAAAATTTAAAAATATTTTAAACAATTTATGCAACACTTACGAACAATAATAATGTATCTAGTTATGATTAAATTAACATCAAGATATTATTTTCACGAAATCCCCTCCCCCTCACACAGAGGGCTGTTGTAAATGTAAACAATGAGTGTAAAAACACTAAAATAAGACTCCAGGCACCAAGGCCCGAAATCAGTTACCAAAAATACACTATCTGATGCAAAACAGAGACTTCCAGGGAAGAAACTGCAGAACATCAGATGGTAGATGCAGAACACAACGCCTAACCACCCATAGGTGAAGACGTAAACAAGGGGAAAAGAACAGAATTCATTCTGTTATTCAGCTAAAACTCCCAAGAAATTTTAGTAATAATAATTACAGAAACTATGCCAAAAGCATGGGAGAATAGCAAGAGGGGACTAAAAGGAAAGGGAGAGAGGAAAACACTGAAAAATCAGTGTAACTAAATAACAAGAATGACAACAAAATGGCTGCTGCCTCGAAAATAGGTAACTTAACATAATTTCATTAAAAAATTTTAAGTTACAGCCCTGATAATATTCTGTCACACGTTTTTCCTCTCCTCCTTAGAATCACCATTTCACTAATATTTATGTGTCGGGCATCATTTAAACTGAGATTTACAAGCACAAAGATCAGTCAGATGTTAACTGATGAAGGGCCAAACTTAGAATGATTAATGGCGCCAATTTCGGAACGTCCTTGACACTGCGCATGCACAGTAGAGGTGAAGTGTGGAGGGCCATTCAGGACATGTTTTCTTTGGTTTTAGATGCAAATTTTGGGGATTGGGGAGCAAAATTTGTGTTTGGCCCTATATTTTAAGAGTTAGCACCAGCTATGTCTGGGTCATTGGTACAGTATAAAAATATATTTTTTCAGCGAAGCCCAAGTTTCTGAAAAGTAATGTTGAGCCCCGATGGATCCCAAGGGTAAGTGTGGTCAAAAATTTTAAAATTATTTTAAATAATTAATGCAACACTTACGGATAATAATAATGTATCTAGTAATGAGTAAACTACTCCATAGGCAAAAAGCCCCCCTCAAAAGAGACTGTTGCCAATGTAAACAAGAAGTGTATAAACACCAGAAAACATGACTCCAGGCACTGACAATACTGGCCCGAAATCAGTTATCAACAATACACACTATCTGATGCAAAACAGAGACTTCCAGAGAAGAATCTGCAGAACATCAGATGGTAGATGCAGAACACAACGTCTAAACAC
The DNA here is from genome assembly GCA_031216915.1 of Pictodentalium vernedei. Classification (NCBI taxonomy): domain Eukaryota; kingdom Metazoa; phylum Mollusca; class Scaphopoda; order Dentaliida; family Dentaliidae; genus Pictodentalium; species Pictodentalium vernedei. The sequence goes on from CM062296.1 coordinate 475,851,962, forward strand.
CCATGGGTGAGAACGTAAACATGGGGAAAATAACAGAATTCATTCTGTAACCAAGCTAATTCTCCCAAGAAATTTTAGTAGTAATCTTACTCAAAAATAAGCCAAAAGCATGGGAGAATAGCAAGGGGGGGACTTACAGGATAAGGAGAGAGGAAACACTGAATAAGCAGTGCAACTTCATAGCAAGAATGACAACAACAGGCCCATGCCTTGAAAATAGGCAACTTAACATAATTTCATTATAAAATTTTAAGCTACAGCCCTGAATATTTTCTGTCACTCCTTTTTCCTCTCCTCCTTCTCTATCCTCCTTAGAATCACCATTTCTCCAATATTTATGTGTCTGGCATCATTTAAACTGAGATTTACAAGCACAAAGATCAGTGAGATGTTAACTGATGAAGGGCCAAACAAAGAATGATAATTGGCGCCAATTTCGGAACGTCCTTGACACTGCGCATGCGCAGTAAGGGCAAAGTATGGAGGTCCTTCAGGACATGATTTCTTTTGGTTTTGGATGCAAATTTTGGGGATTGGGGGCAAAATTTGTGTTTGGCCCTAGATTTTTAAGAGTTAGCACCAGCTATGTCTGGGTCATTGGTACAGTATAAAAATATAATATTTGGATAGTGATTTTGATGAGTAGCAGGGGTGATTACATTAGGCAAAAGGATAATTATCAACAACAATTACTGCAAAATTTTATTTGATCTGCCTCAAGTTATGTTCTCTTTCACTTAGTTTTAATGGTTCAGACCTATTCACACCGATGCGGAAAAACAGAAATATAAAACAGAAAATTTTTCTCTTAAGGCTCCTCGGAATTTGACCATTTCAATTTTGTTTGACAGAGCTCAATGAATATTTTAAAATGGCTCCATAATTTTCATTGTTTTTTTTAAAATTTGCACTTAGAATGACACGACATTACAAAAAGATTGTTTCTAAAACACATTGAAGAGGATAATGGCTGGACTGAATATTTTCAAAACATGTGCAAACAGACAAAGAAATACAGCAATCTGATTGGTGTTCTCACAACCAAACTAATGACTCCCACTGATGGAAACAGCAGTCACTTCCAGCTGGTAAAACTATTATTAGATAGTGTGTTGTTTCATATAGTGGTCATACTAAAAGCTTGTGTAATCAGTCATACGAATAGATAAAAATTACCGACTTTTCAATTTTACATTGCACACAATTTTTAAAGGATTTTTAAAGAATGTAGTTCTTTACAATTGTATTACATATGATGTACAAACCTGTTGTTATAGCAAAAAAGTGATTTTCAAGACTTTTCAAGGAACCAACAACTATTTGGGACAAATTCCTGGACTTTCAAGGCCTTGGATTTTATTTTCAAAATTTCAAGGACTGTGGGAACCCTGTATAAGTATTTATTTATTATTATTTTATTTACTGGATTTAATGACACTTTTGACAGCCAGGGTCACCTGTGTCAAACAGATTTACAGTTTTATGTTTGGAGGAAGCCAGAGTATCCAGCGAGCAATGGTGAGTATATGCCAGACTCCCCAACGTACTAACTCCAACAATGCAGGGTAAGCATTGGTTAAAGACGAGTGCACCATTGAGGTGCAGTACACCATAGTACACAGCACCCACATACCCCCACATGGGAAAAACTTAAGATTGCATCAAAATTATATATATATATCATGACCACTTACGTGATACCATTTTTGAAGTAGCCCTTAAATAATTCTGACTCATGACTTTGGACTTCACGATGTTGGACCGCAGCATCATCTAAAAATGTATCCAATTCAACAGTTTTGTAGGCTGCAGTACCATACTCATCCTGAAATAAAATTTAAACAAGTAAAATAATATTTATAAGGTAATTAAGACAACCCTCTCCCACCCCAATGTCCGATAATATACACTCTGTTCAATGCCATGACATAACCTTGCCTCCTAATTGCCATGTGAAAGATCATGTGATTGAGCATATGAGAGACCTCATATTGCACCAAAAGAAACCTGTTTGGTCATTTTAATCAGAGTGGTCACCATGAAGCGCATGACATTGAAGTTGAGGTGTTAGAAATTGTTAGGGGAGGCAAGCAATAAAGACCGGCGAGAGAAGATTCCTGCATACGTAAGTTAGGGATGCAAGATGGAATGGGATTCAATTACCTTAAGAGTGGTGGGGGAGTGACGCATTGACATTATATTTTGTACTAACAGTATCTTGTTATTCTGTGAGTTGTTTCTGTACTGGGAAGATGTAATCTAACACTCTGATAATTCTGCATTGATAAAGGCCTGTGGCCAAAAGCTCAGCACAAGGGTGTTTATGTTTTGCAGGCCTAGCATTCTTAAAAATCAGGGCTAAAAATCACTTGCCTCATATGACCTAGGGGGCGATTCGCTCTCAAGCTTACAGAAGCTAAAAGTGGCAAAATGAAGTTCCACTGTTAATGAATTCTGCTTTATGGGCTTTGTACATTTTATTTGGTATTGCAAACATGGTAGTCTCTGTGAGATGGCTTCACTGTCCCTCCCACACCTCCGGGCCTCGACAAGGCCCAGAGGTGAGGGAGAGGTAGTGTGACAGTCTTACAGAGACCACTAACATAGCAGGGATTTGAAAAGATGTGGGCTAACAGACCAGAGATTTGAAAAGGTGCAGGTTTTAGGAATAGGCTGTTATGGTAAACTTTATTTTGTAAGGCCAGGAGGGCTAGTTTTCACCTTACTTAATATTTTTAAGGCAAGCATGTGAGCGAATAAACCGCTCTCTTGAAAATGCCAGGCCTGCTTTTGAACATACACATGTACTACTTGCGTCCCTCTTTTGGACAATGGTTGACAGTGAATTCAGAAAATTCAGATGTTTGAGCAGGCTTTTTGTCAACATATTCTGATTATTTACTAATAATTTAATCAGTTTTAGGCTACACAAAGTAAATCTTCTGTTTATCAGGCCAGTATTTGTAGGAGGGCGTTTTGTTATTTTATTTTTTATTTCTGTAATTATCATGGGACGATCCACTGGTAGCAAATCTGCCTGAATATTTGCTTGTTGAGAGTCCACTCCGATGGCAACAGGCGACCTTTCCGAGAGAGCAAGTCTGCTAGTACATTCAGACCACCCGGTATATGACAGACAGAAAGATGAACACGATGATTCATTACGTATAGGAGAATCTTCTCCGTTAATTAGCACAATGGAATTGAATGAGTGCTGCCTTGGTTCCTGATGTAAGCTACTACTAGCGAATTGTCCGACAAAATCTGAACATAGACGTTCGCTATTATGTGAATCCAATGTTGAAGAGCTAGCCATATTAACATCATCTCTTTGATGTTTATGTGCTTCTCTAGGAACCGAGGGTCCCAAAGACCCTGACACTTCAAGTCTGTGGGACTTAGGGTCATGCCCCAACCCATCTGACTCACATCCGTCATAATCGTGAAAGCCGGATCTGGCAGTTGCAGCGGAACTCCCCGAGTTAAGCTCTGAAAATCTGCCCAAATCTGAACCCTTTGTTTTACTAGGTCTGTTAAAACAATACAAATGCGTCTTCACACTCCAGTTCTGAGTAAAGAATATCTGGAGGGGACGTGTGCGTAGACGGCCCATCAGAATAAGATCTGCAGCCGCTCTGCACAACCCCATCAGTTGCATGAATTCTCTTGCTGTTAATGCATCTGAGTGTAGACAAAAGCGAGCATAACAACTGACTAATTTTGCTCTGGGTAATGGCAGACGAACCAGATTGTTGTGAGTCTCGAAGCTCATTCCCAAGTGAGTGAACGACTTGGACGGAGCTAGATAATAATAATAATAATATACACATTTATATTGCACCAAAATTATAGTTCAGAAGATGTAGAACCATATTCTAAGGTGCTGTACATGTTACTGAGCTCATGCAAATATACAAATGGAATATATACAGTATCTTACAGTCCAGAACATCACTTACAGGCTTTTTGAAACAGGTATGTTTTGAGATCTTTCTTGAAAAGGTTGACATTTGACAGTTTTTTAGGTGTTCCACAAGTGAGGGCCAGCAAATGAGAATGACCTACCTCCAAATGTCTTACACCTATGTTTTGGAACATGTAGCAGCATTTGACCATCGGACCTCAGGTTGTATTGACACACATTCTTGGTATTAAGGAGTTCCTCTAAGTAGGCTGCTCACATGTTGTTTTGTGTCTTAAAAACTAATAAAGTTTTGAAAATTATTCTGTACTTGACTGGCAGCCAGTCATATCCCTCAGAACAGGAGTGATGTGTTGAGATCGTGATATCCTACATACCACTTGGGCTGTTGCATTTAGTACCATCCGACTTTTTCTTGTTTACGATGAAACCCAGACACTGTAGTAATAGAAGCAGAATCTGAACATCGTTCTGAAGAATAATTCTGTTGCCGTATCTCTGCAGAATGTCATCCAAGTAAGCCGACGTTACCGCAAACGAATGAGCTCGAAAGTATAACATTACCAAGTTCATTATTCGAGTGAATGCCCAGGGAGCCATGTTCAGACCAATGCACATTGCTCTGAACTGATAAACCTTCCCTTGTACGGCGTCACATCACCCACTTTACGAGTGATAGCTTCACTGGGCGAGCTAGCTGGCAACAAGGTCGTCAATCCTACTAAGGATCTAGGCACTTGTCGTATTTCATTGAGCACTTTTGCTGCTAACTCTTCATTTGATTGCGACGACAGTAGCACACTTCCTGAAGACATCACGGAAATATCACCCTCTTCTTGTTCCTCTGAAAAAGAGACTGAAAAACTAGAGTGATCCTGTGGCGAGAGGACTGGCATGGACCTTTCACCACTAACAATATACCGTGACACACGTCTCCAACGCTTGTCATACCAATTGGTACACACTGAGCAAGAATTAGTGCAAGTACATTGACTACAGCAAATACAATGAACATGAGAATCAGAGGAAGACTTCCTCGATTTACAATTTGAACAATATTCTTTCATATTTTAAAAAAATATTAAACAGCCGTAGTACTCGCACTAACCCTTGAAATACAAAGATACATAATAATAATATAATCCATTACAAAAATTTCGAAAATAATTCAAAAGAAAAAATTTTTCGAAAAAATTTCAAGATGAGCCCAAGTTCCCAAAGGGAACGATGAGCCCAAATGGATCCGAAAAAAGCCTAAGTGTGGACAAAAATGTTAAAACATATCTAAAAATTAATGTTACACCTATGAACAATATTAATGTATCTGGCTATGAACAAAACCTTATAGAAGACAAGGAATCACTGTCAAAAATAACCGTTGTCAATGTAAACAAAAGTGAATAAAAACCGGAAACAAGACTCCAGGCACTGAAAATATGGCCCGAAATCAGTAACCAATTTTAAAACACTATCCGATGTAAAACAGAAACTTCCACAGAAGAAACTGCAGTACATCGGATGGTAGATGCATGACCAAAACGCCTAAACACCCCTAGGGTGAGGACTTAACCATGGGGAAAACAGAATAAACACTCTGTTACTATGCTAAAAACTCCCAAGAAATTTCAGTAAAAAAATTATGGCAAAAACATGGGAGATTAGCTAGGGGGGTATCAAGGAAAGGGAGAGAGGAAACACTGAACAAACAGTTGAGATTTCATAGCAAGAATGAAAACATCAGGACCATGCCCCGAAATTAGGGAACATGAAATATTTTTGCATAAAAATTATATGTTACAGCCCTGAACACATCCTTCCACTGTTTCTTCCTCTCATCCTCTTATTTCATCCTTGGATCCACCATTTCCTTCATGATTTTGTGTCTGGCATCATTTTAACTGAGATTATAAGCACAGATATCAGTGAGATGTTATTGATTGAAGGGCCAAACAAAGAATGAAGATTTTGCGCCAATTTCGGTACTTTCTTGACACTGCGCATGCGCAGTGGACAAAAGTATGGAGGACCATATACGACATAGATTTTTTGGATTTTGATGCAAATTTTGGGGATTGGGGGGGGGGGGGCAAAATTTGTGTTTGGCCCTGAAATTTTAAGTCTGGGTCATTGGTACAGTATAAGAATATACAGTGTTGAAGCTGACCAACGAAAGAAGGTTCTGTAATTTGATTGACATGACCCATATTTGTCTCAGGTTGCTGTCTACTAAAGAAAAAAAATTTTTTTTAAATAAACATTGCTTACACAATTTATTTATCTCTCCCGCTATCTCTCTTTTAAATTATAAAAAATTAATTGTTGTTTCTGTTCAGGTTATTCGATATAAACTGAAAATTCTCAGCACAAGCTTAATCATAACTTACTATGTAAGTTATGAAGCTTGTGCCGATAATTTTTGGTTTATATCGCATAACCCAAACAGAAACAAAAGTTAATTCTTAAAAAACAAATGCACCCAATTTCAGCATGTTTGACAACAAACCATGTGATGCCAAAACACATGAAGCAGTATCATTAAATACAATGATAAAATGACTTTTTATCACAGAAGCTGATGATTGGAAAATTTCTTTGCCAAAATGCAAAATATATTCTTCCAATCATACAGGGCTCCCAGCAGAAGCAAGAAGAGGTGTGTTCATACTTTATTTAGAATCAAGGTTTACAGATGTTTTGTACCAATCAAGATCGTTACCTTCCTGAACATGACATCAAAATTGGCATAAATGAAGTACTTATGACCCAGTTGTATACTAGATGACAAATTTGGTTCAAATCTCCCCATTGGTCCTGGAAATGGAAAAATTTAAAGAAGCCCAAATGATGAGCTAATGTGTTCCTTTGAAAAATATTAAAATTTTTTAGTTAATTTTGTTTCTTAGCATTCCTACCACAATTGTTTACAATTGGCTGTAATGTAAGTGTAAGCCCTACTTTGGAACTTAACTCAAGATGATAACTTTTCCAAATAACTTGGAAAAGTGGAAGAATGCAAAAGCACTATAAAGAGATCAAAAAGGGTCGAGTGAGACCAGCATTACTCACTCTGCACACCTCTTGCATTTACCGAGCACATGCACAACAACCTTGACGTCAATTCCGAATTCCCGCCAACAAGAATTTCTGATTTAGCGGAGAGGCAGCTATATCAAAAGATATCTCCTAGGAGGGTAGGCCTCTGGTAAACAATTGTGATAGGTATGCTAAGAAACAAAATTTACTAAAAAAAAATTAATTTCTTTTCAACCTACTCACAATTGTTTACAATTGGCCGAATAAACAATAGGAGGAGGTGAATCACATAACCAATACCAACAAGCGCAGCTGAAAGAAATGCAGAGGGCAGAGAATGACAGCAAAACCTGTAAAGGACAAAAAGCGGGAAGGTGCTGAAAAAGAAACTGAAACACAACACCACAGCGTTGAAAAGAATGAAGCACCTGAAAAGAACAATAAGGCTTCCACGTTTAGACAAAATTGTAAACGTTTAAACGACTGTCTGTAAACGAAACGTAAACGTTTACACGTACTAACAATACAAGTAGTCAATATTTGATAGAAGTGTGTAATAATACACAGTATGTCAATAAGTTCATCATATCTTTGCGTACAGGGCATACAATTTATGTTATTGAGACAGACGATTTACAGTTTGTCCAAAAACGACGTAGACGAACGATCACAGCATGCAGATGCTGAAGGCAAAGTCGCTCAGTCTATGGGGCGGAGGGGCGTGTCTGGGGGATTCTCCCCCAGGTAAATTTTGAAATTTATGGGGGTCACTGAGCTCATTCTGGCGGGTTCGTGGTGAAATTCCTTGTGTTTTTCAAACAGTAATGTTGGAGCGAGTTGCCATGGCACACAATAATGACAATACCGGACTTGAGAGTGGAATGCAATGTCGCAAAAATAAACAAAGTCTACAAACCATGCAGGGGAATCCAAATTTTCAAACACCGCAAGTGCCAGTCTGTCTGTCAAACTCCATAAATTGATCCTAAGATCATCCCATGTGTGAATAATAAATTAATAATCCATGTCAGGTGAACGAAATCATCGAGAACAATTGTGTATCACTTTGGGAATATACATGTAAATCCGAATAAACTAAAACATCCCGCACATGTTTCGAAGGAAACACCAAAGATAAGCACGTGCCATGCGGCTCACGTGACTGTGTCACATATGATATCACATGATTTGAAGATGATTTTGTTCGGTTACTGTGGTGGCGGCGCCAGACGGAACCAGTACACAGTTTTTCTGAAGCATTATCAAAATATTGCATTGCAAAGTTGGAAATTTTTTTTTTTGTTTCTTTGACTTTCTGCATTAATCTGCAATTTTGAAATTACTCTATTAAAACTTCATTCCGTGTACACGTTTACCAGAACTGTAAACGTTTAACGCCCATAAACGAAACGTTCACGTTTACACGTGTAAACGTGGAAGCCTTAAAGAACAAGGCTGAGTTATAATGAAAGAGTCAATGACTCTGTAGCTCAACTTGGATATGACAGGAATTAGTACTTGCTGTGACCAAGACAACTGAATAATGAATATGACAGGAATTAGTATTTGTTTTGGCCCAGTCAACAATAATAAAAGAATTACAAGGTGACTGTAGTGGACTACAGATTAAGACCAATCATTGTAGATTATTATTTTTGTGTGGAAATTTTCGGTCCCAAACAAAATATTTTCAGACTAAAATTTTTTCTTCTTCTTCTTAAAATTGACCAAAATGCATCAAAACACAAAAAACCATTTTCCGGATTTTGGGCCAAAATTTTCTAAGTCCCACCCGGACCCCTAATTTGCATAATTTATTCACGAGAAAAACTCTGTATTATATGTAATGTATCCCATGGTACTAAACATTCATACAAAAATTTATTCAAATCAGATCTTTCATTTGGAAGTTCTGCGCAAAAATCTGATTTCACTTAATTTTGAACAAAATGGCTGCTAGCGGCCATCTTGAATTTCAGACTGGACCCAAAAACACTCCTTCTCGTCCCACAGTGATAACAAAGGTACCCAAGAAGTTTCGTGAAGATCGGTTCATAAATACGGCCTCTAGCCCGAGCCGTATTGGGATCTGCACTTACAGTGCTGAAAGTAACACTAAATAAATCAAAGTTAGCCTAATTTGCATAATTTACGCACAAGAAAAAAACCTGTAATATATGTAATGTATCCCATGGTACTAAACATTCATACAAAAAATTATTCAAATCAGAGCTTTCATATGGAAGTTCTGTACAAAAAACAGATTTCGGCATCGTCGGTACAAAATGGCTGCTGGCAGCCATCTGGAATTTGGGACTGCACCCAAAAACACTCGTTCTCGTCCCACGGTCATAACAAAGGTACCCAAGAAGTTTCGTAAAGATTGGTTCATAAATACGGCCTCTAGCCCGAGCCATAGCAGCTTGGCACTTACAGCTCTGAAAGTAACACTAAATAAATCAAAGTTAGTCTAATTTGCATAATTTACGCACAAGAAAAAAACCCGTATTATATGTGATGTATCCCATTGTACTATACATTTATACAAAACTTTATTCAAATCAGAACTTTCATACAGAAGTTCTGTACAAAAAACTGATTTTTGCATCATCGGTACAAAATGGCCACTGGCAGCCATCTTGAATTTCGGACCACACCCCAAAACACTCGTTCCCGTCCCAGGGTCATAACAAAGGTACCCAAGAAGTTTCGCAAAGATTGGTTCATAAATACGGCCTCTAGCCCGAGCCATAGCAGCTTGGCACTTACAGCTCTGAAAGTAACACTAAATAAATCAAAGTCAGTCTAATTTGCATAATTTACGCACGAGAAAAAAACCCGTATTATATGTGATGTATCCCATGGTACTAAACATTTATACAAAACTTTATTCAAATCAGAACTTTCATACAGAAGTTCTGTACAAAAAACTGATTTTTGCATCATCGGTACAAAATGGCCGCTGGCAGCCATCTTGAATTTCGGACCACACCTAAAAACACTCGTTCCCGTCCCAGGGTCATAACAAAGGTACACAAGAAGTTTCGTAAAGATCGGTTCATAAATACGACCTCTAGCCCGAGCCATAGCCAATTGTTGACGTACGGACAGACGGACAGACGCCTAGATGGACAGACGGACAGACGGACGACGGACGACGGGCCATGACAATAGCTCAAATTTGACTTCGTCAAAGTTGAGCTAAAAATGCACAAACCTGAAAATACATATTTAACGCAGGTGCAACAGCCTGAGCAGCAATGAGAGGGCCTAAAGAAAAAAGGTTCTCAGATTGCTGCCATAGGTGGTGGAGATAAGAGGAGAAAGTAGAAGCATTCCTCCAGTAAGCCATATTCATAACATCCCTGAGCGAAACAGAATTGAAGAACGCCCAGGAAGTAGAAATGGCACAAACCTCATGAACATTAAATTGGTTCGAAACAAGATCTGAAGCAGACAAACCGGAATAAGCCAGCTTGATTGCGAGACATATCCACCTGGAAATAGAATGGGATGAGATAGACTGCCTCCCATGAATGAGAGACAGAAAGAATCTCTTCCGACCCCACCAAATGAACGGAGTGCAATTAATATAAGTCTTGATTGCATGAACAGGACAAAGAAGAGGCCTCCAGCCTTCGACAGAAGGAAGTGCTCGAATGCAAATGGGAGAAGGTACCGAATCAGAAAGTTGATTCTTGGCCAGAAAAGAGCAATCAGTAGTGAAGGTCACACTGTTAGCCTCATTTCTGAGGAAAGCCGAATCAACAAAGCGCATGAAGCTCACTGACACGTCTGGCAGAAGCAAATGCTCAAAGGAAAGCAGTCTTATAAGTGCGAAAACGCATACCGGTCTGAGAGAAAGGCTCGAATTGCACCCCCTCCAAACAATGCAACATCCATGCCAAGTTCCATTTGGGTGTAAAATGCAAAACTCGAGGCCTCTTCAGAGAAAAGTGCTGAATCAGTTTGCAGAGAAAGAGATTACGACTGATGCACCACTTTCCCACATAAGAGAAAGTTTCTGACAGCATAGACCGATAGCCTTAATAGTAACAAGCTGGAGATCCTTGGAGTCAAAAAGGCATACCAGAAAATCTGCAATTTGAGCAATTGACAGGTTTCGGTAATCACCATGTTGAGCTGCACACCAGCAGCAGAAAACTTTCCACTTAGCAGCATAAGTCATGCCAGTGGAATGTTGCCGTAATGCACAAATGCACTCCAATGTTCGGTTTGAAAAGCCTCCACGTTGGAGACAGGACCCGATAAAAGACAGGTGTGATGGGACAGCCTCGCCAGATTGTTGTGATACTTCCTGGGCTGGCCCTGGGAAAGAAGATCGTGGCACTAAGGTAGACGGATTGGCCGATCTGCTAACAGAGGCTGCATCTGATTGATCCACACCCTCTGTGGAGACAGAGGAGTGATCAGAATGACCCTGCAACTGCAATCACGATCTTCGACAACACCTGAGAAAGGATCGGTGCAGGAGGGAAGGCATAGCCGATCCAACCTGCTCAGTCCAGAGACAGAGCGTCCACCACAAGGCTAGTGGATCTGGAAAAGGAGAGACAAAAGTCTCTACCTGATGATTCCAGCAAGTGATGAAAAGGTCGCTAAGATGATGATCCTACCATTCACAAATCGTCTGAAACACCGAACGATGCGGTGTCCATTCTGTGGGAAAGACACTGTCTCACCAGCACAGAGAGTTGGCTAGGACATTTGAGATATCTGGGGATCAGTGGCGTAGATAGCTTTTCGTTGGCGGAGGGGCAAGCCCAAAATTTTCCGACAGACCGAAAATTTTCCATCAGTGTAACAACAACAAAAACCCAAACAAACAGAAAGAATCTGTTGTTTACTGCAAATGTACTGAAAATTGGTCTTTTTTACCCAAAATTTACCCAAAATGGCATGTTTTTATCCCCAAAGCCAGCACTTTAATGTTATTAGGCATAAATTCGCCTAAAAATGGTCCTAAAAAATTTCTGACAAAACTTCTGGTGGGGGACTCCCAACCACCCCCCCCCCCCCCCCAGCCTCCCTTTATCTACGCCACTGCTGGGGATGTGCCGAATATCCACCCAACCATGTACATCTCGTGCTAACAGCTGACGATCCTGAGATAGCCGATACATGGGAATCGAATGCATGCCCCCTTGTTTCCGGATGAAGGCCACCACTGTCGAATTGTCCAAAAGGAGGAGGACTGTATGATTCGATAGGTGAGAGATCCATCGCTGAAAACTCAACTGTTCAAACCGAACGGGAGAGCTTTGAATTGAAAGACACGATCCCGAAACAAGAACCAAATGTATTTCCGTGACGCCAGGTGAATGGGCACATGGAAATAGGCATTCTTCACGTCAATACTGGCTGTAAAATCACCCTGATGAATCGACCGTCAACCGACCTGAAAATCTCCATGCGGAAACGAGGTGCTATGATGGACTCGTTCAGGATACTCAGATCGATGACAGGAGGAAGCTGGCCATTTTTCTTTGGCACTAAGAAAAGCCTTGAGTAGAACCCCGGAAAAAGGGTGTTCCTGACCACCTTGATCGCCCCTTTCGAGAGGAGATGGTCAATCTCCTGCACCAGAAGGTCCCAACTCTGAGGGTCGGAAGGGGCCCCAAGTCGGGAGGGGCACCCGAGATAAACAGGCGTGCCGATGGAAGGATGACACAGACCTGATTGCATGACATCAAGGACCCAAGGGTTTGACGTTATCTCTGTCCAATGGTTGAAAAACAGCAAAGCCTTCCCCCGACTGGAGGCGAATCGAGGTGAGTACCTTCATTTGCGGACTCGATGAGGCCACGAGAGGAGAAACCACTCCCATGGGAAGCAACAGAGTCCTGAGACTTTCCTTCCGGAGGCTGCCAGCAAGCTTGGCCACATCAATGTCTCTTCTGAGCAGAAGGAGCCAACGTAGCCGAAGGAGCAGCCTGCATGGCCGACGCAGCTGGGCACTTGGAGGGACTGGAATGACCACCACCACAGCAGGTGGTTGGTGCAGTTGCCGTAACATAAGCTGGTCCTCCGAATGATGAAGAACCTCATCATGGACAGCTCCCACGGAACCATGGACCAGCTGAGGTCCAACCAAAGAGGCAGACTTCAGAACAGCACGCTGTTGAGAAGGAAGGGATAGAGAAGTGTCCAACACTGTATCCTGGCATACAAGCTCCAAATTAGCCATGTGTCAGGTTCATAAGAGCCTGAGACAAAACACGCAAAGGTGCCTGAGCATCATCAACCTCCCCTGGCAGGAGAGAGGAAGCAAGGGCAGCGACGACGTGGTCCGTGAGAGACAACATGCCCAGCATCTCTCGGGACAGGCCCACCATAGATTCAACTACCGACATCGGGAGAACTGCCGATTTTGGCACAGCTAATCCGAGGGAAGAAGAAACATCGTTCAAAGAAGTCAACCCTTGGAAAACTGGTGAACAGGCAGATGCGTATATACAAAACCGCGATGGAGGCAGAAATGCATCAGATCGTCAAAAGAAAGAACCCTTTAGAGCCTTGGAACACATTTTGGCATTCAGACCCTGGAAGGACTCAACAACCTGAGCGAATTGCAGAAGACGCAAAACCCCAGAGCTAGAAGGCTCAACAGGGTTGCGGCACTCCACAGAGGATTGTGGCCAGGCGGTCACTGATGGCTGGTCTGAAGGCTGAATGTCTGGCAAGAAGTCAAAAACAAAACCTAAAGCCTGTTCAAGAAGAAACAAGATCAGCAGCACGAGTCACAAAAAATCTGACCATGCAAGATGGCGAAAAAAAAGGAATTGAAGACACAGTTGTTGCGCATGTGCCCGGTAAATGCAAGCGATGTTCTAAGGAGTGATGGCAATAGCTCACACTGACTTACAGTCAGGTGAGCTTAACCCTTTACCCAAAGCCGACGATATCAAAATTTATTATTTTAAACATCTTTTTTTTTTAATTTTTCATAAAAATTCAACAAAATCATATCATCTGATCACTCACTGGAATGAGGTCAACAAGCTCATTCCAAAGAGGGGGTCACATGATAAAGCTTTGTTGAAATTTTTTGAAAAATAATATTTTTTTCAGCTGTTGAATTTGCCTATTACGTGGGCAGATGTGGCTGATTCATTGGGTAAAGGGTTAAAAAAAATTAACTACACTGAATTTGAAACATGCTGAGGCAAGAAGATGCATTTTTGTACATTTGAACAAATGACAGACCAAAGATTTACCAACATGACAATTTCTACACTTTTTTCCACAAGATCAGTATATTTGAGAAAATGAGAGGTAAATTATTATCAATTACTTGAATCCTTTACCTAATGAAAGGGCCATGAGGCCACACAAAATAGATCTTCTGTTTCTTAGGCCATTATTTGTGAAATTGCATGCAGGTGAGCATTTTTTTATTTTATTTTTTATTTCTCTAATTATTTCTTTGCCACCAAAAGTTCATGCCATGTTTTAGGCCTAATGATCGACAGAACAGCATGGGTGTTGGTGTATTTCGTCCCTTGAGTGCAAGAAGGCTTTGCAATGCAAAAGGGACAAATTTATCAATTTTTTTAACGTGGGTAAAATATCAGACATAAACTATTAAATTTTGTTTTTTAAAGTTTACATTGGTTATAAAAAGAAAGCATGTGGCAGCCAAAAAGACCATGCAGGAGGGCCTGAGAAACAGATTTTTAATTTTTTTTACGCCTGACCAACCAGTCCTATTCCCTAAAATGACCATTCAAATTTTATATTTTTACCAAATTTTTAGTTATTCCAAGTTTTTTTTTGCAAGGTTGTTTTCTATTCTTATTGATGAAGGGTTAAAATTGTCATACAAACAACTGCAAGTTTGCACCTAAGTTGCGATGGATAGTAATGAAAGTATCAATGACACTGTAGCTTAACTTGTGTGTTGTGTTTGATGAAAAGGATAATGTTCAATGTTTATGAAAGGATTATGAAAAAAGACAAGAATTGTGATAATTGTGAATATGTTCATTTCTGTTCTCTGTATGCTATGTTTTTGATAAAAATAATATGAGGTGTACACTGTACTAAAGAGCTGAGGGGTGGGTTAATATGACTTCACAGTTAATCTATGTGGCCCTCACAGTTAACATATATCAACGAAAGTTACCAAGACACAGTAAAATTATTCCAAAACGAGTCATCCTATCAAGTTACATTGAAATCCCTTCATAAATATGGCCTGTAGACTGTGCTAAAAGTTTTCGGGCTTTGGGCCCCTGTAGCCATCAGTTTCCCAATTGCGTCCAAAGGGTCGTTCTCATCTAGACATTATATGAAGTCAACCTACAAAGTTACAATGAAATCCCTCCATAAATATGACCTGTAGACTGTGCTAAAGGTTTTTGGGCTTTGGACTCGGGCAGCCATCATGGTTGAATGATTGCAACCAAAAGGGGACATTCTCATCTGCGCATCATCTGGAGTGATCCTACGAAGTTACCATGAAATCCCTTCATAAATATAACCTGTAGACTGTGCTCAAGGTTTTTGAGCTTCGGGCCCCTGAAGCCGTCACAGTTGACCAATCATGACCAAAAGGGGATGTCATCATCTAGGCATTATATGGAGTCAAACTAACAGGTTACAATGAAATCCTTCCATAAATATGACCTATAGACTATGATAAAGGTTTTGGGGTTTTGGGCTCAGGCAGCCATCAAGGCTGAATGATCGCGACCAAAAGGGGACGTTCTCATCTAGACATTATTTGGAGTCATCCTACCAAGGTACAATGAAGTCCCTTCATAAATATCACCTGAAGACTGTTCTATAGGTTTTCAGGCTTCGGGCCCCTGTAGTCACAGTTGCCCAATCGTGTCCAAAAGGGGACGTTCTCATCTAGACATTATATGAAGTCAAACCTAACAAGTTACAATGAAATCCCTTCATAAATATGACATGTAGACTGTGCTAAAGGTATTCGGGCTTCGGGCTTGGGCAGCCATAATCGTTGAATGATCACAACCAAAAGGGGACATGCTCATCTGGGCATCATCTGGAGTGATCCTACGAAGTTACAATGAAATCCCTTCATAAATATGACCTGTAGACTGTGCTCAAGATTTTCGGGTTTTGGGCACCTGTAGCCATCAATCACGACCAAAAGGGGATGTCATCATTGAGACATTATATGGAGTCAACCTAACAAGTTACAATGAAATCCTTCCATAAATACGACCTATAGGCTATGCTAAAGGTTTTTGGGCTCGGGCAGCCATAAAGGCTGAATGATCACGACCAAAATGGGTTGTTCTCATCTAGACATTATTTGGAGTCATCCTACCAAGCTACAATGAAATCCCTTCATAATTATGACCTGTAGACTGTTATTTGGAGTCATCCTACCAAGGTACAATGAAATCCCTTCATAAATATCACCTGTAGACTGTGCTAAAGGTTTTTGGGCTTCAGGCCCCTGTAGCCGTCACAGTTTCCTAATGGTGTCCAAAAGGGGCTGTTCTCATCTAGACATTATATGAAGTCAACCTACCAAGTTACAATGAAATCTCTTCATAAATATGAACTGAAGACTGTTCTAAAGGTTTTCGGGCTTTGGGCTCAGGCAGCCATCATGGTTGAATGATCGCAACCAAAAGGGGACATTCTCATCTGGGCATCATCTGGAGTGATCCTACGATGTTATAATGAAATCCCTTCATAAATATGACCTGCAGACTGTGCTCAAGATTTTTTGGCTTCAGGCACCTGTAGCCATCACAGTTGACCAAAAGGGGATGTCATCATCTAGGCATTATATGGAGTCAACCTAACAAGTTACAATGAAATCCTTCCAACATACGACCTATAGACTATGCTAAATGTTTTTAAGCTCGGGCAGCCATCAAGGTTGAATGATCGCGACCAAAAGGGGACGTTCCCATTTAGACATTATTTGGAGTCATCCTACCAAGCTACAATGAAATCCCTTCATAATTATGACCTGTAGACTGTTCTAAAAGGTTTCAGGCTTCGAGCCCCTGCAGTCAGTTACCCAATCATGTCCAAAAGGGGACGTTCACATTTAGACATTATATGAAGTCAAACCTACCAAGTTACAATGAAATCTCTTCATAAATATGACCTGTAGTCTGTGCTAAGGGTATTCAGGCTTCGGCAGCCATAATGGTTGAATGATCGCAACCAAAAGTGGACATTATCATCTGGGCATCATCTGGAGTGATCCTACGAAGTTACAATGAAATCCCTTCATAAATATGACCTGTAGACTGTGCTCAAGATTTTCGGGCTTCGGGCACCTGTAGCCATCACAGTCGACCAATCATGACCAAAAGGGGATGTCATCATCTAGGCATTATATGGAGTCAACCTAACAAGTTACAATGAAATCCTTCCATAAATACGACCTATAGACTATGCTAAAGGTCTTTGGGCTCGGGCAGCCGTCAAGGCTGAATGATTGTGACCAAAAGGGGATGTTCTCATCTAGACATTATTTGGAGTCATCCTACCAAGGTACAATGAAATCCCTTCATAATTATGACCTGTAGACTGTTCTAAATGTTTTCAGGCTTCGGGCCCCTGTAGCCATCACAGTTGCCCAATCGTGTCCAAAAGGAGACATTCTCATCTAGACATTATATGAAGTCAACCTACCAAGGTACAATGAAATCCCTTCATAAATATGACCTGTAGACTGTGCTAAAGGTTTTCGGGCTTCGGGCTCGGCAACCATCATGGTTGAATGATTGCAACCAAAGGGGCCAATCTCATCTGGGCATCATCTGAAATCCCTTCATAAATATGACCTGTAGACTGTGCTAAAGGTTTTCGGGCTTCGGGCACTTGTAGCCATCACAGTTGACCAATCACGACCAAAAGGGAATGTCATCATCTAGGCATTATGGAAGGATTTCATTGTAACCTGTTGAGTCAACCAAACAGGTTACAATGAAATCCTTCCATAAATATGACCTTTTGCCTATGTTACAGGTTTTTGGACTCGGGCACCCATCAAGGCTGAATGATCGCGATCAAAATGTGACGTTCTCATCTAGATATTATTTGGAGTCATCCTACCAAGTTACAATGAAATCCCTTCATAAATAAGACCTGTAGACTGTGCTAAAGGTTTTCGAGCTTCGGGCCCCTGTAGCCGTCACAGTTGCCCAATCAGGACCAAAAGGGGACTTTCTCATCTAGACATTATATGAAGTCAACCCACCAAGTTACAATGAAATTCCTCAATAAATTTGACCTGTAGACTGTGCTAAAGGTTTTCGGGTTGTGGGCTCGGGCAGTCGTCACGGTTGGCAGATCATGCCCAAGTGGGGAAATTCTCATCTCGACATCATAAGGAGTCATCCTACTAAGTTACAATGAAACCCCTCCATATTAAACATGACCTGCAGACTGTGCTAAAAGTTCTTGGGTTTCAGGGCTTGGGCAGCCATCACGGTTGACAGACCATGCCCAAAAGGGGACGTTCTCATCTAGGCATTATACAGAGGCATCCTACCAAGTTACAATAAAATCCCTTCATAAATACAACCTGTAGACTGTGCTAATGGTTTTCGGGTTTTGGGCTTGGGCAGCCATACCGGTTGACCGATCGCGACCAAAAGGGGACGTTCTCATCTAGACATGACCAAACCTGCATATGAAATTTTGTGATGATCAGACAAGAACTGCAGGGTGTAGCCCGTGCTAAAGAAAAATGTGAACAGACTCACAGACTAACAGACTTCCGCACGCGTGATGGCAACAGCTTATCTTGACTATGTCAAGTTAAGCTAAAAATCTAATAAATTCCAAGTCCATAAAAGGCAATAACTCGGACAAAAACACCCTCAAATAACAGTTGCATAAACACTATGCTAGACATCAATAAGATATACTTACCAAATATGATGTCATTCCATCAAGTATTTTAAAAGTTATTGAGTTTAAACATTTGTTGGTCACAGGATGCCTGAGTGACCACCTAATGGGCCGACAAACACTGCCATATTGCTTTTCACAGTACAAAAGTGTGTAAAACAGTCTAAAGCCAACAGGACAAATCATTACCCACTGTCAACAAATAACTAATGATGGTATACAGGCAGAAAAAAGAGGTATTGGTTGAAGAAAAATAAATTCAAATTTTACAAACCTGTGTACTTTTTTCACCTATCCAAAAGTGGACATCATGCATCAACTTATCTTCAACTTTGTATGTCTGGAAATATGAAAATTAATACGGTTTAGTTAATCTTTTCCCAAGGAGTTGACCACATCCATTCACAAATTAACCCTTTACCTAACATGAAAAGCAGCCGACATTTGAAAATAAAATTCTTGAATAACTAATTTTTTGTCTCAAAAATATAGGTTATGACCACTCTTTGGAATGAGCTCGACAAATGTTCCTGCAGCTTCACTGCAGAATGTCTCAAAACAATCATTAGTTTATGGCTCAGTGGCTAAAGCAAGAGCATTCAAATGCAAAAATATGAGTTCAGTTAGGGCCCACAAAGTAAATCTTCTGTTTCTCTGGCCATTTTTTGTATGTGGGAGAGGGGGTTTTTTTGTTTGTTTTATTTTTGTAATTATTTCTTTGCCATCAAAAGTTAATGTTCTTGGTTTGTTCTATGTTTTAGGCCTCATAAACAACAGAATAGCATGGATGGTGGTGTATTTCATCCCTTGAGCACAAGCAAGGGCTCTGTCAAACAAGATATAGTTTGTTAACCCTTTACCTAACATGAAAAGCAGACAACACTTGCAAACAAAATTCTTGAATAACTATTTTTTATCTCAAAAACATAGGTTTTAACCCCTCATTGGAATGAGCTCACCGAGCTCGTTCCAAAGAGGGGTCATAACCTGCGTTTTTGAGACAAAAAAATGAAAAAAAAAAGAAAATTAATTGGTGAGTTTTGTGAATAGCGCTGGCCGGCTTTGGCCATTACGTTGGGTAAAGGGTTAAATATTTAGTCCTACAAGTGCAAAAAAGTATCAGTAAAGAAATTTCAAGGTAAAAAAGAGGGATGAGGCAGATTTTCAATGACAAGGGAGGTGCATGAGAAACAAGTATTTTGATTTCAACAGCCTTAAAAGAATAAGAACATCCCTATTAACTGCATAAAACTTTCAAAGACCAACTCATTTCCAATAAGGCAAGTAAAATTTTGGCTGAGTGACTCCTTATTAACCCTTTACCCAATGCAGACGATTTCAAAATTTATTATTTTAAATATCATTTTTTAAATTTTTTCAAAAAATTTCAACAAAACCATATCAAGTGACCCCTCTTTGGAACTACCGGTAGCTAGTTCCAAAGAGGGATCACCCACATATGATTTTGTTGAAATTTTTTCGAAAAATAATATTTTTTCAGCTGCTGAATTTGCATATTATGCGGGCGATTCGTTGGGTAAAGGGTTAACTCCCTTACCTAACACAAAAGACAGACTACAATTGCAAACAAATTCTTGAATAATTAATTTTTTTCATTTTTTGTTTTAAAAACACAGCTCCATTAAGCTTGTTCCAATGAGGGGGTTATTAGCTATGTTTTGGGGACAAAAAATGAAAAAAATAAAAATTGAATGGAGACAAAATGACCACAACAAAGGTACAAACTCACGTCTAGCCAATCGCTGATACCTATGCTGCCGACTTTAGAGGACTTCCACTCCAGAAATTGATTCTCTGTCCTATTTTACCAGTAAAGCAGAACTTGTTTATTACAGTAAACAAGCACTGCTCCATTTCCCAGGGTTCCCACAGGGATACATCCCAGATAATAGTGAGTAGATAGAGTCTTGAAGTCTAAACAGGCGGACCCCACTGGGCTAAAAACACTTGCAAGGTCACAAGTCTTGAGCAGAATGTGATGTTCATCAAATTCACTTAAGTCTCTCAGGCTTACAAGACAAGAGAATAAACTTCTTTCGAGCTTTCTGCAAATTACTTTTAAATGCAATGAAATCCTCAGGTTTACAGATGATTTAGGACTCAGTACACTAACATAATCATTTATTCTAATCTCTTATTTGACAGAGACCCAGTGAGCTCAGCCAAATAAAATATATTTGAATAAACATGATATGTACCAATTAAGTGGAAGCAGATGAATAAACTTGGTTACAAGAAAATTACTAATTTATTTATTGGTTTTTAAGGTCACTTTTAGCATCTATGGCTACATCATGAGAACAATGCTTCTATGGGAAGTACTGAATCCAAGGTAAAGTTGAGCCAGTCACATATATGCATGCTGCCCACTTGACTTGCACTTTTTTTTTACCACGATTTATTTTACCAGAAAAACAGAAATTGCTGACCACAGTACTCCACTTTCTGGGGTTCCCATGAATTATTGTTTATTGAATATTCCCAATGACAAAGTAGAACTTCAATTAACCCTTTATCTAACATGAAAAGCAGACGACACTTGGAAACAAAATTCTTGAATAACTAATTTTTTTCATTTTTTGTCTCAAAAAATGTAGGTTATGACCTCTCATTGGAACGAGGTCGATGAGCTCGTTCCAAAGAGGGGTCATAACCTATGTTTTTGAGACTAAAAATGAAAAAGAAAATAAAAATTAATTGGCAATTTTTGTGATTTGCGCTGGCCGGTTTTGGCCGTTACGTTGGGTAAAGGGTTAACTAAACAAGAGGGGCAATGAAAAGCATGTGCCAATGCCCCAGACCCACCAAACATTTTCATCAAAAGAGTGAAAAACAGCTGCAACTTTGCAAGAAATGTGTACAAGAAACTCACACTACACAGGTATCGTTCTCCAGTGATGCTCTATCACAATACCAACAAGAGGGACGCCAACGCCCTATAGCTCACCAACATTCCTCTTTGATAGTAACTCTGGCAAACACAAGAACTGTATCAAACAGGCTCATAACATGCGACAAAGCTTACCTAAACACAACCTCGTAAAAGTAAAACACAGAAACTGACATAAACACTAAGTGAAACATGAAATTCTGAGCGAAACAGAAAACTAAACGCAAATAAAAATGTCAAGAAAAATGTTTAAAATGCAGGGTATGAGGGGTTAATCATGGAACAATGATACTGAGGAACATGTATGATGAATATAAGTGCCATGGGAAGAGAAGGAACACAGCAGCTGACCTAAACACTAAGTTAAACATGAAATTCTGAGCTAAACAGAAAACTAAACGCAACTAAAAATGTCAAGAAAAATGTTTAAAATGCAGGGTATGAGGGGTTAATCATGGAACAATGATACTGAGGAACATGTATAATGAATATAAGTGCAATGGGAAGAGAAGGAGCACAGCAGCTGACCTAAACACTAAGTTAAACATGAAATTCCGAGCTAAACAGAAAACTAAACGCAACTAAAAATGTCAAGAAAAATGTTTAAAATGCAGGGTATGGGAGGTTAATCATGGAACAATGATACTGAGGAACATGTATGATGAATATAAGTGCCATGGGAAGAGAAGGAGCACAGCAGCTGACCTAAACACTAAGTTAAACATGAAATTCTGAGCTAAACAGAAAACTAAACGCAACTAAAAATGTCAAGAAAAATGTTTAAAATGCATTGTATGAGGGGTTAATCATGGAACAATGATACTGAGGAACATGTATGATGAATATAAGTGCCATTGGAAGAGAAGGAGCACAGAAGCTGACCTAAACACTTAGTTAAACATGAAATTCTGAGCTAAACAGAAAACTAAACGCAACTAAAAATGTCAAGAAAAATGTTTAAAATGCAGGGTATGAGGGGTTAATCATGGAACAATGATACTGAGGAACATGTATGATGAATATAAGTGCCATGGGAAGAGAAGGAGCACAGCAGCTGACCTAAACACTAAGTTAAACATGAAATTCTGAGCTAAACAGAAAACTAAACGCAACTAAAAATGTCAAGAAAAATGTTTAAAATGCAGGGTATGAGGGGTTAATCATGGAACAATGATACTGAGGAACATGTATGATGAATATAAGTGCCATTGGAAGAGAAGGAGCACAGCAGCTGACCTAAACACTTAGTTAAACATGAAATTCTGAGCTAAACAGAAAACTAAACGCAACTAAAAATGTCAAGGAAAATGTTTAAAATGCAGGGTATGAGGGGTTAATCATGGAACAATGATACTGAGGAACATGTATAATGAATATAAGTGCCATGGGAAGAGAAGGAGCACAACAGCTGACCTAAACACTAAGTTAAACATGAAATTCCGAGCTAAACAGAAAACTAAACGCAACTAAAAATGTCAAGAAAAATGTTTAAAATGCGGGGTATGAGGGGTTAATCATGGAACAATGATACTGAGGAACATGTATAATGAATATAAGTGCCATGGGAAGAGAAGGAGTACAGCAGCTGACCTAAACACTAAGTTAAACATGAAATTCTGAGCTAAACAGAAAACTAAACGCAACTAAAAATGTCAAGAAAAATGTTTAAAATGCAGGGTATGAGGGGGTAATCATGGAACAATGATACTGAGGAACATGTATGATGAATATAAGTGCCATTGGAAGAGAAGGAGCACAGCAGCTGACCTAAACACTTAGTTAAACATGAAATTCTGAGCTAAACAGAAAACTAAACGCAACTAAAAATGTCAAGAAAAATGTTTAAAATGCAGGGTATGAGGGGTTAATCATGGAACAATGATACTGAGGAACATGAATAATGAATATAAGTGCCATGGGAAGAGAAGGAGCACAGCAGCTGACCTAAACACTAAGTTAAACATGAAATTCCGAGCTAAACAGAAAACTAAACGCAACTAAAAATGTCAAGAAAAATGTTTAAAATGCAGTGTATGAGGGGTTAATCATGGAACAATGATACTGAGGAACATGTATGATGAATATAAGTGCCATTGGAAGAGAAAGAGCACAGCAGCTGACCTAAACACTTAGTTAAACATGAAATTCTGAGCTAAACAGAAAACTAAACGCAACTAAAAATGTCAAGAAAAATAGCTAAAATGTTGGGTATGAGGGGTTAAATCATGGTAAAATGATAATAATCATCATATAGAAGCATTATAAAAGCCATGATATGGAAATAGGGCGAATAAGTGACCTAAACAGAAACTTTAACATTATTGGACACGTACGCTGATGCTGACGCCGACGCCGGCGCCGACCGATCGAGCCATGCCATAAGCTCACACAACTAAAGTTGGTGAGCTAAAAATATCATTCAAACTGGAGTAGCAATGGCTGAGATACAAGGAAAAATGTTAGTATGGATGGATGAATGGACAGATGAACAGAGGTCTCCACTAGATACCTCTTCAACTTTTCAAGTTGGGGGTATAATTAACCTGTAAGGGTCTACTTCTGACTGATAATTTTATTAATGTAAAAGGAACAGATGCCCGAAATTAAGGTATTGTATGGGCAGGTTTTACTGTATAATGCAAGAATTGAGTCTCTGAAATTGAAAATAAACTTTAAAATTGTAAAAACTTACATTCAGAATAATATAAGAATCCCCATTGTAAAAGCTGCCGTATTCTTTTTCATCCCACTCTTTCACTTCAAATTTCTATAATATAAAAAAATGAACAATTCCATAGTGTGTCATTAACTCTTTGAATTTGAGACAGCTTTTCTGGCCCAGGAACATAATACATCATAATTTCATGAAGTATGATGGCTGCTAAGTGAATGTATGGAAAGACCCAATTAATATTTTGAAGTGCAGCCGCAAGGCTACACTTGAAAATATTAATTGGGTCTATCCCAACATAAAGAATATCGACTGTTCCAAATGCTGCCATTGAACTGATATGGAAGATACCAACAGGGTTCAAAGGATTAAAAACATGTTTCAGAAATACATTTAACGAAAGAAACGTAAAATTTGCCATTTCAGGTGAGGAGTTTCACAACGTTCTACCGGCGTGAAGCTAGAATATGTAAGTTTCTGACGTATTCGGCCAAGTATCAAAATTTTCTGAGAGTGTTCCCAGCTTGTTGAATGTCAACGCAAATGTCAATGCAAACTTGAAATGTAACCCAATATACTTCTTAAAAACAACAATAAATGAAACAGGTCATAACTGTTAGTTTATTATTAATATTTTAAAGAATTACTTTTGTTCAACAAATGTTTTTGTGTTCATGACTACTCCGTTGTCATACACTTATAACAAGCACTTTCATGCAAAAAATATTTGACATCTAAGGGCATTTTTGCATAATGGAAACTGTGCTTTTGCCAAATGATCAACTTTTTTCTTCAAATCAGCAGCTTTCCGAGAAAATGTTGACATTCAAGTAACCAACAAGTTTCTCTGGCAGACAAAAATTTCTGACAGACAGGTCCCATCCATCACATGCCAGAAAACCTAGAATAGATTGCTCAAATGACAGAAAGAAGCAGCCTAACATATCATCTGCTGTTGGGATATAAATTGCCATTTTACTGGAGAGCATGCTGTTGTCAATTGCTTCGATTGTCACTTCTGCTGCCTGTTTTCATTTCTTTTCTATCAATTTTTTTTCTTTTCTTTTTGCTTTTTTTCCCCTTTTTTTTGTTCATATTTTCTTTTTTTTAAAAAACAGGAATTGCAGGAATACAGCCACTAGTGGCTATGTCATGACCCTGTGGTGCAGTCATGTAGTTGTGAATAATGTTACCTTTATCTATATTTTGTTTTTAATTGTATACATGTTGTTCTATATTAATCAATCAATCCCCCACCCCAGCCCATAGTACCCTGCAATTGCTTCATGCCTGACTTTCGTAAAGAAATACAAATGGTTGAAGCCTGAAATAACATGTGAATGAATGAGACATTTTCAGGTTTCTTTATCTACTTTAAATAGGCAAATTAAATGATGGTGCCATGCATTTTGAGGTGGACAAACAACTGAACGAATTACAACTCGTTCATTTTGTGATCAAAGGCCATTCTTGATGCATGAACTGAGGTTTGGGCATCCATGAATGCTTGCCTTGGAATGCATATTTTTAAAAAAAAAAAATCATTCCAGAACATACCTTGTGACACCTCTCTGAAAAGAGTTCTGTGAGGTTGTTTCAATGAGGGACTTTTAAGTACTTAATCAAGTCTGTAGCTGCTACACACAGACCTAGAAGTCTCAAACTCCTCACAGTCACTGTCACTGCTTGAATAAAGTAAAGGTAGAATGCTCTGAAGAGAAGAGCTCTGAACAAGGGAAGATGAGCAAGATTCAGATGAGTCTGAAATTCCATTCCCAGATGCCAAAAGGTGGTTGATGGGATAAGATCAGACTTCTGTATGTTGACAATGAACCCCAGTGACAGCAAGAGATTTAGGAGCTTCTGGACAACCTGAAGAAGAGTTTCCTTGTGAAAATGTCTTTGAAGGATATCGTCCAGGTGTGCCAAGTCAGGACTGCCACATGAGCTTTGATATGCAAAATGACCAAGTTCATGAGCCGAGTAAATGCCTAAGGAGCAAGGTTTAGTCTGAACTACATGGCCCAGAATTGGTAAACCTTGCCGTTTATAGTAAACCTCAAGTATTTCCTGAATAAAGGATGAATCATTACATGAATGTATGCATCTTTGAGGTCAATGCATGCCACAAAGTCGTTGGTTCAGATGCTGTTCCTCACAGACCAGATAGTTTTCATGTAAAACTTCAGAGTGTGAGTGAGCTTGTTAACTGCTCATGTGCTACATTTTTCTTGACCACAGATTCCATATCACCATATCTTGCTCTGTTACATTTGACCGGATAGTGTCAAATGGCACTATCCAATCAAATGTAACTGAGCAGTGTGTCATAAATGAAAGTGTCAATGACACTGTAGCTTAACTTGTCTGTGTGTTGTGTTTGATGAAAAGGATAATATTCAATGTTTATGAAAGGATTATGAAATAAGACAAGAATTGTGATAATTGGGAATATGTTAATTTCTGTTCCCTGTATGCTATGTTTTCAATAAAAATAACGTGAGGTGTAGACTGTACTAAAGAATTGAGAAGTGACCCTCAAGTTAATGTATGTGGCCCTCACAGTTGATGTATGTCAACCAAAGTTATCGAGTTACAGTGAAATTATTCCAAAATGAGTCATCCTATCAAGTTACAATGAAATCCCTTCATAAATATGGCCTGTAGACTGTGCTAAAGGTTTTTGGGCTTTGGGCCTGTGTAGCCATCATGGTTGACCAATCGCAACCAAAAGGGGACCTCCTCATCTAGAAATTATACTGAGTCATCCTACCAAGTTACAATGAAATCCCTTCATAAATACAACCTGCAGACTATGCTAAAGTTTTTCGGGTTTTGGGCTCAGGCAGCCATTATGTTTAAATGATTGTGACCAAAAGGAGACGTTCTCATCTAGGCATTATCTGGAGTATTCCTATCAAGTTACAATGAAATCCCTTCATAAATACAACCTGTTGACTGTGCTAAAGGTTTTTGGGCTTCGGACCCCTGTAGCCATCACAGTTGACCAATCGCGACCAAAAGGGGATGTTCTCATCTAGACATTATATGAAGTCATCCTACAATGTTACAATGAAATCCCCCATAATACGACCTACAGACTGTGCTAAAGGTTTTCAGATTTGGGGCATGGGCAGCCATCACAGCTGAATGATCACAACCAAAAGTGGACATTCTCATCTAGACCTTATCTGAAGTCATCCTACCAAGTTACAATAAAATCCCTTCATAAACATGACCTGTAGACTGTGCTAAAGGTTTCTGGGCTTCAGAGCCCTGTAGCCGTCACAGTTGACCAATCACAACCAAAAGGGGACGTTCTCATCTAGACATTATATGGAGTCAACCTACCAAGTTACAATGAAATCCCTCCATAAATACGACCTGTAGACTGCTAAATGTTTTTTGGGTTTTGGGTTTTGGGCTTGGGCAGGCTTAAGGGTTGACAGATCGCGACCAAATGAGGAAGTTCTCACCTGGACATCATGCAGAGTCATCCTACCAAGTTACAATGAAATCCCTCTATATTAAATATGCCCTGTAGACTGTGCTAAAAGTTTTGGGGTTTCAGGCTTGGGCAGCCATCATGGTTGACAGATCATGACCAAAAGGGGACATTCTCATCTAGATATTACAAAGAGGCATTCTACCAAGTTACAATGAATTCCCTACATAAATACGAACTGCAGACTGTGCTAAAGGTTTTCGGGTTTTGGGCTCGGGCAGCCATCACGGTTGACCGATCGCAACCAAAAGGGGACATTCTCATCTGGACATGACCTCAAACCTGCTTATGAAATTTTGTGATGATCGGACAAGAACTATGGGGTGTAGCCTGTGTTAAAGTAAAATGTGAACAGACTCACAGATTAACAGACTTCCGAACGCGTGATAGCAATAGCTTATCTTGACTTTTGTCAAGTTAAGCTAACAAAATAAGATTCTTGGCAGAGTCAATATGGAAGCTTCAACAATAGAGTGTAGATGTAAAGCTGCAGTCTGTAGTATTCAGTAAAGCCAATATATGGGCTTCCATCACTCTACCAGTTAATCCAGCTTAGGTCTGCAGCTAGTCAGAAGGAAACCTCTGGCTTCAGTACCGGGCAGATTCTTGAGTAGAATCCTGTAGTGGACACATTGTCGACTACCTCTACTGCCTTCTTTGAAAGCATTAAAGAGTTGCTCTGAGAGGCCTTTTTTGCTTCAACTAAGGTCGACACTGGCACTAAGGCATTGTCCAATCTTAACAAGCTTTAGGTTGCCAATGGTTTTAACTGTAGTGTGTATGGAAGTCATAATGGAGCGAGATAATATTTTCATTGGTAAAGAATGTCTTTGAATTCATTCTTGACTGGCTATTTATCCATGGCCTATTTAATATGATCTGGATATTCACTAATATGATCCAATAGGGAAGAATGTATAGAACACTGAGAGGCAAGTGAGTTTTAAGCTTGGAAGACTTCTTATCCAATGGTAGGGGTATAGGTAGAATCAATGGACTGACAGTCTTAAAGAACTTTGATTCAGTTAAAAGGTAATGCCAAGTCCTTTTGTGAGATAAAGGAGACAGTGTCAGATTTTTGAGGAAGAGTATTGATTCTTCTAAATGTTTCCAGTACTTGAGGAGACTGAATCAGGATTGACAGAAAATCGTCTTTCTTGTGACAATGAACTTTGTCTAAGGAAGATGATGATCTCACAAGTGACTAGGAGCTTTGAAGTTCCATAGGAACAGTATCTAAGAATAAAGAATGGATGAAATGCATTGCTTCCATGTGTTGCATTGAGAAAGATGGACCTCTATCCTTATCTGAGGACTAATCTGGAAGAGAGCATGATGAACCATGTTCTCTGACATCTGAGTGTTCCAATCAGGACAACTCTGATGAATAATATTGCTCGAAGAATGCATTTTGCATAAAGAATGCATGTAAGAGAAAGTCTAAAGCTTTTGCAAAAGCTTGACCCGATTAGGAATCAGAACATAGAGGTCAATCATGACGTATTCCCGATGATCTACATGGAGGGACTGAAAGATGTTTGCATGAATGATGATGTGAAGGAAAATGGATGTCAGTGCATGAGGAATCTTTACTTCTGTGAGCTGAATGATGATCCGAAAAGACAACATGTCTGGGCATTGGTATGGTGGATAAATATTATTTTTGAAAAAATTTCAACAACTCCATATCGTGTGATCCTTCACTGAAATGAACTCATTTCGAGGAGAGGTCACACAATATGGTTTTGTTGAAATTTTGTGAAAAAGTGGAAACAAAAAATAATTAAAATAACAAATTTTGATATTGTGTGCATTACAAAAGGGTTGAGAATAAATTCCAATACCTAACAAAACTAGACAACACTTCAGGCCTGGCATTCTGAAAAATGCAGGAGGGCAAAAAATTGCTCTCCTCAATCAGCTTAGGAGAGCAATTAGCTTTACACAGCATTTTAAGTATCCAGTTGAACGAACTCATTGAAACTGAAACCAACAGACTACATCAGTGATTTTATTAACTTTACTAAGGTAAAGCGAAATCTCTTAGACATCTAGATGTCTCACTCAACAACCGAACACACACTTGACAAGACCTGTGTGTGTACCCAGACCTGTTGTCCAAGAAAGTCATACGCCTACCACTATCACCTTCAACCCCCCAGTAGTAATGGTAGTATATTATAGTGTCAATATTCCTTGAATAATTATCCCTCAAACTGTGATGTCAGTTGTTGAACTTGAAACTGACAGAAAAAAAATATTGCTGTGACCCATTTTGCTTCAAATGATTGCAACTGTGTTTGGGTATGGTTGCAGCCATTACCTTTTACCACTAAACCACTTTCAAAATGAAATTACGTGATGTTATGTGACTTCGAAGTTAAATTACATTTTTGCTTTACAACAAAAATTTAATGTGAGCATAATACATGTAATCTCAATCATCCCAGACCAAAATATTTAGGAGGGCAATTTTTCGCTCTCCTTAATTCTTTCAGGAGGGCAGTAAGGAGAGCTAAAAAATCGCTCTCCTGAAATTGCCAAGCCTGACACTTACCAACATATTTCTTCAAAAACTCATTGTTTGTCTAAAAAAACTTTTACCTCATAAACCTCACTGGAACAAGCTCAATAAGGGGTCATAAGGTGAAGATAAGCTGTTTTTGAAGAGAACATGATACAAGAGGCCCCACAGGGCCTGAAGCGCTCATCTTGTACAGAACACAATTTAAACAGAGTCCAAGAATGAGTCTACATTAAGCAAGCCATCTCCATAGGCTACACTGTCAATCCTTGAGTCCCTCAGGAGTGACAAAAATAACCTAGGCATCATGCCTTATCTTCAGTTGATCATAAGTAAAATGTAGAGCTCTCCTATGAAGCCCCTTAATACAACCTATGTGGATTAATCTTAGTACCTCTAGAGGGTACTGAATACAAAATTTTTAATTCTTCAGCAAAATGGCCAATTCCGGCTCCCATAGAGAGCCCAAATATTAACCCAGGCTCTTGATTTGAACACAGTTAAATCTTACTTCCCTAGAGATGTTGTGTACCAAATATGAAAGCATTCTGACCATTGGATCTGAAGAAGAGAAATTATAAAGAAATTTCTTCGAATTGCACTAAGTTCAAATTTGGGCTACCATAGCGAGCCCAAATATTGACCTATGGATCCGATTTGAACAAACTTGAATCTGACCCCCCTAGAGATGTTGTATACCAAATGTGAAAGCATTCTGACAAGTGAATCTGAAGAAGAAGATTTTTGAAGAAATTCCCTCATATTGTACTAAGTTAAATTTCATGTTCCCATATGGAGCCCAAATATTAACCTAGGCACTCGAATTGCACAACCTGGAATCTGACCTCCCTAGAGATGTTGTATACCAAATATAAAAGCATTCCGACTGGTGGATCTGAAGAAGAAGATTTTTAAAGAAATTTTCTCATATTGCACTAAGTAAAAATTTGGGCTACCATAGTGAGCCCAAATATATACCTAGGGATCTGATTTGAACAAACTTGAATCTGACCCCCATAGAGATGTTGCATACCAAATATCAAAGCATTCTGACTGATGGATCTGCAGAAGATTTTTTTAAATTACCCTCCATATTGAACAAAGATAAAATTTGGGCTTCCACAGGAAGCCCTAATATTAACCTAGGGACTTGGTTTGAACAATCTAGAATCTGACCCTCATAACAATGATGTATACCAAACATTAAAAGATTTTGACTGGTGGTTCTGAAGAAGAAGATTTTTAAAGAATATTCCCCATATCACCCTATGTTAAAACTTTGGGCTCCTGTAGAGAGCCCAAATATGAACTAATGAGCTTTATTTCAACAAACTTTTATCTGACCCCCCTATGAATGCTGTATACCAAATATCAAAAGATTCTGATGATTGGTTCTGGAGAAAAGATTTTTTTAAATTTTTGCAAATATGCTGACTCAGCATTTTTTCGATGCCCATTACAGAACACCCTAACATAACCAATGGCAATTTTTTTTTACCATTCAATTCTACTGGTCATAAGGATACTTCATACCAAATAAAAGCTCTCTGTTCCGTGGGGTTTGGGAAATATGGGCGTTTGAAAATATTTCTATTTTTAGCTCCCAGGGTTCCCATGGGGATGTGGGAATTTTTTTTTTGCATGGGTCAAGTACTTATGACCCAATACTACCACAAACCAAATTTGGTTCATACCGGACCATAGGTTCAGAAAATAGAAATTTTGGGTGGGGCCAAAAATCTTACCCCTCCTATTACAAAGCCACATATTACTTCACAAACTTCGTTTGAACAAAATTGATTCTACACCTCAAATGGAAGCTCCATAGCAAATATCAAGTCATTGTACACACTGGTTCTTGAGAAGAAGATTTTTAAAATATTTTGGAGCATTTTCCCCCACTCCCTCCCTATGGGGCTGGGCATGCTGAGTTGAACAAAAATGAAATGCCCCTTCGGGACCATCACTCACACAAACTTTCACTTGAATTGGCCCAGTGGCTTTGGAGGAGAAGACCAAAACATGGTGTTGACGGACGACGGACGGCAAGCGATGAGATTAGCTCAGCTTGACTTTGTCAAGATGAGCTAAAAACTAGGACGGTTGTTTTTTTGTAAATCGTGCTGGTCGTGTTTGGCCATTATGTTTGCTAAAGAGTTAAGAATTGAAATCAATTTAACAGAGCCTTTACAGTACAGTTGCCATGGACAGGTCGTAATCCACACATGGGCAGTGATGTCCCTGCATGCATTTACCAGATAATAAAAATCATCATTAGCAAAATTTTAATTAATGAATCACCAAGTTGTACTTGGTGCTTCATTAATTAAATTTTTGATGATTATTCCTATAATTAGAGTTTGGAATCTAATATTATTACATCCATGGAAATATTACCCACCCATGGAAAGTGATCCGTTTACGGCAGCCGTACGATAGGTTAACAAGCTCCAAAAAAGTAAACTGAAAAATCCTATCACTCCAAACAACCTGAGAATTTGGCATTCTGAAACACAACAAATTACTGAAAACACATACAACTATCCTCCAAATTTTCAAACCAACTTCT
Source organism: Pictodentalium vernedei (assembly GCA_031216915.1). Taxonomy (NCBI): domain Eukaryota; kingdom Metazoa; phylum Mollusca; class Scaphopoda; order Dentaliida; family Dentaliidae; genus Pictodentalium; species Pictodentalium vernedei. Next base: position 475,884,974 of record CM062296.1, read on the forward strand.
TGTCCAGCTCCCTGCCATGCTGGTTCAGACTCTGCCGCTTCCTCTGAAAGAAATAAAAAGAGAACTATTAGCATCCTTTACTGTTTTTTTTATCTGCATCTTCTTCGTGCAGAGATATATCAAAACTGTAAGGCCCCGCAAAGTAGATTTTCCGTTTCTTGGGTCATTTTTTCTCAAACTGCAAACAGTTCGTTAAAAAGTTGGGTTTTATCATCTTAATTGATAGCACAGTTTTAAAATGTTTAAGATGTTCCTGTGGGAAGACCCCTCTCTTCAATGCTCAAACTCCCTAAGACAACTGATGCCCTTCTGCTTGTTGCAGATGCTTCTGAAATCTGAACTGTCATACACAGTAAGGTCATCGTGAACAGGTCCTGGGTTATCATTTTGTTCGGGCATATAATTTCGAGATGATCCACTATGACACCTAGCAAAATTTCCTCCACTGAAGCACTGGGATTACCCGGTGCTTCATTGGTGGGAATTTTGCTAGGTGTCATAGCGGAGCATCTCTGAAGTATATGCATGGGAAAATACTGATTCATAGATTTTGACCCATCCATGATGGCTGTACTGTAATCGGTACTCTTTATTATATTCAGAGGAATGGTAAATAGATTACCTCAAGATTCAAGATTTTATTCTATGGTTATCTTGGCTAAAAAGAGTCATGCAAAGTTTTTTTGCATAACTTTTGTGTGGTTGTCTTATAGTTCAATTTGAGCATCCCTGGTAAATTTCAGTGTTTACAAGATAAAACAGTACTTTGACTAATGTGAGATCAGAAATCATTAAAAAGTTTGTACAATCAATCATTAGTGGCTTGACGAAAGTCGACCACATTTGTGAAACCGAATACCGAACTGCTTGTCTCATTATATTCAATATATTGTGGCATGAAGTGTACTCACTGGTTGTCACGAGGGCATGTGCAGAGTGGTAATTTATTGAGCTATTTGATCACAGCACCCCTGTTCTTTGTTCAGGGCTTAAAATTCATGCGAGAATCAGAATGGATTCGAGCATATGATTCTCACAAGGAAAACAATGAGAATGAACTGGATTCTCACAAAATATTTATTTCATTCTGATCATAGATTCTGAAAGTGTCCTTAAAGACCTGGAGAATTCTGAATTTTTTGCTCCCTCAAAATAAGGTAACACTGACTTCACAACAAGGCAGCCAAGACTTCACTAGAAACCACTATCAAGGTACTATAACCTTCATCAGCAATACCACCAAAACCCTGTATGTTAATTGGGATTATGATGGGATGTGTGTTCTACATGTACAACAAGAAAATCATCAAACTTGGAACCAGGCTCATAAGGGTAACATGGTAGTAAATATATAAATATGGGTTTGCATTTCACTATGGAATATGTGCTGTTGCCAGTAACAAGGGTTTAACACTACTTTCGAATTTAAGAACTGAAAACTGATTCTCGCAGCAGGGGTTCACAAGAATCAAAACCAATTCTCGTGAACTGGAACAAATTTTAAGGCCTGTTTTGTTTCATCTTACACGACTGGACACAATATGCAGAAGCATGAATTATTAACATTGTCACACTGCACTGGTCTTATCAAGTTATGAGCAGTTGCAACTGCTTCATGCCATTTTATATTCCAGAGAAGTTTAGATTGAACATGTCGGCAGGCATAAATTTTCTTGTTGAGGTGAGAGCTTACAGTACAGTCGCTGGTGATGGGTTGTAATCCATGCATGGGCAATGATGTTGACAAATGTGTTTACCAGGTAATAAAAGCCATCAGCAGCAAAATGTTAATTAATGAAGCACCTGGTTGTACCCGGTGCTTCATTAATTAAATTTTTGATGATTATCTTATAATTAGCATTTGGAATCTAATATTATTGTGCCTGTTGAAATATTGCCCAACTGTTGAAAGTGACCAGTCCTTGGCGGCCATTCTGTATCTCAGTTTTTTATTTCTTCCTGTCAAATTTTTGTTGTTTCATTATGGAAGAAAATCCCTTAGTAATGCTCATTTTTGGGCAAGAAAAATTCACCAGGTCTTGGGGCATATTTTGAGCCTTCTGTCTGTTTTCCCTCCTCACAGTTCAAGTCTTCACCATCCCTCAACTTACCATCTCACTATAATCAAGAAATCAGATGTTTTTTTCTGTGACATTATCAGAGCCACAGGCAGGTCCCTTACTAAGTTTCTGGTGGTAGGGTAAAATTTTTTCGAGCGTAAACGTCATTCGATGGGGTGCTCTTTCGCATGTCAGCTCTTTTGAGTGCTTCAGTACTGCTCTTCAGTGGGCTGTGACGTTGCAGCTAGGGATTGACAATATTCTACATGTGTCAGACAATTTGTTCTTTGTAGCAGATTATCAAACCACCAATGCACCTTATCTCTCTGATTTTCTAGAGTTCGCACAGGATTTTGGGGTTCCAATCACTGTGGACAAAACAGAGTGTTCAATCAGTGTCTCACCTTCCTTGGTATTGAGCTGGACACCTTCTTTAGTCCATGTCTTCCCACCTTCCATAGTAAAAGTTAACGAGCTGTCGTTACTTCTTGATATCCAAGAGTCACTTTGTATGACCTCCAATCTCTGGCCTGTTAAATTTTACCTGTTCGGTGGTTCTCCTTGGCAGGGCATTCTTGTGGTGACTCATCAACCTCATCATTGGACTTACACAGCCCCATTATAGGGTTTGGCTCATCAGGCACATCGGGAGCTGATATATACATGTGGCCCACCTTCTTAAACTCATTCCATGGCAAACCTCTCTTTCTTCAGGAAACAGGGACCCATGGCAAGGTACTGTCCTCCACAGTGTTGTGGCTTCTTCCAGGGATTCTGGAGTGATCTGCAGCAATTCATGGTTCTACAGGGCCTAGCACTCTGTGGAACAATCTCTCAATATTATTATCTTAAGAGTTTTACCCAGTTGTCTTAGCATACATTTCTTTAGACCTTCCTTTAGTAGCAAGCATATATAGTTTATGTTGAACAATGCATCGGTGGTCTACATTATCAATGCCAAAACCATTAAGGATCCTCACTGGCTAGCTCTTCTGCTTTCTCTCATTCCAGTATGCCTTCTCAACATTTTATTTACCTGGTTGAGTAGAAAATCATTTTTCAACGGTGATTTGAAACATGTTTTTTTTTTCAAAGATATCCTGCTACCAGCACAAGTCACCTTAGTGAAACAAGATTTTGTTCATAAATAGTTGTTTTGTTATAATTTATTGGAGAGTGTCTGTTAGCACTCTCTAATAAATTGTAACCATACAATTTTACATAAATATTTTCTTTCTTCTGATGACTAAACAAGCTAATGCATACATTGTAAAGCCAATAAAGTGGCTTCCAGTACATTTCAATAGAGACATGATAGTGGCTTCTAGCACTCAACCAGTTAATGCTAAACACATTCCTGGTAAAACCACCTTGAAGATACACTTGCAGTGGACAAGTTCGGGCAGCTACCGCCAAACCTGTCCAGTACCAATTCCTCAGGATGTGCATCTAACAGCCTTATTGCGGCATTGAGTCCTCTCTTGGGTGAGGCTTTAACCCCTGCTATACAGCATTCTTACATACAGACTTGGCAGAAGTTTTATGACTTCTGCACCCAGTTCCAGTTTCAGTACACTAGGCCCATTTCCCTGACGATGATTTGCTTATTTATCTCCAACCTCTTTAACCCGTTCACTGCTGTGCAAGTTTTTAATTTCCTGTGCTGAGCCATGTATGGGGGAAAATGGAAAAATATGATAAAAAAGCGGTACAGTCCACTTGGCTTCGCAAAACTCCGTCTTAACCCTATGTTGCTTCTGTCTAGTTGGCACTGTTATATTCTCATTACCACCACACACATCATCACTACTATCATTTGTCTCATTGTAACCGTCATGACCTTCACCCATTGAAACGTCATCGTCTTCGCATCGGAACTCCCCTCAGATTCATCAGAGTCGCTAAAGTCACTTGAACTATCTAAATCACCAGCATCACTATCATTGTCTGCATACAATTTTGCAACAACTTCTTCGGTTGTGTACAATCTTTTCGACATGTTTGCACTACAAGAACATCAGACAAAGTAACCCTCATTGGAAATTTCATGTGGTTCACTCAGGGTATTTCCATAAAAATGACGGAAATTACTCGAAAAAATATCTGACATCACATTGTCGGCCTCTTACATGTGTCACCAAGTGCATTATATTGAGAATACCACTGTGTGGCGTATTGATGTTATCTGTGTGGCAACTCCGTACTCAGTACATATGTGTAGCATAGGGAATCAAATTTTATGTCCGTACTCAGTACAGACATATAGCAGCGAAAGGGTTAATGCCAATTATTCTGCACAACTCGGTTACTTCTATGCTATCAGGCTCACTTATGTTCATAAACTTCACAGGTTACTGGACCCCACTCAAGCCTTCAAGATATGCAATTTGTTAGGTGGATTTCTGCAGTCACACCCATCAAGAGACCTGCACATGCCTATCACTAAATGCCAGTTTAAAAATAATTGAACTCTGTTAACTATTGTTCAAGTTATGCCATAACAAAATTCGGATGGATGGATGGACAGAGGGATGGATGGACGGAAGGATAGATGGAAGTCTTGGCTATATGCTTCCTTTGGGGGGATAAAAAGATTATGACAAGTGGATCAGAAGAGGAAGAATTTAAAAGATTATTAATCATACTACACTAAGTTACAATTCAGGCTCCCATAGGGAGCCCAAAAATTAACCCAGGGATTTGATTTGAATTAAGTTGAATCTGGCCTCAACCCAGTAAGGATGTTGTATACAAAATTTCACTAGGTTTTTGTCTAGTGGTTCTGGGGAGGAAATTTTTAAAGAATATTCCTCATATTGCACTCAGTTAAAATTTGGGTTCCTGTAGGGAGGCCAAATATAAAATGAGGGACTTGATTTGAAGAAACTTGAATCTGCCCCATCCATTATAAAGGAAAATATTGTCCAACAAACTTTGAACATTTTTTTTTCCAAATTTAGAGATATTTTCCCCATTCCTCCCTATGTGGCAGGGAAGCTTGATTCTTGATTTGAACAAAATAAAAATACTATGTCATAACAATCACCTCATATTTCACTGAAATTGGTTCAGTGGTTTTGGAGAAGTCATGAACACCACGTTCACAGACAATGGACGGACTGATGGACAATGAATAGATATTGATCACGAAAGCTCACCCTGACTTTCAATAACGTGAACTAACAAAACCAAGTCTTAACCTTGATACTGGGAGATTGGAGGATGCGGGCCCAGATGGACTCTCCAATAATTGTTGAAGTGCAAGCCCACATCGCTCAATTCTAACAATGTAATATAACAGATATGTAATTACATATAGTCTATACAGTGAAATAAATAAAATATCTACAAACCAAAATTAATCAAGTACTGTACCAGTTAATGATGATGAAGGAAAAGAAAAAAGGTTATCTGTTATCTTCTAAATTTTTTACACAACCTTTGAGGCTCGCAACTATCAGTTTACAAACCAACTTACTTTTGACTTGTTTTTCTGTGTCAGAACCAAATAAAGCCAAGTTGGAGTCTTTCCAATCGTATTGTTTCGCTTTACGTAATCCTGAAAGTAGAAATTAATGTTCATAAGCTCAAGATTGAAGATCAAACAAATAAAATAAATCTACAAGTCTTGTGTAGTGATCAACCGATGTTTTTTAATTGCATCTGACAATGGTCAATTTTAAGTCATCGGTTGACCATCGGTAGAAGTGTTTGAACATCAGTTTGTGCTGATTGTTCATATTTACTTTTCATTCACAACCTCTTACAAGCAGTAACAAGCTTAATACATTGCCACAATGATTGGCAGGAATCATGATTGGTCTCATCTCACTGATTGGTACGTGCAAATTTGTTTTTGTTCACATGAACATCGGTGGGCAGTACTTAGGCTGTCAATTTTATCACTGAAATGAAAGAGACAAAGAAAGGGCCTTTTTCATTTTAATAACATAATAACATACTATTTCGAGTTATGGAGGCTTTATTAACATGAGACAATGCATGTTTGCTAATTTTTTGGTGTTTTATGGGGTAAATTCATTTAAATACGTAATAAATAATTGCCACTTTCATTTCACTCTTTGCGAGGCAACGTTCGATAAATTTAGACAAGTTCGCATTCAGGTCGATGTCATCATCAAAGGTCAACTTGGATGTAGTTCCAGTGTTGGGGTCAATTTTTACTACTGAAATCCCATTGCTGGCTTGTTCACCACGGTTGGTGTATAAAGCTAAAATTTATGTCATAGGCTGTTCCTACATAGTAAAATAGGTAATCATGGTATAAAAACCAATCAACCCTATTCTATGTGTTGTTGAACATACTACTCCTTTTGGTTGTGACTATCTGACATAGGCACTCACTATTGGCCGATATTGTGCTTAACTAATTGGCAAGCAGATGGTTACAAATACTTGTCGGTTAATCACTAGTCTTGTGCATGCATGGTAAAGAAATGGCATGAAGTGCCATGACTTAAAGATATGCACAGGTAGTACTTTTCACAATGAAAGTGTCAATGACACTGTAGCTTAACTTGTCTGTGTGCTGTGTTTGATGAGAAGGATAATGTTCAATGTTTATGAAAGGATTGTGAAATAAAACAAGAATTGTGATAACTGAGAATAAGTTAATTTCTGTTCCCTATATGTTATGTTTTGAAAAAAAATAATTTGAGATGTAGACTGCACTAAAGAATTGAGGGGTGGGTTAATGTGGCCCTCACAGTTAATATATGTCAACGAAAGTTACCAAGTTACAGTGAAATTATTCCAAAACGAGTCATCCTATCAAGTTACAATGAAATCCCTTCATAAATATAGCCTGTAGACTGAGCTAAAAGTTTTTAGGCTTCAGGCCTGTGTAGCGAACATGGTGGACCGATTGCAACCAAAGAAGACATCCTCATCTAGACATTTTACTGAGTCATCCTACCAAGTTACAAAGAAATCCCTTCATAGATACAACCTGTAGTCTGTGCTAAAGGTTTTTGGGTTTTGGGCTTGGGCAGGTATCACAGTTGAATGATCGCGACCAAATGGGGACGTTCCCATCTAGACATTATCTGGAGTCATCCTACCAAGTTACAATGAAATCACTTCATAATACAACCTGTAGACTGTGCTAATGATTTTCAGGCTTTGGGCCCCTGTAACTGTCACAGTTGACAAATCCCAACCAAAAGGTGAAGTTCTCATCTAGACATTATATGGAGTCATTCTACCAAGTTACAATGAAATCCCTCCATAAATATGACCTGTGGACTGGGCTAAATGTTTTCTGGTTTTGGGCTGGGGCAGTAATCACAGTTGAGAGATTGTGACCAAATGGGGAAGTTCGCATCTAGACATCACACAGAGTTCTCCTACCAAGTTAAAATGAAATCCCTCCATAGTAAATGTGACCTGTAGACTGTGCTAGAAGTTTTTGGGTTTTGGGCTTGGGCTGCCATCATGGTTGACAGATCATGACCAAAAGGGGACATTCTCATCTAGACATTATACAGTCATCCTACCAAGTTACAATGAAATCATTTCATAAATACGACCTGTAGACTGTGCCAAAGGTTTTTGGGTTTTGGGCTCAGGCAGTGATTACAGTAGACCGATCGTGACAAAAAGGGGACATCTCATCTAGAAAGACCTCAAACCTAAAGAAACATTTTGTGATGATCAGACAAGAACTACGGGGTGTAGCCTGTGCTAAAGGAAAATGTGAACAGACTCACAGACTTCCGCATGCGTGACTTTGTCAAGTTAAGCTAAACCAGTCAATTTTTCTATTTTTTCAATTTTGGGCTCCTAATATATCTCAATCATTCACTGGAATAAGATCGTTCCAATGAGGGGTCCTATATTTTGTTTCTGAAGCAAAACTTCAAATTTTCAGTTATTTTACCATTTTCACCAACATTGAGAAAATTAAAATATCAAAATTGTTATTCATAACTTTAATTTTTCACAAATTAAAAAAAAACCATATCATGTGACCCCCTCACTGGAATGAGCTCAATGTGCTCATTCCAATGAGAGGTCGCCACAAGATATGGTTTTGCAGAGATTTCTTTTTTAAAATGATATTTTTTTCAACTGCTCAATTTTGTCCCACGTGGTGGGCACACAGGTGCAGCAGTGTACTGTGCCATACTGCACGTCGGTGGCACACATCTCTTCAACCATCACTAACCTTGCTTGTATGGAGTTAGTATGTTGGGGAGTCTGACAGGTGCTCACCATTGCTCGGGTACTCTGGCTTCCTCTACCTGTAAAACTGTCCGACATGAGGTGGCCCAAGCTATCGAAAGTGTCTTTAAACTCAAATAAATAAATAACTGTTCAATTTGTAAATATTATGTTGGTGGATATAGTTGATTTGTTAGGTAAAGGGTTGAGAAACATTTCTGCAAGTGTCGTCTGGTTAAGTTGTGTTATATAAAGGCTTATGCCTTATGCAATTGTCAATATTGACGACCTCCTTATTTTCTCAACTACTCGGAAATTACTCTGGTACTGGTCAGTGCTGTATATCAGAAGTCAATAAATCACAATCCCAATATTTCACCCTTCAGTTTTTAAGCTGCAGTTTTTAAGCTAAATGCAGTCAATAATTGAAACAAAGATGTCTCTAATCAGTTAAAAAAATTTTTGTTTTTTTGCCACAAACACTTATTTAATTGAATCTCATTGGAACAAGACAACAAGTCAGTTCCAATGAGGGTCAAAAGCTGGGGGGTTTTAGCAAAAATTGGAAAAATCATAAATTTTGAATCGTGATTTTTTAGAATGATGCTAATTGTTGGTTTTGACCATCCACAGACTAGATGACCAGAAACAATTATGAAATGACGTCTCTATTAAGTATGGTTGTTGAAAAAAAACATTAGTTTTCAACATCTTTCATGAAAACTTAACCATATGAACCTTCATGGGAATATGCTTGTTTCAAGGAAGGGTCACAAGATATAATTTGATTGAAATTTTGTGAATAATTTGAAAAATGGTAAAATGGTTAACATGCAGCAAAAACTCTGGCCAATCCAAGTCAAACCTGAAGCAGGACATTGAAGAGGGGCAAACATGAATCAATACATAGAGGATATCTAGTGTTTTTTGAGTGGACACTGAAAATTATCTCACGAGTGATGGAGACAAATATTTATTTTTTGCGAGTGAAAATAATAGTTTGTCTCGGTCAAAAGTGATATAATTTTCGGTATCCACTCAAAAACACTAGATTTTCTTTTTATTATAAGTTTTTTATAAGATTCCGATAATTAAACTTGTTTCAACCTTGACTTTTTGCATCAAAGTAAACAATACACGGAAGTCATTTGATCGATACTCGGAACAGATAGCATCTTGCAGTCTAATTCAGATGGTGTGTTTCCAGTCCAAACATGGCCTTAATATCTGTAATGTAAGTTTTTGGTTTGGTAAGTCCTTTGAAAGAATGTACCAATCCAAAAACTTATATTACTGACTTTCAGGCCATGTTTGGACTAGAGGGTTTCATGCATCAATTCAAGGTGAAAACGTGGTGAATTATTGCTGGAAACGATTGGTATCCACTCAAAAACACTAGATTTACATTTCATTATATGTTTTTAGAACAAATTGATCATTTCCAGTGATAATTTGACTCGTATTCACCTTGAAGTGATGCTTCGAAATCTGCCATTTTGATTGATACCACAAAAGTGAAAATTTCTATATCTTCACAGTGGGAGATACGATTTCTATCTTTCCACAATTTCTTCGATAATCTTTCATTTAGCACATAATAAATATTTATCTATTTTATAAATTGGAAGTCTGATTTCGTCATTCAGTCTAGCTAGAAATTCAGGCATTGATCATCTCCCTTGATATGCAATGTAATACAATTTTCTGGCACAAGAGCAGGGCTTCCGATCCCGGGACAGGTGGGCCTGCTAGCTACATAATATGTACATCATTATGGAAATAATCAAAGGAAACATGTATGATGATAGATCAGAACATATGAATGTTTCACTTAAGCAGTCACACATACCAAACTGTCATTCATCAATCATCCTTGACATTTTATGTGTACATATATTCAAAAACCTCTTGATATATAATAAGAGCTCTGTTACAGATTGATACAATTTTTATTCAGTTCAAGTGCTTTCGACTAAACATTTTATTCAAGAAAGTAGACAAAATTATCAGATCTGTATGAAAATTGCCCTGCAAATTGATTTGTTTCTCTCGCAGATACATTAAAATACAGGCTTTAGTTCCACCGGGTTGTGTGTGTGGTGAGGGGGGGTGTGTCTTCTGAGTTGTTTGCGTGTTTTAAATTAAAAAAAAATGAAAATGAAAAGTTAATTTTTAAATATCCGACCGATCCTTTCACTCATTTTTTTTCATATCAAGCATCTGTTCTCATCCATTACCCCTTTCAACCCAGTATGGCATAAATTTTGGCGGGAAGCAAAAGTTTGACCGTCCATAAGCAGACAACCAAATATACACCGACAGTGCAGACACTGTGGACTGATTGTAATCCACGCATGGAAACTGACATCTATGCATGTGTTTACAAGGTAATAAAAATCATCATCAGCAAAATTTTAATTAATGAAGCACAGTGTTGTACTCGGAGCTTCATTTATTACATTTTTTATGATTATTCCTATAATTAGTGTTTGGAATTTAATATTTTAACATCCATGGAAATATTGCCCACCCATGGAAAGTGTCCAGTCCACAGTGGCCATACTCTATCAGGACAGGATTGTCAGTGATAATTTAATTCTACAGCCTTATAGGGCTCACAATTACCCATCACTATAGGGCTGTAGGATTAATTTATTACTAAGCCTGTTCACATATGCAACATAGACTCAAGAGTTTCACCATGTCCAATACATGTCCAATCAACAGGGTTAACTCTTAACCTGCTGAGTATTTTTAAAATACTCAGCAGGTTAAGAGTTTGCCCTGTTGACACTAACATTAAAAATGAAAGTATTGGACATGGTGAAATGCTTGAGTCTATGTTGCATATGTGAACAGGCTCAGTAATACAGAGGTATCAGTGGTGAATTCTCCACCCAACAAGTTTCTAATAACTCACGAATATAGGCCACAGGAACTGGTGATGGGTTTTTGGCCTGTGGGGCTTGGTCTTATCCAATGGTTCGCGAACTGTTGGCTCATCAGCACTTTTTCTATTCTGTGTTCGAGGGGAGGGGAGGGGGGTAGGGAGAGTATGGAGAGGGGTGGGTTGATATGCCCTCTTGTGCATTTATAGCGTTTCTCTCACAAACTGTTTACTACCCCCCATAGTATCTTTCCAAAAAGAGGTTCCATCACTAAACCCAATGAGCCAACAACACAAACCTTGCTGTCATGAGTATTCTTTTTGTCAAAAGGGAATGGCAGGAAGACAGCCTTTCAAGCTATGTCATTTCCTTGCAGCGCATTCAACTGTAACCTGTCTTGTTATTGTAAATATTCTTCATCAAATCTAGTCATGGCTGCTATAAATCAGCCATGACTAGATTTGAAGAAAAATTCATGTTGACTTGAGACATCACTGGTCAAAAAGTTGATATAATCTGCATGGGAAAATTTGGTTAAATGTGCTAACATTTCACTTATTTTAGTGACACAAGATTTCCTTCCTGGGCAGGAACATCCACCAGCAGCATGCAAGGCATTAAGCTTTCTGTTGAAAGGAAAATTTGGCAGTTGATTAGTAAATAACACAATTTACAACAAATCAGTGTAAAGAATCAATAATTATTTAGTCATGAGTTCTAAGGATTGTGGGGTTAATTACTACTTTACAGCCCTATAGGGCTGTAGGATTAAATCATTACTGATATTCCAAATAAATGAAAAATGAATTTGTGAGAAATTATAATCGCACCAGACAAAGTAGAGCTGTTACCTTGGGGTGATAAAATGGTTGAGACCCAGAAGCCACTGTCAGGGCTTTCAAAAATGAAGGTACCAGAGCAAGAGCCAACATTTCTTTTGCTCATGTTTCATATTCAGTCAATCACAAATGATATTTTGTTTATATAAGTTTGTTTTATTACAATTTATAATAAACCATTTTTAAATAAGATATTCAGACCACCAAAAATAATCTAGCCCTCAACCAGTTAATACACTCATTTTCAAGCCCAATCAGTCTTCCCAACTATCTAACAAGGGGATGGGGTGGATGGGGGAGGATGGTGGGAGGCTGGGGGGTCAACAACATTGTTGTCAATCGATTGTTGTATAAGTTGTAAGAGCAATCACTACTGCTTGTGAGTCATTATTTGGTTGAGTTCCTAATTGCATTATGGGAAAAAAGTTGCTGCTTCACTGATTGAGTGCTAGAAGCCACTATCATGTCTTTACTGAAGTGCTGAAAGTCATTTTATTGGCTTTACAATGTATGCATTAGCTTGTTTAGTCTGCAGAAGAAAATATTTATGTAAAATTGTATGGTTACAATTTATTGGAGAGTGCTACAGACACTCTCCAATAAATTATAACAAAACAATAATTTATGAACAAAATTTTGGTATACTGTGGCTACCTTGCTGGTAGCATGGAATCTTTGGGAAAAGAAAATCTCATGATACAAATCACCTTAGAAAAACAATTTAGCACTCCACCAGTGATTTATTTTTTTATTTAAGGTTTAAGGTCACATAGTTCTGCACACTGGCCAATCATGACCACAACATGGAGATGAAGCCAAGTTTAATCAATTGTTTATTCCCATGTTGTCCATTTTAGAGGATTTCCACTCCAAGCATTGGTGACTGGGTCCTATTTTACTAGCAAAACAGCTTGTTTACCACACAAGCACTGTTGCACTTCTTGGGGTTCCCCTAGGGAACTCAACCAGTTGAAATTTTGCCATTGCCATTTTGACATCCATGTAGAGAGGGTTAAGGCTATATCTCTTGTTACATGCTTGAAAGTGAACTTGTTAAACTTAACCTTGGGTTATTGTCAGAAATAATCTGCTAGTTCCATTGGGGCTGGCTGTATTTACCGCAATGACAAGCAAGCTAGATTAATGGTGTTGTGCGCCAAAAGTGAGCAAAGATGTGTGGGGCAAGCCCCTTTCAACCCTGGGTAGCAGTTTTTCTCTATGTCTGAGTGTGGTAAAGGGGGAGAGGGTTAAGGTACTCAGTGGCACTTGTTCTTTCTGTGTTTCTTCTTAGCAGGAGGTGCTTCTGAGGGAGAGGTCACAGCAGTTGATGTTACTGATGTTTCTGCTGTTTTCCGCAGCAGCAGTTTATGGAAGAGGCGGTCACAGACCTTGGATGCTTCCAAGTGTCTGGGTTTCTTAAGAAGGAAGTTGAGTTTTCCTTCATCCCATCCTTTCTGTGTTTTTAGATACTCCAGGAAGTCCTCTGGTCGGGGTTCCATTAAAATCCAATTTGAGCTTGCCGAAGCACTCCACGGCAAATTCGTCTAGGTCTCATTACAGTTATTCAGGTGAAAACATTGTTTTTTCAAGAAATGCATGGCTTCTCGTTAACACGGCCAAGGATATTTCGCATTTAAATTACCTCCCCTATTCACAATATTCACAATGTATACAGTTTCTGAAAGCTCTGAATATGGCCTTTTCCAGAGACAACTGCACACAATAAAAATACCACTCTAATACACTCAGCTGAAAGGAACAGATGATGGCTAAAAAAATGGCTCAAAATGGTCGAAATTTTCTCATTTTGGGGATAAATGTCCAATTTTCGTGCATCGATAGTGATAAACCTGTGTTGTAGGAATTCCTTATTCCTCCACTGAGGATTTTACAGCATAAGATGATCATTCTGACAAATAAAAAACATATGGGTTTCTTATTCATTTTTTCAGAACACTTTCTCAAAGCAAATTAACACAAAAATTGTCTCATTTGTAACCTTCAAATTGTCAGGTCCCAAACAGGTCTGGATTAGTCATTGAACACTCCTGCGTGACCTCGACCCCCAACTGAAATGCACTTGATAGTACACAGTTTGAATCAAGACCATCAACAGATTAGCTTGGCCACATCACCATTAATGAAAATTATTTACTAAATCCACACCACCACAAAATAAAACCATGACTTAAGATAGCCATTGGCCGAGGATATTCAATAACTTCAAAGACCCTAGGCATTTTGTGTAGGTTTCCAGGGTCATGTCTTCTGCCTTCACAGTTTCATACTTGGAGTCCGAGGTCGAACTGGGTTTGTGGTCCGATTGGTGGGGGTTGATAGGAGATTCAGGGATGGTTTGGACAACTCCCATCTCATCAGCCTTCACTTCCTACTTCTCTCCCTCCAACCTCTTTGATGTAGAGGTATGGTTTGGAGTTGCAGATGGAGGTCTTGGAGGTGAGTTGACAGTTGTCACTCTCTCTGTCTTCTGATTCCTGATATTAGCCCTTTTCCTCTCGATTCACGCTTTCATTCACCTGGCAACCCGGCGTTTGGTGGATGGTGACTACTGCTTCTTCTTGTCTTCCACAGGTGTTTTTATGATCTCAGTGACAGTCTTCTTTCTCTTCCTCTGGGGTGGACCAGAGGAGGCTGGTCCACAAAAGGTGCTACCACTCCCAAAGGTGGGCTTCTTCTTGTACTTGACGGTAAGTTGGATGCAGAAACTCTCAACGTGGACATCCCAGTTGAGAAGTGAGCTGGCATCCATCACCAGCATAGTGTTCCTGATTTTCTTATGCAGGTAATCCACGGCTAATTAGTTGTTCACACTCTGATGTCATAAGTGTGAATGTGAACGATGATGAGAATGAAAATGATTGATTGTCAAGACGCTAACAAAGAAATTGCCTTTCTCTTTTAACTGCATTACGCAGGTTACATATATTAATCCTTTGATAGGGACAATCATATGGACTTGCTATCAAGACTCTCAAATCAAAGCTGAAGTCAGTACAACAATAAGTCAAAGTCAAAACATGGAACCCCTGTTATATAATATGGCATCCCGAATCATTATCACAAAGAATGAATGCACAGGTCAGTGTATTAATACATCTGTAATGTAATTAGTCCCACCGTGTAACAGTGCAAACCAATTAGCAGTGGTCATTCTTTTAACCTTTTACCTAACACAACGGCCAAAAACGGCCAGCGCTATTCTCAAAACTCGCTTCTTAATTTTCATTATTTTTTCATTTTTTGTCTCTAAAACATAGGTTATGACCCCTCATTGGAATGAGCTTGTCAAGCTCGTTCCAGTGAGGGGTCATGACCTATGTTTTTGAGACAAAAAATGAAAATAATAGTTATTCAAGAATTGTTTTTGCAAGTGTTGTCTGCTTTTCATGTTAGGTAAAGGGTTAAGAGAACCAATGGCTTTAGCAGATTATTTTTATTGGTGGATTGGGGTGTAAATTGACCACAACTACACTGTTTTTGGCAAAGAAGTTCTCATGCACAGAGCTTCAGGTCATTAACCAAAAGCAGAACTTTTGATTTACCCTCTTCTGCCCCCATTCGCTTTCCTTTTGCTTAGTTTTATTTTGTATATATTATATCTTTGTTTATATTTCAGCTTAGCTGTACATAAAATTCCATTCTGATTCAATAAATAAAACGGCTAAGCCCATATTCATTCAACCTTAGTTCCTTCTGTTTTCTGCTTCCCTGGATATTCAATGTTTGTGTGGTAAATATTGCAACCAAAGGTCTTTACACACAGGATGTGATGTGAGCATAAATGTTTTAACTGACATCCATCTGATCAGTGGTCTCCAGAGTTGAAGGTTTTGTGCACTTTTCATCAATTTCAGTCAATAGTGGCTGCTTCATGTTGCATCGCTTATAAAGTTAGCAATGCGTCGAGTCACTTGAGTGTGTAAAGGCCTTTAATCTGTTGTTGAAAGTGTAGTATGACCGACATGGACTGGTCACTTTCTATGGGCGGGCAATATTTCCATGGACGCAATAATATTAGATCTCAAAAACTAATTATAGGAATAATCATAAAAAATTGAATTTAAAAAAGAAAAACTTGTATATAAACATATCTCTGAGATATTTTATTAAACTCTATAATCATTTTCACAAAGAACAAATGCACAGGTCAGTGTATTAATACAGCTGTAATGTAATTAGTCCCACCCTGTAACAATGCAAACCAATTAGCAGTGGTCATTCTTTTAACCCTTTACCTAATGTAATGGCCAAAGGACAAAGATGAGGCCTCTGGCCATTAACAGAAGGAAGTGCTCGAATGCAGATGGGAGGAGGCATCAAATCAGGAAGTTGATTCCTGGCCAGAAAAGATCAAGCAATAGTGCAGGTTACACTGTAAGGCTCATTTCTGAAGAAAGCCGAATCAACAAAGTGCATGAAGCTCACTGACATGACTGGCAGAAGCAAACGCTAGAAGGAAGCAGTCTTATATATGAGAAAATGCAAATTGGTCTCAGTTAAAGGCTCGAACTCTGGAACTGCAAGCATGACTCTTCGACAACACCTGAGGAAGAATCGGTTCAGGAGGGAAGGCATAGACGATCCAACTTGTCTAATCCAGAGACAGAGTGTTCACTGCAAATCCTAGTAAATCTGGACAAGAGGATGACCCCCACCATTCGCAAATCGTCTGAAACACCAAACAATGCAGCATCCATTCGGTGGGAAGTACACTGTCTCATTGGGACAGGGAGTCTGCTAGGATGTTGAGACATCTGGCGATGTGCAGAGACCAAGGAGGATCGGAGCAGGTCCTGAGTCAAGGGGGAATGGATCAATGCCCGAGCCTTAGAACAGACACCACATTGTGAAATGTGTCAAATCTATTCCCAAATGACAAAACTGCTGAGAAGGAATTAGATTTGACTTCTTGCAGTTGACTCTGAAACCCAGCGACACTAGCAGGCCAAGGAAACATCAGACATCGGACTCCAGAACGGCAGCATTGTGGTGCCGTTGGAGGATGTTGACCAGGTAGGCTGAGGAAGTCACAGCCAACTGAGTATGGTGAAAAGTGAGTACATGTGACATCAGTAGGGTGAAGGCCCAAGGAGCCAGGTTCAAAACTAACGGGAGAGCTTAGAATTTAAAGACACGTTCCTGAAACAAGAACCGAAGGTATTTCCGTGACGCCAGGTGAATGGACACATGGAAATAGGCATCCTTCAGGTCGATATTGGCTGCAAAATCGCCCTGAGGAATTGACCGTCAAACTGACCTGAAAGTCTCCATGCTGAAACGAGTGGCTATGATGGACTCGTTCAGGATACTCAGATCAATGACAGGTCGAAAATGGCCATTTTTCTTTGGCACTAAAAAAAGTCTTGAGTAGAACCCCTGAGAAAGGGTTTCCTAACCACCTCGTTCGCCCCTTTGGGAGAGGAGATTGTTGATCTCTGGCACCAGAAGGTCCTGATGCTGAGGATCGGAAGAGAGCAGAGTTATGAGGGGCACCCAAGATAATAGGGGTGCCAATGGAAGGACAGTCGCAGACCTGATTGGATGACGTTGAGGACCCAAGGATCTGATGTTATCTCGGTCCAATGGTCTAAAAACAGTGACAGCTTTCCCTCAAATGGAGGTGAATCAAGGTGAGGACCTTCATTTGTGGCCAAGCCCAAGAGTGGAGAAAACACCCCCCTTGGAAAGCAACAGAGCAGAAAGAGCCTGTGTGGCTGATGCTGCTGGGTACTTGGCGGGCATGGAACGACCATCACCTGCAGCAGCAGTTGCCCTAACAAAAGCTGGTCCTTAGAATGATGTAGAAACTCATCACAAACAGCCCCCCCTCCATGAACCCTTGGAACAGCTGAGGTCCAACCAAAGAAGCAGATCTCAGAACAGCATGCTGCTGAGAAGGGAGGGATTGAGTAGTGTCCAACACTGCATCCCTGCTTTCAAGCTCCAAATAAGCCATCTTGCAGGTGTGAGTGTGTGTCAGGCTCATAAGAGCCCGAGACAAAACACACAAAGGTGTCTGAGTATCCTCAAACTCCCCTGGCACAAGATAGGAAGCTCGGACAGCGACAACTTGATCTGCGAGGGGCAACATGTCCAGCATCTCGGGAAAGGCCCATAACAGATTCTAATACTGACATCGAGAGAACTACTGACTTTGGCTTAGCTAACCCGAGGGGAGAAGAATCCTCGTCCACAGTAGTCAACCCTTGGAAAACTGGTGGACAGGCAGATTGGTATACACGAAACCGTGTTGGAGGCAGAAAGGCATCAGATTGAGAAAAGAAGGAACTCTTTAGGGCCTTGGAATGCATCTTGGCATCCAGGCCTTGGAATGACTCAACAACCTGAGCCTTTTGCAGAGGGTGCAAAACCACAGAGTTTGAAAGCTCGACAGCGTTGCGGCGCTCCACAGATGATCGCGGCTGGTCAGTTACTGAGGGCTGGTCTGAAGGCTGAACGTCTGGCAAGAATCCCAAAACAAAATGTATCGCCTTCAAGCAAATCATCATCCTCTGTGGCAGAAGAGACATAGCCCAACTCGGGCTGACCTGACCAGCAGAAACCTCCTGGCCAGGCAAGGAATCTCTGCGACTGACCAAAGGAGGTTGTGCCTCAGGAGGCACAGGGAAGCCAACTTGAGGGTTGCTAGAAATCAACTGGATGAGCACCAGAATGGCCTGTCTCAGCTCACCCTGAGAATCTGTCAAGCAGCGTCCGATGGAGTGTCTTCCCAATGGACCTTCTAGAAGAGACCAAATACACAGAAGAGACTGACGAGGAACGTCGATCTTCAGACAAAGTAGGGAGGCGGTGAGAAGACACTGGAGGATAGTCCAAAGAGAGATGCCCAGGGGCTGTCACTGACGTCTGCAAAACAGAGGGTCCTGTCTGCAAATCCTCAAGAGAGACCGATGACAACAGATGTTGATCGGCAACTGGACCTGGGACACGATGAGGAAACGCCGGAGGATTGTCCCAAGAATGACAGAAAACTGTCGCTGGCCTCTGAGAAACAGAAGGCCCCAACTGCCTATCCTCCGAGACTGACGACAAGTGTCGACCGACAGCCAGACTTGGGACACAGTGAGAAATCACCAGAGGAAAGTCCCAAGAGTGACAGCTAACAGGAACTATCACTGGCCTCTGCCGAACAGAAGGCCCTGGTTGCCAATGTCCCACAACCATCCTGCTAGTTGGCTCACCAGCAGGTGAAGGCAGAACAACAAACAATTCGCCCAAGGAATGAGGAATCGCCACGTTGTTTCCTTGGGCAAGGCACTTAATACAAACTTCCCCTGTGGAGGCATGGTAGTGTTGTGTACCAAGGCGTACTGCATGTTGATGGTGCACCTGTCTTCAATCAATGCTAACCCCGCTTGTGTGGAGTTAGTATGTTGGGGAGTCTGACATTTGCTCGCTGTTGCCTGATGGTTCTCTCCAGGTACTCCAGCTTCCTCCACCTGTAAAACTGTCCGACACGAGGTGACCATGGCTGTCGAAAGTATTGTTAACCACCAATAAATAAACAAATAAATATAGTGCAGTAACCTGAGGGTTTTTTGGCACTCATCGACCTGATGAGTGAGAATCAGCACATACCGGTACCACTTTTTGTATGACCAGTTGCATTAAATACTACTCAAAGTTTGCTAAGCACCAAGTATATCCAACTACGTTTTACGTTTTAGTTGAAATATTGTAATGAAAAGTGTATATATTTTTTATCTTTAATGATTTAAATACAGAAATTAAGATTTTATTTCTGTTTGACGTTATTTGTTAGCTTTTGAATACGATAACCATGGAAAATGGATATTATTGGCAAAAGAGGAAATTTTTCAATTTGCCAAAAAGTTGACTGAGCGAATTGGTATGGGCTCAATGCTCAATATCGAGTAAGAGACCCATTACTGTTAATTACAGCTTGACAACACCTTCTCATGTTCCCAATCAGGTTCCTGGTGGTACTTTGTGGGATGTTGTTCCATTCTTGGACCAGCATGGCACCAAGCTCCTGGACACTTCTTGGTTGGACTGGATGGGCTGAAATTGCAAGCTGCATCTCATTCCAGACATGTTTGACTGGATTGAGGTCAGGGGATCTTGCTGGCCAGTCCATGCGCTCTATCCCCTCCCTCTGTCAGTACTCCCCGACAGCATGGGCAACATGAGGACAGGCATTATCGTCGATCAGAATGAATCTATCACCCACCGCACATGCATACAATCTGACGTGGACTTCGGGATCTCAATATACCGTTGTGCAGTCAATGTACCACATTCAAGGACACAGAGCTCTGCACGTCCATCTCAGCTGAGGCTGTCCCAGACTATGATTGACCCTCCACCATAGAGGTCATGCTCAGCAATGTCGGCTGCATGGAATCACTCTCCTGGTCTTCTCCATACCCCAGAACACCTATCTGTGTGGTCTAGGCAGTACCTTGACTCATCTGTAAAAAGGACAGGTCGCCAATCTTTTTGCTTGAAGGTCACTGGGAAGCTGGGTTGCTGTGGCAAAGCAGTTCCTAATGTTCAAAAACTGGTCTTCAGCTGCAGATGTTGTCCTGACTCTGCCACCACCATGCCGTCTTACTGGTGTGCAATACTGCTGAAATCTTGCCCAGTCTCTGGTGATCACTGTATGATGCACACCAAGGGCTTCACCAACTTGACGATGGGTAGCCCCTTGCTCCACCATCCCAACAGCCTGCCACATTTCTGCTTCGGACAAATGTCTTCTTACATTTGCATTTGCCATATTCAATCATTAAATCACAAGGGTTTGTGTTGAAATGAAGACTGAATACCCTACACGTCATGTACATGTAGACAATACACGAAAACATCATGAAAATCAAGGGGTACATGCTTTCCATGACTGTCATGAAATGTCTACCTGTCAAGAGAGCTAATGTAAACACTGGGGACCATCTCAATACATTCTTCAATCATATCCACCAAAAAAATATCGCAAATATGTCACAAGCAAATTTCATAATTATGTGTCAAATATTTGGTACTTTGAGTAGTATATACAATGGCTTACATGTAGTTTCTTCTTCTATTTCAATCTTTTCCACAAAACATGATACAAAGTGAAACAAGTTTATTTCAATGAAGTGATCAAAAAGCAGTTTGGGGAAGAAAAAAAATTGTTTCATTCAAGAATAGTGGAATCTAGTTTTCAGAAGTATGTATTAGAAAGCCTTTAATTATAAGCCAACACATCTACACAGATTACTGCATTTTATAACTGTTCGGCAAATTTGGTCATGCATCATAAACAGCATACCTCAGTTTACTTTTTGATGGATGGTTGAGCATCAAAAGTGTTTTAATTTCTTCCAAATTTTACCAAATCCCAATATTTTTTGGGGGAAGCAGGTGCACTGTGAAAAACTAGAGGTACTGTGAGCAAGCTCACAAAGTGATACCCTCCCACACCTCAGTTGTAGATTTTTGATACATTAAAATGTATAAGTTAGATTATTTCCCCTTGGAAATGTCAGAATGGAATTATATTGCTTTATGCACATCTTCATATGGAGTTCTTCCATTGTGTAAAGTTTCATGAAAATTCTTAAAATGGTTTAGGAGGAGTTGCGCTTATAAGGATGGACAGATGGACAGACAGATGGGTAGACGGACAGACAGACAGGGTGATTCCTATATACTCCCCCCAAACTTTGTTTGCGGAGGGTATAATGAGCTCTGAATATTTTGGAAGTGTCAGCCAGCCAAGTGTGAAATATTCATCTTCAGTGTAACCCACACTTGTTATTAATGACACATAATTGTTTGTTGTGACTGGAATGTTTTTACTAACAATGTATGATAATAACTGAATGGTTTTGATTTGTTCCCATTGTAACACTTCCAACTGCAACTGATTAGGACACAGAGGCAGTAACCAAAAGAAACTTATTTATTTATTGGAGTTTAATGACACTTTTGACAGCCAGGGTCATATTGTGTCAGACTGTTTTATGGATGGATGAAGCTGGAGTACCCAGAGAGAACCACAGAGCAAGGACAAGCAACTGCCAGATTCCCCAACATACTAATTCCACACAAGCAGGGTTAGCACACTACACTATAGATGCGCAGTATGCCTAAGAACACAGCATCACTGTGTCCCTGAGTGGGGCAATCAGGATTAGGTGCTTTGCTCATTGACACAATGCAGTTACCCCTGGTAGGGATCAAACCATGCACCTTTCAGTTTGAAGTCCAATGCCTGAGCCACCATGCTTCCAAACCAAAGAAAAATCAAAGATGATATCTGGCCAAAGCTCAGTCTGCTTTTCTCCTCACACCACTGTGGAATCTTACCAAATGGATTTCTTTATTTACTGGAGTTTAGCGACACTTTTGATAGCCAAGGTCACCTTGTATGAGTCATGTTGGACAGTTTTGACAGGTGGAGAAACTGTCAGACTCTCCAACATACTAAATCAAAACAAGCAGGATTAGCACTGGTTGAAGACAATTCTACCATCAATGTGCAGTACGCCTTGGTACACAGTACCACCATGCCCCCACAGCATTTGAGATGAAAAAAATATGAAAACATTGAATCTAAGATGCTATTTTCATTAATTCTCTTGCGTTGATCTTGATTTCACGTTATTTAATTCAGTAAATCTCAACCCTCTGGAGCAAGTGTGTCATGACCAAATCATGATTTGACTAAGAAAGAGACCACTTCTGTTATCACAATATGGATAGTGACAAGTGAAGCAACAATGCTGGTTCCCAAAGGGGACTTGTAACCTATAGTGTATTTAATGTTTGAGGTCACATATTTTTGCACAATGGGTAATCATGACCAAAACAGGGATATAAAATCTAGTAAAGCCAATCATGTGTACCCATGTCGCCCACTTTAGACCACTTCCATCCCCAGCATTGGTGACCAAGTCCTATTTTAACAGTAAAACAGAGCTTATTTATCACAGCAAATATGCACTTTTTGGGATTCCCACAGGGACCCCATAGTGATTGCTGGCACTGTCAAAATCAGAGGCTCTCCCTTAATAATGCATGTGTGTACAACTTGGATTAACAATAGTTTTGTTTCCCCATTGTCCGACTCTAAAAAAAATAAGGTGATTTTATGTGTCACCTAATTTACTTTTTTTTTAAATGGGGGTTTGACTTTTTTTGACAGCCAGGGTCACCTCATGTTGTATAGTTTTACGGGTTGTGGAAACTGGATTACCCAGAGAGAATCACTGAGCAACAGTGCAACTGACTGATTCCCAATGTACTAACTCCACACAAGCAGGGTTAGCATTGGTTGAAGACAAGTGCACTATCAATATGCAGTATGCCTTAGTACACAATGTCACCGTATCCCCATGTGGGCAATGGGGGTGAAGTGTCTTGACGAAGGACACAACATGGTTGCCGCAGGTGGGATTCGAACCGAGGACCTCTCAGATTGCAGCCTGCTCCTCCATCTACTGAGCCACCATGACCCCAGGCATTTATGTGTACAGGCATTTGTGCAGGGACATAACTCTGGAAAAAATGTCAGGCCAAACCCTGATTTGAACCTGACCTGTATGTTATGTCGATCACCTACATACCAAATTTTATTTAAATCGGTCAACAGCAACTAAAGTTATCAGGAACCCCCCCCAAAAAATGTTCTAAGTTGAAAAAGGGGCATAACTCTGGCAAAACTTGTCAAACCCCACCCTTATTCAAACTAGACCTGTATTGTATGTTGATACACCTACACACCAATTTTCATTTGATTTAGCCAACCATAACTTAAGTTATCGGGAAACCCCCCAAAAATGAAGCCAAAAAGGGGACATAACTCTGGCAAAAATTGTCGGACCGCACCCGATTCGAACTTGACCAGTATTTTATGTTGATACACTTACATATCAAATTGCATTTGATTTGGCCAACTATACATAAAGTTATAATCGGGAAACCAAAGTGGGATGAATCAAGGATGGACACCAGTTATTATAATAAATTTTTCGGGGGACAACAAGGGGGTTAACCAGTGCTATCTACAATTTACCTAAAAATGCTATTTTAAACCATAGTATCAGTAGCAATGAAAATTTGGCAATAAAAGATCTTCCATCATGATTGCAGTAGCGATAAGTCATGACACCATGAGAAATGAATCCATGCACGCATGTTCGACTATGGCACTGGCAATCTCAAGTTATTTCCATCAAAAAGCTGGTAATGTTGCAATGAATGATGCATCTTGTTTGTCTCAACAAACATTCCATATTGCAGGGAATTACATCACCCAGTGCATAAACAATCCACCATGCAAAACACCAAAAAAAAAAATAGATTAAAAGTGAATTGGGGAGGCGGAGGTACCAGAGGGGTGCAGGGAACACATGCCCCTTCTCCTATTTCCACAGACATGTTGCATGGTTACACCATGAGTTAAAATGGGTCCATGCAAAGATGCTAATATACAGGCATTCCTGTAATATCATTACATGTAGATTGCATACAAAACCACACTTGTTAATACCCTGTGGTTTGTGTTGAAATGACCGGGTATGAAAAACTGTTTTAGTGCGGTCACGTGAGAAGGATTACATAACCAATTAAAGCTTCGCCAGAAAAATCTTTCAGAGACTGTCCCTGATTAGCAATTATATTGTTCAGTCAGAAAATTTCTAAAACCTACATTTAATAAAATATTCAGATACAAATGCCATATCTTTCATTTCCAAAACTCTGTACTGCGGTTTAATATAGGAATTGAAAAAATCTGTTCGTTAATTTGTGAGATTTTCGTTGTGTTTTCATATTAAAAATTCTTGCCGATATATGATTTGGATTCCCCTCCCCCCCCCCCCCCCCCCACCCATATAACTGAAGGTCAGATTGTCTCCATCGAAATGATCTTGTCTTCATTGTTTCTCGTAACGGTTCATCTGTATTTTTTAAATGAAATTATGGAATAGAAAGAGTATTTCAGTGAATAAAATGTGTTCTGGGTGTACGGTGTTTTTGAAATAACAATGTGACAGTCTTGGCGATACATCCTGGCATTTTGCTGCGGCAATAGCTTTTCCAACACAGGATTATGGATTCTATACTGTGCAGAGTGCCCGAAGTTAAAATCTGGTGATTTAATTTTTATTGCAGCATGAGCTTTTTACCGAAATAGTTTAGATTAACTAAAATGAGAATGTACTATTCATTAAAAAAATTAATCGTCCAATATGCAGGAAAAAGCATGAAAACTGCTAGGAAGCTTTCTGTTAACTATTTACCCGGTGTAACTGCCAAAATCGACCCACCTTAAATACAAAATTCTCCATTCAAACTTAATATATTTTCAATTTTTTTTCAAAAACACATCCTATGACCCTCATTGTAATGAGCTCATTGGACTCATTCCAATGAGGGGTCAAAAGCTATGTGTTTGATCCAAAATATGAAAATCTAGTCATTCAAGAATTCATCTTGCGGCAAGTGCCGTTTGCTATCCCCATTGGGTGGACACTAATGCCAGAAAGCTCCCTAGCGATTGATATGCTCTTACTTAAAAATAATGGTTTTATTTTTTCTGGGTGGAAATTATAGACTAATAATACTTTTGCCTGCCACTGTTTTGTCTACTGTACATGTATAAGGTGTTTACCCAAAGTCAATGGCCAAATTCGGCCAGCACGAAACACAAAAATCTCCATTCAAATTTTACAATGTTTTAAATTTTTGTCCAAAAAACATAGCTTATGACCTCTCATTGGAACAAGCTCGATGATCATGAGTCATTCCAATGAGAGGTCATAAGCTGTTTTGAGACAAAAGTTTGAAATTTTTAAATGTTATCCAAGAATATAATTTTGCAAGCATCATCTGCTATCCGCATTGGGTAAAGGGTTAAGAGACAACCAAGAAGACGGGTGGCTCCCTGCAGTGGCAGTTCAAAAATTTCACGAAGAAGGGGGGGGGGGGGGGGGGGGGGGGGGGGGGCATCAATTATCCTCATAGTATCAGTATGATGCATGGCATCATCCGAGTTGGGTTGAGATTAACAAGTTTGGTCAATTTTTTCACTTCCCCACACCCCCACCCCACAAAAAATAGCAAAACTGCCACATGGGCAATGGAGAATAGATCCCTTGCTTAAGGACACAATGCAGTTATCCCTTGTGGAGATTGAACAATGGGCATTTCGGTTAGAAGTCCAATACCGTAACCACTCATCCACCATGCTCCCACCTGAATTACTGCACCTCCAATAAATAGAGAGTAATCGCTTGACTGGACTGGTTATGTGAAATAATTCATGAGAGGTGAGGGCCATTGTACAAACACAAGTGTGCAAATGCATACGAGTGTTTTACCATGTAGTCCCTAGTCTCGAATGAATTATTTCAGGAAAATTTCTAAATTTAAAAAGCCTGGAGCTTTTCCTCCTCATGTGTGCCAAGAAAAATATTCAGGCTGTCTGTTTATCAGTTAAATCCCTCTATTTATAAACCAAACATGTATATTGGATGTTTATTGATAATTTGTGGATCAGGGTACATAAAATTTTGATGGGGAGATGGGGGAAAGGCATGTGCATTGTCATGCATACTTCATCTTCATAAATTTTTTTTAGTGGTGGAGAACTCATTTACTGCAATGGATTTCTAATGCTCTTCATGTGTATCTGAGATTTTCCAATCAAAACCCTTGAAAGTATTGAACATGTACCCTTCCTGCACTGTAATAACACTTAAAATATTTCTTCAAGTAAATGAAACCTCTGTATATGTACATATCTTCAAGTGCACTGATGATTTTAATAAAATATCAATATTAACATGAAACATCCAGTGTATGGTTTCTAAATATAGGGGATTAGCTGATAAATAGAGCACAAGAATATTTTTCTCAGACACATGCTGAGAATCCAAATTATATGTACATGCAATGTGTGGCAAGAAATCTTCAACAACATGAAGCTTATCATTTTATTTCCTATAAATATAGACTTTCAAATACACATGAAGCTGTAGTCAAAGATCCTGATTAATCAATACATTCACTGCAAGAAATGTTACCATAATCAAAATAAGATAACTTCTTATTGCTGATAGAGTACTATGCATTTTTGTTGTTTGCATGTTTAATGTGAGAGGGCTCTTGCATTAATGGAGGAAAGATTTTATATGCTGCAAAACATTCTTATCTTATTTCATTTCATAAATATCATATGCAGGAGTAAGTTCACCAACATTAAAAATCTTTCAGCCAGTAAATAAAGTTTAAGGCAACTCAAAACCTTGAAAGGATCAAAGCAGAAATGCTGCCTCTTCTACTGGGTAGGGACTTAAATAGTTATAACCAGAGAAAACTAGAGGTGTGACTGTCCCAGAGGGGCCTGCCCATATACCCCCCTCCCACCTTCCCCACCACCTCACTGCCACCATTATTCTCAGACAAAAAGGGGCACAATTCTGGTAAAAAAAAAGTCTATTGATTTTAGCCACATAACCCACATTTTTTGACACCATTTGTTAGTTCACATTTATGTGGCTAGTCACATAAATCAAACTAGAAACATAACAGTGCCATGTACCAACAACTGGGCACATAAACCTGATTTGTTTGGTTGGATGGACAGACAGATGGATGGATGGACAGATGGATGGACATTCTAACAATTGGTAGTTATATGGCTATTTTTATAGGACTACAATAAAATGTATGTCCATTATATTAAAACAAGTGATTTGGGGGAAACATTTGGAGGTGGTAGCAAACCCTGACCCTACCCTTTACTGACCATAACACTACCCCCCCACCCCCAATTCTAAACCCCACACTAGACTAATGAAAATTCAATATATTCCTAGTCTATTTTAACTAAAATGCATGTCCATTGTATTAAAACAACTTTTTGGGTGACAAATTTTTGGGGTGGTAGCAAACCCTAACCCTACGCTTTACTGACCCTAACCCCACCCCACCCCAACTCTAAACCCCACCCTAGAATAATGACATTTAACTATGTGACTAGTCACATAAATTGCGGTAGTCACCTGACCCCCATTTCTATCAACAAATAGCCTACTAAACCCCTTATGTCTGCCCGGACGGACAGATGGACAGACAGACGGATGGATGGATGGACAGACAGACAGAGACAAACAAACGAAGGTGATTCCAGTATACCCCTCATAACTCGTGGTGGGAGGTTTAAAATGCATACACATCAAGACGGTTAGTTTTAAACCTTCAAGCCGCAATTTAATTCTTAAAATAATTGTTACCTTACAAACATGTCAGGAGTGATAGAGGGAGCTATGGGGGTGGGGAGGCTATAGGGAGACTTCACACCCCTCAATTTTTCAGGCATCAATGCTGGAAATATTTGATAATAGGAAACAAAATGAGCTTAACTGCTTGTTATTCTGCTTCAGGCATCCTTATTACCAAAGAACTTACTTTTAGAGTTGATGACTATCCGAGTCTGGGTTGTTGGCAGAGTAGTGACTACCAAAATAGTGTGTCAGAGTACACAATGTAGGCCTGTTGAGCAATCTGGGCTATTTTAGAGATTTAGTAGACTGCTGGCACCCGACCAGTGCAAATAGTTCAATAATCCCTTAAAATCACCCAGATTGCTTCTTTGGCCATTTTTTATTTTACATTATTCTGAAGAAGGTCCTGGAACGTCCACTTACACTTCACCTCAGTCCCCACCACACCACTCCATTTTCAAAGTTACTCTGCACCAGGCCTGGCATTCTGAAAAATGCAGGTGGGCAAAAAATTGCTCTCCTCAATCAGCTTAGGAGAGCAATAAGCTTTACACAGCATTTTAAGTATCCATTTGAACGAACTCATTGAAACTGAAACCAACAGACTACATCAGTGATTTTATTAACTTTACTAAGGTAAAGTGAAATCTCTTAGACATCTAGATGTCTCACTCAACAACCGAACACACACTTGACAAGACCTGTGTGTGTACCCAGACCTGTTGTCCAAGAAAGTCATACGCCTACCACTACCACCTTCAACCCTCCAAGGGGGTTGAAGGTGGTAGCGGTAGGCATATGACTTTCTTGGACAACAGGTCTGCTTGAATCTACAGTCACATCCTGGTGCAAGTGCTTCAAGTGACAGGATAGTAGTAATGGTAGTATATTATAGTGTCAGTATTCCTTGAATAATTACCCCTCAAACTGTGATATCAGTTGTTGAACTTGAAACTGACAGAAAAAAAAAAATATTGCTGTGACCCATTTTGCTTCAAATGATTGCAACTGTGTTTGGGTATGGTTGCAGCCATTACCTTTTTACCACTAAACCACTTTCAAAATGAAATTACGTGATGTTATGTGACTTCGAAGTTAAATTACATTTTTGCTTTACAACAAAAATTTAATGTGAGCATAATACATGTAATCTCAATCATCCCAGACCAAAATATTTAGGAGTGAAATTTTTCGCTCTCCTTAATTCTTTCAGGAGGGCAATAAGGAGAGCTAAAAAATCGCTCTCCTGAAATTGCCAAGCCTGCTGCACCAGGAAATATTTATTTATTTATTAATGTTTAAGGTCACATATTTCTGCACAATGGCTAATCAAGACAGCAACATGCATAGAAAGTAAATAAATATGCCTAATATCATAAGCCAAGGTGAAAAGGTAAATAAGTTCTGGCCCGGAAAAGCTTACTTGCCAAAAAATCAGTAATTTGATCTGGAGGTCAAAAGTCAAGGTCATATGTGGGTCATGATGGTACGCGACACATCGTCTCTTGGTGATACACCCACAACATGCTAAATATCATAAGCCTAGGGCAAAAGATAAAAAAGTTCTGGCCTGGACACGGTTGTATGAGAAGAACAACAAGAACAACAAGAAGGAGAAGAATTCAGGTAATTTAACAAGATGTCTCCCTTCGGTGAAGATGAGACATAATTACAAAGAAAATTTTTAAGTTGTAAAACTCAAAATCTCCTTTTTGAGAAATACAGAGAATGAGTTGCACTGCAATGAAACTGTGCAGCAACTGAACATGTGATTAAGTTATCCAGACATGTGATGAAATTATCCAGACTACATGTGATAAAGCTATCCACACATGTAATGAAGTTATCCAGACATCATGTGATGAAGTTATCCAGACTATCAGTCTAATCCCTGTAATAATTTAGCCGCCCACCACTGCACACTCATTCCAAAACATCAAAATTTCAATAAAAATTTACAATAAAACTTGGAATTTAACAAATTCAGTCTTGTTTGACAAAACCCACCAAACTCTTTCAAACAAGAATCAAATGGTTGAACTCATGGTTTGCATTATGTGAAAAATATACTGTCTGAAATTTCTGTATTTTGGCATGAGTGTGATGGGATTAATAAACTATTGAATTTTAATCTAACATATTGTTCTATGTTTTCTTAGCATGAAACCTTTTCCAAAGTGCACATGTACAATATGAGAATCTTGTGTTTTTGGCTTGGAGGATTATCTCATTCATCGGTATAAGAAAATATGTACAAGTACTTCCACCCATAGGAAAACCACTTGTAGAAATACATTTTCCTTGCACCCACTCATCATCAATGTCCATGAAAAACATTTTATACTCTCAATATATCATTTGACATGTCTCAGATATCTCTCTCCAACAGGTTATACTATTTATTTATTTATTTATTGGCATTTAAGATCACATACTTATTCACAATGGATAATCGTGATCATGACAGTTTTACAAGTGAAGAAAGTCAGAGTACCCATAGAGAACCACCAAGCATGGACAAGCAACTGTCAGCTCCTCAACATTCTAACCCTGTTCAAGCTCCGCTCAAGCAGGGTTACAGCGGTTGAAGACATGTGCACCATCGACGTGCAGTACGCCTTAGTTCATGGCGGGATTGTGCTCCCATGTAGGCAACCGGGATAAAGTGTCTTGCCCAAGGACACAATACAGGTCGTCCCAGATGGGGATTGAAACAGGTTATACTAAAGCATCTGAGAAAACAAAGATCAGCTAGCTGATGGGTCAAGCAATTTTTCATCCAGCAACTTAAGAATACAGTGGAGCTCACTTAATTGTATATCTTTTAATAAAAAAACCCTGTTAATTGTATATAATTTACAACACCAAACCATTTGCCATACCTTCAGCACAAAAATGATGTGTTAATTGCAAACAGATTGTAGAGTATAATCCTGTTAATTGGATGAAAAATCTTAAAACCTATTGAAGAATTTCACAATCACTGAATTCCATATGTTTATATAGACCTAACATGGAGTGTGTACATCAAACATAAGCATTTATTCTATAATATATTTTATTACACATCCATTAAACTTTAAACCCTTGTATTCAAAGGAATCGCCACTGTGATATAAAAATGATTCTGTATTCAACGGGTGATTTACAAGCCGGAACTTTTTTACCGCACTGTTCAGTTACGCCTCGAAAAGTTTCCAAATTTCGTTATACAATCATCGACCGTCTGTCGCATAGTGTGAAATTGAAAAGGTCCAAAGCAAAATAAAGTCGGTTCACAAAAACTTAGCCAAAGATGAGATAACATTTTTAAACTACAGGATGGCCATGAAAGGGTGGCTGATTCCCCCGAAAAAAGCCTTGATAGCCATTCCAACCTTATTCGCGACACACCCTCTGGTTGTGGGCAATAATAATACCAAGTATCATTAATATCCTTGAAGGCTGTAAGAAGTTATGGAGCGGACACGAATTCCGTCTACGCCCGGACGGACAGACAGACAGACGGACAGACGGATGACGTCTCGGCTAGATTCCCCCGATTTTTTTTCGGGGGAATAATAAAAACCCAATCATTTCCAGCCAGAACATTAACCCAGTCCTGTGGCCGTCTCATTTTGTGGATCCCATTATATCTAAATTGGTCAACTTTATTTCGGTAAATCCTCGTACATCTTGACATGCTTCGAACTTCTTTAAAAACTGTTTCTCCCAGCTGTTTTGCAAATCTGCACATATTTGTACTTATATTTTTACTAACAGTAATAGCCACCAAATGGTTAGGCGTGAATGGGCACCAGCCCATTCACGCCTAACCATTTGGTGGCTATTACTGTTAGTAAACAACAATAGGAATTTCAACAAACACTGGTTTTGAAAAGGTTGTTTTGATTTTTTATCGATCCATATGATCAGTACAGCTTCAGTCAAAACAAACTCTTCATCTTTGGGTTTAAACATCGGGATTAAAATTTGTTTATTTCAATGAATTTTAATGCATGGGTTGTGAAATAAACACAGAACGTGATGTGTGTTTGAATCGGTGGGTGTTACGGCTCTCAAGAAATATGACTACGCCATTCCAACTCGTTATGTAAAACACCCACTGATTCAAACACACATCGCGTTCTGTCTATGTATGACAAGAGCTCCATGAGCTCTTGTCATACAAGATATAATAGAATAAATGATTAGATAATCACCAGAATTCAGGAAAATATAAAAAATTTTAATTGAATATTTTTCACTAGTGCAGTGAGTATTCAATTAACATGGTTTCAATTTAACCCTTTAACCAATGTGCAGGATATCAAAATTTATTATTTTAATTAGTGTTTTTTTTTAATATTTATTTATTGTGGTTATTTATTTATTTATTTATTTATTTATTGGTGTCTAAGGTCACATATTTTTGCACAATGGCTAATCATGACCACAACATGAGTATCAACTCAAGACCAGGGGTGAGTGTTAATAAGCCATGTTGCCCATTTTAGAGAGGGTTTGCACCTCCCAAGCACTGGTGACTGGGTCCTATTTTACCAGTAAAACAGAGCCTGTTTACCATAGTGAACAGGCACTGCTTCACTTCCCGGGGTTCCCGCAGGGAAAATTTATTGTGGTTTAACAACACTTTCAACAGCCAGGGTCACCTCATGTCGGACAGTTTTTATGGATGGAGAAAGCTGGAATACCTGGAGAGAACTACTGAGCAATAGCAAGCAACTGTCAGACTCTCCAACACACTAACTCCACACAAGCAGGATTAGCACTGGTTGAAGACAAGTGCACAATCAATGTGCAGTATGCCTTCGTACACAGAGTCACCATGCCCCAACGTGGGCAACTGGGATGAAGTGCCTTGCCCAAGGACACAATGCAGTTACCCCTGCAGGGATCAAACTGTGGAGCTTTTGGTTTGAAGTTCAATGCCGTATTCACTGAGACACTGGCCGTGCTCCCTTTTTTAAAATTTTTCAAAAAAATTCAACACAATCATATCATATGACTCCTCATTGGAACGAGCTCGATATGATTAAATATGTTAAAATATTTTGAAATTTTTTTTTCTTTCAACAGTTTAATTTGCATATAATTACGCTGGCAGATGCAGACGATTCTTTTGGTAAAGGGTTAATGTGATATAATGAATGCATGTAAGTACCATACAAGCTTAATGTTTTGACATTACGTTAGGGTTAGTCTTATTCACAAGACAGGATTTTTGAGATTTAAAAAATGCTACGAAGATACAACCTTCAAGAACTATATGTGAACATTTAAGACTAAAAAGCACAATTCACCTGGATTGATTGTTTCTGTTCTTGTACATCTTATATAATCTGACCCGTAGATTCCAAATTTGTAAAAAAGTGTTTTGCACCAACGTGGAAGATATAACCTTTTGGAAGCCACTGATGATATGTAAGTATTGTTGAGATCTGATGAATCAGATTGTTTTGGGGAAAATATATTCTACATTTAATTTTTAACTCTTTACCCAACACAACAAGATATCAAACTTTATTATTTTAACCCACTGGACTCTAGTGGTATCTTCCATGCCTGTTCAATAGCAGCGATTAGAAGAGTCCATATACATTATTGGGGTAGACCAATCAATATTTTCAACGTGCAGCCTCGGGGCTGCACATTGAAAATATTGATTGGTCTATCCAAACCATTTACTGAACAGCCATCCTATTTAATGATGTTATGGTGTGTCATGTACCTGGCCGGAAAAATGGCCGCTAGGGTTCAAATTAATTAGCGTTTTTTCAAATTTTTCCAAAAATGACAACAAAACCATATCATGTGACACACACATTGGAACGAGCTCACATGACATGTTTTTAAATATACTATTCAAAAAAAGTAGGGGATATTTGATAAGACAGTTGAAGCATTGCACTGTGACATCTAGTGAATGATTTCAGCAATAGTTGGATGTCTGACAAGCATACATTCCATGTACTGAGCTGTAGAAAACATGGAGGGTCAATCAGAGAATTTACCACATTCAGTCCATGACCTCAATACCTTGTAAATCCTCCTCGGTTCGCGAGACAAGCGTGGATCCCATTTGGCATACTCCTCACGAAACATCCATTGTTAGCTTGACTGATGTTATTCCATTCTTCTTGCAGTGGAGGTGAGTTCCTAGACATCGGTAGGGGGCTGTTGGCATAGTTGTCAGCACCTAACAAGCATATCCCAGACATGCTCATTTGGTGAAAGGTCTGGACTTAGTGCTGGCCAAGGCAGTGTAGTGATGTTCTGCTCCTGGAGGAACTCTGTAGTGATACGGGGCCCTGTGTGCTATTGCATTGTCATCTTGGAAAATGACTCGATGGCTGTGATGTCGCGCAAATGACACCACATGAGCTGCTAAGATGTTATGGTAGTACTGCCCTGTGACACGCACTTGGATGACATGTAATGCTGTTCTGCTTGTCACGGCTATGCCTTCCCACACCATAACCGATTCACCACCAAAACGATTGTGCTGCCTAATGGTTACGTCATGGTATCATTTATTCTGCCGCCGCCACACTCTGTTTCACCTGTCGTGGAAGTCGACAGTGAACCTCGATTCATCAGAAAACATGATGTTGCTCCTCCGACGATTGTCCAAATGCTATTGAGCTCCACACCAATTACGCCTGACTGCGATGGGACATTCAGTCAAACATGGAATTATTCGAGGTCGTCAAGTGTACAAATTCCAGCTGTGTAGGCTGGTGTAGGTGATTTCGGATAGTCTGACCACTGACTCGCACATTTGTCACTCAGTGCAGCTGCTGTCCAATTCCTGAGGCACTTTGATGGCGGTTACATAATGCTGTGGTTCAGATGAAACAATCCTGGTTAGCAGTTGTCACACTTGGATGATCTGACCGACGTCTGTCATCAACATTGCTTGTCTGGCGGTAGCGTGTCAACAACCTGCTAATAACCAATTGAGTAATGTTGAGAATTTGAGCTACTGCAGTCTGTCTGTTGCCAGCTTTCAACATGCCAATGACACGTAAACGTTTGTCACCAGTCACTCTTCACATACCTCAAAAGTTACATTCCGACCAGAAACTATTGATGAACAAGTTTATACCAAGAAAAGAACGAGGAGACCCCCGAAAAAACTGTCCTGTACAAATGAAAATTTCAAAACATACCCCACAGCCATTAACGCGGCACTCATGTGAAAAACCTGCACGAAGTTTTCGTGTGGACAGTGATATTCATGATCCACACTAAACTTGGAAACATATTGATGTGTCCAATCACAAATATCCAATACCATTTTCCGAGAAAATAAACATCAGTTTGGATATACCCTACTTTTTTTTAACAGTATATTTTAAGAAAAAATAATTTTTTGGCAACTGCTTAATTTGTAAATTACATGGGTGGATGTGGCTGATTCATTGGGCAAAGGGTTAACATTTTGTTCCCTGGAAGAGTAATTAATGTACTCACCAGACATGATTTCTTGTTACTGAACTGTAACGATCTGAAAAAAAAAGAAACTACAATATCATCAGCACTTCTGGATCACCGACCTCTGTCTGTACCAGATGTGAGCTCAAGCACTATCATCAGGTCTCTGTTAACCCTTTACCTAACCTGAAAAGCAGACGACACTTGCAAAAATAATTCTTGAATAACTAATTTTTTTCATCTTTTGTCTCAAAAACATAGGTTATGACCCCCTCGTTGGAACGAACTTGACGAGCTCGTTCCAATGAGGGGTCATAACCTATGTTTTTGAGACAAAAAATGAAAAAAATAATGAAAATTAATTGGCGATTTTTTAGAATAGCGCTGGCCGGTTTTGGCCGTTACGTTAGGTAAAGTTTAATACAAACCTTTGTTTTACATCCATTACACATTTTGTTGGGGATCAAATAATAGTGCCCAAGGTAAATTATGAGCCTCGTCACACTTTTTGATCAAAACAGCAATCATAAATATGCGACTGATTGGAGCGGGTGTAAAACAGCTGAGGTGTTTTTTATTTCTATTCCAGCACCGCTGGATGTAATTCTGGTTGTTGCTTAGTGCATCTGAATGTCGCAAAAATCATGTGAATGACATGGGTGTGTTTTTCAACACTGACTGGAATTCAGAATCCAAATTAAGGTATGCAGTAATTTTTGGACAAGGGTCAGTTTGGTAAGTTTTTTGAGACTGCAGTATTTCTAGCTGACTGGTGAGAAAGCAGGACAGATAGATTGAGTTCTGGGCAGTTACAATGTGTGGATACAAGTAATAAATAACAAGAAAGACAACACTTGCAAACAAAACTCTTGAGTAAATAATTTTCATTTTTTGTATCAAAAAATAGCTTATGGCCCTTCAATGGAATGAGCTCAACAAGCTCATTTCAATGAGAGGTATAAACTATCTTTTTGAGTCATACCAATGTCGTTCCAATGAGGGGTTTAAACTATGTTTTTAAGACAAAAAATGAAAAAATAATGAAAATGGAATGGTGATTTCTGTGAATTACGCAGGCTAGTTTTTCCGTTATTTATTTATTTACTTATTGGTGTTTAATGTCACATACTTATGCACAACGGCTAATCATGACCATGACACTTTTATGGGTGGAGGAAGCCGGAGTACCTGGAGAGAACCACTGAGCATCGACAAGCAACTGTCAGCTCCTCAACATTCTCACTCTGTTCAAGCTCGGCTCAAGCAGGATTACAGTGGTTGAAGACATGTGCACCATCGACATGCAGTACGCCTTTGTACACAGCGTCATCATGCCCCCCCATGTAGGCAACCAGGATAAAGTGCCTTGCCCAAGGACACAATGCGGGTCGTCTTGGATGGGGATCGAACTCAGGGCCTCTAGCACAGAAGTCCAACAGTCTACCAATGAGACACTGTGCTCCCGTTTGGGCCGTTACATTGGATGAAGGGTTAAAGTGAAGGTAGCAGACCACTTACTTTCAAGTTGCTCACAAAAGGCCTTCAAGGAAAGATCTAAATTGTATCCCAGATCACTGCAAAATGAAAGCTGCACAGAAAACTATTCAGATGTGCTTGATATCAAAACACTTATTACAGTCCCTGTTGTGGATGAAAAGATGACACCTCATCTAAAAGTATTGCTGCAACATCTGTAACATGTTAATATATGTAGCTTATAATGTATTATTTCTCACTACTCTTTCACATGTGTTAGAAAAATTTACACATAAAACAAGTTCAGTACACAATTCAGATTTAACACCAAGCATACCAAGCAAGATTTTAAAAAATGAGGACATGTTTCACCTTTATAGCCAGAATGCTAGATTCTTCTATGGGATTATCAAATTTGTTCTAAAATCAGGGGAGGACTGGGCCAGAAGGAGTTGCTGGGAAAAGGTCTAATGGGGGCCCTGACCTGGATAAAATTTTCATGTTTCGAACTAAAAGAATGCTGCTTCCTCGCATCCGAGTGATCAATGGTAGTCCGCACAGAGGGCATTTCGATGGCAGTTTTGTGTCATCTTTGTCGCTTATTTTGCAAGAATGTTTGCACCAATGAGGGCCCCAGACCCATTGTGCTGATCATAGTTCGGCCCAATGAATGAATATTTTGATTTTTTGAACCGTAAGAATGCAGTTTCCTTGCATCTGGTTAATCAATGGCAGACTGGACTGCTGGTATATCGAAATGCCCTCTATTGGCAGTCCACATAGAAAGCATTTTGATAAACCGACACTCGATGCAATCAGATCCACTTTGCCTTTTGGTCATTTTCACTGAATAACATTCACCATTAGGTATCATGCTACATCACTTTTGGGGGCCTGTGGGCTCCCAATAGGGGTGGGTGGCACTGGAAAATGTCCCAGTGGACCATATGGCCAGTTCGTCTCTGTCTAAAATAGATAGTGAAGCTACAATTTGATGAAGAGTGTCTATAAATACAGAATATAATGCACATAACAGGCATGTGTAATGCCAACTCATCTCACCATACAATCAATGCAAGACACAGGAGTAACCCACAATATTTCATGTACCTGACATCAAAGTAAAATAACTGAACTAATAAGGCCATGGTTAATTAATTTTCAGTTAAACGTTTTTCTCCTCATTTTGTTCTTTGCCCAAAGTAATAAGAAAGAAAGTCGAAAGAGTGAAAAGGGGCCATAACTCTGGACAAAATGTGTAAAAGAAACTCACGCTACACAGGTATCATTCCCCCCATGATGCTCTATCACAACACCAAATATTCAAATCAGAGCAGCAGTGGCTGAGATAAAAATGAAAATGTTGGTACAGACAGACTAATGGCTGGATGAACAAACGGATGAACAGACAGAGGTCTCCACTATATATACCCCTTCAACTTTTCAAGTCAGGGGCATAACAATGCATTTTCTTTATTACTGGCTTTGTCAATGGGTCACCCCCTTAAAAGAGCAAGGAGAATACACTATTTCATGTTTCTTCCTCATCCATCGAAATGCCCGATTATTGCCTCATTTTTGCCAGACTGCTATAGCAATCTGGCAATAAAGAGGGAATAGTTTGCTGTTATTAAGGGTAAAACATTGATTAATGATACTTTTTATTTGCTGTTCTGTATATAACCCTGGACATTGAAAGTTCTGCTATCTGAGACAACATGCACGTGCAAGGAAGCACTGTGTAAGTGCAAACTGAAAAAATATGAATTTTCTGGAAGCCATTTCCCCGTGACGATATAAATTTATAATAACCTCATTCTGCAATTTGTTCTGATAACTTGGAATAATGTTAAACTGAAATTAACTAACCATATGGCCTAACCAAAAGCAGTTCCTTAAATAAAACCACTTATGGTCTCTGTCAAACAAGACTTTATAATAGAATAAATACATTTATCACTAGAACACAGAAAAACTGAAAAATCACCAAATTTCTTTTAATTGAAAACTCAAGTTAACAGAGTATTTTTCACTAACAAAGTGGCTACTCAATTACCAGGGATTGACTGTACATGTAAGGCATTATGATTCATTTATTGGTGTTCAAAGTAAATTTCAGCATCTTTGGAAATATTATGACTGCAACGTAAACATGAAGTCAAGTTTAGCCAAACATTTATACCTGTGGTGCTCACTTTACTGGACTTCCACTCCAGGCATTGATTACTGGGTCCAATATTTTACCAGCAATGCAGAACTTGTTTAAATTGTCACAGTAAACATGCACTGCTCCACTTCCCAGGGTCCCCATAGGGATGTAAGTAGTTAAATTTGCTGAATAAATATAGAATAAATAGGTACTAGGGCCAGTAATCAGATTTAAACCACGAGTAGGATAAGGGTTTTAACCACACGGCTTGCGGAGTGGTTAAAACCCTTATTCTATGAGTGGTTTCAAGCTGATTACCAGCCCTAGTACCTATTTGTTTTATTTTTACAATGCTCTTAACAATCGACTTTGTCACTTAAAATGGAGAAAAGAAAAAAAATGACACTTTCTATCATGAACACATGGCTTTGTTTTGTTTACATCTGCGCCAGTGGGTGGTACTACCGGCTGCACACGATTGCTTGATTGACTGTTGATTGAATTTACCTTGCTTTTTCGGTCAAATTATTATTAACAATTCTAAAATTTTATTTTAAATATTTAATTGTAGGTATTTTAAACTTAATAAGTCACTGCATGTAGGAGATAGCACCACAAAATGTTGTATGTTTGAATGAAACATTGCAAAGTGTGAATGTATCGAAGTTGGTAATTGTGTCATGTTAATTATCAAGTTGGATGAACTTCCTACTATAGGTGTAAATTTTGTTTTAGCCGCAGTAAAAACTTAACACCAGTAGTGGGGTTAAAAGCTCAAATTTAACATACAGGATTTTCACGGGTAGTAACGTAGTCGAGTATAGTATAAAACTTAGTATTTAAACAGCAGAGGGTTAAGTTAACCCTCTGTCCTCTGATTTCCTAGTTGCATTGTGTGAACATTTCCTTCTTGAAATTTTAATAAGATGACATCAGTGTCCTGGGTTTTTTTTATTTATATATTTATTTATTGGAGTTTAACGACACTTTCAACACCCTGGGTTGCCTCCCTCATGATGGACAGTTTTATGGGTGGAAGATGCTGGAGTACTCTGAGAGAACCACCGAGCAACTGTCAGATTCCCCAACGTACTAACTCCACACAAGCAGGGTCAGCACTGGTTGAAGACAGGTGCACCATCGACGTGCAGTACACCTTAGTACACAGCGCCACTGTTCCCCCACATGGGCAATCAGGATTGAGTGCCCTGCCAAGGACAACACAGGGAATTGAACCGTAGACCTCTCAGTTTGAAGTTCAATGCCATTTATTTATTTATTGGTGTTTAAGGTCACATATTTCTGCACAATTGTTAACCATGACCGTGACAGTTTTACAGGTGGAGGAAGCCGGAGTATCCGGAGAGAACCACCGAGCAACTGTCAGCTCCCCAACATACCAACTCCACACAAGCAGGGTTAGCACTGGTTGAAGACAGGTGCACCATCGATGTGCTGTACGCCTTAGTACACAGCATCACTGTGCCCCCACATGGGCAATGGGGGTGAAGTGTCTTGCCCAAGGACACAACGTGGTTGCCGCAGGTGGGATTCGAACCGAGGACCTCTCAGCTTGCAGCCTGCACCTCTACCAACTGAGCCACCGTGCCCCATTCAATGCCATAACCACTGCTGAGGGTTAGTAGTTAACTTACCATCTAGAAACAAGCTTATAAAAAGGGCCTCAACCTGTGCTGCACTTGCTGAATTTATCGCTTATGATGAGGAAAAGTAACTAAGCCACTATGCTTCCCAATAAAAACATCTTCACCAGGGTTTAAATGTATATAAAAACAAACTGTTGTTGGTATACCAAGTGCTGTCAAAAAGGGATGTTTATTTTATCAGGTCAGCTTGCTCTTCCTTCCAGACAACTGTGCAAACAAACGTAACCATGCCTTTTTGATAAGAAACGTGATCTTTCAAACGTTAAAAAGTATTTTCATTTTAATACAGTAAAAAACATGTTTAACAGCATGACTGTAAAAGATCATCAATGGCATTTCAAAACTTTGTGTTAAATGAACCCTTTCTTGGGCAACAGGAAGTTGAAATTTTTACTTACAGCATTAGCATTTAACTCTCTTCGTGTGGCTGTCAGATATTCCTGACCTGGACAGCAAATCTCTTGCCATTAGAATAAGTAACATTTGGACATTTTTAATTAAATTTGCCTCCTGTAAATTAAATCAACATTTCGACCAATGATTTCTTGAGTTAAATTTCCAAAGATTTTCATCAAATGTAGTCAAGGCTGCTGTTCAGCAGCAATAACTTGATCTGATGAAAGTATGTTTAAAATTTTAAGTTAACTCTTTGACGGTCTGTTTTTCTTGTGCTTTCAGAATTTGCTTTCATAGTCAAAGATGTTTTGCAACATACTACCAGAGTGCTAGGAGTTAAATAAATTAAATTTGTTTGAGAGAGCTACATGTAATTGAGCTCTGTCAAACAAGAATGAAATGTCTAAATTCCTATAGTTGCATCCTAAGAAAATGTCCTGCTTGAAATTTTGGTATTGTGTGTGTGTTGAGGGTTATTTATTTATCAGTATTTAAGGTCACTTTCAGCATCTTGGGCTATATCATGGTTGCATCATAGGTATGAGGTAAAGTTTAGTCAGCCGTTTAAACCAATGCTGACCACATCAGAGGACTTCTACCTCAGGCATTGGTTCTGTGTTCAATCTTACCAGCAAAGCAGAAATTGTTTACTGCAGTAAACAAGCACTCCTCCACTTTCCAGGGGGGGGGGGGGGGGAGGGGTGTGCAGATAGTTAATTTAGTTTTAGTCCATCCTGTAAAACCATTTTCCTGACATGACTTGGAGACAAGCCTAAATATAAGCAACCTGTCTTTTGCACAATGGGGTCCCCAGAGGGTGAATTTGCTGATGCTATCCCATACAGTGGTCCAATTTAACCTCTAGGTACATCTTTCAGTTTTGGCTTGAGACCTTATTCACACTGAGGTTCGCAGAGGGTAAATTGTGAGGGCAGCAGCACCAAATTCGCCTTCTGGGGACCTCATTTTGCAGATGACAGTCTGTTTATTTTCAGGCTTGCTTGGAGACATGGTTCAAATTTTTTGCATACAAAAACATAGCTATTGATGAGCTGCTTCCAATGAGTGGTTGTAAGGAATGTTGAGAGCACTGTGGTCCATTGGTTAGAGTAGCAGTGGACTTGAGACTGAAAAGTTCAATCCTGATCCAAGTCATCTGCATTGTGTCCTTGGGCAAAGCACTTCATCTCGACTGCCTATATGTAGGGCTGCACGGTATATTTAGTGATAAACCGATACACATCAGTATTCAAACAAGTATTAATTGAATACCAGTGTAATTGCAAAAAAATCGGTTTATCATCATTATTTATTTAACCACAATTGAATTTTCAAGACATCTTGAGTTTTTTAATACTACTCCCAAATGAATAATATCATCCCTCTACCTAACGAATCCGACGCCTCTGCCCTGGTAATACATGTACACAACTTGTAAATAAAATGTAAATAAAAACTGAAACAGGATTTATGTGAATATACAGGACAAGTCAAAATAAGTTGTAGCATAACCGCAATAAACTAAGTATACTGCTGCACCTGCACTGATAAGATCAGAGTCGGACATCGTTTTCTGGAAAGCTCTGTGAGAGCTTTCCAGAAAATGATGTCAGCTTCTGGTCTTATCAGTGTAGGAAGAGAAAGATACATGGTTTATAGTAGTTATCCTACAACATATTTTTACTTGTACTGTACATATAGTGCGGGCTAGATAAGGCCAATAAATTGAGTAAAAATTCCAAATTATGTAATACAGATGACTGTCTAGAAAGTGACTGGTTCATTAGAGAGTTAATGTTTGCAGCAAAATGAAGTAATGTCCAGACAGAGCTTACATGTACGTAGTGATATGTCTGGAATAGAAACAATCTAAAGACATGTCTAGATATTCTGGAGGGTGTCTGATAATTTACAAACATCTGCTGTCTGTCTTGAGTAGGAAATGAAGCTTTCGGTGACAAACTACAAGAATAGTAGACAAGAAATACATGAAAAGCAAAAGTAATCTTCATTTTCGATGGTCTATATACAGAGTGCCTTTCTAATATCCACAGATAACAAAGACTTTTGGGGAAAAAATCACTGGATGCAAAGCAAGGTTTCAGGGTTGGGGGGTGGGGGGATCAGTCAATTTGAATTTTCAACCCGTGATCAGTTTTTCCGACTGCGATTGGCAGTCTGTTGTGGATACATAAATCTAATACTAATGGATCCACGGAAATATTGACTACATGTGAAAGGTGACCAGTCCACCGTGGCTGTACTGTGCAATACTCCAAATAATATGGTCTGGCTGGGCTCCCAGAAGCTCAAATCAGGTATCATGCATTTGTATGACCAACTGTGTGTGACGTATGTTAAGTATTAACCCTTTACCTTATCTGAAAAGCAGACGACACTTGCAAACAAAATTCTTGAATAACTAATTTTTTTGTCTCAAAAACATAGGTTGTGACCCCTCTTTGGAACAAGCTCAATGAGCTCGTTCCAAAGAGGGGTCATAACCTTTGTTTTTGAGACAAAAAATGAAAAAATAATGAAAATTAATTTGAGATTTTTGTAAATTGTGCTGGCCGGTTTTGGCTGTTACGTTGAGTAAAGGGTTAAATCTTGTTTTTGAAATAAAGTGCATGACTACTAGCATGACTCGCATCAATATCCAAATGAAAATGCCCAGACTTGAAAAGTTATTAGGGAGGGGAGGGTGACTCTCCACACCTAACTACCACCCCAATCCCCAACAATAACCCCCAACCCCCTTTTGACTCCACTACACACAGGGCATCAGAGGTGAAAGAGTTAAGTGATTTAACTAACTGCTAATGTTGATCAGTAATAATTTTATCCATGAAATCAATATATGTAAAGGTATTTCAGGGAGTGGTTTGAAATTAGAAATCCATTTATTTCAATACCCAGTGTAATATGTTGAGTCAGACTGTTGACTTTTATTACAAAACATGATTTTCAAAACAAACACAAATCCCACCTGCACAGATTAAATGGTGATATATATTTCAGTAACAGGAAGCTGTCAATGAAAAATCGATACATATCTTTGCATAACCACATATCTTTGCATGTCGTCATCATGTGAATCCTTTGCATGGTAACGCTAGAATTCAATGACCAACAGTATATGACCAATAAATAAATTTAGTACCTATCAAAATAAATAAATTAACATTCAAAGTTTTCTTATTTTTCCTTTTCTGACTACATATGTATTATTTATTTGGTGTTTCAGACCACTTTCAGCATCTCTGGCTAAATCTTAACAGCAGTACAGGTATATATACAAGCCTGAAAATAAGCAAACTGTCATCTGCAAAATGATGTCTCCAGAGGGTGAATTTGGTGATGCTACTATCACAAAATGTACCCTCTGTGAACCTCAGCCTGAATCAAAGATCTCAAACCAAAACAGAAAGATGAACCTAGAGGATAAATTGGCCCACTGTGTGGGATAGCATCAGCAAATTCGCCCTCTGGGGAACCCA
This sequence comes from Pictodentalium vernedei, assembly GCA_031216915.1. Classification (NCBI taxonomy): domain Eukaryota; kingdom Metazoa; phylum Mollusca; class Scaphopoda; order Dentaliida; family Dentaliidae; genus Pictodentalium; species Pictodentalium vernedei. The sequence goes on from CM062296.1 coordinate 475,929,849, forward strand.
TTTTGCAAATGACAGATTGCTTGTATTCAGGCTTGTACATATAGCCAATTGTTTATACCCGTGTTTCGCACTTCAGTGGACTTCCACTTCAGGCACTGGCTACAGGGTCCTATTTTACAACTAAAAGGAAACTAGTTTATAACAGTAACCAGGCACTGTCCCATTTCCTGAAGTCTCCCCCCCCCCCCCCAAATCCTTAACAGATAACACAGCTCTCCCAGTGGTTTACAGGGATTAATGTCAGGGTGTGGTATTATGCCTGCTGGATAGATTAACCAATGAACTGCTCATTGTTCATGACCAAGGACAGGACAATACCACTGACAGTCTTCAATAATGACCCCATATTATTAATGCAATATACCGATACTGGCACTATATGGTCACTGTCCACCATTTTTATGTGTATTATTGTAAAACTGCAGCCCAAATTCGGATAATTGGTACTTTAGAATTGCAGAAGTGCCCAAAAATGTAGGGGGTAAGGACACAGTGAAAAAGAATTTTTTTTTAAATTGGTGAGGGAGGGTTTTATTTTTAATTTTTCTCTTGCATGTAGTGAGAATGAATTAAAAGGCTTTCCAATATTTTTTTTACTATAATAAAATAAAGTGCATATCTCATTGAGTTTGAAAAATGAGACTGTTGTGCATGGTTGCATCTTTAGTTATTCTTTTCAGATTTCAGTTTGTCTCTGTATCGCCTTATTTTGTACTAATATTGGAAGGAATATACTGTAAGACAATAGAAACATCCAACAATGGCGGGATTCAATTTCAATGAGGAATTGCCGGAGAATCAAAACATTTTTTGGGTGGGCCTAATAATTCAATAATTTTCTTGATGACACCATATCTGCCAGCTAAACATCCTGCACAGTTAAAACTAGAAGTACTGTCAAGAAATGTGCACAAATAGCACGTTGATCTGTGCGTTAATCTGCGCATTATGACCACAGTAAGGCTATCAAATTCTGCACATATGGCCTGTGCACAAGCAATGTTTCAGCCAATGGACCTCCGGGTAACCCGGAGGTCCATTGGCAGAAACATTGCCTGTGTTTGCTATGAGTAACCAGGAGAACCTGCCGTGCTTTGGTTGCCATTCGATATGGCAATTGCACGCAATTCCTATGCACAATTAAGCCTAGATAAGCAAATAGTTCATGACAGGACTTCTAGTTTTAACTGTAAGTTATAAGGTTATCAGTATAGTATTTCAATGAAGGCATAATAGGTATAATAAGAGATCAATTTCTGGTGTTGTATCTTTTGAATTATTTTGGTTGGTACTATATTCTGCAACATATAGTGCGGTAGGAGCATGGTGGCTCAGCAGGTAGAGATGCAAGCTGCAAGCCGAGAGGTCCTCGATTCGAATCCCACCTGCGGCAACCACACTTTGTCCTTGGGCAAGGCACTTAATCCAAACTTCCCATGTTGAGGCACAGTGGTGTTGTGTACTAAGGCATACTGCATGTCGATGGTGCACCTGTCTTCAATCAATGCTAACCACGCTTGTGAGGAGTTAGAACATTGGGGAGTCTGACATTTGCTTGCTGTTGCTTGGTGGTTCTCTCCAGGTACTCCAGCTTCCTACACCTGTAAAACTGTCCAACACAAGACGATCATGGTTGTCAAAAGTGTTGTTAAACACTAATAAATAAACAAATAAATATAGTGCAGTAACCTTGGGTTTTTGGCACTCAGCGACCTGATCGAATCAGCACATACCGGTACCACTTTTTGTAAGACCAATTGCATTATATATTCATTGGTGTTTAACTCTTTGCATATTGCTGGCAGATATTCCATCTGAGGACACAAAATCTCTTTCACTGAAATAAGTATAATTTGGGGACATATAACCAATTTTTTTCTCTGTAAATTGAATGGACTTTTTGACATACCATTTTCTTGAATTAAATTTGAAAGAATGTTTCATCAAATCTAGTCATGGCTGCTTCACAGCAGCCATGACCAGATTTGATGAAAAATATTTAGAAAATACTCAGCAGTTTAAGAGGTAAGGTCACTTTTGGCATCTATGTCCACATCATGACTACAACATACACAGTTAGGTAGAAAATTGCCCACTTTAGAGGACTTCCACCTATGCACTGGTTACCTGGTCCTGTGAGCGACCAAAAGGGGATGTTCTCATCTAGACATTATTTGGAGTCATCCTACCAAGCTACAATGAAATCTCTTCATAATTATGACCTGTAGACTGTTCTAAAGGTTTTCAGGCTTCGGGGCCCCTGTAGCCGTCACAGTTGCTCAATTGTGTCCAAAAGGGGATGTTCTCATCTAGACATTATATGAAGTCAACCTACCAAGTTACAATGAAATCCCTTCATAAATATGACCTGTAGACTGTGCTAAAGGTTTTTGGGCTTCAGCTCGGGCAGCCATCATGGTTGAATGATCGCAACCAAAGGGGACAATCTCATCTGGGCATCATCTGGAGTGATCCTACGAAGTTACAATGAAATCCCTTCATAAATATGACCTGTAGACTGTGCTCAAGGTTTTCGGGCTTCGGGCACCTGTAGCCATCACAGTTGACCAATCACGACCAAAAGGGAATTTCATCATCTAGGCATTATATGGAGTCAACCTAACAGGTTACAATGAAATCCTTCCATAAATATGACCTTTTGCCTATGCTAAAGGTTTTTGGGCTCAGGCACCCATCAAGGCTGAATGATCGTGATCAAAATGGGACGTTCTCATCTAGACATTATTTGGAGTCATCCTACCAAGTTACAATGAAATCCCTTCATAAATATGACCTATAGACTGTGCTAAAGGTTTTCGGGCTTCAGGCCCCTCTAGCCATCACAGTTGCCCAATCACATCCAAAAGGGGACTTTCTCATCTAGACATTATATGAAGTCAACCCACCAAGTTACAATGAAATTCCTCAATAAATATGACCTGTAGACTGTGCTAAAGGTTTTCGGGTTTTGGGCTCGGGCAGTCGTCACGGTTGGCAGATCACACCCAAATGGGGAAATTCTCATCTAGACATCATAAGGAGCCATCTTACCAAGTTACAATGAAATCCCTCCATATTAAACATGACCTGCAGACTGTGCTAAAAGTTTTTGGGTTTCGGGCTTGGGCAGCCATCACAGTTGACAAATCATGCCCAAAAAGGGAAGTTCTCATCTAGGCATTATACAGAGGCATCCTAGCAAGTTACAATGGAATCCCTTCATAAATATGACCTGTAGACTGTGCTAATGGTTTTTGGGTTTTGGAATCGGGCAGCCATACCGGTTGACCGATCACGACCAAATGGGGACGTTCTCATCTAGACATGACCCCCCAAACCTGCATAAGAAATTTCGTGACGATCAGACAAGAACTGCGGGGTGTAGCCCTTGCTTAACTTTGTCAAGTTAAGCTAAAAATGCAATGCCCCTTCAGGGCCATCACTCACACAAACTTTCACTTGAATTGGCCCTGTGGTTTTGAAGAAGATGATCAAAGCATGGTGTTGATGGATGGATGGATGGATGGATGGATGGATGGATGGATGGTAAGACAGATGGACAGACAGACAGGCAGATGGATGGACAAAGGATGGAGAGCGATTCGATAAGTTCAGCTTGACTTCATCAAGGTGAGCTAACAAACTATTTAAACCAAAATGACATGGCCTCAATCACATAGCTTTTGGCTCCTCATTAGAATGAGCTGAAAGAGTTTATTCCATTGAGGGATCATAAGCTAGGTTTTTGAGACAAAAATGAAATAATAATGATAATAAATGGTGATTTTGTGAATAGCACTGGACTGTTTTGGCCATTATGTTAGGTAAAGAGTTAAATGGAGTTCTGGTGATAAGTTTCAAAGGAATGTCAGTACAGCAGATAAGTTGTGGTGGATTAGTGGTTACGGCATCGAACTTCAAACCAAAAGGACCATGGTACGATATCTGCCATGGTTAATTGCTTGTGTTCTTGTGAAAGACACTTCATCCCAAATACCCTCATGGGGGCACAGTGGTGCTGTGTACTAGGGCAAACTGCTTGTCAATGGTGCACTTGTATTTAACCAATGGTAACCTTGATTATGCAGAGTTAGTACACTGGGGAGTCTGACAGTTGCTCATCATTGCTCAGTGGTTCTCTCCGGATACTCCAGCTCCCTCCATCCACAAAACTGTTCCAACATAAGATGATCGTGGCTATTCAAAGTATGGCTAAACCCTAATAAAATAAATAAATTAGTACTCTAGATGCATTACTCAGGCCGTTTCTAAAAGGGTACATCCTGGTAATGTTGAATACAGACCTAAGGGAGCCACTTCTGGTAAGACAAATGAACTAGATGAACTAAGTTAACACTAGAATTTGGTGTAATGGTAATGTTTGAGTTGATCATTTCCTCTACTAATTACAGTAACAAGTAATCTAGTCACTGCATGGAGTATTTATAAACATCCTCTGATTTTTTTAAGACCACATTGGTTGATACACTCAGATTGACTTCACATTCATGAACTCTTTGATGGGTTTGCCATTTTCACAGTTCATTGGGCAAGATGTTTTCACCAAGAACATTCTTAGTAAAAACTTTAATTACCGGTACCTTACTTCCTTTGGACATAATCCATGCCCTATTCACATGATATATAGGTGATATACAGCTGAAATGGGCTCACAGGACACTTTCCACACAGGCATTTAAATTTGTTCTGATTCATGAGAATAGGTTTTTATTTCTTGTGAACTCCTACAGTGAGAATCAATTTTCAGTTCCCATATAATTTATAATTTTACAGTACTGTTACACCCTTGTCAGTGGAAACAGTACATTCTGCAGTCAAAGACAAACCTCACATTTATTTATTACATGCCTGTTCTATTTAATCCCCATCTGCAGCAACATTAAACAATGCGGAAAATGAAAATCTGTTCCACACATATGTGCAGAATGGACATCATTGATGGACTATTTTTAAATACTTCACTGATTCTTGAACTACCAAATATTTGTCACATAACAGGATGTCAACAGTAAACACAATGACACATTAAACTCACCTTTTAAGCCTGTCAGCAATGGCTCCCCCAGATGGAATTGTCTCAAATAATACTGGGAGCATGATAGCTCAGAGGTTAGAGCATTGGACTTTATTGATGGACTATTTTTAAATAGAAGCAAAATTTTACTGGAATTTTCTACAAATCATGCAACAGTCTGAATCAATAGGAATAGCTGAAAATCGTTCTCCGAGTTCCAATGTGTTATATGTGCCAGTAGGCACATAGAACACATTGAAACTCAGGGGATGCAATAGTTATACGAGTTCCCCTCGCAAATTTGATGGCGATAAAATCTGTTCTTTTTGTTGCTAGTTGCCAAACGAATTGCTGAGGGTCCTTCTAATAATTTGCTTTTATAGATGTCAAGACATGTTATAAACACATAACGACACATGCATTTTATCCTTCCGTGCTGCAACTCATGCCATATCGATTAACCCATTCACACACATGTTTTTCTGTGTATATATTTACTAGAGTTTATAACCCTTAAGAGTCTAGTTCCAATTTGAGTGAGTTTCTTGTCCTACATGTACATGTAGAGCACATGTTCACCTTGGTTGTGGTGTCTAGTGAAGTCTTGGCTACCTATATAGGCAGCCAGGACTTCACTAGACCCCACTGCTAAGTTAAAGTCTTACCTTATTGTGAGTAAGAGGAAAATAAGTAGAATTTTCTGGGCCTTTAAGCAAGCCTGAAAATAAGCAATCTGTCAATTGCAGAATGAGGGCGTATTTGCTGATGCTGTTCCTTACAGTGGGCCAGAAGCCCCCATTTTTATCCTCTGGGTACCTATTTCCATTTAGGCCCAAAACTCTGATTCAGAATGAGGTTCACAGAGGATAAATTTAGTAATGCTATCATGCCGTGAAGGGTAGAGTCACCAAACTCACCCCCTTGGGACCTCATTTTGCTGATGACAGTCTGCTTATTTCCAGGCTTGCCTTTAAGGATACATTCAGAATCGATGACAGGAATCAAAGGAACATTTTGTGAGAATCAAAGTTGATTTCATCACTTTCTTTGTGAGAATCATTTGTGAGAATCGATACTGATTCTAGAACTACCAAATATTTGTCACATAATGGGATATCAACAGTAAACACAATGACACATTAAACTTCAACTTTTAAGCCTGTCAGCACAGGCTCCCCCAGATGGAATTGTCTCAAATAAAACTGGGAGCATGGTAGCTCAGAGCATTGGACTTTAAACCTAAAGATCGGTTGTTCGATCCTGACCAGCAGTAGCTCGGTTGTGTCCTTGCGTAAGACACTTAACTGGTAGAGTGCTAAATTATTTTTGGTCCCTAGAATTTCTTTGTGCATCTTTGCCTCATTACAATATATGGGAGAGTGCCTTCTGGCCCTCTTACCATAAATTGTAACAAGGGAAATCCTAACAGATAAATAGTAAAATAGATAAAATAGTATCACTTCAAAGATAATATAAAGCACATCTACAGAATATAAAGTCTTTAAATTGTGGTACCGGCACTTCAGAATAAAGCCCAAATAAGGGCTTCTAGCACTCTACCAGTAAAAAATCCTGAATGCTCATGTGGGAGCATGGTGGCACTGTGTACTAAGGCATGCAGCGCATCTATGGTGCACCTGCCTTCAACCAATGCTAACTCTGTTTGGGCATAAGTTGGAAACTCAAGCAGAATTATTAAGTTGGAAAATCTGAGTTTCTTGCTGCTGCTCAATGGTTCTTTCTTGGTAGTCTGGCTTCCTTCACCTATAAAATGGTCTGACCTGATGTACCCATGGCTGTTGAAAGTGTTATTAAACCCCAATATACAAACAAACTTATACAATACTGTCTATGGCAAAATGGTGCCCATTAGGATATTTTAGAGAAATCAGAGGATCAGAAATAATTTAGAGCTGCAGGATTAATCCTTTACCCAACGTAATGGCCAAAACTGGCCAGCGCTATTCATAAAAATCGCCAATTAATTTTCATTATTTTTTTCATTTTTTGTCTCAAAAACGTAGGTTATGACCCCTCTTTGGAACGAGCTCACCGAGCTCGTTTCAAAGAGGGGTCATAACCTATGTTTTTGAGACAAAAAATGAAAAAAATTAGTTATTCAAGAATTTTGTTTGCAAGTGTCGTCTGCTGTTCATGTTAGGTAAAGGGTTAAATTATTACTGCTCTTCACCACCAATTTTATGTTCATTTTCTTCTCTGCTCCTTCACTGCCAAATTTTCTCCACACAAAAATTTATATATACTGGGACCAAAGATGTAAAAAAGTAAAAAAATAGGCAGAAGAATGAAGACATTAAATTCTATTGTGACTGTTTTCAAATGCTGGTAACTCATTAGTTTCTGGATCTAAATGAAGCCAGTCATCATTGTTTGATATTATAAACTCCTTACAAACTTCTGAATTAAAATTTCTCTTCAATGAATAGAAATGTTTTGGACTGACAATGAATTTTCGAAATGATCTGTGTTGTAACTCAGCAACCTTAACAAAGGGATTGCATTTCATGTTTCACCTCAGCTTCCTTAACTGGGATTGCACTTCATTTATCTTTTAATAAAACTTATCACATGTGAGGTACATGTGGCTATAGCTTCACAAGTCTGACAAATGTTGGGCCAATAATGCTGAATTTAAAAAAAAAAAAAAAACACAAACAGCATATAAGCACCATCTAATAACAATTTTAAAGCAGATGACACAGTTGCATGTTTTCTGTCCAATATGCTCTTGGTTTTCAAGAAAAATAAAATATTAAATTGAAAAGTATATTTTCAGTAGAACTTAATCCTGCAAATCATATCCTTTTTTCTGGTCAAGAAAATGGAGATGGGCAGTATTGGAATTTTGAGTTCGGTATCGGTTTTGGTATTTTTATGGGGTATTTATTTATTTATTTATTATTTATGTATTAAGGTTTAACGAGACTTGAACAGCCAAAGCCACATCGTGTTGGCGACATAGTTTTATGGGTGGAGAAAGCTGGAGTACCCAGAGAGAACCACCAAGCAATGATAAGCAGCTGCCAGCTCCCCAACATTTTAACTGCACACTGCAGCACAAGCAGGGTTAGATTGGTTGAAGACATGCGCACCATCGATGTGCAGTGTGCCTCAGTACATGGCGTCATCGTGCCCCCATGTGGACAATCAGGATTAAGTGCCTTGCCCAAGGACACAACATGGGAGTCCAAATCGATCGCTCAGGCGGTGACTTATCCAAGAACTAACCAGGCTTGACGTTGCTCGACTTTAATGATCTGATGAGAACCGGTTACCGTAATGCCACTGCGCACCCTTTTTTATGGGAGTATACCTTGGTATTTGTTTGGTATTCAGTATCTGACTTGACAGAGATTTGCTGATAGTACAAAACAGGAATTCACATCCGGAAAAAACAGAATAAGTTGTTCTACCACAATGCTATAAATACCACTGCCAATGAACTCAACAGTGGCCTTTTTTTACGACCACAAATCATATCTACAGTAATTTTGCGGCTTGTTCTAAATGCACCTTAATGTTTGAAGACGTAGGTTTTTACAATCTCAGAGCATGTGCCCAGACCATGCCATCTTTTGGAGGTCCTGCTGACAAGACAAATCACTTGGGCAGTGATTTCTAGTCAGGTCTTGGCTGCAACACATGACTAGAAATCAGTGCTGGGCAATTGGACATTACAGGTTGTAATCTTATGGGAATTCAGGGCAATTGCCCAGTCCATTGAAGGAAAACAAAAACTGAAAAGAAAATCGGTCACTTCTTTCATGAAAATGAACCTTTCAACTGTTATCAAGCCTCAACAGGTACTTATAAATAGTGAATTTAGGAAAATTTGAAAATTCAGACACAGTTTCGGTTTTCAGCAATTGGTTCAGTTCGATTTTTTGATATCCTCATCACATTGGTAACAGTTTTGCAACTTTTGTTTTTTCAGAATATTGCACATCTCTAATTGAAATACAGAAAGATTTTTAATTAATGTATAAGATAATGTTCAGTATCTATGCCTACAGTACATGTAGAGTGTATTATCACTAAGTCACCCATGGAGTGGAGATTCCACCCCAACAATAAAATTTGTTGAAAAGCATAACAAGCACAAGCAAAGTCCCAGTCAATGGACCTCCAAGTTAAAGGTCCATTGGCTTAAACATTGCTTGTGTTTTTGTACATGAAAACAGAATATGAAAATGATACTTTGTGTGGTAACTCCACTCCATGGGTGATTTTGTTACAATCCACTCTACATGTACTGTACATCATGACCGCAAAACAAGTATAAAGTCAAGTTTAACCAATCATTTATACCTATGTGACACTTTAGAAGACTGCCAGGAAACGGTTACTGGGTCCTATTTTATCAGTGAACAAAACTTGCTTACCATGGGAAAGACAAGTACTTCTTCACTTCCTATGATGAGGACAGGCAAATGGAGGGATGGACATGGCAAACATGATGTACATGTAACATCCACCCCTTCCACTTACAATTTAACCCCTTAAAAACTGTGGTCAAAGTATTAGATTTTGAACTTGCCAATTTATCCCCATAATGCAACAAGGAATGTACTCAATTAAATATTGTTGGAGAGAGCCCATTATCCAACAAGACAGAACTAATGAAATACCTAGTTTCCTCAGTGTGCAAAATTTCAAATATGACTCGAACCGACTGACTGTTCATGTGGTATGGGGACGGCTAACCGAATGTTCGGCTACGTAGAAATTCTTGGGAAACCACTTCTTTATCATTAACAAATATTCATATATTGCATGAAATTAAAATATATTTAGCCTCTAAAGGCACAAGTCTAAAAATCTATCATCAAGACACAAGAAAGGCTGCTTAACTAGATGGTCTGATAGGGTGCTGGAAGCCCATATTTGGGCTTTATTCTGAACTGCAGATACATAAAATTAAAGGCTTCATATTCTGTGGATATCCTTCATATTATCTTGGAAGTAATATTACTTCATCTCCATCGATTTGCATTGTTACAATTTATGGGAGAGTGCCTTTTGGCACTCTCCCATAAATTGTAACAAGTCAAAAACGTGTGAACAAATCTTAGGGCTGAGAAAAAATTTAGCACTCTACCAGTTAAGTTACGCAGGCTATACCATTCAAGATGCAATATTTGTCTAACCAGTCATCCGTGCACATAAATTTAAATTTGCGTAACCACAATGTGAACGGAATGAGCGTTCTCGTCAAATTTTTCACACTGTTTCATTATGGATAAAATTTGGTTTCTAAAATCTCACAATTTTTACATCAGTGTGTAGGGGTTAAGTTTTAGCACCTCAAATATATATTCCTCAACAAAATAATTGCATCGATGTACATACATGTTTGTGTGCCATTTACTACATGAGTAGAATCTCATCCACAAAAAAAAACATAAGCAATAAGCTAATAGGCCACAATGAGTGTTAATTACAAAAGTACATTCTATTTTTTTTTACTTTGCTCGCCAACATTCTCAGAATATTCTTCACTGTTATCACAATTCTAGTAAGTCTATGAAACTAATAAGCTCATCATGCATGAAACACTTCTATTGGTATTAACAGCAGGAGTTTCCAAACTTGAATGTAAACATCTGTAACATATATTTACTTGAATCGGCATTACTCAGCTACTATTAGCATAATCAACTTAAACAGCACTTTTAAATTCTGGTATTATTTGTTAACTCTCTGCATACTGATGCAGGCCTTAAAATTCATTCTGATTCTCTAGAATCAGTTTTTATTCTCATGAACTCCTGCCACAAGAATCAATTTTCAGTTTTCAATTTCGAATTTGAGAGTACTGTTATACCTTTGTCCTTGTAAGTGCAACCAGTTTTTATTCCATAATAAAAACAAACATTTATATATTTACTATAAGTTATCTCTGCCAGCATGTATGGTATATGGAGATTTAATACCTGGATGTGGATTGTTTACATGAGACATCCAGGTATTAAATCTCCATGTACCATACATGTTGGCAGAGATAACGTTTTTGTCCAGTTTGAAACAATAGAAACAAAGTGGAAACAAATTTGTGGAGGTGTTTCTCATGCTCTGTAATCAGCTGGATCTGTCAAGGTGATAGCTAAAAGTTGCGATTTTCTTGTTTAAAAATGTAAATATTTTTGATAATCTTTCTGAATGGGTTAAACATAAAACATAAAGATAGGTATATGACAGACCCTGAAAACCGATTTGTCAATCAAGTAATAATTCTAGCGGTGGAAATTAAGCATGAAATTTAATGTCCATTAGGGTGCATTTGCTGGAACTCCACATGGGCTACCCAATAACTGATCAAAAAGGTATTCTTCTGTTGTCATTATCTATGTAATTATGGCCAGTTAATAGCTAATTATTGGGAAACAGTGCATCACACATGTTTTGGACACACACCTATATTACGCATCTATCCTGTCACAGAATGTCACAGAGATACCAAAATTCGAGTCTTTCAAAGGAACTTTAAAGCTAGTATTAAATTAAGATAGATCTGAGCGGCCAAGTTCAAGAGAAGCGATTAAACTGAGAATTAATGTTCTGGCTAAATAAAAATCAGGGGATTTCTCAAAAAATTCATTCCAGCCAATTCCAGTCGGACAGTGTATAAGGCTGTGGGTCGTTGCGAGTAGATGGGGAGGTCTCATGCTATAGGTTAGAGGAGGTGCCGCATCGGTGAGAAAGTAAAGGCATGTTGTGAAGTAGGGGAGCCACAGAGCTCATATTTAGACTAGGAGCAGTCGTGGGCCAAGTCGGTGGCCACATATGAGAATAGGATCAGAAACACGAAGTACGAGCTCAGGGAGCTATTTGCATTTAGGCAAACGACATTACCTGTTATTGAAGGCAAGCCTGTTATAGCAGGCTTCACCTGTATGAACATTATTCGGAGACAAACGTAAGGGGGAGTTTAACCCCATTGGTGGCGACTGCTTGAGCGAAAAGCGTCAAGTAAAGTGACAATAAGCTAATGGCCGTGTGACGGCAGTGGTAGAGTGACATCCCGTCACTCGTTGGAGGAAAGGCAACCCGATAAAGTGACAATACATTAGTGGCCGTGCGACGGCAGTGAAAGCAGTGAAGTGAAGAGGCAACCAAGGAAAACACCAGCAGAGAGGGAAAACCAGCGACAACAGAGAATGCAGGCCCGCAAGGGCCTCAAAAACTGTGGATAGGAGGTGATTGACATTTTGTTTTCTTATTCTTGTGGATTCCATGTAAGTCACCAATTATCATATTTATTTTTCTTATATATGTTTTAAAATTGTTGTTTTCAGTGAACCCCTGTTGATTTATGCTTTTTGAGGAAAAGTTTTTAACCCCTTCAGGATAAGAACCACCCCAACAAAAGTGAAATGGGCAGGTTCGTTACAGCGAGACATACGTTCACGTACGGGTTCAGGCAACACTTATTGAGTTTTGGCTGAATACGCGGCGTGAATCTATTTCCCCCAGCAACGACAAAGCCCGGTTTCCGAGAGGATCAATCAGCAATCGGCGACTATAATTTTAATCTAAAAATTACCTCTGAAAAAATCGATAATGCACTGTCAAATCTGGCCCGTCATTGAGTGATAACTAGAGAAGCCACATCCCCATTCAATCAGTTCATAGTCCTTCGATCTGAGTGCAGAAAGTTGTAAGTGATTATTTCATTTTGTTGACAGATTAGCTCTTATTTTATTTTTCTCAAGTTGTTTGATTTAATTATTCAACTAATTAATTTATAACAGCAAAATATGATCGAATTGTCAGAAATCTGATGATATTTGTGACTATTTTCAGTTTTTTTCTGGTCGATTTTTATATCGAGGCGATCAAAAGCAAAAAGGGGTTTCATGTAAACCTTATACTCCCTGGACGTTGCATGCTCTCATATACCTTGGATGTTGGGTGCGCCTCTTGCTATGGCTATTTGTCCTAGGCATTCTGACCAATCAGAAGACAGAATTTATCTGGATATAGGAACAATACAGATTAACCCTTAGGGGTCAATTTCCAATTTTTGTGAGTTTCTTGTCTTCTACACACATGTAGAACACATGTCCTAACATATAGGCTTTTGGTTGTCTGGTTGATGAAAGTTACAGTACCTGGATAGTGGTGTCTAGTGAAGTCATTCACTAGACATCACTGCCAAGTCAATGGGTTACCTTCTTATGAGGGAACAAAAAATAAGTAGAAATCGCCAGGCATTTAAGGACATATAAGAATCTATGACAAGAATCAAAAGCACATTTGGCGAGAATCAAAGTTAATTCTCATTGTTTTCTTTGTGAGAAACATTTGCGAGAATCGATTCTGAATCACGCATGAATTTTAAGCCCTGTGATATCAAAATTCTAAAAATTCAAGTATTTATTTATTGGTGTTTGAGGTCACATATTTTTGCACAATGGTTAATCATGACCACAACATGAGTATCAACTCAAGACAAGGGGTGAGCATTAATAAGCTATGTTGCCCATTTCGCACCTCCCAAGCATTGGTGACTGGGTCCTATTTTACCAGTAAAACAGAGCCTGTTTACCGCAGTGAACAGGCACTGCTTCGCTTCCCGGGGTTCCCGTGGGGACTAAAAATTCAAGAAGCTAATTTTTCTCACTGTGCAACTAGGACTTTAACCAATTCAGTCTTGTCTGAGAGAGTTCAGAGAGCTCTGTCAAACAAGATTGAATTTCTCTCTGCATTATGGAAAAGAATTTGCAGAGTGAAATTTGGATATTCCGACATTATGCAGTGTGCAGAGTTAGCTTACTGCGAGTTGAAGTAGTTTTAAAAGACGACTAGTAAAAAACTGCCAATTTGTATTATCACAGGAACATAATGATCATCCAATTGTATTTTATTCATAAAAATAGCTTTCTTACAATTTGATAGTGCCAAAAGACAGTGTCCAGGCTGTCATTTTGAAATGAGTGCATAATCACCCATGCCCTCTATATATAGTGCACATGAGTTGAAAATAATGAAGGTACAGTACAGTTGCTGTGGAGTGGTCGTAATCCACACACGGCATAGGCAGTGATGTCCACACATGCATTTACCAGGTAATAAAAATAAATGATCATAAGCAAACTTTTAATTAATGAAGCACCGGGTTGCATCTGATGCATTTTAAATAGAATTTTGTTGATTATTTGTACAATTAGCGTTTGAAATCCAATATGGTTGCACCCATGGAAATATTGCCCACCCATGGAAAGTGACCAGTCCACAGCGGCTATACTGTAGCAAATACCCACATAACATCCTGATAAAATAAAGGAGTCTAAAATCTGTGTTCACTGATATTGATGGAAACATACGAAGCATGAAGTATCTCCTCCCTTAATTTATTTGTTGGGGTTTTAATGACACTTTCGACAGCCAGGGTCACCTCGTGTCAGGCAGTTTTATGGGTGGAGGAAGCTGGAGTACCTGGAAAGAACCAATGAGCAATGGCGTGCAACTGTCAGGCTCCTCAACATACTAACTCCACACAAGCAGGGTTAGCACTGGTTGAAGACAAGTGCACCATTGCCATGCAGTTCGTCTTAGTACACAATGATAATGTGCCCACCACGTGGGCATTGGGGTGAAGTGCCTTGCCCAAGGACACAACACGGTTGCCACAGGTGGGATTCGAACCGAGGATCTCTCGGCTTGCAGCCTGCACCACTACCTACTAAGCCACTGTACCCCTATCTCTACCCTTAAGGGAACCCCAGGAAGTGAAGCAGTGCTTGTTTACTGTGGTGAACAAGCTTTGTTTCACTGGTAATATAGGACCCAGTCACTAATGCTTGGGGTGCAAATCCTCTAAAATAGGAAACTAGGGATATAAACGACTGACTGACCTTGACTTTGTCTCCATGTTGTGGTCATGATTAGCCATTGTATGTGACCTTAAACACCAATAAATAAATAAATAAATAAATAAATAAATAAATAAATAAATAAATAAATAAATAAATAAATAAATAAATAAATAAATATATCCAGACTTTTAAGGGGAACGATACTTGGTATGACTTCTATACTACACCTAGTTTGTCTAGCAGATTAGCCAAGATTTCTATATCTCTAGAAGCATTCAAGACTTCACAATACACCACTGCCAAAGTAATTTGGCTATCCTCCACATGATCTCTTCATGATTACCAGTACATGTATATTAACTCCCCACATACTGTTGGCAGATATTCCTGCCCAGGGCAGGATTTTTCTTGCCATGGAAAAATGTATAGCTTGCGCACATTTATTTAAAGTTTCCCCCCTGTAAATGACATGGGTTATTTCGCCAATTACGCTTTAAGTTCAATTTAGTTCAATTTTTCATCAAATCTAGTCGTGGCTGCTGCATAGCAGCCATGACTAGATTGAATGAAAAATATCTTGAAAATACTTAGCGAGTTAGGAGTCAAACTACCTATCCTCAAACCACAAATTTTGTCATATTTGGATAAGGACCTTTTTCTGATGAACGGCAACCTCTCAGCCCACCAGTCTATTTCTGTATGGAATTTGACGTTGCTATGTCTGTTGCTTGGTTCGGCCCCACGAAGTAGATCTTGTGTTTCTCAGGCCATTTTTTGTACAAGTGCATGTTGGCGGATGTTTTATTTTATTTTTTATTTTTGTAATTATTTCTTTGCCATCAGAAGTTCATATTCTGAGTTTGTTTTACGTTTAAGGCCTAATAATCTACAGAATAGCATGGGTGGTGGTGTATTTTTTCCCTTGAGTGCAAGAAGGCTTTGCAATGCTAAGGCACTCAAGGGACACATTTATCAATTTTATTAACTTGGGTAAAATATCAGACAAAAAACATTTAATTTTTATTTTTTTAAGTTTGCACTCGTTATAAAGAGAGCATGTGGCAGTCAAAATTACCATTTGGTAGGGACTGAGAAACAGATTTTTAACTTTTTAAGGCCTTATGGCAATTTTATATTCAATTGTCTGGAACATTCAGTTGGTCGGAAATGCAAGCTGCAGAGAAACTAAACGTAGGTGACAGACAAAGGACTAGACTGGTTCAAGCCCATAACAGTGTCTAAATCCTCACTGGTGGTTTGACAGCCAGGGTCAACAGCTCCCAATGAATGGTATTAAAGAAAGGTGATGGAACAAGTTTTCTCATTATAGTGAAATAAGACAGAACAAAATGCAGGTGAAGTATGGGAGGGACTGGAAACAACAACCTGAGGTGGAGTTTTTCTGGTATTTAACCCTTTTACATGAAAAGCAGATGACACTTGCAAAAAAAAAAAAATCTTGAATAACTAATTTTTTTCATTTTTTGTCCCCAAAACATAGGTTATGACCCCCCCAATGGAATGAGCTCAATGAGCTCATTCCAATGAGGGGTCATATCCTGACCCCCCACCCCCTCATTGGAATGAGCTCACTGAGCTCGTTCCAATTAGGGCTCAAAACCTATGTTTTTGAGACAAAAAATGAAAAATACAGTAATTGGCGATATTTTTTTTTTTAGAATAGCGCTCGCCGGTTTTGAGCGTTACATTGGGTAAAGGGTTAATATGTGCCAAAGGCATGTGTGAACTACTCAAAAACCTCCACTAAGGGTCACTGATTCCTGTCCCATGTCCTCTTACCGAGTTATGTTCTGTATTTACACCATGATTAAACTTGAATTAAGTGAATTAACCTGATATTTCTAAAGAAAAATATTCACCTTTGGGGGTGAGATAACTTTCTTGCTTTACACGGTCTTGTATCGAAGCTTTTCATTCATGTCATAACATCACTCAAAGGGAACATCCTATCAGAAGCATTCTAATGTGATGTTCTTAATTATGCACAATCGGGATTCCATGCGTGGTGTATCTAGCACACTTGCCAATGTCAACATTGTATCATGTAACATTGAATATGTAAGGCAATCGTCGTATAATAAGTGTTACATGTATACTGTGGGGGCAGTCATTCTCCTAAACCTTTACCCAGGAGGGCAGTAGTCACTCCCTGTGATTTTCAAAATAACACGTTTGCAATGTCATGAAGTTTTAAAAAATTAAGAACTGAAACTTATGATGCGTAAAGTTTATGTTTATTTGTGTATACTAATCATTCTGCATCACAGGGTTCATACAGACTGGACAATTTGGTTTTATGTAACTGTTCCACACCTCTTCCATACCCCTGACATTAAATTTCCATAATACCAAAGGTTAAATGTAACTTTATATATAATTCTAATTTTTCCTCCACCACCCCTTGACAACTATGTTAACCCAAAAGGGCCCAATTCCCACTTTGATCACTTTCTCTTTGCTCTAACATTAAGGCTTTTGATAAACTTCTAAATTACATTCTAAGTACCTTGGCAGTTGTTTCTAGGCAAGTCTTGGCTGCCAATACAGGCAGCCAAGACTTTCTTACAAACAACTGCAAGGTCACCAGATGTATTCTATCAAAGTGTGGCAAAAATGTATACAAACCACCAGGCCTTTAAAGGTTAAGAAGCCCCAAACACCAATGACTCAAGAGGTGATTCTAAATGAACCCTAAAAATTGAGTGTACAATTACACATACATGTATCTGTTCGGTTTCCATAACGTTTTTTAAAACCGACCCCAATTTTCCATACTTGTCCAGGGTCTGGAAAATCAATTTATGGTTTTCCAAGACTTCCCATACATTTCCAAAACCTTATGAACCCTGGCATCTGTGTTTTGTTACATCATGATCACATTAGAAGTATAAAATCAAGTGTAGTCGATTGCTTTTACCAATGCTGCCCACTTCCGAGGACTCCTATGTAATCCAGGCTTTGGTGACAGAGTTTTATTACCGGAGTTAAACAGAACTTGTTTACCACAGTAATTAAGAACTGCTCCACTTCTCAGAATTGCCATCAGAATTGCCATAAGGATTTGAGTAAAAGCATTGGTGGCCCATCAGGTGAAGGTTTACTTTTTTCTCTGAAGTCGTAATTAATTGTCTAATGGATTATAGATTGCTTGCCCAACAGTGCACTTTTGTTTTCCACCATCCTTGTACTGTACACCGGACCCTATAAATTATACTGTACACTGGACCCAATTAAATTGTACTGTACACTGGACCCTATAAATTGTACATTTACACCAGATCCTATAAATTGTACTGTACACTGGACCATGTAAATTGCACTCTACACTGGACCCTATAAATTGTACTGTATTTATTTATTTACTGGTGTTTAAGGCCACATATTTTTGCACAATGACTAATAATGACAACAGGAGTATTAACTCAAGACCAGGGGTGGGTGTTAATAAGCCATGTTGCCCATTTTAGAGAGGGTTTGCACCTCCCAATCATTGGTGACTGGGTCCTATTTTATCTGTTTACCACAGTGAACAGGCACTGCTTCACTTCCTGGGGTTCCTGTGGGGAGAAATTGTACTGTACACTGGCCCCTATAAATTGTACTGTAGACTGGAGCCTGTAAATTTTACTGTACACACTGGTCCCCATAAACTGTACTGTACACAGAACCCTGTATAATGAGTTTTGTATACCACCATCCTTGTACTGTATATAGGACTCTATAAATTATACTGTGCACTGGACCCTATAAATTGTACTGTACACTGGACCCTATAAATTGTACTGTACATGTACACTGGGCCCTATAAATTGTACTGTTCACTTGACCCTGTAAATTGCACTGTACTCTAAACCTTATAAACTGTACTGTACACTGGACCCTGTATAATGAGCCTCTTAGAACAGATTGTCAAAATGTTAACTTGGTACTCGGACATATTAACTCTTTACCTACTGCGACTAGAGGGAAAGTAAAACTTTAAAAAATAAATTGTGGAAAAAATAACTGAGACTAGAGGGAAAGTAACACTTTTAAAAAAATTTGTACAAAAATTAACTTTTCAACTTTTAATTCCAAAATTAACACATCTTATGCCTCTCCCCACCCCCAAACACATTGGAACAAGCTTGTTCTAGTGAGGAGTAAAACTAAAGTAAGCTATTTTGAAGGCAGAAACTGAAAAAATAACATCTCAATGAAAATTTTCTCTGAAAGCTTCATTTTGGAGACAAAAATTAAACAAATAAATTTTGAAATTTGAATGATTTTTAGAAATAGGTCTCACTAGATGTGACTGTTATATCAAGCAAAGGGTTAAGAAAAACATACGGGTGAACTTGTGCATATACATGTTGTGCTGTACAGGAAAAGGGTATTACAATGAAAACACTCACAGAGAGAAGTTTCCACTCAGGCAATTGGCTTTCAAATTCTTTGAAAGAGCCTACATGTATGATAGACAAGAAGAATTTCAGCTAATAGATATTGCAGGCTGAAATTATACCATCCCTTGAATGGAACAAGGTGCCATCTGTATTGCTTATGTCTTGCAGGTGGTTCCTTGTTTCACTCAAAAGCATTGCATATAGGCTGATATGCCACCTTGTTCCACTCAAGAAATGCATTACAATGTAGATTCAGCTTAACTTCCACTTCTCTTCCATGTACCTTTTCCAGTTGAGCCATTGTCAGGGTGAAAATTACAATCTATGGGTGTCTTTTGAGTAAAACCACCCATTGTGCCTACATGTATATGGCCTCACATGGTATTATGTAGCAAGGTCATATCAAAACTGACATTTCATCAATGATGATGTAATTCAGGACTGAAAATGAGAACAAGCTGGTGTATGTGTTTTCTCAATTACCGAGATTTCATCAACATCAAATATTTTTTCTACAGGATGGGTCACATACCATGCAGCAAGCTTCTTAGTCATACAAGATGTACAGGTTGAGTCAAAACTGAGTACAAGTTCATTCCAAACAAGAAAAAAAGTCCTATTCATTTCAAAGCTGGCAGATGGTTTGCAGAATAAAGAGATTCCAGCCTTTCATAAGTACCCAGAAGGCACAGCTGGGTTGTGGGGGGTATGTCTTCCTGATTTTGTGAGAACCGAGACAATATAGTGTTAAGATTCCAACAAGGATTTCCTTCATTTTTTTCGAGTACTCACAAAGAAAATAATGGATTAGGATTTGTCTTCCTAATTTTGTGGAGGCCTGTCACCAAGAACAATAGAAAAAACAACAAGGTCCCACAAAAGCCTGCACAAGACCATAGAAATGTGTGAGAGTGTGTCTGCCAACTTGAGGCCTAGGTCATGAGGAGCCCTGGAATATTTTCACTTAGAATGTCCAAAATATCAGTCTGATAAAATAACATCCATCTGGAATATAATGAAGAAATGGGAAGGTAAGATGAATCAGAGGTGGGTAAGAGAAGACATCCAAGAAAGGGGTTGGTATGCCAATTGGAGAAAACGAAAAGGTAAGGAATATCATTGAATGGCTCATTCCTGAATGCTTGGAAGAACGAATGTGGGTTGGGAGGAAGAAGCTAGGGGGCACAGGGCGTCATTAAGGTTTTTCCTATCTGAGAAGCATGACAAATCAGTGGCTTACTGTGGCCAAAGTATTCTAATTCCCATTTATTTATTTACTGGTGTATAAGGTCACATATTTACAAGCCAGGAAATAAGCAATCTGTCATTTTCAGAATGAGGTCATCAGAGGGTGAATCGATGCTATGCCATACAGTGGGCTAGAATCCCCCAATTTATCCTTTGAGTACCACTTTCTGACTAGGCTCGATTCAGATTGAGGTACAGAGGGTACATTTGGTAATGCTACACTACTGTGCACCAAATTCACCCTCTGGGGACCTCATTCTGCAGATAACAGTCCGCTTATTTCCAGGCTAGCATATTTCTGCACCATGGCTAATCACTTCCATAACGTGAGATATAAAGTCAAATTTAGTCAATCGTTTATCCCTGGGATGCCCATTTTAGAGGATTTCCACCCCAAGCACTGGTGACTGGGTCCTCTTTTACCAATAAAACAGAGCTTGTTTACCATAGTGAACAAGCAGTTCTTCACATCCTAGGGTTCCCACGGGGTTATTATTATTATTATTATTATTATTATTATTATTACAGGATAATGACAAGTGTATCTTTCATAAATACAAAGTTTTCCAATACAGAGCAATTCAGTGCGTCAATCACAAAAGTGGACAGAGAATTTCAATCAGATCACGACTGGGTTGCAACAAAGGAGAATCTAACGTGCCAAAAAAGAAATGTGAGAATACTGAATGAAAGATATTATTTCAATTTGTTTTTCTTGATGCGGTCTTAACACTTTACACAATGTCGCATCTGCCTGTTTAAATTACAAATTAAGCAATTCAAAAAATCATATTATGTGGCCCTCGATGAAATGACCTCGTTGAGCTCGTTCCAATGAGGAATGACACATGGTTTTGTTGAAATTTTTTCAAAAAATAAAAAAAAACAAAATAAAAAATTTTGATATCCTGTGCATTGGGTAAAGGGTTAATTTTACAGTATTTTATTTATGAAACTGATAACATGTAGTGTGCCCTGATCAAATTGAGATCTGATTGTGCTGCTTTTGTTATCACAGCACTGCACAAGAACTGATATCATAAGATCTTATTCTTGTCTATTAACCCTTTACCCAACGAATCGTCTGCATCCGCCCGCATAATATGCAAATTGTCCCGTTGAAAAAATATTAATTTTCAGAAAATTACAACAAAATTATATCATGTGACCACTCATTGGAACGAGCTCGGTGAGCTTGTTCCAATGAGGGGTCACATGATATGGTTTTGGTGAAATATTTTGAAAATTTTGAAAAAGTAATATTTAAAATCATAAATTTTGATATCATCTACATTGGGTAAAGGCTTAATCCACTCCAGTATGGAAGTTTACTCAATTTTTTAGAGCTGCTGACAAACAAATTTTAGTGACCCAAAAACTCCACCTCTGTCTTGGATTTTTAAATCTTGAAAACACTATTGGAGTATTCAAGGAAAAAACAATATTTAAAAAAAATGGAGTCGATATGTGGAAGAAATACGCACATGTGAAAAAAATACACACAAAATCACAAATAGGCCAAGAATAAACAAGTGCATGTACAAGTGAATATTATGCAAACATTTCAAGAATCTGAAGTGGCGGTTCACTGATTCTATATGTTGGCTGTTTTCATTGTTTAATCTCATATCTGAAAAGGAAACTAACACATACAGGTGTGGCCTATTGTGTCCAATCACCTTCACATACCTGGAATTCCTTTGTATGAAATGAAAAATTTACTCAGTTGTGGTATTTACTGGATAACTGGTACAGTGGAGCCAACTTAATTGTATATCTTTTAACTGAGTAACCCTGTTAATTGTATATAACTTACAAACACCAAACAATTTACCATACCTTCAGTTAACTGCATATATTGGTTGTGGATTTATTTACTCAGGGCTTATATTTCATCTAAATTTGGAAGAATCCATTTGGATTCTCTCGAAAATTGTTGCAAGAATCCATACCTGCGATGAGTGTCCCAGGATCCTCCGAGGCCAGCATTGTTGAACCCCTATTGCATACTGATAACACATATTACCCTTTACCCAACACAGCTTCTTAATTTTCAAAATATCAAATAAGTTTTTTTTTCAAAATAAACAATATTTACCAATAACACCTTACAAATATGGTTGTCATTGCAACCAGCTCTTTGAGCTGGTTCCAATGACAGCCATATTTGTACAATTTTATTGGCAAAGTGTCAGGATATTTCAAGTCATGTTAGCCGTGTATTGGTTAATTTGATGCCCTTATTTTAGGTAAAGGGTTAAATTGTTTCAATTCTATTCAGTATTCACGCAAATCCAAGCGGAGGAGCAGCGAGAATCTACATGGATTCTTACTGGTTTTGTTGCGAGAATCTTTGCGTGAATCGATTCTCAGTGAAATATAAGTGCTGGTACATGTATGAAATGAAAAGTTTGCTCAGTTGAGGTATTTATTGGATAACTGGTGCAGTGGAGCAAACTTAATTGTATCTCTTTTAAATGAGTAACCCTGTTACATGTAACTGTATATAACTTGCAAACACCAAACAATTTACCATACCTTCAGTTAACTGCATACAGGTTGTGGATTCATTTGCTGGTGCTTCATGCCAGATCAGGGACAACTCGCCCCAGGGACAACCTGCCCCAGGCCTATTTTGGGGGCCGGGTTGTCCCACTTTTTGGGGCTGACTGTCCCAATTTTTTTTTGATATTTGAAAAAAGATTTTGGGGGGATAGTAATATATAAAAAAAAAGATTTTTACTCACTTTTTTTATCGAAAATTATCCAATTTTATTGAAAATTATCCACAATCCACATTGATCCTATTGACACATCCCATAATGACAGAATTAAACTAATAATAGTTCCAAACTGAATTGGAAGCATGTAGAGACCAGTCAGAAGTGGCGTGTTGTTTTAGTCAGGTTGTTTCCGTCAGGTACCCTCTAAGAGGAATGATATTTGTTTGATGCGCAAAAATCAAATGACAAGACATATTGTTTTAGCATGATATGGATTCATCACAGCGTTGATCTCTTTTCCTTTATCTAAGACTAAGACTTAAGTTGTTGTTGTTTATTATAACACCCACAGACCTCAATCCATTGTCCCTTATGTCCTGGCACATAATTATTATTATGATCGTATTATAAGTAATAACAGGTGAATAATTCATTTGGATTTATTCATATGTTATTACTTATAATACCATCATAATTAAGTCAAATGGCGGGTTGTCCCTTATGTCCCTGCGCATAATTATTATTGTGATCATGTTATAAGTAATAACTGCTGAATAACTCATTCAGAATTATTCCTATGTTATTACTTATAATACCAACATAATCAAGTCCAATAAACAAATCCATTGTCCGTTAATTAATAATGATTATATTATAAGTAATAACAGCTGAATAGTTCATTTGTTATTCCTCATAATCCAATCATAGTCCAATATCATAATCAAATAGCAGCAGGTGAAGAACTTAGGGTGGGTTGTCCCAGGGCGGGTTGTCTCAGTGGGTTTGGGGTGGGTTGTCCCTGGGGCAGGTTGTCCTGTTCCCCTTAATGCCACATCAGCAGCTAAGGCTATATTGTGGTAAGAAATGAAAATGGTGGAAAGTAAAAACATGTCTTGTCAAGTATGAAGTAAAAAGATTGAAAAAAGAAGGAAATAATTACAAGAGAAATGTCAGACAGGAGTGGTTTCAGCAGTATTACAGTAATGAGTGATGAGATAAGAGAAGTGATTATCTTTTAACCCCTTACCCAGTGCAGACTATATCAAAATTTATTATTTTAAATATCATTTTTTTAAATTTTTCATAAAAAACCATATCATGTGACCCCTCATTGGAACGAGCTCATTGAGCACGTTCCAATGAGGGGTCACATGATATGGTTTTGTTGAAATTGTTTGAAAAACTTATTTTTTTCAACTGCTCAATTTGCATATTACGCAGGCGGATGCAGACGATTCGTTAGGTAACGGGTTAAATCAACCTGATGATCTGAGACTTGAAAAGTCTAGATATCAAGAATAAAAAAAATTATAATTTATTAAAAAGGTTTAATACTTTCAGAAATGATTGAACTTTGTGCAAGCTTGTGTGATAAAACAGACCTCTTAGAGATCCAACAGTGAAATACTGCCCTCTGACATGATTAAAATCAGTGCAATTTGAAAGAATGTGCTCCACTGCCAATGCCTGTTGGCAAGGAACACACTCTGGTCACATATTACCCTCTTACAAAAAGGAATGTGTAAGTGTTGTGTGACCAATATGATGTTGGTTGTAGAGTAAACTCCTATTAACTGAATAATTTATTTATTTATTTATTTATTTATTTATTTATTTATTTATTTATTTATTTATTTATTTATTTATTACGGTATTACTATTACTCAATAGTGAGTCAAGATACAAATATCTGAATCAATACTCTGTTTGTGATATGTACATCAACCTGTGGATTTATTTATTTATTTATTAATATATTACGGTATTACTCAATAGTGAGTCAAGATACAAATATCTGAATCAATACTGTATTTGTGATATGTACATCAACCTGTGGACCAAAAAACATTTGAAGATGAGATGGAGTTAAAAGAATAATAAACATTTTAACTCTTAATATTCATTATATCTAGTCATGGCTGCCTTACAGCAGCCATGACTAGACTGGATGAAAAATTCATCCAAATTCAACTCAAAATCTTTGATGAAAAAGCCCCTTCAATTTTCAAGGGGTAAAGGTTTTTTTAATGTGCCCAATTTATACTTATTTCAGTGGCAAACAAAATCATGTCCTGGGCAGGAATATCTGCCAGCAGCATGCAAGAGTCTGATGAGAATTTATCTTGTAAGAGTTCTCGCAAAGACAGTAGAATACAATGTCACCGTCTCATGTCATTAAAATCGATCAGTACAAAGTTCAAGAGAATGTGTTCAACTGTCAATCAGCATTGAAAGGGAACACATTCTGGTTGCATATTGCCCTCTAACAAAGAGGAATGTGTAAGTCCTGTATGACCCATAGAGCTGAAATGGTTAATCGATTAATCAATTAACCAATGATCAATGTCATGATCAACAAAAAATGTAATTGATCGATTAACCGTTTCTTTTGAACTACTGTATTTATATGGGTTAACAAAGGAACAAATTTGCTCCAAAAAGGCAAACATTGTCACACTGACTCACATATGACACAGAGTAAAGCATGCAAGTTACTTGATGACATACTTCTTTACTTGCATGACCAGCAAACTGTATCAGTAGCTGGAAATGGTCATTCTTAACCCTTTACCCATGACAGGGTAGCAGACGATACTTGCAAAATAAATTCATGAATTACTAAATGAAAGTGTCAATGACACTGTAGCTTAACTTGTGTGTTGTGTTTGATGAAAAGGATAATGTTCAATGTTTATGAAAGGATTATGAAATAAGACAAGAATTGTGATAATTGGGAATATGTTCACTTCTGTTCCCTTATGCTATGTTTATGATAAAAATATGAGGTGTACACTGTACTAAAGATCTGAGGGGTGGGTTAATATGACCTCACAGTTAATATATGTGGCCCTCACAGTTAACGTATATCAACAAAAGTTACCAAGTTACAGTGAAATTATTCCAAAATGAGTCATCCTATCAAGTTACATTAAAATCCCTTCATAAATATGGCCTGTAGACTGTGCTAAAGGTTTTCATGCTAAAGGTTTTTGGGCTTCGGGCCCCTGTAGCCGTCAGTTTCCCAATTGCGTCCAAAGGGACGTTCTCATCTAGACATTATATGAAGTCAACCTACCAAGTTACAATGAAATCCCTTAATAAATATGACCTGTAGACTGTGCTAAAGGTTTTGGGGCTTTGGGCTCTGACAGCCATCATGGTTGAATGGTCGCAACCAAAAGGGGACAATCTCATCTTGGCATCATCTGGAGTGATCCTGCAAAGCTACAATGAAATCCCTTCATAAATATGACCTGTGGACTGTGCTCACGGTTTTCGGGCTTTGGGCACCTGTAGCCATCACAGTTGACCAATCACGACCAAAAGGGGATGTCATCGTCTAGGCATTATATGGAGTCAACCTAACAATGTTACAATGAAATCCTTCTATAAATATAACCTTGTGCCTATGCTAAAGATTTTTGGGCTCGGGCATCCATCAAGGCTGAATGATCACGGCCAAAATGGGACGTTCTCATCTAGACATTATTTGGAGTCAACCTACCAAGTTACAATGAAATCCCTTCATAAATATGACCTGTAGACAGTGCTAAAGGTTTTCGGGCTTCAGGCACCTTTAGCCGTCAAAGTTGCCCAAGCATGTCCAAAAGGGGACGTTCTCATCTAGACATTATATGAAGTCAACCTACCAAGTTACAATGAAATCTCTTCATAAATATGACCTGTAGAATGTGCTTAAGGTTTTCGGGCTTCGGGCTCAGGCAGTCATCATGGTTGAATGATCGCAACCAAAGGGGACAATCTCATCTGGGCATCATCTGGAGTGATCCGATGAAGTTACAATGAAATCCCTTCATAAATATGACCTGTAGACTGTGCTCAAGGTTTTTGGGCTTCGGGCACTTGTAGCCATCACAGCTGACCAATCACGACCAAAAGGGGATGTCATCATCTAGGCATTATATGGAGTCAACCTAATAGGTTACAATGAAATCCTTCCATAAATATGACCTTTTACCTATGCTAAAGGTTTTTCTGCTCGGGCACCCATCAAGGCTATTGGTTTTGTCTGTTACTTTGGGTAAAGGATTAATGCTATAAATCATCAATGCTACCGCAATAATTCAGCTACCTACTAAAACAAGTGATTAATCAGTTAACCAAGGTTAATCCATATGATTAATCGATCAAGAAAACCCTTTCAGTTCTAACTAAAATCAGTGATATGGTAGGCTTTTTTAACCCTTTACCTGACACAAAAGACAGACACTTGCACACAAAACTTTTGAATAACTATTTTTTTTTCATTTTTGACATCAAAAACATGGCTTATGGCCCCTCATTGGAATGAACTCTGCTCGTTTCAATGAGGTGCCATAAGCTATGTTTTTGAGACAAAAATTTTTAAAAATAATGAAAACTGAACGGTGATTTTTGTGAATAGTGCCGGCCAGTTTTGGCCATTCCTGTTACTTTGGGTAAAGGCCAATTTTGTTACTCTGGTGTTACCAAAGATACCAACATGTCCAGGTAACGAGTGTAACATATATTGATCAGGCAGTAGCGTATTCAACTTCTCATAAGGTTCCAAGGTCAGAGGGTTCATCAACTTTGGGTTAAGTAAAGCTAGCAAAGAGGGGAGTCAGAAAATATAATCGACTGCCTTTCTGTGTTAAGTGAATACAAAATCTATTAACTGTTGAAGAATGACTAGGGCATCCACTGAATTCTTCATGTTTAGACAGCCTTTGCCTCAAAAAATCCAAAATTAGAGCTGAAACGGTTAACTGATTAATTGATTAATCAATGATCAACATCTTGATCGATTCAAAAAGTAATTGATCGATCAATTGTTACTTTTGAACTACTGTATATTATGGGTTAACAAAGGATCAAACTTGCTTCAAAACAGGTACACATTGTACTGGCTCACATCAATTATATGAGACAGAGTAAAGCATGCAAGTTACTTGCTGACATACTTGTTTACTTGCATGATCAACATACTGTATCAGTAGCTGGAAATGGTCATTCTTAACCCTTTACCCATTGCAGGTAGTAGACGATATTTGCAAAATAAATTCATGAATTACTAAAAAATTTTAATTTTTGTCTCAAAAACATTTGGACAAGTGATTAATTGGTTAACCAAGGCTAACTTAATTCATGTGATTAATTGATCAAGAAAATCCCTTAACCGTTTCAGATCTATCCAAGATAGGCAATTAATCTATTATATCTTGTTTGACAGAGCTCGGAGCAGCTGAAGTTGCTTTGGATATTCAAGAACAAAGCTATACCACCAGACAATTTGAGTTGGCAGCATCTTTCATTTTTTGAACAAAGGATTCAAATTGTTTCAGTATTGCTCAAGGGGAACAACATTTCTCCTTGCTGGCAATTATGTTGAGTTCATGAGTGAATCCGTATTTGGACAGTCAACAAATAGGCTTCAAATGAAAGTGTCAATGATACTACAGTTTAACTTCACTGTGTGTAGTGTTTGACGAAAAGAATAATGTTCAATGTTTATGAAAGGATTATGAAATAAGACAAGAATTGTGATAATTGTGAATATGTTAAGTTCTGTAACCTACATGTACATGCTATGTTTTCAACAAGAATAATCTGAGTCTGAGGTGTGGACTGTATTAAAGAATTGAGGCCTGGGTTGATGTGGCCCTCACAGTTAACATATGTCAACCAAAGTTAGCAAGTTACAGTAAAATTATTCCAAAACTAGACATACAGTCATCCTACAAGGTTACAATGAAATCCCTTCATAAATACGACCTGTTGACTGTGCTAAAGGAATCTAGGTCACATGCCTGCACATCCAAGTGAGAATGAAATCCCTTCATAAATATGACCTGAAAAATGCACCAAATGAATCTAAGTCACGTGACTTTGAGGTCATCATGGTTGGCCGATCGTGACAAAAATAGGATGTTCTCATCTAGACATTTTACAGTCTCATCCTACCAAGTTACAATGAAATTCCTTCATAAATATGACTCATACACCGTGCTAAAGGAATCTAGGTCACGTGCCCAAGTGGCAGTAATGGCTGACCGATTGTAACCAAAATAGGACAGTCTTATCTAGACATCATACCAAGTCATCCTATGAAATCACTTCACAAATATGAACTATTTATTTATTTATTGGTGTTTAAGGTCACATATTTATGCATAATGGCTAATCATAATGACCCTGACAGTTTTATGGGTGGAGGAAGCCAGAGTATCTGGAGAGAACCACCAAGCAATGACGAGCAGCTGCCAGCTCCCCAACATCATAACTCGGCACTGCAGCACAGGCAGGGTTAGATTGGTTGAAGACATGCGCACCATCGATGTGCAGTATGTCTTAGTAGACGGCTTCATCAAGCCCCCATGTGGACAATCTGGGTTAAGCGCCTTGCCCAAGGACACAATGCGGGAGTCCGAATCGATCGCTCACACGGTCACCCATCTGAGGATTACCCGGGCTCGACGTTGTTCAACTTCGCTGATCTGATGAGAACCAGTTATCACAACACCACCGCACCCCGTAAATATCAACTGTAGACTGCTAAACAAATCTAGGTCATGTGCCTGTGCAGCCATCATGGTTGATCAATCACAACCAAAATATGACTTTCTCATCTAGACATTATACAGAGTCAGCCTACCAATTTACAATGAAATCCTTTCGTAAATGCAAATGTAGGACTGTGCTAAAGGAATCTAAATAACGTGCCCCTGTGGCCATCACGGTTGACCAAACCTGACCAAAATAGGCCGTTCTCATCTAGATATTATACAGAGTCATCCTACCATGTTACAATGAATTCCCTTAATAAAAACGACCTGTAGACTGTGCTAAATATTTTCAGGTTTTGAACCCACATGATCGATCGCAACCAAAATAGAATGTTCTTCCCTAAACATGACCTCAAACCTGCACATGAAATTTAGTGATGATCTGACAAGAACTACAGGGTGTAGCCTGTGCTAACGAAAATTTGAACAGACGAACCGACTTGCAGACTTCCGCATGTGTGATGGCAATAACTTATCTTGACCTTGTCAAGTTAGGCAATAACTTATCTTGACCTTGTCAAGTTAAACTAAAAAATAGCAACATATTTCTGGAAGACGATAAAATTATTAAAATTCAAACTGAAAATTAATTTTGGCCTCCCAGTCATGTACATTGAACATTTATCTCAATTTTAGTATGAAATTCTACACTCTGGATGTTTTAGTGCATTTTTTTTAACATTATTTAGTTAGCGTGAAGGCTGATTTTCTGTTGTGAGATCTGGCTATTTTTGATGTCAAAAATCTAAAACTAATAATTTGCCCCCATTTTGTTGTCCATCCATATTTATGCACAATGCTCCACAGTTTTGAAACATACCAAAATGAAAAATTATAACAGTTTTAGATATTTGATGCCATCGAAAATAACATGTCATCTATTGTCAAACATTACTTATAAAGCACCTTAATTCATGGAGTGGGTTACTACCAAAAAACTGCAGAGTGGATTTTCCACCTAATGCAAAGTATTTTTTCCACTCAAATATGAATTTACAGTATTTGAGAAACAGGACTTTTCTGTAAGATAGCTCACAAAGAATCAAAGTGAATAGTGGCGACAGGTGGCAGGAGCAAGTGCCTGTACCCCTGATATTGTTTCTCAGTGTGTTAAGGTGCTATACAAGAAAGAGAAATTTTGTTTACTTTGAAATTCCAACCTCTGATATTCCATAACTTCAAATTAAATATACACAAATTAAACATCAAAATAAAGGTTGAGACGTATAGAACACGAAAAGTATATGAAATCAACTGACAGAGTTGACAGCAGGCACCAATGGTTCCTGGAAGTCTGCAACTCAGTAATAACAAAATAATATTTCAGGCAAACAACTCTTTTGCCAAATGTGCTTCAGATATCAAAGAATAAAGCTAGGGCATCAAAGTTCTATAAAATGCAGTGACAGATCTAGAGCTGCGTGGGGGTAAATTCCAAAACTGCTGGCTTTATTTACATTGTAGGTTCATTAATTTCCAGGCAAGGTCATCAGAGAAAGCATCGATATACAATGCCATCTAAAATCAAATAATGAGAAAAATCACTGTTGTACAGCATACAATTTATAGAGACTGCACAGTTGCCATATTCTATGCAAAGTGTCATGATACCTGGTAAAATTTCCTAGAATTACTATTTTGTTTTTCAATGGAAATTCGTGAGAGTGATATTTGCACATGTTCATCGAAGGAGATTTGTTAATTTCTACTTTGAGGACAGACTGAACAAATGGTGATGTTTTTACTGCACACAGAATTTATATATATATCTGATTATCTGTGTCTCAGTAATCAGTCACAATCCAAAATGGATAACAAAAATCATTAATAAATGTCAGGTATCATGTAATTAAATTATCGAACATACAGCGATAAGTTATTCACAAATTTTGATAGAAATCACAAGGTATATCAGCAGACTTTCAGTTTACTATCATCCCTTGTTATTTCCATCGCAAATTGTTAATAAATGTTGGGCATCATGTAAATTATCGAACATATAGTGATAAGTTAAAAAACAAGAGG
Source organism: Pictodentalium vernedei (assembly GCA_031216915.1). Taxonomy (NCBI): domain Eukaryota; kingdom Metazoa; phylum Mollusca; class Scaphopoda; order Dentaliida; family Dentaliidae; genus Pictodentalium; species Pictodentalium vernedei. The sequence goes on from CM062296.1 coordinate 475,961,670, forward strand.
CCTGAGGGCGCTCACCTGACATGGTAGTCTAAATATCAACCCAGAGAATTGATTTCAACAAGTTACATCTGATCCTCCTAAGAAAAGCTTATACCAAATATCCTAAGATTCTGACTAGTGGATCTAAAAAAAAGAACTAAGTTATAACTTGGGCTCCCACAGGGAGACCATAAATGAACCCAGGGACTTGGCTTCAACAAACCTGAATCTCACCCCCTAAGGATGCTGCACACCAAATATCAAAACATTCCGACTGCTGGATCTGAAGAAGATTTTTAAAGAAAATTCCTCATTTTAAACCAAGTTACAATCTGAGCTCCCACAATGAGCCCAAATATGGATCTAGGGACATGGCTTGAACAAACTTGAATCTTACCACCCTAAGGATGCTGCATAAAAAATATCAAAAGCATTCATCTGTTGGATCTGAAGAAGATTTTTAAAGAAAATTCCTCATTTTGAACTAAGTTGTCATTCAGGCTCCCATAATGAGCCCAAATATGAACCAAGGGATTTGGCTTGAACAAACTTGAATCTCAGCCCCCTAAGGTTGCTGCATGCCAAATATCAAAACATTCTGACTGCTGAATCTGAAGAAGATTTTTAAAGAAAAATTCCTCATATTGACTAAGTTATAATTCGGGCTCCCACAGGGAGCCAAAATATGGACCCAGGGACTTGGCTTTAACAAACTTGAATCTCACCCCCCCCCCCCCCACCCCCACCCCCAAGGATGCTACAAACCACATATCAAAACATTCCGACTGCTGGATCTGAAGAAGATTTTTTAAGAAAATTCCTCATTTCGAACTAAGTTACAATTCAAGCTCCCACAGTGAGCCCAAATATGGACCTAGAGACATGGCTTGAACAAACTTGAATCTCACCCCCCAAGGATGCTGCATACCAAATATCAAAACATTCCGACTGTTGGATCTGAAGAAGAAGATTTTTAAAGAAAATTCCTCATTTTGAACTAAGTTATCATTTGGGCTCCCACAGTGAGCCCAAATATGGACATAGGGACATGGCTTGAACAAACTTGAATCTCACCCCCCCCCCCCCCCCACCCCCCCCCCCCCCCCCCACCCCTCTAAGGATGCTGCATACCAAATATCAAAACATTCCGACTGCTGGACCTGAAGAAGACTTTTAAAGAAAATTCCTCATTTTGAACTAAGTTATAATTCGGGCTCCCACAGTGAGCCCAAATATGAACCCAGGGACTTGGCTTGAACAAAATTGAATCTTACCCCCATAAGCATGGTGCATACCCAATATCAAAACATTCTGCCTGCTGGATCTTGAGAAGAAGATATTCAAAGAAATTTGCCCGAAATGCACTAAGTTCAAATTTGGGCTCCTATACTGAGCCCAAATATACACCCAGGGGGCCGATTTGAACAAACTTGAATCAGATCCACCCCACAATGTTGCATACCAAATATCAAAAGATTCTGCCTGCTGGATCTGGAGAAAAAGATTTTTGAAGGAATTTGCCTGAAATGCACTAAGTTCGAAATCGGGCTCCTATACTGAGCCCAAATATGAACCCGGGGGCCAATTTGAACAAACTTGAATCAGATCCACCCTACAATGTTGCATACCAAATATCAAAAGATTCGGCCTGCTGGATCTGGAGAAGATTTTTTAATGTTTTTCCCATTGCCTACGGTGTTAAAAAGTGCTGACTCAGCACTTTTTCAAAAGTCCCGAAATTGTACACTATGATAAAACCGATGGCAATTTTGTTTTTTTACCAATCCTTTCTGTTGGTCCTAAGGAAGCTTCACACCAAATAAAAATTCTCGGTGCTGTGCAGTTTTGGAGATATGGGCATTTTAATTTTTTTCTATTTTTAGCTCCTGCGGTTCCCACGGGGCTGCAGGAAAGTTTTATTTTTTTTGCATAAATCAAGTACTTATAACCCAATAATACCTCATATTAAATTTGGTTCAAATCGGCTTCTGGGTTCAGAAAATAGAAATTTTGGGCGGGGCAAAAAGTCTTGCCCCTCTCAGAACAAAGGTAAATATTGCCCATCAAACTTCTCTTGAACAAACTTGAGTCTACACCTCAAATGGAAGCTGCATACCAAATATCAAGTCTCTGCTATGGCTGGTTCATGAGAAGAAGATTTTTACAAATTTTGTGCATTTTGGCCCCACCCCACTCCACAATATGAGCAGAAATCCAATTTGAAGAAAAACCCAAATGCCCCTATATAACCACTACTTACATGAAATTTAATTAAAATGTGGCCAGTGGTTAAGGAGAAAGAGGCTCAAACACCACCTTCACGCAGGATGACGGACAACAGATGACGGGCGGACGGACGATGAACGGACGGACAACGGACGAAGAGTGATAAGAAAAGCTCACCCTGACTTTCAGTCAGGTGAGCTAAAAAACGGTTCCCTTTGATAGCTTTAATAACTATCAAGTGTCATAATTACTTAGTGTTATTAATTAATTACTGTGCTGCTGCTACTCACAATTTTGTACTTGCTAACATGTCATAACATTCAATTTTTAACATAAATAATTATGCTAGTTAATAAAGTTGTTTTTCATTTTTAGCTCATCTGGCCGAAAGGGCCATGTGAGCTATTGCCATCACTTGTCGTCCGTGGTTTTCCATCCACTTTTCAGGCCTGGCATTCTGAAAAATGCAGGAGGGCAAAAAATCACTCTCCTCAATCAGCTTAGGAGAGCAATTAGCTTTACACAGCATTTTAAGTATCCAGTTGAACGAACTCATTGAAACTGAAACCAACAGACTACATCAGTGATTCTATTAACTTTACTAAGGTAAAGCGAAATCTCTTAGACATCTAGATGTCTCACTCAACAACCGAACACACACTTGACAAGACCTGTGTGTATACCCAGACCTGTTGTCCAAGAAAGTCATACCCCTACCACTACCACCTTCAACCCCCCAAGGGGGGTTGAAGGTGGTAGTGGTAGGCATATGACTTTCTTAGATAACAGGTCTGCTTGAATCTACAGTCACATCCTGGTGCAAGTGCTTCAAGTGACATGATAGTAGTAATGGTAGTATATTATAATGTCAATATTCCTTGAATAATTACCCCTCAAACTGTGATGTCAGTTGTTGAACTTGAAACTGACAGAAAAAAAAATATTACTGTGACCCATTTTGCTTCAAATGATTGCAACTGTGTTTGGGTATGGTTGCAGCCATTACCTTTTACCACTAAACCACTTTCAAAATGAAATTACGTGATGTTATGTGACTTCGAAGTTAAATTGCATTTTTGCTTTACAACAAAAATTTAATGTGAGCATGATACATGTAATCTCAATCATCCCAGACCAAAATATTTAGGAGGGCAATTTTTCGCTCTCCTTAATTCTTTCAGGAGGGCAGTAAGGAGAGCTAAAAAAATCGCTCTCCTGAAATTGCCAAGCCTGACTTTTCACATTTTCATCTTCTCTGGAACTGCTGAGCAGATGTGAACCAAAACTTGGCAGGAACAGTCTATGGGAGGTCATCTACGAACGATCCTCATATTGTTCCTGTTGGATGAAAAACATGGCCACAAGAGGCATTCTTTGATTCTGATAGGTGGATTTTCAAAACATCTTCTCCTCTGAAACAAGGCCAAATGTTTTGAAACTTCACATGCTTGATGAGTGGGAAACCCTCTACCAACGATCCTCGCATAATGTTGATCAGGTTGCAAACATGGCCACTATTGCGGCTTATAGTTACCACAGAAACCCTATGGGAAATCACATTTTCATCTTCTGATCTACCAGATGAGCAATTACAGGCTCTTTAGAGCCTCTTGTTTCTTATAACCTGATGTTGTTTTTCTTTTCATATGATTTCCAGTTTTTTATATTTTTGCATGAAAAAGCAGGTATAAAAAAACTACATGAAAAATAATTTCGATGAAACATCCAGAATAATTCGGACAAAAATTAAAAAGTTCTGCAAACCGTCCAAAAGTTCTGTGAACTGTCCAAAAGTTTGGTGAACTGTCACTGAAATTCCAGCAAAGTGTCCAATTTTCTGGCAAACTGTCCTGAAAAAAACCTCGGCAATGTTAACATCTGGTGAAGAGTCTAGGATTCCCTTCTCAATAAATAAAATGTGGACAGTGTTGTCCTTTTCCAAAATGCAGTCCTATCGCTGCATCCTTAAGTGTTTTGAATGCCAAGCTGGGAGCATGGTAACTCAGTAGATAGAGATGCAGGATGCAAGCCGAGAGGTCCTTGGATCGAATTCAACCTACGGCAACCATGTTGTGTCTTTGGGCAAGACACTTAATCCCAATTGCCCACATAGGAGGCACAGTGGTGATGTGTACTAAAGCGTACTGCATGTCGATGGTGCACTTGTCTTCAACCAATTCTAACCCTGCTTATGTGGGGTTAGTACGTTGGGAGTGACAGTATGACAGTTGCTCACCACTGCTCAGTGGTTCTCTCTGGGTATCCAGCTTCCTCCACCCGTAAAACTGTCCGACACGTGGTGACCCAGGCCATCGAAAGTGTCATTAAACCCCAATAAATAATAAGAATGCCTAGCTTTGTTATGGGATATCTGAAGCACATTTGTCCACAAGTTGTTCTCTGGAAATATTATTTTATTATCAGTTCTACGGTTGCAGAATTCCAGGAACCAGTCGTGTCTGCTGTAAGTTGATTACATATATTTTTCATGTTCTGTACCTCCAAACCTTCATTTTGATGTATAATTTGTGTATATTGAATTTATGGAATATCAGAGGTGGGACTTTCAAAGTAAACAAATTTCTCTTACTTATTTAGCATCTTAAAATAAGTAATAAATGTGCAATTGTCGAACTTGAAACCATTATTATTTGTTAGGTGTAAACTATGGAATGAAAAGAAAGATACAAAAAAATTGGGGAGAAGAGGTATTTTTTAAATAAATTGCCGTGTGCCATATTCTTCAGCAGTGGCATGCGCTGGGTTTCAGGCATATGCATACTTTACACGAATAAACAACTTTATGTGGCCTCACTCGTACTGTGTATTTTTAAAGGGCGGGTCTCTTAGACTTCTGTTCATGCATGAATTTTTCTTTTATTTTAAAATGCACTCGCCGGAAAAAAGGTGGCACTAGTATTTAAAATATTAAAATTGTCATAAAATGGGTGACGGGTGATCTTAGTTCGAGCCAATACTTACATTTTAAACAGAAAAAGGCTGATGCACTTTCTTTACAAGACTTTCTCGTTGCTGTCTTCTACCTGGAAAGAAAAAAGTGTGATTAACCTCTGACCTCATCTCCCAAATATGGAATTCAGCCTCATCTTTTCAGGTCAAGTTGATATTGACCGGCAACAAATGGAATCGCCCACATTCTTTTGGTTGCAAGTTTTCGTGGGAGTGGTATCAGATTTATTAAATCCTTTAAAAGGGTGTTATTTTAATTGAAAAGTGTTTTTTTGTGAAATGATTTAGTGTATAAATTCTCTCAACAACAAGTTCTTTCAAATGACTTACATCATCAAACACTTCCGTGTTGGGCGGGTCGCTCAATCAACAAAAATTCATTCATCATTTATGACTCAACCTGTCAATTTTATTGTGGGCGGGGGCTCCCACTGGTTACAACAAGCGAAATTCAAACTCGTTGATGTCTTTTTCACTTCAACAAATCGACTGAAAGATTTGGCATAATATACGGTCCTTTTTTTAGTCGAAACTGTGTCTGGACGGGGACCCTTCCGTGCAAAATTTACTAAATGTCATATTTGCAAGGATTAATTGCAAGCTGCGCATGTACGACAAATTGTGGATCCAAACCATTGCTAACGTGGAGCGAAATGGGGCGATTATGATCCACTAATTTGTTTTTTCAATCAACTCTTGCCACCAAAGGTGCGATTTTGGCCCTTCATTTGAACAAGGGGTCGCTCGATGTTCCAATGAGGTGATCTCAAGCCATGGTTTTAAAACAGAAAAATAAAAAAAAAATTAGTTAAAAAAATGCAAGTCGTCTGTTATTCGCGTTAGGAGAATATCTTTGATCAATTACTATCCCCCCACCGCGATGGAAAACCTACCCCTCCCCAACAAAACACTGTATATCAGTCACGGAAAAATAGATGCACATGTTTTCTTGACGAATGGGGAGGAGGAGTGCGATCGACCACCCGTCCTCTTGACCCGCCATTGCAAACGCCTGTCTTGTTCCTAACTGCACAGAAATGCTGCTCACATGTGAGACCTTCCAACGCGTGAGGCATCTTTGGATTTTGCAAAGACAAATCGTCCCCTGGGTTCCAGTGGCACATAGAACACATTGGAACTGAGGGGACGAAATAGTGAGAGGCGTCAAGGTGTTCGAAAGCTTGCACCTATCCACAATCAATGCATTAATTTGACATGCTTGGATATCTTATTTTAAACCAACCGGGACTTAGCCCAGATGTTCAAAGGGATGCGTCAGAGGAAGCTCGGGTTAGATAGTGACACACACCGATTACGTTTATTCTGCGTCATATCTATAGCGCCAAAGTATACAGGTGTCGATTTTAGTGTTAAGGGCAGACCGCATATCGGGGTGCCGACGGGTGGGGAAAATAGTGAACATATGTGGTCTTACATGTACATATTACCTGCATCTTTTGAAAAAGTGGTATATATATAATCCCACAAACCCACCCCACCCACCCATAAAAATGCAATATTTAGATTTGGATTATAAGTATACAATATTGCCTTGTAGACTTTTAAATGAAGCTTTTTTAGCCTGCAAACAAGAATGAACCACTTCGGGGTTAGTTTTTTGTTTGCACTTGTCAAAAACTACATTTAGAAGTCAAAAAAAGCGAGATTCATTTCTTATTTTGACCCCTTATGCGTCCACACAGGTCCGCTGTGTGAAAATTACAATAAAAGTTCATGACCCAACACGCAACGACCGTTGCGTTCATTTCTCATTGGCCCACACACCAGGAGGTAATCAATAAATCAATCAGTCAGTCAGTCAATCAGTAATCAACAAATCAACGGATGGTGAAATGGGAGAGCTTTGTGAGAATCCCCTTCGGGAATTCACACACTTTGTTGAATTTCTCTTTCGGTCAAAATGCAATGACCACAGTGGCGGCGCTAGGATTTCGATTTAGGGGGAGGGGGGGGGGGGGGCTGAGTAAGATATGGGGTCCCAGGTCGAGCTACCGAAGGGAACTCCCGAAGGCCGCAAACCTGAGCTAGGGGGTATGGAAGGTGTACCCTCCCGTTATTGGGGGGGGGGGGAGGGCTGGGGGTCTGATCTCTCTCATGAAAACATTTTACATATGGATGCCCTGGGATCGATGTCTGAGCGTTTTACAACACCTGGCGTGGTCTTCAAAGGCCCCCAGATTGTGTCTAAAATTGGGCTCACAACATTATTTGTAAACGCTTCCACGAAAATCACAGCCAGATAGCAATTTGAAGTTTGATTTTATTTGGGTGGGGCGAGGGAAAAGGGTGGGGGCGGTCCCCCTATGGCGCCGCCACTGAATGAACACAGTGGATCTGCCATTCATTTCTTATAACACTTATAGTTACAGTTAATTGAAGGGGATGTCAGAGCCATGACTGGTGGAATAAGAAAACAGTGTATGCTCATTCGAAACACTTCGCTGGGTGTGTTCGTATTGGATGGGTAAAGCTATGTTTTTGAGACAAAATAATGAAAAAAATGAGTTATTCAAGAATTTTCTTTGCAAGTGTCGTCTGCTTTTCATGTTAGGTAAAGGGTTAACTAAAGAGGAGGAGATAGAAAATGAAGAGTCAAAGTTCATTCAAAATCATTCAAAAGGAAACGAAGTTACCACACAAACTGCAAACAAGAGAACGAAAGAGATGCAATGCAGCTCCTGTCAAAAATGAACCGAAGAAGACTGAAGTTTGCACTCAAACTACAGACCAAAACAAAAATGAAGTGCCCACTCAAACTACGAAGCAGCCTGAAAACAAAAGAAGGAACGAACATCCAAAGACAGGACACACCAAGAATAAACTGGAAAAGACTGAAGTTACCTCTCAGAAGAATGAAGATTCAAGGATGGACCAGTCTACAGATCAAACCGAAAACGAAGTTTCATCCCAACCCAAGAAATATGTTGCTACCCAGAAGAAAGATGCCAACCGAGCACAAGAAAATAAGGAACCAACGACGTCAAGCCGTTGAAATCAAAGCAACAACTGAGTCAAGCTTCCCAGCGCTCAACGAGCGAACATGTTTTATCAAGAATAACGACCCAACCAGAGTGCAGGAACAGGACGCAGTTCCGTTGGAGACCAACAAGGTGTCTTTGATCAGGTGGTCATCAATCTCCACAGAAAGAAGATGGAGGGAGTATTATAGACCACTCAATGATCTATTTTGCGAAATAATGCCTTGGGCAGTTACCTATGAACTAAACAAAGTGAGTGTATACTGACAACAATGTATCGGCACAGAATAGAAATGAATGGAATGCTATATAATCTTATGATGTCTCTATTAGCTACCCAACTGAAATCCCCGGATTGAGAAGTCAGATAGATATCCTCCACATCTTCCATCAGTAATCCTCCGAAAGGTAACCTCCAGAAGATATCCTCCAACAATACATTACCATGCCATAGGTATCATCAAATACCCGTGTGTGCTTATGTGCTACGTGTGATGTGCTCACTTTGTGCGTAAGCACACAAGCACATATCGACACAACAAGCATGTGCTGCATGCGATGTGTACACATTGTGACACATTGTCTACTGTCACACAGACACATTCCATCCACTTTCTGTCCCACGTTGCGTGGAATCCCTTTCTTGTATCCGACTGTACTTCTAGAATCCCCCTTTCGTCGTATATCCCCATGTACTGCATGTATTCTGCGCATATTATGTATTAGCACACAAGAAAATATCGGCACATACAGCCTGTGGCCATGTTCTGAATGTGATGTATACACATTGTGGCACATTGTGTACTAGCATGCAGACACATTCCACCAATATCCATTATCCCACCTTTCGTGGAACCCCTTTCCTGTATCCGAATATACTTATGGAATCCCTTGTTTGCCGTATGCCCATGTGCTGCATTTGATGTGTACATATTGTTACGCATTGTATACTAGCACATAGACACGTATGTAAAAATCGGAATAGGTAGTCTGAAGCAAATAGAAGTCATAACATAGGCAAAGGTACAACAGGTCCGTGAATGGTGGGTTGAAAGCAGTTAGAATAGAGCGGCCTGCAATAGGTAGTGGTAACTAGTGACGAGGAGGATTAGATGTAACATGTTCCCATCGGACCAAATGAAGTACACCAGAAAAGAAGCAAAACCGTGGGCCATGTTCAGAACAGACCAGGGAAGTTAAGAATAGAAACAATACGCTAAATTGTTCCAACTGAAAGCTCTTCTACTGTAGTGGAATATACACCGGAACTCACAAATATGGGTAAACAGAAACAATAACATCACCTGTAGATATATAGATAGAAGCATGATTCCGAAGGAATCCGAACTGGTAAAACAGATTTCGGGCTGTGTGTGGTAATTAAACTTAGTCTATTTTATCGAAGACACCCTCCGCTCACACACCCATACTATTAAGGGACTTTAAGTGCTACACTCATAATAAGGATTCTGGAAGAATCCGAGCCACATAATATCCGTTTCGCTGATTTTGATTGTTTTCAGTCGTTGTCGGGATGATTGTGGTAATTCTAGGAAGTAACGGAGGATTTGGGGGAAATTCGTACCAGCAAACGTACCCCCATTATATCGAACACGACCTCCAAACACACCTCCGCCCTATTAGAGGGTTATGGGCCACACAGCAACCGCGTGCCACCACAGAAACAAGATGGCGACACCCAGTTAACAAAACAGACGACGGGAACAAACGTCACCCTAACAACATGCGCTGCCATGCGCACCGACACAGCGGATCACTATGGCAATGGCGTCACAACATGATCGCACCCAAAAGTTACCATAACATCACTTCCTAGGTTCGGAGCAAGGTCCAGCTGAGATGTGCGAGTCACCCCTGATATACTGCTGCGGTGTTCGTTTTATTTTATGCATATTTTATTTGCCATAAATTTGCAAAAAAGGATAGTAGAACAAGTTATACAACTTATGTGAACTTCTCTCCATAAATACAATAGAAAATCAATACATAGATGCGGTTATAACATGTATAGATAGATTCACAAATGAATAGAGATTTACACTAAATGCAATTGAAATGCATGTTGTTAAGACATGCAGCCACATAGGGCTGGACACTGAAGCTGTAGATTTTCTTTACGAAAACCTTTGTTTTCGTAGGTGGATGGCAGATTCTAAGATGAGGGAAATATGGCGTTTATAAGACAGCTTACACAGGAGAGAGGCAAGTCCGAGAATATATTGACTTAAATGAAGCGACCACTACCTAGGATGAACGCTTGAGTTTTCAGAAAGATATATTCGTTTTGTTTTGTTGTCAGTGTGAGTTTACCGTACAGGAGGTCGGTTTCGGATGTTATTTCAAAAATGTTAAGGGGAATCGAGTTGGGTATTCATGGGATCAGAGTACAGAGGATAGACCAGGAAATACGCAGATATCATCGGCATACAGTCTAGCAAAGGCATTGATGATCTCTGCAATGTCAATGTTATAGATTAGCAAGAGAAACGGACCGAGAACAGAGCAGAGCCTTGGGGCACTCCAGCTTGAATGAGTCTATAGTCTGAAAAGGTAGTTTTGACGAGAACCCTTTGCTTTCTTTCGTGCAAGTAGTCACTAAGCCATTCAATCAAGGTTCCAGTGATACCATATTGGCAAAGTTTGAAAACACGGCCTTTATGTCAAACTCTCTCAAACGCTTTTGAAATGTCGCAGAAAATTGCACAGGTCTGAAGCCGTTTATCAAGAGAGAGAGACAAATGGAATGGCACAGTTCTAATAACTGGAAAGTTGTGCAGTGGCCTGGAAGAAAGCCTGAATGGAATTCATACAGTAAATTGTTTTCTTGGAAATGACGAAATGGATACTTCAGAAATGGTTTTTCAGGAATTTTTGCCAGAGTCGGTAATAATGAAATAGGCCTATGGTTCTTCACTTCGCTTGGGTTATCTTTCTTGAATATTGGGATAACATCTGCTTTCTTCCATTCAGACTGATTCAGATGGGAATTTATGTAAATCTACAGATTTGCAGAAAATGATGCTCAGTGGGAGTGCGGCCGAATTCATAGTTCCCTTAAGCATTCTGACACTAATTCCGTCATGTCCACGGGCTTTGTTACTTTTTAGGGACTTGATTATTGAAAAGTTGTCATCTTCGGAAAAAATGTGTGTTGAGAGATTGCGAGTGCATTTAGGAATGAATTCAGAAAGGGTATGATTCTGATCATCGACAATTTCATTGCTTATAAAGGTTTCGTTCAGTAAATCAGCATTTTCTGCGTTGGTGAAGGCCATGTCAGCAGTGGAATTGGGATGCCGGGTAAGTGGTGGGATTGATTTGGATGTGTGATTGCCGAGGACATATTTGACGATGTGCCAGAATTGTTTGGAAGATGAACAATCAGTTATTTTGAATTAGGCTTTGGCATGCTTTTTCATGTTATTGACTTTGTTGCGGTAGTGTTTAAATATTATCTAATCAATATCACAGCCGGTTCTCTTGGCTATTTTCCTAAGTTTATCACATCGCCGTATTTCTGTACGTAGTTCCGACGTGAACAAGTATTTCTCCTTTGGACGTATAGGTATTTTTGACTGAGAGATGCATTTATCAATGATTTCGAAATAGGTGTTTACAAAACCGCTTTGCTGAGGTGTTATCATTATCACAAAATAGATCGTGATTTTGAAAGATTTCACAAACGAATCCCGAGAGCAATTTGCGTAAAGTTCCTAGTTTTTGTCTGTTATTTGTTGATCTGGGCGTACAAACAAAAACAACGATCGCCTTGTTTTGGACACAGTACTCGGCACAAGCTGGGAAATCGAAAGAAAAATGATATTTGATACATTTTTGAATCCATGCTGACGTGCCCCTGTAATGGTATATAAATATTAACAAGGTAAACAACTCGCTTTTCGAAAACGATAGCACTCATCTTCGTCCCCCCCCCCCCCCCCCCCTCAAATTTGATTCACACAACGTATCCAACAATACCCAGTATCAATGGAAAGGGGAATGAATAAGCCTTACAGAGGTGTATTACATGATCGTTGAGTGTTCCTGGGTTGTTCTTGATAACTGGGAGAAGTCGCAGAAAAGGCCGAAAAACATTTATGTCAGACAAGAAAGTGCACAGTGAAATGAGGTTTACGAACGATAATTATCCGATTTATTATAAATAATTCGAGGTCCCATTACATATGAAGGGCAGATTCAAATATTAACCGTATACCTTTATCAATTACTAATCTCGGATCCACATTTATTAATTTCTGGAGTTCACATTTAACGTTTATACACTATTTAGCTGTAACTTTGACATCTTTTGACAAGTTGACCTGAGTATACGGCGTCCTTAGATACGCGACTTGCGCAAAAGCTTTCCCCATTCTCCCATTGGCTTAATTATTCTCTCGGCATAAATAGTAGCCAATGGGATGTCATTGTGCTTCTATGGATGCCTCTAGCTTGTTTTATTCCAAGGGAAGGTTAAAAAAATGTATAAACGGCAAATGTGATCGCCAGAAATGAATAAATATGGATCCGAGAATAGTAGTTGATAAAGGCATACGGTTAATATTTGAATCTGCCCTCCATAGACAATGGGACCTCGAATTATTTATAATAAATCGGATAATTGTCGCTCGGAAACCTCATTTCACTGTGCACTTTGTTGTCCGACTAAATGTTTTTCGGCCTTTTCTGCGACTTCTCCCAGATATCATGAACAACTCAAGAACACCCAACGGTCATGTAATACACCACTGTAAAGCTTATTCATTCCCCATTCCACTGATAGTGGGTATTGTTGGATACGTTGTGTGAATCAAATTTGAGGGGGGGGGGGGGGGGGGCGAAGATGAGTGCTATCGTTTTCGAAAAGCGAGTTGTTTACCTTGTTAATATTTATATTCCATTACAGAGGCACGTCAGCATGGATTCAAAAATGGTATCAAATATAATTTTTCTTTCGATTTCCCAGCTTGTGCCGAGTACCTGTGGTTTTGGAGGCGAACGGCTGTCGCTCGACTCGATTGTACGCTCAATTTTTGCAGGCCTGTGATTTTGTAATTCGTTTGATAATACTTTTGTAACTTGTTCAACTCTAAAAACCGCGATAAGCAAACAAACGCAATTAATGATAAACGTTTGCAACTGATTGTAGCGGTCGAGGTATAAAGGCCATTTACCAACCAGCTTGGTTGGTCCGGATCTCTTAGTCTCGTGGTAAATCGGTCGCTTTGTGTGCTAGAGGTCGACGGTTCGAACCCCGGCTCCCGCACTTATCTCTCCTCCTGTTACACTGATAAACAATAAAATGACGACTGAGCTACAATGGTTTATCTTATTTTTGGCAGGATACATCTTCACTTGAAATGACCTAAAGCAAAATTCTCGATAGGAAATTCCGATTTACGTTGTTATGACAGTTGGGGACGATGAGCTGCAAAATAATTTATTTAATTTATACTTCATTTTATTGAATTTATACGCTCAAAAACCATCAAACAAAAGTGTGATTGAAATGAAAAGCGCATCAAGAGCATTAAACCCCACAGACATTCGATTTGTTGTATATCCAGGGAGACAATTTTGCGACGATTGTGTGACGACGGTGTGTGATATTTTGTCAAGTTCTGAATTCAGTCGTGTGAAAGTACATGATCTCTAGCAAGAGCGAATAAATACCCAATCCGCCAATCCACGCAAAACATGTTCCTACTGGAGAAGTATTAGGCTGGGATGGGTGGGGGTTTCACTCCTGTATCCTTCCCCCACCACCACATACACAACGTGCACACTTATTTACTCCCCTGGTGACACCAAAAATATCATAAATGGTTAATGAAGAGAAGTCAAGTGATTTTCTTTTCCGCAAAAAGGTATTAGCCATCAAACATGAAAGCAATAGGTTCATTGTTATGTTATTGAATATGTTAATTATTGAATAATTAACAATATAAATTATAATTAATAATGATTGGAAATTAAAAAATAGAAAGAGTATAGATCCTTGGAGCAGTGATGTCGCCAGGAGTTGTGGGGGTTGCCACACTCCCCCCCCCCCCCGCCCTGGCGTCATCCCTGCCTAACAGACTAGCCCAATTTCTTTGGTAAACTATTAACTATGACATGGGCTTTCACCTAAAGTGCAGGTGCTGCGACTTGAAGGCTTCACATTCTGTGAACGTGCGTCGTATTATTTTGTAAGTAAGTCTGTTCAGTCTGTATGGAATTGGTAGTATATGATGCGCTTGTGTGTAGGCTGCATTTTTTTCACTACTCTGTGTTTTCGTAAAGTTTCATAGTGTATATCCAACATTTATCTTTGAAAATTGATAAGGACTATTGGTATGTATTTCCTGAACATTTTATGTAAATTTTTTGGAGAAAATCTTCGGAAGTTCAACATTTTTGAGACAATTGTAGTTGTGTACTGTATGACAGTGATCACTAATCACTGTCCACTATTCACACCGATGGATCGATTTGTTAATTACCATTGCGAGAGTAATAATTCAACAGCTGTTCGCATCGCCAGAGAAGCAAATCGACAATCGATCTCTCACAACCCAGAGACTTTGCGTGGATTTAACGTTCGACCTGCCAACGGCTGCACTGTAAATCCACAGATATTCGCCTGCATCAAAGAATTGGGAATTTTCCGGAGGCGGCGAAATAGAAAAAGAGAGCGCAGGCGCTTCGCAGTGCAAGGCCGCTCTAAACTCAACCCTGATAATTTGATACCAGTCTGTGTCAGCTCGGAAAAACCTGTTAAGGCGTGTTTATTCAATGTCCAGTCGGTCCGAAATAAAGTTGACGATGTTCGCAGTGCACTGGAAGACAACGACATATTGCTGAGCATGTTAACAGAAACTTGGTTAACTCATATCGACGAACTCCTCATACAAGAGCTTAAACAACCTGATAAATCATTTGATCACGTTCAGAGATCCGGTCGACGGGCGGAGGGGCTGGAGTGCTATACGACAAAGCAATCAAAATAAAATTTGAACCAGTTTGTAAATTCAAATCGTTTCAGTCATTAGTGGGTTTACCCAACCACGAATCCCGTACAATACGCATAATCCTAGTGTATTGACCCCCATATGGGAAAAAACAAAGCCTCTGAAATCTATTTTTGCTTGATTCTCCGAGTTTCTTTCACCTTATGTGACTTCAAAAGGACCACTAATAGTAGCTGGCGACTTCAACTTCCACGTAGATAACCCCAATGACTCCTATGCCTCTAATTTCATGGACTGTATAAATACTATTGGACTGTATCAACACGTTAGCAAGCCTTCCCACAGGAAGGGTCATGTATTGGATCTTCTCATCACACGTGAGACTGACAAGCACATGCTAACTAACATTGAAGTCATCGATGTGGCACTAAGTGGCCATCATCTTGTCTCATTCGACATAATGTTGCCCGTTTCACCATCACAACGAGCCAAAATTGCATACCGGAAATATAGACATATCGAGCCTGCTGTGTTCATGTCATTGGTATACCCAGTAGCCAAACAAATATCCCAATCTGACATTGAATCTTTAGTTAGAGAATTCAACAAAATGTCAACGGAACTTATTGATAAATTTGCCCCACTTCAAACAAAGTCAGTGACTAAACGTCAGGTAGCTCCCTGGTTTACGGATGAAATCAGAGATGCCAAACAAAACCGTCGTACACTTGAATTGAATTGGAGGAAAACAAAACTAACAGTTCATCGCGAAATATATGTCCGCCAACGGAATCACGTGAACAAACTTGTGATAAATGCGAAGAAATTGTATTTTTCAGCTGTCGTGAATGACAATATACGACGTCCTCGTGTTCTCTCGGAAGTTATGGACAAATTATTGCACATGAAGGGTACTCCAATTCTACCAGATTGTAAATGTGACCTTGAGATTGCAGACAAGTTTGCTACATTCTTCCATGACAAAATCGCAACCATACGATCTGGATTGGCCCAAAGCGTCCTCTGCCAGTCCGATGTTGCAAACACACTGAGTAGACCTTTGGCGAGCGTTGTAAACTTCCATTCATTCCTACCATTATCTGAGGGTGACATTTGTACCCTGGTAAGAAAATCACCATCCAAACAATGCCCTTTAGATATCATTCCTACGAAGTTGCAAAAATCATGCCTTTTGTTCCTTGGTTGTTGGAAATCGTCAACACATCATTATCATCTGGAGTATTTCCATCGACCATGAAACAGGCTCTAGTTACCCCTCTTCTTAAAAAACCGTCACTTGACCCCGAAATTATGAAAAACTACCGCCCAGTGTCTAACTTAAATTTTGTTTCCACGCTATTAGAACGTGCAGTGTCGAAACAGCTACGGGAACATCTGTCACAATGTTCGTTGTCAGAAGAATTCCAATCTGACTATACGCCACTTAGTAGTACGGAAACAGCACTTCTGCGTGTCCAGAATGACATCTTGTTGTCTATGGACCGTAAGGAGGTTTCCTGTCTTGTTCTACTGGATTTAAGTGCTGCGTTTGACACCATTGACCACGCAGTGCTTCTTAATATCCTTAGGACTAGAATAGGCATCAGTGGAACAGAACGTGAGTGGTTTAAATCGTATCTTTCTGATCGGACACTCAGAGTAAATGTAAACGATACCTATTCCACTGAGGTTCCATTAGAGTTTGGTGTACCACTGTGGTCCGTCCTTGGGCCTCTGTTGTATGTTATATATGTCCTGCCACTGGGCGACATAATTCGTAAGCACGGACTTGATTTTCATTTTTATGCAGACGACACACAACTCTACATTCATTTTAGAGCCCATCAAGAGGTGTATGCAGTTCACTCGTTAGAACATTGTGTAGATGACATTAAGTCGTGGATGACGTTAAACTTTCTCAAGCTCAATCCCGACAAAACCGAAGTTATCTACATTGGATTACGCGGCCAGCTTTCGAAGCTGTCCCGTATTTATCCAAATTTTGATGGCAATCTGATCTCTCCGTCCACCATGGTGCGTAACCTCGGATTTTTCATGGATGCGACACTGTCTACTGACTATCATGTCACACAGGTGTGTCGGACATCATATTATCACTTACGAAACATCAGCAGGGTGCGCGCCGTGGTTGACGAGGATGTCGCCAAACAGTTAGTTCATGCGTTTGTCACAAGTCGCCTGGACTACTGCAATTCCTTAATGTATGGTTGTAAACGGTCCCTTCTACATAAGCTGCAGCTTGTCTAAAACTGTGCGGCCAGAATGATTCTT
Organism: Pictodentalium vernedei; assembly: GCA_031216915.1. NCBI lineage: Eukaryota > Metazoa > Mollusca > Scaphopoda > Dentaliida > Dentaliidae > Pictodentalium > Pictodentalium vernedei. The sequence goes on from CM062296.1 coordinate 475,979,110, forward strand.
AAAAGAAGGAAATCGTGTCATATAACACCCTTACTGTACCACCTTCATTGGCTACCCATTGAAAAACGCATTGATTTTAAAATCATTGTAACTGTCTATAAATGTCTAAATGGATTGTCCCCTACATATCTCAGCAAACAACTTCAACGATACGTTCCCACATATCTCAGCAAACAACTTCAACGATACGTTCCCACACGATCTCTGAGATCCTCCCCCACAAATAATCTTTGTCACAAGACCAGTACACTTGTAACTGCGGGAAATCGGGCCTTCTCCGTTGCCGGACCTGTTCTCTGGAACAATCTGCCTGATCACTTGAAATCGCCACAAACATATCAGTCCTTCAAAACTAACCTTAAGACGTACTTATTCGGTACAACCTATACATAAAATGTCCTTCTAATGTCCTTCTAAATTTATGATTAACACAGAGCTGACTTTATTTATTTTTAATTTTGTAAAGCCCGAGAGCACATTTGCGTGGAGTCATGGCTCTAAACTGTATTTATTATTATTATTATTATTATAACTGCCTTGTTACATTTTACGAGAGAGTGCTAATAGGCTGCCCCGTATATGGTAACAAGACAAAGCCACATGGAGAAATTTTGATGACAAAAACAATTTATAGCAGTAACAAAGAGCCCAAAAATGGTCTTTAATACAGGGCTATACACACTACAAATACCTCAAATCCGCTCTTAGATTTTGCAAAATTTTATTCGGGAGTGGGGGATAATTAGGCGCGATTACCTTCTCCCCCACTTCTCCGAAGGAGGTAACGGCAAGAGGCTACTAGTTAGAACTAGGGAGAATCCCCTGAACCTTCCAAATATCATGACCCCCCCCCCCCACCCCTCGTAAAAAAAAACGGCTACGGCACCCCTATTGTAGAATCCAGGCTACGCGCCTGATTTAAAGCACTCTATCAATTAATGATAATATTTAGAGAGGTTTTCTGTTGACGACAAATAGGATTTTCATTGAATGTTAAAAAATCTTTTCAAAATATTGAACTAAAACTTCAGTTACCGAAGAAGATGATGATCGGCAGATGGGAGGGGAGAATGACAAAAATGACCATAAACTTTTCACTGATCATTCCAAATAAAAGGAAAATAGTGGGAGGAATGGAAGTCAAAGATACAGAAATTAACAAGATATATATGACTCCGTGCTAAACTGCCTCCAAAATATATGTTAACAGGAATTTGCTGGACGGTGGCCAAAGAATCCCACAGTCACTAAGTAAATCGGCAAACTTGCGAAAAAGACGAGTGATGCAAAATATGGCGTTAAAACCCTTTACGCAACGAATCGGCCCCATATGCCCGCGTAATATGCAGATTTAGCTGAACAAATATTATTTTTCGGAAACTTTCAACAAAACCATATCATGTGACCCCTCTTTGGAACGAGCTCGTCGAGCTCGTTCCAATGAGGGGTCACATGATATGATTTTGTTGAAATTTTTCGAAAAAAATTAAAAAACGATATTTAAATTAATAAATTTTGATATCGTCTGCGTTGGGTAAAGGGTTAAAATATTACGAGTACGTCGAGATAGTGGCACAGAGTTATCATCGAGGCACAAACCACAATGCTTCAGTCTAAAATAGGAGCGTATAGGCTGTGGAGTTGGCTTTCAGGTCTCTCCAAGATTTCGTAACATTTTCGGAATAATTTATGGGCTTTTTTTAGAAACATTCCTGCGAAGTAATAGGAAAATTACTGATAGTTTGGCTAAAGCATATTTTAAAACGGAATTTTCCCCTACACACACAGGTAGAAAGCTGTTCACGCCCCAAGTCTAAAACCATATATCTCGACCAGCACATGCCATATTTTGTGTAGTATACCTAGTTTTATGCATTTAAGAATGCAGCTTGTTGTGTTGAATCAATATTTATATTCCATAACTATTTTATATCGTATAAAATCGGGCCATGTGTAGACAAAGAGATTAAAGAGAAATACACTTGCTGGCTTCACTCCAACATATCATGGTATGTACCTCCCTTTGTGGGTTTGAGCAATCTGTGTGTCAAAGAAGGGGGGAGCATTAGAAGGGAGATACCGTCTATAAATTTTGGGAAATTTGTCAAAATGGTTCTCTGATAAGAGTAATTTCTTTGATACTAACTTTTAGAAATTCACGTTCACGTTTTTCAACAGATAGATGGAGTATTACAAAAGACGAAAAGAAGGCAGAAAACAACTTGGGTGGGAGGGGTTGCCCCGATCCCCTACACCCACGTCCTTGTTGAACTGGGATATCAAGACGCGCATTATTAACTCTTAACCCGCCGAGTATTTTAAAATTATTTTTCATCAAATCTAGAAGCAGCCATGACTAGATTTGCTGAAAAGTTGATCTACATTTATGTCAAGAAATCATCGGTCAAAAAGTCGATGGAATATACAGTTGGGAAATTAGGTTAATTATGTCCAAATTATACTTATTTCAGCGGCAAGAGATTTTGTGTCCTGGGCAGGAATATTCTTCAGCCGCTTGTAAGGAATAGAGCAACCAGGAAAATCAGGATTACGATGTCATTGTGTGGACGCATGATAACTGAATCAACTTGAATCAAAAATAGTTTTGGATGTCGAAGGCGCGTAGCGACCCGCTACAATGGCGGCGGAAACGAATGACACCCCCACCTTCCCCCACCCCCACTCATTTTTCGGATCATAAGATATTTCCCTATCCCTACCTATGCTATGGGCCAGTATATGGTTACGCTCCCTCCCACCCATTAGGGAATTTTCCAAACTATGTTCTTCTGAAAGTCCAATAATTAAGAAACATTTTAAGACATGTTTGCCATCTGGCGACTGGTGCATTTAGAAGTTGCAGGCTTTTGGTGGATCAGCTTATAAAAGCTCGTGTACAAAATTTAGCGAAATCGCATGCGAGGTTTCAAAAACAGGCCTACAATTTGAAAGACATCACCACACATAATTTATCAGATTGCCTTGGCTATGAATCAGTATATAGACATGCCAACCGAACTCATTCCAACCAGCCCGCATCCCACCGCACCGAAAACTACCTCACCCCACCCCACCCCACCCCATCAACATTAACAAATTTTAAAAAAATATGGTTTTTGAAAGTCTAACATTGAAATGTTTTAACTGGTTTAGGGCCAGCTAATGTTTGGTGGCCTGAATTTTTTATTCAAAATTAATACTATTGTAAATTATCGGAGAGTGCCCAAAGGCAATCTTCAATAAATTATAATAAAAAAACTTTATATAAACAAAATATATTTGAATTTGACTGAATATGAAACATGAGCATGGAAGTTATTAGCTATTGCACTGGAATCCTCATTTTTTGAATTCCCTGATAGTGTCTTCCTGCATTCGACCAGTTAAAGCATATTTTCCAGCTGGTGACAGCAGCTTTTATAATTTACATACATTTCGTTAGCCTAATTATACAACCTCGTGTACATTGTTTTAAAAAAAATGTGTACATGGTTTTATAAGCAAGATGACAATTTGAATTAATTAAATTTACCATATCATCAAAGCTATGGACGACTATATTTTTAGAGTCCATTTCCCACCTTCTCAAACCTCAACCACTGCAAAACACCCCACAAATACACCCACCCGAAACCCACGACCTACCCCGCACCATACAGCATCCCATTTCTGTTGTATGGGCTTCACATGTGCGCACATTATGCATTAGCACATAAGCACATATTGGCACATCCAGCAAGTGATGTGAGTAGTAAGGGAAGGCAGTATGACGAACTGATTTAATACTGAAGTTCTCACATTCCTTCTAGACATGGATTTTCTCTGGCGAACAAATGTCTATAGGAATTTTCAGTGTTAAATCAGTTCGGCATATTCCTTCGAGACCTTGATTTTCTCTGCCTTCGCCTCTTACCACTGTTTTCCCCATAGAGAGCCTTGAAGGCACTCTGGCGAACTGATTTAACACTATTTTCCCCATAGAAAAGCCTGGATGTGCTCCGGCAACAACACTTACCCACGAAAAGGGTGGTGGATTTGTGTCTCTCTTTCTGAGACTTTCGTTTTTTCAGAAAAAGACGTGTAATGTGCTTACGAAAACTCTTTTGAGAATATGTTGGTCCTGAAAAGGAACCCCACGGAGGCAACTTTGGAAGATACTCGTTTTGTGATACCAACACTTTTAAAACCACATGTAGAGATAAGGGGAATTAGGATAAAACAGATTAACTTGTATCCTAAATGCATGTGAGGGTAAAAAAATCAATAACCAATACTTGAATTTTCAGGAATCATAGAATTCGCTCAAATCCGGATGCAGGTTATTGAATTTAACCTCCCATTTTTTATATTTTCTTTCAGGTTGCCAATTAAGATGAGGATACAGAAGATCAACCTTTTTCACCCGGTACTTCTCTAGTTTATGTGCACGAGCTGTTAAGAACTGTCTTATCCCTTCATGTCTTTCCAATTTGTCAATAATTTGCTGGCTCCACTGACGAGTATACTTCAGAGGACCGGTACGGCGCATATGTGCAAAACAAACTTCTGATAACTGTCTTTGCCGCATCTTTTCTTTATCTATTCTTTCGTGTTCTTCTTCCAGTCGCTTATACCATTCGTTATCAGATATTTCCCTGGTTCTCCACTTTCTGTAAACTTCTTGATCAAGAGAGAACTTTCCATTCATTTTTCATGGAAGAAGAAATGATGAGAACATGAAATGTTCACTGCTTTTTATACTCAACACAAACTGTTATTTGGATCAAATCCTCTCCAAAGAAGGCTGACGTGCTATTGGATTATACGGCGAGAGAAAATCAGTCTTTTACGACGTTTACTATCACGTCGTTGGAGTAAATACAAGACTGTCGTCGACTCGAACTGAATTATTTCGTCAACATGGATTTTTCAAAAATTAGATAGATAACAGATGAAGATGCAGAAAAAGAAGCATAACGATTTTTGAAAGAAGGAAGACAGATGGCAAATGACGCTTTCTTCTTAGCTCTCTACCAGTGGTGTAGTTCGACCCTGCCAAAAATTATTTTATTTAGAGAAATGATGGAAAAGTTTCCGAAGATTGGGGTGGTGACACGGCCGTTTGGAGAGATCCAGTTCCATAACAGACCAAAACATCCCTTCGAATACCCAACGACCGTCTACGAGGCGATCGTGTTTGGCAAAAGAGAAGAAGATTGGGTAAAAGAATTCCTCACCGAAGAGATGAGATCGTCTCAACACTGCTCCTTAGCATGGTGACCTTCACCACCAAATTGGCTTCGCGCCAGCCCTTCTCAGGGCCCACGAATTTTTAGAAAAGAGTACCCTCTTCACATGATACTTTACCCCTTTCCCCAAAAGTGTGAAAGTCAAGTGTGTGATTTTTTATCAAACAAAACTCTCTAAGTGAGCTCAACCATCCCACGTTGCCGTTGCTTGAACATAAAAGCAAGAATTAAAAAATGTATTTCCCCGTGAAAGTCAAGTCTGCGATTTTTTATCAAACAAAAATATGCAACTCACCTCTCCCTGCTCTTGGTTGAACATAAGGAAGAAATAAAGTATTAAAAAGGGACTGTGTCTCTATGACACTTGATTTTTGTGAACGTGTGTGCCTCTCTTTTGAATCATTTAGGTAGCCCTGAAAGGGCTCTTTTAAATTCTGTCAATGTATTCACTTATCCATTCTCTTTGAATATCTTCCAATTCCATTGAAATGTACATGTTTCATGATCGATAGTGAAGTGAGTGGTCTTTTGATCTGTTCCGTTTTCTCCTCTTCAAAAACCTCACGTTGTGTATCAGTAGTAATAAATCGTTTACATGGTTTTCATCCAGGTTTTTGCTATTGTAGAATTTGTATTGGATTCTCTTCTACCATCTTGAATTCCACTGGTACTATTAGTTTCTCTGCTGATATGACTTCTTGGTTGTGACAAGATTTCATTTCTTGTTTCACTTTTAAAATAACCTTCAGTAAACCTACATTACAATCTGTTGAAGTAGAGGTTGATTCCGATTCACTCACTACAGACATCTCTTTCCCATCTTCTGATACTATATTGCAGGATTAATGCTTATTAAATCGTCAAAGTCTGATAAGAAATTGAGATCTGTCATATTTTCGTGACTGCCTAAATACAACCATCATTTGTTATTGTGACCTGGTATTTATAGGCAAAGCATTCGGATCAAAATCTCTCCAAAGACCGCTCTTGTGCTATTTTGATTATAAGATGGTAGAAAATCAATTCTTTACAACGTTTACTATCACGTCATTGGAGTAAGTATAAAACTGTCAACCCAAGCTCAGTTATACTTGATACTGAACCAACCATGAGAATACAGCTATTCATAGAGATGAATATATCGAAGGGAAGAAATGGAGTTGGAAGAGGTGGAATGAAGCAGGACTCAACCATTACTATTCCAAGAAATAATTTACGAAGATTTGCAAGAAGAATTTCACCATTAGTATTTGACGAAATTCAACAAGATTTACAACAATTTCTACAGAATGTCATCAGGGATACCATCCAATATGTAGAATTAAGAGGAGGTGAACAAGCCATTGTTACTAGAGGTGATGTTAACAAAGGATATAAGAAGAATGGAATAAATATGCTGGGTTAGCAATTAAAATAAGAAGAAACAATGCAAAAGGTCCTTTCAGGACCACCACATATTCTAAAAGAGAAAAATGTTGATACACACACTTGGCAGTTCCTCGCCCGAGTCTTGGCGTCAAGATTTTCTTCAATTCAAGAGGTATAAACCCCAATAAGAACCTGTTGCCAATAATATCAAAGAGCACTTGTTGAGTGCTGGCGGTGATGCATTTCATCATTCTCTATGGTCTAAGTCCATGGAGAGAAATGAGGTGCATCACTGCTGGCGCTCAGTTGGTGATCCAAGCACAATGAAGATGCGAGACTTGTCTGCAGGCGCTTTCATAGAGCTCCCCAAACATGATGCTCTCTGAATGTGCTGTCTGACATTGACGATCAGTTCACATAGATTTATCCCTTTAACATTCTCCGAACAAGATCGAGTGCTCGATGGGACCTGGCACTGAGCAATGGAGTGGCCACCAAGAGCGGCTAGTTTTGTACCAATGTACCAATCCCTTACCACTGATCTCCTACTGGCTTTTATGCTGGAAAACATCCTGTCAATAAATCATAGCAATGAAAACAAATCGAGCCCCAGTTCCAACTTCGCATCACATACTTGTTTTCCCTAACCATTTGGTCACAGTCTGTTTGCAACTACACTTCCTTCCAGGGGGTGCCAGGTAGACAGCCAATCTGACTATGTCACCCCCTACAGTATACTATTTACTAAACTTATGAAATATAGGAATTTGTAACCATTATTTATGTATACTGTGAATAAATTATATGAATCTGAATCTGAATCTAAACCTCATAGTTCCCACTTCTTGACAATTTAAGTTTTTTCACTTTGGTGAAGAAAGCTTTGCTGTATTCCCCTTGATTTTCCAAATGGTGAAATGAAAGTTTTTTGTGTTTTTTTCAGAATTTGTGCATTGTACAAATTCAGAAAAACCAAAAATACTTCTGTGTAACACAAACACGTTTTGCACTCTGCCTCAAAATATTTTAAAATAAAATTATTTTTACTTGTACATAAATTAAGTTTTCAGAAAAAAATATTTTTCTGTTTGCAAATTACCTTCTGAAAACAGAAAAATATTTGCAAACAGAAAAATAATTTTTGTATTTTCTATTTGTATTAAATTATTTTTCTGTTTGCAAATTAGTTTTCTGAAAAATGTTTTCTGTTTTACAAAAAACTTTTTTGAGAAAACTAATTTGCAAACAGAAAAACAAGTTGTGTATTTTTTATTTCTATGAAATTGTTTTTCAGTTTGCAAATTAGGTTTCTCCAAAAAATAATTTTGTTTTACAGAAAACCTTTTTCAGAAAACTAATTTTTGCATTTTTTATTTCTATCAAATTATTTTTCTGACCACAAATTAGTTTTCTGAAAAAGTTTTATAAAAAACTTTTTCAGAAAACTAATTGTGGACAGAAAAATAATTTTTGTATTTTTTATTTCTTTAAAATTATTTTTCTGTTTGCAAATTAGTTTTCTGAAAAAGTGCTTACAAAAAACTTTTTCAGAAAACTAATTTGTAGACAAAAAAATTATTTTTGAGTTTTTCAGTTCTATGCAATTTTTGTACTTGCCTGACAAATAGTTTTCTTGAAAACTAATTGTCAGGCAAATATAAAAAACAAATTCTCAACCGAGAAATATTTGAACAGAAAACATAAGATCATCACCATTTCTGAATTTTATTCCATGAATATTTTGTGATACAACACAGGTATGTTTCACTTTCTGAATGTCACTTTTTGAATGTCACTTTTCAAATGTTCATTACAGTTTCTTAGGCAGTTTCGACACTTTGGATTTACTGTCCTTAGCTTTATGGTTAGTTGAAACTTTCATTGGCAGTGCCTCTTTCTCTGAAAATAATGTTTCTAATTCATCATCTGTTTTTGTTTCACTTGGTATGTTCATATTTTATAACAAAGTATCTGTTTCCTCATCAAAATCTGGTAACACATTATGGTCAAACTGTTTTGGTGAGGTATTAGGTATTGTAATATCCAGTGGTTGAATCTTTTATTCTATCTGCTCTGGATGAATGTCAATCCCTGTAGTAGGTGTTAGAACAGCTGATGTCCCCCACTTTGGTTGATTAGATAATATTTTCAATGCACATTCATTAATCCAATGTCCTTTATGTTTGCAATAATAACATGCCCCTTTATTTGGACATGTTTTAGCCAGATGCCCACTCTCCTTACAAATATATAGAGGATATTCACGAAAATTTGATGAATACCGAAAATATCTCGTGAGTGGCTACAAAGAAATATGAGGATCTTCACGAGCGACGCAGTCGCGAGTGAAGATCCTCATATTTCTTGTAGCCACAAACGAGATATTTTCGGTATTCATCAAATTTTCGTGAATTTTCTTTTTATTTAATGCTCTACGACTACAAACTCTCCAATTTGTGGCCTTTATTTGCCATTAAGGCGCAAAATTTATGTGCCGAACCGGCGTCCATACAAAAATTACAATAACCAAACTCCAACCATTGGAATGTGTGAATATCCGCACAAAAAGTAGTCCCGTCTTATTTCTCCCCTAACTTTACGATTTACCAAGGCTGGCGAATTGAAATAATCGCAATGTGTTTCGAAGAAATAGAACAATAACAAAAAACACCACTTTCTTATTTTCAATAACAAGACACGTCATTTTATTTTTTTTGAACTCAATGCACTGAAGACGTGTGAAGTTGAACTGAAGAAATTTGAAAGTGATTTCGGCTTTTCGCTGGAAGGTGAATGAGAAAGTCAAACTTTGAAACCGCTGATTTAATGAATTGATTTAGTCACTGTCACTATCAATTATTCGAATTCGTTTGTATTTGGGACTCTGGAATTCATTACTGGTGTGCTGACTCGTTTAAAGTACATGTGATTCGTCATCCGAACCTACGATGAAATATCGATTTCTAAATATCATTTTGATATTTCGTTTTGCCGACCGACAGGGGAATATGACTTAATTTTTCAGCGTGAATTGATGCCTGAGCATTAAATAAAACAGTGCTTTGTGAGTTCATAAAGTTGATTGATAAGAGTGTTTGCTTCATATCATGTATCAGGTATTATCTCATAATGTTCCCCTACAAGAAATCTCCCTTCTTCTTTATAATAAATACTGTTTGGATTACTTGTTTTATCTATTTTCTTGGATCTCGCTATCTCTCATTTTATAATAAATACTGTTCGGGTCACTTGCATTTTTAATCTTGGGTCTCTCACTTTATACATCTTTGGAGCAGTATGAAATTCAGTCTTAACCTCATGATAGACTAAAAGCAAGCATGAAGAAAAGCTGAGAATCGATGGCCTTTTATACTCTCATATTAAGAAATGTTTCATGTAATTATTGAAATAAACCATGTGTATTTATCACAACACACTGGAAATAAAATGTACTTAATTGCAAATAATTGCATTCCTTACATTTTATTTACAGTGTGATGTTACAAATGCACATGGTTTATTTCAATAATTACATGAAACATTTCATCCCATGTATGAATCTTATGGGTATAAAAAAGAAAAATTTAGTTATTACAGAAATGTCAAAGTAAACATTGAACAGTCAATATGTGTCTACCATTTAATCCTTCATATCCTATATACTTATCAGAGCTTACAAGACTTTCGAGTTTTAGTATGACTACAAATCCTATTTTATAATCCAAGAAAGAAGAATTACTAAAGATGGCTTTTTCTCTGTGGGGGATGGTAAACTAAAATGTTTTGTTTGTGGACAAAGTTTAATGAATTGGGAACCTAAAGATATTCCTTTACAAGAACATGTTAGGTGGTCACCAAATTGTTCTTACATTCAAATTGATAAGAAATTGTCAATTTTACAAACCACCATCATGTATGCAATCACCTTCAGATAAAATATTATCAGTGATGGATTATGGATACAGTGTAAAACAAATATTTTCAACTATGAAAACATATGACAAGTATCTAGACAATATTCCAGGTTCTAATTTTCTACATTCACTCATGTTATTAAATAATGTAAATGTATCATTTAGTGATGTGTTTGCAAGAAACGCTGCACTTGCAAATAAATTCAAAACTAAGTTAGACAAAATGTTCATAGATGGTGTAGAATATGATTATCCAGATTTACAAAGTACATTACCTCAAGATGAAGAAAAAATGGGAATAGAATAGTGAATTGTAAAAATTGTATTGTGAAGAAAATAAGGGGTATAAAAAGAGGTGATTCTCAGTTTTCTTCACACTTGCCTTTTGCGATGCCAAGAAGTCAAGGTTGATTTTTACAAGAGAATACAGAAGATGAAGAGAAACTTTGAAGATAACCGTGAGATAGAGAGTGAAACATTGAATATCAGTAAAGAGAGTATGAGACAAAGATTAGAGAATGAAAGAGAATTGTAATTGTATACAATCCATCCATAGATGCAAAGAACAAGAAAATTCCATTCAGAATCTCATGTATATAGAATAGCATTTAAAGAATTTGAAGAGAAGAATCCATTTGAAAACCTATCGAAAGTATCTGACAGCATGTTAGCAGAGATTAAAGCTGAATGTATGATTGAAGAAAATGATCACCCTGCTTGGATATAGGTATATTTATTCCATTTAACAAAGCATCTTCTAGTGTTAGATGAAACTGAAAACATTGTACAATCCAATGATAACTTTACTATCCATGATGGGAAATTATCTTCAGAAGTAACACACACTTCCCTACCACAAGAGTCTGGACAACCTAAAGTAAAATCAATAATTGAATAGTAAAATAATAGTCCATAAACAAGGGACTCCGTGTCAATGTAATAGTTTAATAAAATCGCTCAACCGGTTCCAACGTTTCGGTCCCATGGCCTTCATCAGGGTGAAAATAACAAGAGATTTACATATCACACATTCACAATAATTAACTGTAGATAAATAATTGAGAGAGACGTTGGAATATACACTGATGACGCTACGCTATACGTATGCGGCGAGCGTCACAGGGAAACATCCTACGGCATGCAATACACTGGAAGTCCAATAAAAGATGAATAAAATCATCCGTACCCCAATCCCCGCTAAAAGTTTAGACGACAGGGCGAGTATAATGAGGATAGTATACAAATTTATATGAGAGATAATAATCAGCGGTATCCATTTACACACATCGAAGGCGCTATTAAATGGAACGAGGCGCTAATAAATTTGTATACTATAAGGATAGTATACAAATTTATTATAAAGATAATGATCACTGCAGTATTCGAAATAATGAGCCAAGCCCCCCCCCCCCCCCCATATTTCCGCCGGCATATAGACCCCTATATACAATACTACATTAATAAAACCTTAAAAAATACCGATGCCATTAACACCGACCCTTCCATCCGAATCCAACGGCATCGACACCCATATGTTATCACCGGGACATAAAAGGCACCAAGGGCTCCAGAAGATAAATCGAGCGAAACAACAGTATACATATGGTCGCCACGCCAGGAAAAAGGTAAACTAACCATACACAGGTATGCAGATATAGACGGAGAATTACGTGAGGAGTGCCCTACTTACGTTCGCGCCCCCTCCACCTTCACCCCCTCTTTCAGTACAACGTGTACGCAAGGATGATGTATAAAATAGTGGAATGGCCCCTCATAACCCCGCACATGTCCCCACATGATTATAAAGGATACATACGAAATAGTAAGCCACTGTAAATGGTGATAGGTTGGAGGTAGAGGAGGGCGCGGTATATGAATGAAAGAAAACCATTTACTACCCCCCCCCCCCCCCACAGAAAGAAGGGGGTGGGGTCATTACAGGAGACAGGAGCTATAAATAATCACAGCCCACCTTCCGAACAATTGTTTCTCGCTTGCTCTAATGAGGGGTGATGGTCTACGTATAATTCAATAGAACATAATAATCGAATATGGTTATAATTTCTATACTCAACAAAACAGGGGTTTAACAAAATTACATATATAGGAAGATTATTATAGACATAACTAACTAGAAAGAACCATGCAACCACGAACATCATTAGGACCGCCTCTGTCAGCCGGTTCCAATGATATCCATAATGGCATGGTTATATGAGGACATATGCAAATTATTCGAGGTCACCCCACTAAAGTACAAGTCAAATCCCTGGCTGTGTTATTCCGGTAAAATGAGTAATAGTGATTACTAATGCCAATAGGGTTAAGTACCACCCGGAAGGATAAAAGATGGAAGTTAAACAGGCGCCACCATTCGCACGCATAGTCAATACACGGGTACAATAAGCTAAATTTAGTGGTGGATGAGAAATATGGCCAAGAAAAGGAAATGGAACCGACATTAAAAATGAGAAGAGCACTGTCTGAAGGAGACTCACTTCAGTTAAGTGAGGGGTCAGCGCGATACGGCAGATAAAAAGAAAGCCAGTACCTCTTGCGTACATCCTTAAAGAGGATATAACTTACAGAATAATTAATACCGATTTAAATAGAAAAAATATTGTAAATCTAGCCCACAATATGCTATCTTATCCTATTACACCTTCCAACACTAACTCCAACAGGGCCTGGCCCCCCCCCCCCCCCCCCCTAACCGAACGAGTGCGATGCGCTCGCTCGGATAAGGGGCCCCAACCCCCGCTAAAGTCAATACTGAAAGGTGCAACAATGACGCCTGCCGTTAGGGTTATAACAGAAAAATAAGTAAATCTCACCCAGGCGCAACTGGGCGTACATGGGGACGGCGCATGAGACGACTGGCTAAATTGGTAAACTATTTCTATTCCACTTAGTATTAAACCCAACGGAGTCTCTTGTGCAAAGTCTCCTAATCCACATGTCCTCCCGGATAAGTCGTTTGTGTTTATCATTTCCTACTATCTCTGCTACGCAAACACTTAGGTCACACAAATTGTGTCCATGGGAGTTGAAATGTACATGACTGGGGTTATCCTTGTGCAACCGTATATCGCGTATATGTTCACTAATTCTCTCCGCTAGGGTTCTTTCTGTTTCTCCTACGTAAACGGCACTTTCACACTTGTTACAGCACAGAATATACACCACATTGCGTGTTTTACAATTGACATCATGTCTTACAGTAAATTGGGATGACTTACATGTATTGTTCACTTTATCGAACGATATCTTCCCACAAGTGACACAGTTCTTTTTGCAGAGTTGGGGAGGTGGTGTGATGGTCTGTGCTGTTTTCTTATCAACAAGTATATCTGCAAGGTTTCTATTCCTCCTATGAGAGATTAATGGAGGAGATGGGAAAATTTTCTTCATTTTTTCTGAATCGTGTAATACATGCATATATTTTTTAGTAATAATACTAATGTCAGGTACATGTTTTGAGTACGTAGTAACCAGTGGCACACGAACATTTCGCTTTTTGTCTTGACTTTTTCTATATTTCAAAAGAGTGTCTCGATCCAATGCGTCGACCTTCCGGAGCTGCCTTTCAATAAGCGTCCCACTGTAACCCCTTCTTCTTAACTGAATTTTGAGAGGTCTTTTCGGTGTCGGACATAATCGTCGTATTTTTCACATATTCTCTTTATTCTTATGCCTAAACTGTATATAATAGATCTTTTAGTGTGAGTTGGGTGGTCGGATTTGTAATTGAGATAAAGCCTTTTATCCGTTGGCTTGATATACTTGATACACTGGTTCACTATGTCAGATGGATGCGGGAATACCTTATCTGCGGAAGATGTCAATATACCTGAAGCGGCCGGCATCTTTAATGGAGAATTGAGGAAATCTAGTTCTTTTGAACTTTACCATAACAAGCATGGGGCGGAAAAGCACCAGAATGGACAGCTACAAGGGAATGATCTGGTCACCAATATTTCAAAATTGGAATTAACGGATACGCAAACATCTTTACTATCTAAGGGCCTCAAATTCATCCCCACACAAGAAAAGATGGATACTAGTAAATTGGCGGCGGATCTTATCGAGTGGGAACGGCGTATGCGGTTACGCGAATTCTTCTACAGCGAGGGACACGAAAACAATAACCATTTTGAAGTAAAAAAATTCACCAATAAGAAGGAGAGTTCGTTTACACCCATGAGCGGCAGAAACGCTGCACTTGACACGTATATTGATATTGGTAAAAATGACATTATGGCAAGTATTAAACATAAAATTCCACACAACATCACTAACGAAGAACGGGCAGGAATGAAAGAACTCCTGGATAATAAAGACATTATAATACGACCAGCAGATAAAGGCTCTGGGGTAGTAGTAGAAAACACAGTAAATTATATTGAAAAACTGCAATCTGAAATGGAAGCCAGTCCCTCCTATCTTGAGACCGAGGAAGATTTGACTACTCGATCTACCAAACATGTTAGAACACTACTCAATAAAATGAAGAAAGAAGGGGCAATCGGTAGAGATCTGAAACAGTACTTGAATCCAAGATATCCCACTGCGGGTAAACTGAAAGGGAACCCAAAACTACACAAACCCGAACTGCCATACAGAACGATAGTTAGTGGCATTGGTACTCCGACGGAGCGTGTTGCTGAGGTAGCAGAATATGAACTCCAAGAATACGTGGCAAACAGCCCTAGCTTCATTAAGGATACAACAGATTTTATCAACAAAGTATCATGCATAGATGAAGAAATACCGGAAGATGCATACCTCTTCTGCTTCGATGTGTGTAAACTGTATCCTTCCATCCCACGTAAAGAAGGCCTTGAAGCGTGTCATGAAGCTCTTGAAAAACGGACGTCGGCATTAATCCCCACTAAATATGTATTGGATATGATCAAAATTGTGCTAGACAACAACAACTTCGACTTTGGCAATAAACATTATATACAAAAGGATGGAGTAGCTATTGAATCAAGACTAGGGAAGAACTTTGCATGTACTTATATGGGAAAATGGGACGAGGCGCTATTAAATTTCCACCTAAAACCTATGTTCTATAAAAGATACATTGACGACGGATTTGGAATTTGGACTCATGGCTTAGAAGAACTGAGGAATTTTTCAAACTTCGCTAACAGCATACATCCCAACATCAAGGTAGAGCTGAGATACAGCAAACAGAAAATTGAGTTTTTAGACACATACGTTAAATTAGAGAATGGACATGTCTGCACGGATTTGTATATCAAGCCAATGGATAAAAGGCTTTATCCCAATTACAAATCCGACCACTCAACTCACACTAAAAGATCTATTATATACAGTTTAGGCATAAGAATAAAGAGAATATGTGAAAAATACGACGATTATGTCCGACACCGAAAAGACCTCAAAATTCAGTTAAGAAGAAGGGGTTACAGTGGGACGCTTATTGAAAGGCAGCTCCGGAAGGTCGACGCATTGGATCGAGACACTCTTTTGAAATATAGAAAAAGTCAAGACAAAAAGCGAAATGTTCGTGTGCCACTGATTACTACGTACTCAAAACATTTACCTGACATTAGTATTATTACTAAAAAATATATGCATGTATTACACGATTCAGAAAAAATGAAGAAAATTTTCCCATCTCCTCCATTTATCTCTCATAGGAGGAATAGAAACCTTGCAGATATACTTGTTCATAAGAAAACAGCACAGACCATCACACCACCTCCCCAACTCTGCAAAAAGAACTGTGTCACTTGTGGGAAGATATCATTCGATAAAGTGAACAATACATGTAAGTCATCCCAATTTACTGTAAGACATGATGTCAATTGTAAAACACGCAATGTGGTGTATATTCTGTGCTGTAACAAGTGTGAATGTGCCTTTTACGTAGGAGAAACAGAAAGAACCCTAGCGGAGAGAATTAGTGAACATATACGCGATATACGGTTGCACAAGGATAAACCCAGTCATGTACATTTCAACTCCCATGGACACAATTTGTGTGACCTAAGTGTTTGCGTAGCAGAGATAGTAGGAAATGATAAACACAAACGACTTATCCGGGAGGACGTGTGGATTAGGAGACTTTGCACAAGAGACTCCGTTGGGTTTAATACTAAGTGGAATAGAAATAGTTTACCAATTTAGCCAGTCGTCTCATGCGCCGTCCCCATGTACGCCCAGTTGCGCCTGGGTGACATTTACTTATTTTTCTGTTATAACCCTAACGGCAGGCGTCATTGTTGCACCTTTCAGTATTGACTTTAGCGGGGGTTGGGGCCCCTTATCCGAGCGAGCGCATCGCACTCGTTCGGTTAGGGGGGCCCAGGCCCTGTTGGAGTTAGTGTTGGAAGGTGTAATAGGATAAGATAGCATATTGTGGGCTAGATTTAAAATATTTTTTCTATTTAAATCGGTATTAATTATTCTGTAAGTTATATCCTCTTTAAAGATGTACGCAAGAGGTACTGGCTTTCTTTTTATCTGCCGTATCGCGCTGACCCCTCACTTAACTGAAGTGAGTCTCCTTCAGACAGTGCTCTTCTCATTTTTAATGTCGGTTCCATTTCCTTTTCTTGGCCATATTTCTCATCCACCACTAAATTTAGCTTATTGTACCCGTGTATTGACTATGCGTGCGAATGGTGGCGTCTGTTTAACTTCCATCTTTTATCCTTCCGGGTGGTACTTAACCCTATTGGCATTAGTAATCACTATTACTCATTTTACCGGAATAACACAACCAGGGATTTGACTTGTACTTTAGAGGGGTGACCTCGAATAATTTGCGTATGTCCTCATATAACCATGCCATTACGGATATCATTGGAACCGGCTAACAGAGGTGGTCCCAATGATGTCCGTGGTTGCATGGTTCTTTCTAGTTAGTTATGTCTATAATAATCTTCCTATATATGTAATTTTGTTAAACCCCTGTTTTGTTGAGTATAGAAATTATAACCATATTCGATTATTATGTTCTATTGAATTATACGTAGACCTTCACCCCTCATTAGAGCAAGCGAGAAACAATTGTTCGGAAGGTGGGCTGTGAT
Source organism: Pictodentalium vernedei (assembly GCA_031216915.1). NCBI lineage: Eukaryota > Metazoa > Mollusca > Scaphopoda > Dentaliida > Dentaliidae > Pictodentalium > Pictodentalium vernedei. Next base: position 475,996,687 of record CM062296.1, read on the forward strand.
TATTTATAGCTCCTGTCTCCTGTAATGACCCCACCCCCTTCTTTCTGTGGGGGGGGGGGGAGGGGTAGTAAATGGTTTTCTTTCATTCATATACCGCGCCCTCCTCTACCTCCAACCTATCACCATTTACAGTGGCTTACTATTTCGTATGTATCCTTTATAATCATGTGGGGACATGTGCGGGGTTATGAGGGGCCATTCCGCTATTTTATACATCATCCTTGCGTACACGTTGTACTGAAAGAGGGGGTGAAGGTGGAGGGGGCGCGAACGTAAGTAGGGCACTCCTCACGTAATTCTCCGTCTATATCTGCATACCTGTGTATGGTTAGTTTACCTTTTTCCTGGCGTGGCGACCATATGTATACTGTTGTTTCGCTCGATTTATCTTCTGGAGCCCTAGGTGCCTTTTATGTCCCGGTGATAACATATGGGTGTCGATGCCGTTGGATTCGGATGGAAGGGTCGGTGTTAATGGCATCGGTATTTTTTAAGGTTTTATTAATGTAGTATTGTATATAGGGGTCTATATGCCGGCGGAAATATGAAATATGGGGGGGGGGGGGGGGGGGTCGGGGGCTTGGCTCATTACTTCGAATACTGTAGTGATCATTATCTTTATAATAAATTTGTATACTATCCTTATAGTATACAAATTTATTAGCGCCTCGTTCCATTTAATAGCGCCTTCGATGTGTGTAAATGGATACCGCTGATTATTATCTCTCATATAAATTTGTATACTATCCTCATTATACTCGCCCTGTCGTCTAAACTTTTAGCGGGGATTGGGGTACGGATGATTTTATTCATCTTTTATTGGACTTCCAGTGTATTGCATGCCGTAGGATGTTTCCCTGTGACGCTCGCCGCATACGTATAGCGTAGCGTCATCAGTGTATATTCCAACGTCTCTCTCAATTATTTATCTACAGTTAATTATTGTGAATGTGTGATATGTAAATCTCTTGTTATTTTCACCCTGATGAAGGCCATGGGACCGAAACGTTGGAACCGGTTGAGCGATTTTATTAAAGTAAAATCATTTGAATCCCCTGATAAAATGGTCGGTAATAAAAGAAGTACTGTTGAAATTAAAAATGTTAATGATTCCATATGTCTTGCACAGGCCACTGTGGTAGGAAAGTGTCATGTTGATAAAGATGGATCAGAACTTTGGCAAAAGAAATGGAAAAAAATTAAAAATTCAAAAGTAAAGTTTCAAGAAACCGAAGCTAAGACATTGATGGACAAAGCAGGGCTTGATTATTATACTCCTTCTGGATATGAGGAGTATTATAAAATACAAGATCTGCTTTCTCCAGACTATGTCATAAAAATGCATACCCAGAATAAAACTGATTTCTTATTTGAACCTCCAAAAACTACAAAGGATAGTAAAGTTATACATATATACCACCATAACCAGCACTTTGAAACCATTAGCAGCATAACAGGATTTTTAGGGTATGACTATTATTGTGAAGTTTGCGATCAAGGCTATCGATTTAAGGAATGACACATGTTTAAATTGGGATGTGTTTGCTACACCCCATCAAAATGTATTCCTGTAAGTTCATCATGTTATCAGAATAGCATCACTACAACAGGGAAAGAACAGAACCATTTGTCAACTTGGGCAAAAATGTAAAAAAAATTAACATGTCAAATTACTCCAGGAAAGGAAAACACATCTGTGAGGGGTTTAAAACATGCAAATATTGTCAGCAAAAGGTAAATTGGGAACATAAATGTTTGATTCCAAAATAAACATCACCTGATGATGATGACACAATACCAAAAATTCCATTTGTATATTTTGACTTTGAAACCACTCAAGACACGAGAGTTCACATTCCAAATTTCTGTATCGTTCATCGTACTTGTGCAGATTGTATCCGTAAACCCATAGATTAAATTTTTTTGTAAATGGCTTTTCGGTAAAGAACATAAAGGGACTACAGCTATTGCTAAAAATTTAAGAGGATTTGATGGACAATTTGTGTTAAGACATCTTGTTGAAACTGATACTGCAACTTCAGAAATTATTATGAATGGAAACAAAATTATTCTACTACAAGCTTATGGTGTGAGACTAATTGATTCTTTTCTTTCAATGAGATTAGCACAATTCCCCAAAACATTTGGATTGACTGAATTAGCGAAAGGTTATTTCCCTCATATGGCAAATACACAAACTTATCAAAATTATATTGGTGATTATTTAGATGCAAAATTTTATGTGCCTGATTCCATGTCTTCAACGGATAGGGAAGAATTCATCAAATAGTATAATCAAAAACTCACCACCAAAGCCATACTTAACTTTCAAAAGGAAATGGAAATATACTGTCAATCAGATGTAGATATTTTACAAAGAGGTTGTGGGGAATTTCGACAGAAATTTTCAGACAGTGATGGAATAGACCCCTTCAAAGAAGCAGTTACGTTAGCTGATGCCTATAATAAAGCTTGGAGAAAAACATCAATGCCAGAGCACGCACCTGACATCATTTCAGGCATAGGTTACCCATCTGCAGTAAAATACTCTATAAAGGCTTTCATATTTTTACAGTTAGTTGCACAAGAAAAACACATACACATACAACATGCACTGGATGGTGGGGAAGTTAAAATAGGAGGTTATTATGTGGATGGATTCCACAAAGACACAAACACCATTTTTGAATTTTTTGGATATATGTGGCATTGATGTGAAAAATGTTATCCAGGCAGATATGCAAAAAATCCAAGCAATTTAAAATGTTACAAAACACTATACATACATTCACAGGATCACATAGAACATTTGAAGTCACTTGGGTACGGTACATTGTGAAAGGGATATGGGAACATGAATATGACACTTTATGCAAAACAGATTCTGAATTAAAAACTGCACTCAATTCATTTTTTCCAAACATGGATCCAATTAAACCATGGGAAGCATTATGTGGAGAGAGAACAAATGTCATTAAATTATACCATAAAATAGATCAAAGCTCAAACACTGAAATAAAGTACATCGATATTTGTTCACTTTATCCATGTGTTAATAAACAGAGAGAATATCCAGTAGGTCGTCCCAAAATACTGACAAAACAAAACATAGATACACATAATTTAATACAGTATAGGGGACTCATTTAATGTAAAATTTTACCACCACAAAATCTTCAAATGCCAGTTTTACCAATTCACTGTAACAAGAAGATGGTTTTCACACTTTGCAATACATTTGCAGAACAAGAAAATGATCAATGTGAACACACACCAGAACAACACAACCTGTTGAACTTTTCAGAGCAATGGGTATGGGGTACAAAATACTTGACACTTATCAGATTTGGCACTGGGAAGAATGGTCTTCAGAAATTTACAAAAATTACGTGAATAAATATTTAAAAATGAAACAAGAATCTAGTGGGGGGTATCCAGACTGGGTGAAAACAGATAACAGATAAAGCCACTTTTAAAAAAAGATTATGCAGACATTGAAAACATAAAATTACAAGATACTGAAAAAAATCCAGGTAAAAGATCATTTGCAAAAACCATGTTAAACTGTTTATGGGGTAAAAATGCAGAAAACAATGTCAAAACTAAAACGGAGTACATACATAATACATCCAAATATTTTGACTTGATACAGTACCCAAATATCATTGTTAAACATGCTGAAATATCTGACCTTTAGTGAATTACACAGATACAAAACAAATGTATGAGCCTCACTGTTCAGCTAATGTTGTTATAGCTTCTTTTGTCACAGCATATGCACGCTTGGAATTGTACAAAGTTATAGGAGGACTAGGTAAGCCGGTTTTATATTTTGATACAGATAGTTGCATTTATATACATAACCCATTACTTTGGAATCCAACAATTATAAACAGTAGGCTAGGTCAATGGACAGATGGACATCCAGATGCAAAAATGATTGAATATGTAGGTTTAGGTCCTAAAAAGTATGGCTATAAATACACTAAAGATGGACAAATACTCACTTCATGTAAAGTCAAAGGGATTACATTAGACTTCAACACATCACAAAAAAGTCAATTTTAAAAGGATGGTTGAATGTGTGCATAACATAACATAACATAATTTTATTCATTGATTGAATATATACACCGTGGGCAACATGCCCATTGGTGGAAACAAAACATTGACATGATATAAATTGTTGCACATGGCGTCTTATAAGACAATAAGAAAGGTAGTAAACTGAACCAGTACAATGCATCCCATCCAACTTGGTATCCCTCAAATGAAACATCTCCGCCACCCAAATACAAATTACTAAACACCAGATCATTTACCATATCTTCAATACAAGTTTGACACACTAATTGGATATAAGCTACAGACTCTACTCCTGTTAATTAAATAAAAATTCTTACCATCCATCAAATTATTACTCTATAGGTCAGCAAACTCCACACATTGATAAGACATTTCTGACCTCCTTACACATTACTAACATTCAATCTGTTATATCTTGTCTGACAGAGCTCATGAAAAGTATGGTTGAATGTGTGCAAGATAGATAGGATTAAAACATAAACATTGAATACAAACATAGAATTAAATATAACAAGAACAGACAAGTCACAAGTGAAACACAAACCAAAACATTTTGATCTGTATACACAAAACATTATGTGGGAAATATATATGATACATGTCCATAACAGGTTTAATGTATTAATAGAATTAAACAAAACAAGAATAGACAAGTGTAAATAAATATGATACATGTCCATACATGTTAAAGGTATAAATAGGATTAAATGAAACAAGAATAGATATGGGTAAGTAAATAAGAGATATGTCCAAACATGTTAAAGGTATAAATAGCCCCCATCTATGATGTCATTGAAACATTTGAATTTCAACCATAGATCAGGCAGGATCTTTTAGAAAACAAGATCTCACGTAAGGCATTATTATATGCTTTTCAACTAATTACTTCTAGTCACCAAACAATAACAAAAGATGTTATTCAAAAACAATTAGAAAAAACAGAAATGTATATTGAATTTTGTAATGCATTATACACGATGAATGCTTTTTACGAAGACAATTTACAAAGTATTTGGACAAGAGTTATGTGGGACTTTATTATTCACGATGAACAAATCATAGATTATTTATATAAACAATATGTGTCACAAATTGATTAAACAATAGATTCTTCAGAAACCATATTTGAGTTAAAAGCATCTTTATGGAAGATATGAGGAAACCACGAAAGAAAGTAGAATATAAGTTAGTGATACAATTTTTTCTCACATAAACAATTAGGGCATCAAGAGCATGTTTATTGTTTCAGCATCCCTGCAATATTTTCATCTCAGGGCCTAGTTGTTCATGGAAAACAGAATTTTAAAAAACATGATTTATTTCAAATTGTAACTCCAAAAATCACTTGGCGTTACAAGGAATGGCAAAAAAACCTACACTTCACTTAAAGAAAGTGAAGACATCAAATTCATTGAAGATATTCCTGATGATGAATTTGCCATGGTAATGATGTCAGTATACCACATCTCGTATTTTTTGATGATATGTTAGGAGGTAAAGATGAAGAAAAAATCAGATTATGGTTTACTCATAAAGGACATCATCCAAATGCAAGTGTTATTTACATAACTCAGAACATGTTTCAACAATCTAAATCTAGACGTACCATAAGTTTTAAATGCACATTATATGATTTTATTTCAAAATACAAGAGATAAAGGACAAATTTAAAGTATTGGCAAATCAAGTTCAATTACCAAATTTAAATTCAGCTTATCAAGATGCAACAAGTGTCATCATAGTTACTTATTAACTGATTTTCATACTAGAACTCCTGATTCACTGAGATGAAGAACTGATATTTTTCATCCATGGGTAACACAAGATGAATGTGGACTTACCATTTATACAAAACTATAAAAAGGATAGTGTTATGGTATTTGTGTCAGTTGTTTCAAATCTGTTAATGAGTGCACATTATCATGGTATCTTTCAAACATTCTTTGGAAAAACTTAGTCATCAGACCAATCCATTTGAAAAAGAAAATTACTTAAGAAAGGATTTAAGAAAATTTTAAAATTGTTTACATTAGCAAGTAGAATCATACTTATTAAGAAAATTAAATTGCCAAAACAAACTTTAACCTATATGGATAAACATAAATAAGATCTTGAACAACTTGCAAATCTGAGAAGAGATCTTGCAACATAACGAAACATTATTTTAAAACCTGGCGGTGGTGGGTTTTTTGGTGGCGTGATTATTTGTAATTTAAATCGATGGGATGGCTATAAAACAACTAGAAACTTTCAATCAGCATTTAAGAAGAAGACAACACATAAGAAAAGAAAGTCTCCTAAAAGAATCAAATAACTGAGCAAGTTATAGACAGACAAAAAGCAACAAAAGGTAGAATCTAATACATGTACACAAATTTTTAAATTGCACCTTATAATTCTTCTGCTACCAAGTGTACAAAAACAAAAGCATTACTTGTGAAAAATCTTCAAAAACAAAGAAAAGTATCACCACTTCAGTCAACATGTGTAGTGTCAATAAGAAAAGATGGTGTAAAAATGTAGATCATGAACCAAGGCATTCTGTACAAAATACAAAGTAAGTACCACTAAAAGAAAAGATTCCCACAATGACATGTTTTACAGCTTTAAATTCTCCTAAACCTATTTGTGGAATAAGATCTTATTTTAAGTGAAATGTTTTAATAAATAAAGTGTACTCTTCACACATATATAAATAGCAATATATTTTATTTGTTTCATTTCATCCATAGATACTGATGAGAAGGATGGTGAGACAAGATAGGAAACAAAAAAATCCTTTAGTGAAAAATTATGGTGGTATGTTATTAGCAATGGGCCAAACTCCTCCAGCAATTCAAAAAGAAATAATAAGAAATGCACCTAAAGAATTAATTAATTTTTTGTCAGAATGTTGTAATAATCTTTTAAAAGGCAACGTACATCTAACATTTAGTCAGAAAGAGAAATTGTATCCAAAGTGTAAAGAACTAAGAACACTTGCTAGTAAATCAGTTTCTGTCAAAAAGAAAAAAACAAATATTAAATCAAAAAGGTGTTTTTTTTACCATTACTTGGATTACTTGCCCCAGTGGTTGGACTTGCAACAAATCTTGGAAATAAATTAGTCAGCAAAATATGAAGAAAATGGCTATTGTACCTTATCAGCTATTAGAAGATATGCAATGGCTGAGAAATGAAAATGCTCAACATCCTAGATTACCACCTAGCCCACAAGTTACAAACACTGCACAACTTCAGAATAATTTATCTTCATTGTTAGACAATTCAGAGTTATCAGAAAGTGAAAAAGAACTTAAGTATGGGAAAACTTTGCAGAAATTTGAAATGTCACATAAGAAAGCATTACAACCTACACTGGTCATTCCTGATTCAGAAGAAAAAAATCATTATCTATACGAGATCAAATTATAGAAAGTGTCCCTGTTAGTATGAGATGTAAAGCAATGTCATTATTATCTGCTTTATCAACTCATCCAAACATGCGCTGGGATGATCAGGGTATATTAAGTTGTGATGAAGAAGCCACACAAGGTTCAAACATTATTGATTTAGTTAATGATGTTCTTAGACATCAAAAAGGTTTCAAACCAAGAGGATGGGAAATATTCAGTCATGGATTAAAAAAATATAAATATACCACAAGTCTTTGTAGGAAATCGTGAATGTTGACTATGGAGGCATAGACAACACACTTATAAACCTAGCAGTAAATATTACAGTTCCCCTGAAGATAGTTGGCCAGAGTCTCCTTTATCAATATCTCCAACACATAACAGTAACAAAAAACAGTGGAGTGAAGACACACCAAAATCATCACTAAAACATAAATTATCTAAACGTAAAATTTCTGACAAATTGGAAGCCTTTTGAATGATTTAAGTGAATTGTTTTACAATACAAAACATCCTGCTGGTCATGGTGGTGTACAACAATTGTACAAGGCAGCACATCAGAAAGATAATTCTATTACACTTGATCAAGTAAAAAATTGGTTAAAGGGAGAAAGAACATATACTTTACATAAACCTATCTAGAGAAAATTTTCAAGATGTAAAACTATAGTAGGTGGTATTGATCATCAATGGCAAATTGATTTAGCAGATTTACAAAGTTTTCAATCTTACAATAATCTATTTTGTTATTTAGTTTGTGTCAGTGCATTTCGAAAATATGCATGGGTATTACCTATCTGTAATAAATCTGGAGAGACATTAACAAAATCATTTCAAACTATTTTGAAAACTTCTGATCATAAACCATTATCATTACAATCTTATAAAGGTTTTGAATTTAAAAATAAGGTGGTTCAGAAATTTCTGAAGAGAGAAAATATTCATTTTTTCACAACAGAAAATCCCGAAAGAAAAGCAAGTATTGTTGAACGATTTCAATGTACATTGAAAACACGTATGTGGAAATATTTCACACAAAAGTGAACATTAAAATATATTGATGTGTTACAAAACTTAGTGGATAATTACAATCATAGTTTTCATTGGAGTATTCAAAGAACTCCTGCCTCTGTATCTATAGAAAATGAAGTAGAAGTTTCTCAACATTTGTATGGACAAAAAACTCAAAAGAAAAAAATACATTTTCAAATTGTTGATTTAGTGTGTATTAATAAAAACAAACGTACATTTGAAAAAAGGTATTTACAAAATTGGATAACAGAATTATATAAAATTACAAATGTAAAACGTACAATACCACCTATTTACAAACTTGAAGATTTAGGTGGAGAAAAAATTCAGGGTACATTTTATCCTCAGGAAATTCAACATAAAAAAGATGATAAAAAATATATTATTGAATCAATTCTTAATAGATGGTCAAGACGTGTGAGGACGAAAATTATTAAAGAACTTAAAGTACATTGGGAAGGATATCCAATGGAATTCGATAGTTGGATTCCTGAAACTGATTTGGTATAAAAACAAAAATGTCATCAAATGAAACTTCATTACCTAATGAAAGCACAAGTGTTCTGTGCAAAGTCAGCACAGTCAACAATTTAAAATTTGTGGGAATCATGTTGCAAAAAATCAAGTCACTTATTTTACACAGATTATTATCTTTTAGGGTATTATAATTAATGCCATTGCACATTTGAGTTTACAAAGCCCTGATAAAGAATTGTGGTTAGTGTTATTAAGTAGTACTTTAGGCTCTATTCTTCCAAGTCCAGGTTTAAAATATTTGAAACAACCACAAGAAAAGAAAAATGAATTCATTTTAGGTAACACTTCTGAGTGATAGCTCTATGAATATGTTTCCAAATAATACACAATGTTGTTTCCAAACACAATTACCTAAACCCATTCATGTTGATAAAGAATGATGGGAAATTGGTTTAGTTGAAGTAATTTTACCTTCAGAGGCAAAATATATTACATATGAAGAATATGTTTTTAAACTCATTGACACATATCAATAAATCATCTCTGAAACATACGATTCACAAAGGTTTTGCTGTTGTTGAATTAAATATTTTACCAGGTGCTTATGCAAATGGCAGTCATGTCATAGATGCAATGCAATTAGAAATTCAAGAAAAACTTGGCGATTTATTTAAACATTTGATGTATCATTTGATGTTGGTTATTCACATCTCCAAGGCCATGTAAACATAGCATGAAATAGTATTGGGAAAGTGGGTACTGAAATGTCAGAAAGTTTATTACAGAAACTGGGATGCAAAAATATTTTTCCTGTCATTTTTCCTAACACAGCAAGAGATGCATTTAAATATAATGTAGATTTAAATACTGATTTCAATCAACTTTATATTTATTCAGATATTGCAGATTATACATTTTTAGGTGATACTGAAGCACCTATTTTATGAGTTTTTCCCATTGAATCATGAAAAGAATGTCAGCACATTCATAAAGAATTTGATTATGTACATTACGTACTAGTATCAAAATCTTATTTTGATCAGATTAGTATAAATATAAATGGAAACACTGGTAAACCTATGTAGTTTGTCAGTAGTAAGACTGTTGTAAATTTGCATTTTAGAGAGCGGAACAAATAACATTATAAAAATGATGCCTGTCTATGAAGGTATACCACATCAATATGGGTACTGATTAGGTACTATTTTTCATACAGCATTGAGAACAGCTGTTCCATTTGGAAAACCCATAGCAAAAAGTGCATTTCAAACTTTAAAATGTGAAGGTTTGAAAAATGGTATACAGATTGCAAAAGAACTTTTAGGAAAACGTAAAGTACCTAAAGAAATTATATTCACTCATGGAAAAGATCTTTTGAAATCAGTTGGTGAATCTGCTTTTGGTATAAAAAGATGAAAATGAAAAGCAGTAAGTCATTCTAAGAAATTTTCTCAAAGAGGAAAGACGTATAGAGCTCCTGTAAAACGAAATTCAAGTCCACTTGATATATTTGATTAAAATCATGATGTTACATGGATCATGTGAATAGTTTGGAAGTAGTTTTGAACCAGATACTGTTTCACCAACATCAAGTGGGATAGAAAATATTGGTGAAATTGAACAATTTCCAGTAGCATCTTTAAACAGTTCTTCACCAATGGAATCTTTAATTCCAAGACAAACAACCAAGTGGTTAGATCTTGTAGCATCAACACTTGAAGTTCAATTTAAAATTACAAAAGAAGATGGGATTGCTTTGGCTCCAGATACACAAATTGCTCCCATTAATAATTTTTTTCATAGCATATTTAGCAAAATTGATGTCACATTGAATGGCAATCACCACCAATACAGATCTTTATCCTTATAGAGAATATTTGGAGAATTTTCTTAGTTATACAAGAGATGTGTGAAAAAACACAATTGGCTGCAAGTGAAATGTGGCATCCAGATTCTCCTGCCACACACACTGAAACTGCAAAAAGTTCATCTAACAAAGGTTTGACTAAACGTGCAAAATTAACAGGTGCTAGTAAGTCTGTACAGTTAAGAGGGAAAACTACATTTAGATCTATTTGTGCAAGAAAAATATTTACCAAATGGAGTTAAGATGAGAATTAAATTGCATCGTAATCCATCAAAATTGTGTCTGATTGGTGGTGAACATGGGGAAATTGAAATTCAAAAAGCTATTTTTAAAATACCAGCATTAGATTTAAAAACAAAATATGCAAATGATCTTAATGCACAAATAGATCATTCAAGTTACAAACAAATGCCCATAAGGAGTGTAGAAATTAAGACATTTACAACTGGAAATGGTCTTCGTTCAAAAATAGATCATCTGTTTCAAAAGTAGATACCAGAACGAATTATTCTTGGCTTAGTAGAGATATAAATGGAGATATTGGCACAACCCCATTTAATTTCCAACATTTCAGTTTGAATAAGTTGGAAGTAACAGTGGATGGACATTCCATTAAATCACGTCCCTTTGAACTAAATTTCGAAGGCGGACTTTATCTAAATTCATATTTATCATTGTACTGAGCTATGGGTTTTTTGGAAAAAATCAATCATTTAATTTATCTTTGCAGGATTATGCAAAAGGATATACTCTTTGAGGAATTGATTTGACACCTGATCAGTGTAGTAGTGGGCCATTGGCTCATCCTATACAGTCTGGTAATCTTCAAACAGAACTTCAGTTTGCTCAAGCTCTTCAAGAGGTGATCAACGTTGTCATCTATGCAGAATTTGATAGTGAGATAGAGATCAACAGATTTAGAGTGATAGTGATATTTGACTATTAAAAAGATGATTCAGCGTGAACATTGCAGATGTGTAAAGAAAAATACAAACATTATTTCAAGAATGTGTAGTAATGGAACTGACAAAATCCATTAAACAGAAAATGAAAAATATCTGTGAAGAATGTCAAACACACACAAGAACATTAATAGATATATACATTGCAGAATGTTTACAGAAACTGTGTCCAGTGACTAATGCTATATTATCTACACAAGAGAGCAAGAAGAATAAACTTATTAGAATATTGTGCTCGTATGGGCTTTGAAATAGACTGCCAAAAAGTAATTCAAAAGTGGGCAGATTTAGTTAAAAGAGAATGGTCATATTATACAGTATATCTTGATTAACGGCTCCATGCTAGCCTTTCTCAGGGCTAAGGAGATGATGGAAACCATACAATTACAATATATATTTGACAGTTCTCAAAGATTATTATACTTAAATAGAAAAGTGTGTTCAAAAGACTTGTTAACAAAACGAAAACCTAAACACAGACAAGCATATATTGTGAACACAGATTCATCGAATGAACCAGGAGAACATTGGATAACAATATATTTTAAAGACAATCATTCTGCTATCTACTTTGATTCATATGGTTTACCACCAATGGATAGAGATATATACAATTTCATAGTGAAAAACACAGATTCCTGGACAATAAATACAATGAGACTACAAAGTGATTTTAGTGTTGTGTGTGGAATGTACTGTATATTTGCTTTAGATCATCTTGCAAAAGGATAAGCTTTAGAGACAGTTCTTACTGTCAAATTTCATCCAAGACATTTCCCAGAAAACGACAGAGATGTCCTACATTGGTTTTAACAAATCTGTAGACAATATTTAAAATGACTGTGTAGGAATAAAAAATCAGGTGTCAGAACAAAGCTCCAAAGGTACGTTTCCATTATACTTTTTATTTTTTGTTAGATAGTAAAACAGTCATTCATCTGTTATATAAATGTCATAAAAAATCCATTATGTAACACAAGTTGGATTTTTAAGTACATTCTTATTTTTATTTAATTCAGACGGTAAATGAGAGACTGAATACTTTCATTCAATTTTATTCAATCATCTCGATGTAAATAGGTTTTTAATAAATTTGTGTTGTTTGTTAAAACTTCTGTGACAGTTTTGTCGATTTTGTTAGGTTAGTCCTATAATCCTTTTTTATCACTGCCTCCTACACATCCCATCAGTAAAACAGAGTCAAGAGGCACTTCTCTTTTTACTGTGAGTACTAGATTAATATTGTATGCATCTCTATCAAATTTCATATTTTGAAAAAACTCTTTACAAAATATGAAAAGTTGATAGACAATCATATAATCCTAAATATTTTACACCTAAAACAACTGTCACAGAAAGTTTGATCATAATGCATGCCATCAAGTTTTTTTTTATTTTGTTTTTTTCTTCTTAGCTTTTCTAAAAAGCAGCGAATTAGAAACAAGATATCCTAAAACAAGTTTGGAATGTCAGAAACCGGGGCTTTGTCGTTGCTGTGGGAAATAGATTCACACCGCGTATTCAGCCCAAACTCAAGGAGTGTTGCCTGAACCCATGCGTGAACGTATGTCTCACCATAACAAACCTGCCCAGTTCACTTTTGTTGGGGTGGTTTTTATCCTGAAGGGGTCAATGACTTTTCTTTGAAAAGCATAAATCAACACGGATTCACTGGAAACAACAATTTAATACAAATATATAGATAAAAATGAATATGGTAATGTGTGACTTACATTAAATCCGAGGAATCAGAAAACAAAACGTCAATCACCCCTACCCACACAGTTTTTTTGAGTTACTTGAGGGCCTGAATTCTCTGTTGTTGCTGGTTTCCCTTCCTTGTCGCTAGTGTTTGGATTTTGGTTTCCCTTTCACATTACTTCTTCACTGCCATCACACGTCCACTAACATATTGTCACTTTACCAGGTACCTTCCTCTAACAACACTCTACCACTGCCGTCTACCATGGTCACTAACATATTGTCATTTACTATGTCACCTTCCCTCTAACAAGTGATGGAATGTCACTCTGCCGCTCCTGTCGCACGGCCACAAGCTTTTTGTCTCTATACTAGTTGCTTTATGCTCAAGCAGTCGACATCAATAGGGTTAAATGGTGCCCTCTTTTTATCTCCGAATAATGTTCATATAGGCAAAGCCTACTCAGCCAACATATGGCTTGCTTTCTAGAACAGGTATGCCGTCTTCCTAAATACCTATAGCTCCCTGAGCTCGTACTTCGTGTTTCTGATTGTATTCTCATATATGGCCACTGACTTGGCCCACGACTGCCCCTATTCTAAATATGAGCTCTGTGATTTCCCTACACTACAACATGCCTTTACTCTCGCACCGATGCGCCACCTCATCTAATCTATAGCAAGGGACATCCCCAGCTGTTACGGCCAATGATCCACAGCCTTAAAGGCGTTCAGACTGAAATGAATTTTTCGAGAAATCCCCCAATTTTTATTTCTATAGCCAGAACATTAATTCTCATTTTAATTGATTCTCTTGAACTTGGCTGCTTAGATCTGTCTTAATTTAATATTCGCTTTTAAGTACCTTTGAAAGTCTCGCATTTTGGTATACCCTGACATTCGGTGACATGCTAGACGAGTAATATGGGTGTGTGTTCAAAATCTGTGGGATGTACTGTTTTTACAACAATTACCCATTAACTGGACACAGTTAACACAGATAATGACTGCAAGAGAACACTGGTCTCTCTTACTTCTTTAATATGTTATCAGATCCATGTGGCGTTCAACAAATGCACAATAATGGACATTAAATTTAAAGCTTAATTAGCAGTGCTTGAATTATTGCTGGTCTGTTTAAGTGACAAATCGATTTTCGGGGTTCGTCATATACCTATCTTTACGCTTTACATTTAACCCGAGTGAGAAAGCTTATCGAAAATATATACACGTTTAAACAACAAAATCGAAAATCCAAGCTATCACCTTGACAGAATAAAATGTTACAAGTATGTCATAGTGCCTCGATGATTGCCTATGGGGAAAAACAGTGATAAGAGGCAAAGGCAGTACGGCGAACTGATTTAACACTGAAATTCCCATAGACATTTGTTCGCCGGAGAAAATCCAGGTTTAGTAGAAATATGGCGAGCTGATTTAACACTGAAAATCCATGTAGACATTTTTACGCCAGAGTGAGGATGGCGTAAAAATGCCTATGGGGATTTTCAGTGTTAAATCAGTTCGCCATATTCCTTCTTGACCTGGATTTTCTCTGGCGAACACATGTCTATGGGAATTTCAGTGTTAAATCAGTTTGCCATACCCTTAATACTGATGCGTGTACACATTAACACATTGTGCGCTTGCACACAAGCACATTTAATATCAGTCACCAGACCCACGTTCCGTGGAATCCCTTTCTAGTATCCGACTATACTTCTAGAATCCCGAAATACAAATCTGCATATACAGTGTGTGCCAGTGTGCTGCATACAATGTATACACATTGTGACACAATGTGTATTAACACATAAGCACATCTCGGCATCATCAACATACAGTTTCTTATGTGTAAGGTACCCTAGCTTGCATGAGGTCTAGACATTGTAGAGGGTGATGAGGCTAGATGAATGGAGCAATCTGATTGCACCTGTTAAAGGCCTAACCTAGAGCAGAGTCGAGACAGGGTCAGGCAGAGCTAGGAAGTATGGATGTGTGCTACAAGTTAAATAGCAACGGTACAAAGCTGTAAGGGTGGTAGAAGACTATAGTATTGGGTGACTACAACAAAGGCAAATCATAGGCCAGATAATTGTAGACAAGATAGAATCCGATTGTAAGACTGCCTGGCACTGTATAGGAGTTTGGAATCCCACTTATGGAGTCCCTTCTCCAGAATTCCCGTAGAATCCCTTTTTATCGAAATGAGTCGAAGAGCAGTATGAGGAGTCACTCGTTCAAGCAACTGCTTGATAGTTCATTGGGTCAATACGATACAAGTCAATCGCGCAAGCAGTAGTGGAATACAACTTCGATTATGACATGAATTGGGATGCGTAGCGACAGTAGTGCACTAAGAGACGTAGTAATACCACAAGTTGGTAATGGTTGAGACACTCTAGAACAGGACAGAATAGTAGTAGCCATTAGTAATGATACAAGGCAACAACGGTACGAGGCTGCACGGTGAATACTAAAGGTGAATACAATGCATACTAACCATAGAACAGATGAAGGTTACTATGGACAAGTCGGCAGTGGTAGTCTTGAAGCTATGAATATTATGGGAGTGGATTAGAAACCAGGAGCTGAACAGGGTTGGAAGCCATAACTGTATTCAGATAAATATCCTGCAGAAGGTATTCTTCAAAAGGTATCCTCAAAGGGTATCCTCAGTAATTTATCACTATGTCATAAGTATATTCAAATACCTATATGTGCCTATGTACTGCATGTGATGTGTGCACATTGTGCACTAGCACACCAGCACATATCGGTACATCCAGCATGTGCCTATGGGGGAAGTCATAACATAGACAGGACAAAGAATGGAGAGAATAATAAGCTATGGAATAGACTAGGATAGGCAGAAGCAGGGGGTTCCGAAGAATCTGAACTAGTAAAACAATTGTCGGGTTGTTTGTAGTAATTCTGGGTAATTAAATTGACTCTTATGCAAAGAAAAGCACCTTATACCACAACATGCTAGTTTTATAGGCCTCTAGGTGATATTAGAAGCCTTTATGGTGCAAAAGCAGTATGTGCTCCTATTAAAATAAGGATTCTCAAGGAATCCAAACTAGTACACCTTGTCTGGTTGTTCGTGGTAATTCTAACAGAGGATTCTGGGTAATTAGATTGACTCTTATACAAAAAACGCACCTATTATTGAAAAAGAGGATTCTGGGGGAATAATTATCAAATAACGTGATCTGGGGTTGATTTTGGAGAATTGGAGGGATTTTCGGGTCTATTTGGGTAATTAGATTTACTCCTATTCAAATGAACGCATCCTCTAAACACACCCCTTTGCTATTAGAGAATTTTGGGCCATACAGTAATCATGTACTACAATAGAAACTAAGGTGGTGGCCTCCAATATACAAAATGGATGAGGGAAACATGTGTCACCCAAATAACACGGGCTGCCTATGCGCACTAAGACCATGTATCACTATGGCAATTACGTCACAAAATGGCCGCCCACGGGACTACCATGATAACCCAACATGGCGCCACTGGGTCACGTGACTATGAAGTCAACACATGAGACCCATAAGATAGGGTCGAATGAAATATTAATAGGGATGCGCCTATTATATGGAAAGAGACAGTATATGAAGTACCTGGACCACCACCACAAACCTCCGTCAAATGGATCTCATCTGATAGATCTCATGTAACGTCATATCACATGACCCAGTGGTACCACGTTGTGTTGTCATGCTAAAAACACTCAAAATTCATATTCAAACCAAGGTCAAATTTAGTGCTGAAGCGGGTAACTTGTTTACGCGAGGCCGTGGTATTTACATGCGCATTACTCAGTACTCTTCTCTTCCTAATAAACAAACATGTTTGTTTATTAATTTGGAGGATTTTTTGCAGCCTGTATGTACCTTATTTGAGCCTGTATGTTTATTAAAACTGCCGTTGTGATCTTCAAATTAGTAAATCTTCACCAGAGTAGTAGAGGGTGTGATAGTCTTTTGTTTAGCACAGCGTATTCATAGTTGTATTCAAGATGCCTAAACGCCTCTTAGTTTTCTTTAATAAAACTAACTGCAATACTGGAAAATAAGCTGGCTTTTAGATAAAATTAACGAGCATCACTCCCCACACCCTGTACTATTATTGGGGTCTATACTTTTATTTAATTTTACTAAATGTTCCACCCGTACATCTTATTCCCACTTGTACTTTTATTTGGAACACAAGAGTAATTCCCCACAGTCGGGCAGCTAGGTACACTCCCCTATGGGACCCCCACAGGACCGAACGAGACCGTTTTTTTCATGTACCTGGACATCTCGAGAGTAGATTTTCAGATGTTAACAAGAATTCATCCTGGTCGCATTTGACGTAATCCAAGATGGCACCCATGACAGTGGGTCAATTTCGCGATTTTACACCATCACTAATTTTTCTCGACTACGGAAAAACTGTATGAGATTGGGAACTGGAATTAACTCATTCGTATTTCTGACACCATTCCCCGTATAATAATATCAATCAAGTAAATTAAAATCCAAGATGGCCGGCAAAATATGACTCAAAATAGACGGAAATCGAGTTTTTCGATACTTTTGTCGCAAAAAACTTATACAATCATGATAAAAAATTAGAAACCTGTAAAGTTTTAGATGTTAAATTGATCGCAAATTATTCTTCGATAATACCCAGCGTGAACGTGCACCATCGAATGCCGATGTGGAAAACAAGATAGCCGCGAGTGCGGCCACCCGTTTTCAGTTATCCTGCTCATGCAATGGACAAGTTTACACTATCTCAAGTTGTACGATGGTTGCGAAAAACTGTTTGATACAGGGCACAGGAATCAAATGTATAGTATTATGGACACTTTTCTGCGTATGATAAACCAATTAAATCAGTGAAATCCAAGGTGGCCGCCAGAAAAATGTCTCGAAATAGAAGAAAATCGAGTTTCCGACATTTTTTCGCAAAAACCTTATTAGTCGGACAGCTATGTACACCCCCTATGGGACCCCCAGGACCGAACGAGACCGTTTTTTTCATGTACCTGGACATCTCGAGAATAGAAATTATCCTGGCCGGATATGACGTAATCCAAGATGGCGCCCATGAGGGTGGGTCAATTTCGCGATTTTACACTATCACCAATTTCTCTCGATTACGGAAAAAACTATGTGAGATAAGGAACGGGAATTAACTCATTCATATTTCCGATACCATTCCCCGTATAATAATATCAAACATGTAAGTGAAAATCCAAGATGGCCGCCAAAATATGCCTCAAAATAGACGGATATTGAGTTTTTCGACACTTTTTTCGTCAAAAACTTATACAATCATGATAAAAAATTAGAAACCGGTAAATTTTTAGATGTTAAATTATTCTCCGATAATAGCCAGTGTGAACATGCATCATCGAAAGCCGATGTGGAAAAAGAAGATGGCCGCCAGTGCGACCACCCGTTTTCAGTTATCCCGCTTATGTAATGGACAAGTTTACACTATCTCAGGTTGTACGATGGTTGTGGAAAAAATGTGTGATACAGGGCACAGGAATCAACTGTATAGTCTTTTGGACGCTTTTTCTGCGAATGATAAACCCATCAAGTAAGTGAATATCCAAGATGGCCACCAGACAAATGCCTCCAAATAGAAGAAAATCGGGTTTTTCGACACTTTTTCGCAAAAAAAACGTATAGAATAATGATAAAAAATAAGAAACCTGTAGACATTTAGATGTTAATTGATCGCAAACTATTCTACGATAACATCCAGCGTGAAGATGCACCATCGAAAGCCGATGTGGAAAACAAGATGGCCGCCGAGTTACCACCCGTTTCCAATTATCCCGCTTATGTAAAAGACATCTAGTTTGGATTTCTTTGGAATCCTCGGTTTCTATCTGACCATATTCTGACTATATTAGCTGCCTACCTTGTCTCAGCTGTCTCTGTCCCAGCCAGTGATCTCAACCACGTCTTATAATCACCTTGTATATCATTTATATTTATAAACATGCTATTCTCTAAGTGAAATTCCAAGCCGATTCCGTAAAGTCGGATTCCGTAGTAGAAGACTATAGTATTTGGGTGACTGCTATAAAAGCTAATGATAGGACAGATGATGGTGAATATGGGTAAGTCACCAGTCGTGGTCTAAGAGCTATAAAAACCAAAACCGATCAAGTACCAGGAACTATAACTATCTTCAGGTATCCTCAAAAGTTAACATGCCTGCAGTAGTGCTACAAGTCACTAGTAATGAAACAAGGCTGGAAGAGGACTATAGGATTGCGTGTGTACAGTAGAAGCTAATTATAGGACAGACGATGGCAATATTGGAGAAGTCGGCAGTAGCGGTCTAGGAGCTATGAAGGCCATGGGGGATTGGGGGGGGGGGGGGGGGGGGCTAGATACAAGAAACTGAACAGCCACTAGGAACAATAACTATCTTCAGATAGACATCTTCCGATAAGTATCCTCTAAAAGGTATCCACAAAAAGTATCCTCAAAAGGTCCCCCCAAATAGTACATCATCATGTCATAAGTATCCACCAATACCGAGATGAGGATATAAGAGTCGTAAGAAGAGTCACTCGTTCAAGCAATTATTCGATGGCTTATTTGCTCGATGGGATTCTAGACGTTCGATGAATTTGAGATAGTTAGCAAGCGTGCAGTAGTGCTACAAGTCAGTAGTAATGGTACAAGGCTGGAAGAGGACTGCAGGATTGAGCGATAACGGCAGAAGCTAATCATAGGACAGACGGTGGCGATATTTGACAAGTCAGCAGTAACGGTCTTGGAGCTATGGAGGCCATGGGGAGGTCCAGATGCAAGGAACTGAACATACACTAGGAACCATAACTGTCTTCAGAAAGATAATCTCCTATAAGTATCCTCTAAGAGGTATCCTCCAAAGTTATCATCCAGCACTATATCACCATGTCATAGGTATCCCCCAATTCCCAGATGAGGATGAGAGTCGTAAGAGGAGTCACTCGTTGGAGAAATTACTCTATGGCTTATTTGATCGATTAGATTCGAGCAATGCCTGTTCCAGTCACTACTCGGTAGCTTATTCGCTGGATAAGATTCGAGTCATTCGAGTAATATTTGTTATTGCTCGATTGCCACTTGGCCTTGGAAATCATATAGGACATCGTTATACACACGGGAGATAACTCTGTATGGATATGCACATATGGGAAATGAAGCAATCTGAGTGGTGATTATAAGACTTGGTTGAGGTCAGAGGATGGGGCAGAGAAAGCTGAGACTAGATAGGCAGCTAATGTAGTTAGAATAGGGTCGGCTATAGACAAAAGAGATAGAAACCGAGGATTCCAAAGGAATCCGAACTAGTTAAATCGGAAGTATCCGAACCAGCAAACTACTCCAATTCGATCGAACTTACCTCCAGGAGACCCCTCGGTCCAATATCATACCGTGCTACTATTATAAGCCAAAAATGGGGAAATCTAAACAAAATAAAGTCCGTTTCGGTAATTTGGGGTGGTTTGGGTGAATTGTCGGGTTGTTTGTGATAATTGGATTTACTTCTATTCAATCGAGCACCCCCCCCCCACCCAAACATACCCCCCTGTCATATTGTCCGGTTTTGGGTTACATAGCAACCACGTGCTGCCATTGAAACCAAGATGGCGGCCTCCAGTATAAAAAATGGATGACTGAAACATGTGTAACCCAAACAACATGCGCTGCGTATGCGCACTAATACCACGTATCACTATAGGGGTGACGTCAAAAGATAGCCGCTCACGCGGGCTACCAGGACAACCAAACATGACGTAACTGGGTCACGTGACATGACGTCACTTCCTAGATCCACCACTAAGTCCATCTGGTCGGGTACATGATCTACTTCTGATTCTCTTCAGTTTCGAGGCATTTTTTCTGGCGGGCATCTTGGATATTCACTGACTAAATTGGTTTTATCAAACGCAGAAAAATACTGTACAGTTGATTCCTGAGCCCTGTATCAAACATTTTTTCCGCAACCATCGTACAACTTGAGATAGTGTAAACTTGTCCATTACAAAAGCGGGATAATTGAAAATGGGTGGTCGCACTGGCGGCCATCTTGTTTTCCACATCGACTTTCGATGGTGTATGTTCACGTCCGCTATTATCGGAGAATAGTTTGCGATCAACTTACCATCTAAAAGTTTACAGTTTTCTAATCTTTTATCATGACTGTATAAGTTTTTTGCGAAAAAAGTATCGAAAAAACTCGATTTCCGTCTATTTTGAGGCATATTTTGGCCCTCTTCTTGGATTTTCTCTTACTTGATTGATATTATTATACGGGGAATGGTATCAGAAATTCGAATGAGTTAATTCCCGTTCCTTATCTCAGATAGTTTTTCCGTAATCGAGATAAATTAGCGATAGTGTAAAATCGCGAAATTGACCACCCCTATGGGCGCCATCATAGATTACGTCATATCCGGCCAGGATGATTTCTTGTTAACATCTGAAAATCTACTCTCGAGATGTCCAGGTACCTGAAAAAAACCTGTCTCGTTCGGTCTTGGGAGGGGGGGGGGGATCCTATCTATAGGGGGTGTACCTAGCTGCCCGACTACCAACTCCTAATGACAAACATTGATGCAAATTATAGCATTTTGAATAAGTTTTCAGGGTGGGGGTGGGTGTTTAGGATCTGTGAAGAGCTCACGCACTAACCGTTCTTCTTCGTGGAGGTTTTCAAGCAACATTTATTCAGTATATTTATTTGACCCTTTGCCTTGCCCCCAAAAATCTGGAAACAGAAACATAGCTTATAACTTGTTGATTTCGTTCATTACTTATGTATTTATTGGTGTTTAAGGTCACATATTTCTGCACAATGGCTAACCATGACAGTGTTACGGTTGGAGGAAGCCGGAGTACCCGGAGAGAACCACCGAGCAACGGCGAGCAACTGTCAGCTCCCCAACATACCAACTCCACACAAGCAGGGTTAGCATTGGTTGAAGACAGGTGCACCATCGACGTGCAGTACGCCTTAGTACACAGCGTTACAGTGCCCCGCGTGGGCAATGGGGGTGAAGTGTCTTGCCCAAGGACACAATGCGGTTGCCGCAGGTGGGATTCGAACCGAGGACCTCACGGCTTGCAGCCTGCACCTTTACCAACTGAGCCACCGCGCCCCCTGATTTCGGTCATTAAATCTTTGGATGCTGCTGGCAGATATTCCCGCCAGGAAGCAAAACACTTCTCACCAGGATATGAACAATCCTGCCTCTGATTAAAATTTCAAATGAGGTGGCATACTCCACATAATTGAGGCAAAAATGTACGAAAAGGATAAATGCAGTATGACCAGGAGGACTCGTTAACTCAATGGCATCTCAAAACTTGAGTGCATTACTATTCAAAAGTAAATCTTCTTCGCTGGGAGGGGGGAAGGGGGGGGGGGGGTTGGGTGAGGGGGAACTTTAGTGCCTCTTGGTCTATAGTAAATTTCAGTCGGTCAACATTTCTACTCCGGGAAATGTGAGGGCACTTTGATTTTTTGATTTACGCCCATGGTAATTCGAAATTTCGAAACTCACTCAATTCAGCTGGAGATTTGAGTTTTGATTATCTCTCTTGATATGCAATGCAACTAGAAACTTGCTGCCACGCGAGCTAGGCTTCCTGTCATGGGACAGGTGAGCCCGCTAGTTTAATATACGACAACACTTATAAAGGAAAATTGTGGAGCCCGAGAGGTGACACGGTCAATTTTTTAAAAAATCCGTGCGCACGGTTCACTAATACGCGCGAACGGTTTGCTAATCCGTGCGCACGGATTATTAATCTGTGCGAATGGATTAAAAAATAAATTCACCATGCAACCTCTGTTCACATACTGGAGACCAGGAGGTGAGATGGTCAACTTATTTCTTAATCCGGGCTGCGTGGGGCTGAACTTATTGCATTACCAAGTGTAAACTGATTATTTAACATTTCGTTGTGCTCAGGCTTGCATTCCTGGTTTCAGGAGGTTTCTTACACAGGACCCCCCCCCCCACCCCCCCCACCCCCTCAATACGCTTCCCCTAAGTGCTGTAACACACAGATCGGGGTAGCATAGAATTTCTACCAAAATGCATAACAACACTTTCTCACCTGTTATCATGTTCTTGCACCTTTCTCAATGACTCCATTCGATTTGCGAGTAAAACATCAGTTACTAATTTTATGCTACCCCATTCTGTATGTTATAGCATGCAGGGACAGCGTAAGAAAGGAGGGAACGTGGAATATCTAGAGGAGCGCGCTACGGGCCCCTATGCAAACACATAGAGTATGGTCAATTGTCATTAAATGTCCAACCACATAGTTTACAACTTTAAAGGGGGTGCGGTGGCGTTGCGGTAACCGGTTCTCGTCAGATCACCGAAGTTAAGCAACGTCGAACCCGGTTAGTCCTCGGATGGGTGACCGTCTGAGCGATCGATTCGGACTCCCGTGCTGTGTCCTTGGGCAAGGCACTTAACCCCCATTGTCTACATGGGGGCACGATGACGCTGTGTACTAAGGCGTACTGCACGTCGACGATGCGCATGTCTTCAACCATTCTAACCCTGCCTGTGCAGCAGTGCGGAGTTACGATGTTGGGGAGCTGGCAGCTGCTCGTCGTTGCTCGGTGGTTCTCTCCGGGTACTCCGGCTTCCTCCACCCGTAAAACTGTCACAGTCATGATTAGCCATTGTGCATAAGTATATGACCTTAAACACCAATAAATAAACAAATAAATACAACTTTAAAGCTTCAGAACACGACTTTGTTTGGAAAAACACGTGACGCTTTTTTTTTCCTTTTCCGAGTATGTCATCTCTGTTCCTTCAGCAATTAAGATTATCCCAGTGAATCCGAGTCAGAAAACCATACGACATTTTTTTGGCTGCGGTTGTGGATCAGCTGGGCAACATCTTACCCGGAGGGTATTTGGGCTGACACGAGTTATGTTCCCTGCCCTTGAAGTAGTATACCACAGCCGTCTGCCCCCCTTTTGGGAGACAATCGATTTTTGTTAAAAGGTCTCTAAAGGGAACATGGGGGGGGGGGCATTTGAGGGAGAGGATGGAAGGGAAGAGGGAATGGAGGAATGAGAAGAGGGATGAGCGCAGGAGTGAGAGTATTCGGACAATCCCAAGATCATCCTTGGATCAGGATGGGGTCGTTATTGAGCATCCTATTATCAGTATCACCCTAGGATCAGGATTATCCTAGGATAAAGATTAAAGGGCATGAGCAGCAACCGCTGCTTTGAGGAGTGACGGTGGCAGTATGCATTGTGAGGCCTAATCCTAGCCATGTGGTTATTTTACCAACTTCCAAAAGGGACCAGTCGGCTGGCGTATGCTACTTCCCGGACCTGTGGGGGGGGGGGGGGGGGGGTAACTTGTGTCAGTACATATACTAGATGGTCCTTTTACAGAGGACTCCCGTGAGCTTCTGATCCAGCTAAAAAAAAATCCCAATAATTGGCGCCGGCGTATGTATAACACCTCGTACCACCATTACGATGACGTCACATGATACCAGCTTCCCAGAACGACCAGGAGGTATAATCACGTGATGAATTCCACGAAATGAGTTCCACCACAGGTAGGACTCACGTCCAGGTCTCCACAATAAGGACTGATCGATCTGTACATAACTATCAATCAACCTGTTTCCAATACTTGCCAAGTAAGAAATGGCGGATAAATGTTACAAACGGCATACCAACATGTTCCTATCCACCCCAGGAAGGGGGGGGGGGTGGTATTCCAGGTTCTTATTGACCTTCATTCATAGTGTCATTCCACTACAGTCATGCTCCTTGATTAGTGTTGGAACCATAAAATAAATTAGGATGACCCTTGTTGGGCGCATGTTATGACTGGTGCCCCTGAGGCGCCAAGTGTGAAAATGATTGCATATTAATCCGTTCGCACAAGATTGGTAATCCGTTCGTATGGATTATTAAACCGTTCTCACGGATTAGTAAACCATTCGCACGGATTAGTAATCCGCATGGATTAAAAAAATGACCATGTCACCTCTCGGACCCCATAGAAAACAACATGTATACATAAAACAATCTTACCTGTGTCTACAGTTGGTTTTTTTTTTAAACCCTTTACCTAACACAAAAGGCAGACGACACTTGCAAATAAAATTCTTGAATAACTATTTTTTTCATTTTTTGAGTCAAAAACATAGCTTATGACCCCTCATTGGAACGAGCGCAACACCAGTCATAAGCTATGTTTTTGAAACGAAAAATGAAAAAAATAATGAAAACTGAATGGTGATTTTTGTGAATAGCGCTGGTCGGTTTGGGTCGTTACGTTGGGTAAAGGGTTAACAGAAACGGTCAGGGGGTAAGCAATAGGATTTGGTAGTAACAAATCTCCGAAAACTTGATCCATTCGGGACACATTAGTCGGGATACAAATTAAGACATCGATTCGCTCTGGGTACATGGTAATTATTTCTTGCGAGACAAGATTTGATAAACAGGACTTTTGACACATGCACAATCAGTTATGCGAACGTAGGTCTAAGGTAACCAATTAGGCTGTTGAGGAGGGGGTGGAGGCTAATTTGGAGTACCGTATACGGGCTATTAAAAAGAAATTGGGAGGCCCTGGGTAAGAATGGTCGATTTGCGTCAATGTCCATTTGCACCACGGTCGATTTGCACCACCGGTTCGGTAAATTCACACTATAGAATCGGTTCGATTTGCACCATAGTTCAGTCAATTTGTGTCGTACAGAAATTGAGTGAATTCCATCATTATTATGAGGAACAGAGGGCGTGGTGGCTCATTGACTACGGCATTGGAATTCAAAGCGATAGGTTCACGGTTTGATCCCCACCAGGGATAACTCCGTTGTGTTGTTGGGAAAGGCACATACCACGGGGGTACGGTGGCGCCGTGTACTTTGGCGTACTGCACGTCAACGGTGCATTTGTCGTCCACCAGTGCTAACCCTGCTTGCGAGGAAATATTACGTTGGGGAGTTTGGCAATTGATTGTCGCTGCTCGGTGGTTCTCTCGGAATACTCCGGTACCCCCCCCCCCCCCCCCCTCGTGAAACTGTCTGATACGAGATGACCCCGGCTGTCGAAAGTGTAACTAAACGCCAGTAAATAAATAAATAAATTTGCAGAATTGGGTTCCTGAGAGGGTTCCAGAGATTCCCGAAAGTCTGCTGCCACAAGCTGTAAATGGAGACAAGTTACATAAACACTGTGGTTGAAGTTACTTCGGATAATCAAGAACAAGGCTAGCCCATCAGACATGTTGAGTTGGAAGTGGCTTTCATGTTTGAACAAAATATTCGGAGCTTAATATTCATGTGAGTTTCAGAATGAAAAAAATGGGAGGAATAACGAGACGAAAGACCACTTTCTCTTTCATTCGACTTTCATACTCATTAACCCCTTCAATACTTTATGCATATTATTTCGTAAAGAAAAGGTTGGCCGTGCATGATCAGGCACGAAAGTAAATACTAAATAAGGAAGCAGGGTCAGTAATAATTTAATTCTACAGCCCTATAGGGCTGTGGGATTATATTATTACAGAATTTCTTAAAAAGTACAAAGGAATAGTTTTGTTCTGTTTATAATTGCATATTCTCTGTTTTATGTGGCGCATTTCGATTTCTATGTGGTGCAAATCAACTTTTCGAATGACGCAATTCGACACCTAAGATGGTGCAAATCGACTGGTGTAAATAAGTAGTAGTGTAATCGACCAGGATTCTTCATGACTGTCACATATATGTTTCCACAAATAAATTCTCCGTTACTCATAAGTTACACATTTGGCATGCTCGCTCCTTGCTTTTTCCCAATCCCCCCCCCCCCCCCATATCTCGTGACCTGGATGTCACTTTGAACAACAATGCCCCCCCCCCCCTCCCAACATCCATCTAGGTAATCCTCAAAAGCTGGCGCATCTATTTACACAACTTGCTTAAAGACCTCTTGGTCCTAATTCCAGCTATATATATATATATATATATATATAATATATAAATATTGAAAGCGAGTGGCAAACTTTTCCCTCTGACTAACGCGACAAGGAGAAATCCTACCAACAAATTCAGTTTTTGTTTCCAAAACAACTTATACATAACCGGACAAAATATCTATATGTTATACATGGTATATACATGTTATATATGACCCCCCCCCCCCCCAACAAACAAACAAACAAAAATAAAATAAAATAAAGTGAAAATAATAAAAAATAAAAATGAAGAAAGAAAACACTGCTTCAGTGCCTGTGTGTTATATATTGTAAAACGTAACTTTGTGTTTATATCAAATTACATGGACAAAAAGCCGAACATAGCCAGAAGTGAAATGGAACTGTCAGACCTTGAAAATGTAACTTTAATATTCCTACTGATATGAAATCCCATTTCATGTTACTATCGCGAATGATCGATCGTCAAGTATCTACTTTCGATTTGCCATTTCTGATGGTTCCAATCAAAACGAACGCCGCAGTTCGAAATCTGACATTCAGGATTCGGATTTATTACCGAACACATTGTTTGGAATTTTTGTGTGTTACGTTCTTTCGTTATGGCAGATTCTTCAACAAACACACGACGTGAAGCTAATTGGATGGCTGAACTACCAAGTCATTTACACGACGTGAAACTAAATGAATTAGCGATTCCAGGTATATTTGTAATGCTATCTATTTTTCAGCGTTTAAAAGCTTTCTGCACATATGTTGGTGTGTTGCACGAGTACGTACTGAGTACTAGGAAACGGCCGTCAGTCAGCTCGTACCAGTTAACTCGTACAATGTACACAAAGTTTGACCACAACTCCACGTCGATGACATTTAAATAATAGTACCTATCATTTTCTTATTTTAAGTTGAGGCGTTTAAGGTGTATATAAGTAATGGAAAACAATTGCCTTTGAAATTATCGGTAGCCAGTATTATCGGCCCCTTACCTACTCGGCCCAAGAGTCTACTCGGTCCAAATAAAATTCCTATTTGTAAAACCGCTGTCCCGGAAATGAAATTGTGTCAATGTGTCTCATTTAGAGGTGGAGCCAATATCTTTCAATAGAACATTAATAAATTCATAAGACAAGTATCCGTGTTTATTCAGTCAATTTTAATTATTAATAAAAGCCACATAGTTTCGATGTATTCATTGATGCTTTAGTCATTTGTTTCGATTGATTCACATATTTTTAATTTAGCTTAAAATTTGAGCTTTGTTTGCAGTTGATATTTAAAGTCGGTTTTTTATCAGTGTTTATCACATAAATATCGAAATCCTAAAATTAGCTATTCTCTGCTGGAATTCCAGCTAATTTGTAATTGAAGTATATGTTATTTCCTTTTGTATAAATTATTTTTAGAGTAATATAATTACCATTAGTGTAGGGGGTGGGGTGCCAGAAAAGACAAAAAGCTAAAACAAAAATAAAAAAAACACGTGTATGGCCTCCTGAAAATCCCAAATTCCAAAGATTTGCATGGAGCGTGAACTAATAAAATTATTGCTGACATACCACGCTTGGTGAAAATTGACGTCCTTTCCAATCTCCGTAATTACGTCTCCTAATAGCGCCATTTGGGGTTATTTTTTTTTTAAGAATCGCCAGTGGCTGAGGCGGTGGAAGCGCGATAAAAGTGGAGGGCACAAATTTACAATGCTACCATGCTTCGTCCGTGTATGAGAAAGGTTACAATCGTATATCGATAAAGGTACGATGACTCGCTATAGTCTCTCGCTTAGATGAATATGTCGCGATGTAGTCATTGTTTTGTCCGTTTCTTTTACTTCAGCCATCTTCCAACCCGAAGGCCAGCCTTCGGGTTGGAAAATAGTTGAAGTAGAAGAAACGGACCGAAGCGACCGAAAGTGGGGGATTCTTTGTTTGGATTCTACTGTTTGGATTTGCAAATAATGTTACAGAAATGCCTGTATATATATTGACACGTTTGCATGCGCCCATTTTAACTCATTGTGTAACTGCGAAACATATCTGTGGGAAAAAAGTGGAGGGGCACGCGCTCGCCGTGCTTCCTGGCTCCCAAGGCTTGCCTTGAGTCGGGGCTGAACAGCCCAGGCCCCGAGATCAGCCCCGAGGAGCACTTGCTGGGGGCTTTTTTCAAGCCCCGACATTTTCCACAAAAAGCACTAACAATAATGGACAAAATGGAAAATCAGCCCCGAAAAGGCCCCGACCTCAATATGTGGGGCACTTTTTTTTAGGCCCCGACCATTTTACTCAAGGCGAGCCCTGGGCTCCGCCGTCTCTGGTCGGTATAGCTACCCCAACACCCCACAGTAACTCCAATTTACTCCATACGTTTCCCACCTCAAGATTTCGACGTCGGGTACCGACTCGCACATTACATTAAAGAACGAAATGCTCGAATCAGTTTTTCTTTCTGGCCAGGGTCGTGGTCATTTAATGCTTCAGTCGTACAGTGCAGAGTCGTATCCGATCCTCTTCTCTCGTTAAGTGTTCAGTTTTCATTGTGATGTCTGATCACGGATTCCCAACCTTCAGTGTATGTATACTGGAATAGGCCAAAAAATAGAGAAGAATCCACAATAACTTTACCTGTACAAAATCTTAATAAATATTATAATAATATCCACAACTAAGAACTTTGACATGATATTGTCACTGATCGTCTCCCCTTTTTAAAATAAGTGTTTGTTGTTTTTCTCACAGGTACTCGGCACAAGTTGAAAAATCGAAAGAAAAATGATATCTGATAGCATTTTTGAATCGATGCTGACGCGTCCCCAAAATGGTATATAAATATTAACAAGGTACACAACTCGCTTTTCGAAAACGATAGCACTCATCTTCATTTGAACCAATGAGGGGTCATAAGGTACGTTTTTGAGACAAACAATGAAAATTTTGAGTAATTCACGAATTTACTTTGCAAGTATCGTCTGCTACCCGCAATGGGTAAAGGGTTAAGAATAACCATTTCCAGCTACTGTTACAATATGATGATCATGCAAGTAAAGAAGTAACTTAGATGTTTCACTCTGTCTCATATAACTGATGTGAGTCAGTGTGACAATGTTTGCCTGTGTTGGAGCAAGTTTGTTCCTTTGTTGACCTATATAATACAGTAGTTCAAAAGTAACGGTTAATCAAACAATTACTTTTTCGATCGATCAAGATGTTGATCATTCATTAATCGATTAATCGGTTAACAGTTTCAGCTCTATCGATGACGTGTATTTCCTTGTTCAAAGCTCAAATTATGATTATGCCGCATAGTTCCATCAAGTACATAAATGTCATTTATATCGTGTTTTTTCCAAGGCAAAATAGCTCCTTACCGATTGGAATATTCATAATGTAGCAGCCTAGCAGGAAAGAATATCTGTAGATCTTTGTAGGTAAAGGGTCATCACATTAAATCAGCGGTAGTCTGCGCGCAAACTCCACGGAAAATGGTTACATAAACAGCCCATAACAGTATGGGTTCCTAACGTAATTTAGACTGATGGCAGTGATAGGCTGTGTGATCTTTTTGAATTTTGGAAATGGCACATTCACTCACCGGAAGTCGTTTGATGTTACAAAGAGCTGAGTATTTTCTCTCAACATTTTATTATCACCAATGACTGGTCTGAGATATAAATAGTACATGCTCAGCGGCATATCTACGGACAATCCCCCGAGGGAACCCCTGGAAGTGAAATAGTGGGTTTTTTTACTGTGGGACCTAGTCACTTGTGCTTGAGGTGGATATTGGGGAGCTGGCAGCTGCTCGTCGTTGCTCGGTGGTTCTCTCCGGGTACTCCGGCTTCCTCCACCCGTAAAACTGTCACCGACACGTTATGACCTTGGCTGTTACAGTGTCGTTAAACCTTAATAAATGTATAAATAAATTTGTTTCCGTGGTAATCCACACTCCATGTATGCAGTGAATCTTGGTTCTTAATTATAATTTTTCCAGGACTCGCCTTGAGTAAAATGGTTGGGGCCTAAAAAAAGTGCCCCACATATTGAGGTCTGGGCCTTTTCGGGGCTGATTTTCTATTTTGTCCATTATTGTTAGTGCTTTTTTGTGGAAAATGTCGGGGCTTGAAAAAAAGCCCCCAGCAAGTGCTCCTCGGGGCTGATCTCGGGGCCTGGGCTGATCAGCCCCGACTCAAGGCAAGCCCTGTTTTTCGCAATATTTTAGCAGAAAAAGTCCAGGTTGACATTATAAATACTAGAATTGAACCAATAAACATACAATGTCATGGAAAGTAAGTCACAGAGTTACCACACGAATATTTCATCCCATTTTCCCTTGTTAATAATTTAAACCCTTGAGTTCATTTTGGTTACCCAAATCCAAAGGCATTATTTCAGGCCTGCACAAAGTGGCAAACAATTGATGTGTTTACCTATAAATCACCTAAAAGAAGTAAGAATCCGGTACATCGTCAAGGTCACGATCCGCAAGACATTAGGCCTCAGCAGGGGCGCCGGAGCCCTGAAGCTCTTCAGGACAGGGGGATCAGACCACGGGAAAATGGCCTTTACTCGCACTAACAACTCCGCCATGACATGCCGAAGCATGCATGTCTCGAAAGCCCGAGATAAGGGAGTTTGAGAGGAGGTGATGGGAGGGGGGCACCTCCTCCCAAACTCTCCCATTGAACTTTGACAGCTCCCAGAACGGATTTGGGGTGTATTTGTACTTTACTTCGAGAATAAGTCATTGAAAAAAATGAAAGACGAACCTGGGAAGGGCATTGTCTGTCCCTCTGTCCCCGTGCTTCAGGCGTCCCTTGGCCTCGGACACATAACTGGAACGTTCACATAACATGCCCTTGGTGCTGACTGGGTATTTTATAATGTTGACCTAACTTACCGTCGTTTGATATTGTCAAGAAATACTTTGATGTGAAACACTGTTGGAAACATAAAGGACTGTCTGAACCTTTTTTTCGACAGAGCATTACTGGATAGCACATCAGGGCAATGCGTAAAATCCTTCAAATAAACTGGTATTCTGCACTGAGAATTTTAAACATACCAGACCTACTTTACCCTTTTGCTTGTTCTTTGAGACTTAACTTCTATTTTATACAGGCTAGTGCTTTCTCAAGATCTGGAGTAAAACACGAACAGATACTTCTTGTTCATGTAGTTACCCAGTAATCTGTTCTTCCAGTCCCAGGAACTGTTACATTTTCTTCAGACTGAAACAAATGCCAGCAGGCACTGGATACTGTGCATATAGATGTTGTTACTCTAATTTACTTTTCTAAAAGAAGAATTTTTCATGCAATTTGACTTAGTCGGTTAGTCCATATGTATGCTGTATTATTTTGTGGCGAGATTCCAGCCACCTAAAATACAAAGAAATATACATAGGCCTGTTTGTGATATGATACTGATGTAGCACCATAACTGGCTTGTTTCTTGTTTTTGTCGTTGTTTTTTGTTTGAGTCAAATTGAGCTATTCAGGTATTCCTTGTGTATCAAGACGCAGTAGTTGAAGATGTGGTAAACGGGCCATATTGGATGGATCTATTGCTGGATCTCATGTGACGTCATAGTCACGAGACATAGTGGCGTCATGTTGGGGCTGTCATGGTAGCCCGCGTGAGCGGCCATCTGTCCAATAAGACAGTTTTGGGTAATATAGCAACCACGTGCTACCATTGAAATCTAGATGACGGCCTCCAGTATACAAAATGGCTGACGGAAACACGTATCTCTGACACCCTAACAACACGCGCTGCGCACTAAGTCCACGTATCACTGTGGGGATGACGTCACAAGATGGGCTACCATGACAACCAAACATGACATCACTAGATCACGTGACTATGACGTCACATGAGATAACCTGTATTGAACTAATAGGTCCATTAACTGAAACTTTGAATGTGGTTTCAGAACATTTCCGCGCAATATTATATGACAGTTTATGACTCGATGCATTTTTGTAACTTCACTCGACGGGTGTTGCAATAAAAATCCACACTCTGCATACTTTTGATGGCCGTGGGCCTACAAAGAAATTTTAATTCAACGGTAAATCTAAACAGATTTTCTGAAATTGGCATTCTTGCAGAGAGATTTCGAAGCTAAAAACTTGTTTCGCTACTTTTCGGAACTTGAATGAGAGATAGTCTCCTTGATAATAATATCATTCAACCACAGCACCTCTTAACCCTTTGAACTCTAGTGGTATCTTCCATGCCAGTTCAGTGGCAGTAATTAGAAGAGTCATATTCATTATTTGGGGTAGACAAATCAATGTATTCAACGTGCAGCCTCGGGGCTGCACGTTGAAAATATTGATTGGTCAACCACATACATTTACTGAACAGCCATCCTATTTATTTTAAGGACTTTATGACATATCATGTTCCTGGTCGTAAAACGGCCGCTCGTGTTCAGAGGGTTAATAGACGGTTAGGTGGTAAATTTTTGTTCCGTTCAATTTCCAATATGTGACAATAATTGTAATCAAACATGCAAAACATTTTAAAGCAGTTACTTCTAGTTTTGATGGCGTAGGTATTACACACATTGCAATGTTTACTTTACGTGTTCCCTTTTCATCGTTGGTGGAAATTTCGTAAATTTAATTTTTAGACAAAATAGTCCCGTAGGGGCGCGGTGGCGTTGCGGTAACCGGTTCTCGTCAGATCACTGAAGTTAAGCAACGTCGAGCGCGGTTAGTAGTTGGATGGGTGACCATTTCAGCGACTGATTCGTGCTCCCGCGTTGTGTCCTTGGGCAGGGCACTTAACCCCGATTGCCTACATGGGGGCACGATGACGCTGTGTACTAAAGCGTACTGCACGTCGATGGTGCGCATGTCTTCAACAAATCTTCACATGCCTGTGCCGCGGTGCAGAGTTCAGAGTTACGATGTTGGAGAGCTGGCAGTACTCCGGCTTCCTTCACCCGTAAAACTGTCACCGACATGATATGACCCTGGCTGTTAATGTGTCGTTAAACCCCAATAAAAAAAAAGTAGTCCCGTAACTTTTTGGCATTGGTGGAGCCGATGTATTGATCGTAGCGAGTGGACGGCAACATTGCTGGGAGTTTGAAACTCGGGAAAGAAGACAGTCGTTGATATATGCGAACAAGGTATAGATGAATGCGTCCGGTAATAAATAAGCCATAACACAAACATTCCTTTGTCTTCTCCAGGTTGGTAAGAGACGTGAACTTTCCGATAGAACAATAGACGTCTCTTGAACACCTGTACTCACTTACCATACCTGAGTCCGTGCGTTCTGTGAATTGGCGTGTCAGGCTACGGTCACACCTACGTAACGGTACGACAGGCCTCCGATGTCATGTACGTCAGTCGTATACGATATCGGACTGGAATGAAATATAGGAAGATCCATTGGTCCGGTCACACCTACACACGCGATAAAATTGTCGCATACGTCGGCCGATCCGTCCGAAAAGAAATGAAAAATTCTTCATTTTTGGACCGCTGGAAATCCAATCGTATACGATTGTGACGTCATTTCATGGTAGAGGTCAGCTTTTACTATTCAAATCAGCCAATTGCGCCTGGTCTATTGTGCGTTAACCACGTGAAAGGTGACACGCTCAACAGATTTTTAGTATAGAGAATTTATTTTGAAGATGAGCATCATGGCATCCAAAAGAAAACAAGACGAGGGGAAATTATCAGACAAAGACACTAAAAAGTTGATCACTTTGATTCAACAGAATCGGTCTTTATATGACAAGACAGAGTCATCATATAAGGACTTAAAGGTGACCAATAATATATGGCCTTCTGTTAACGAAGCAATGGAGAGAAATGACACTGCATGTGCGTAATCACACTATTCAGTATTGTGTTCAAAAATAATAGTTGTTTTTTATCAGAGTATTAAATTATAAATGTGTAGACGTTTGATGATCGAGACCACGAAATCACGCACCAAAAATGACAGAGAGGCGGGGGAATTCAGGCTCTCCTTGTACCTTTCTATTCCTGGAAACAGAAGCATTATACATCTGGTTATAATGAGACACAAATGTCAAACGGATAATCATTCGCACAAGGTAAACCTGAAACTGAGAGGAAATACTCCCTCTTGGTACCACATGACCCCGACCGCACTCTCCCCCATGCAATATTCTTAAAGATAGTATCAGTTGAAAATGAAACGGACAACAATGTCATGGATCTGTGACTTCAATTTTTATTTTTCTCTCTCTCTCTCTTTCTCTCTCTCAATCAATTTACACATGTGTATCATGTTGAGCGTTTACATGTATTTTGCGAAGGTGTAATTACTTTATCACACAATATGATGTTATTTTGTTTTATTGCCCCTCACCTGAGACAAATTGCCAGTCTTTCCTCGGCAGATATTGATTCTCTGAAGAAGGTGTCCTGCTTTGTGATGTCCTCTCGATACATGCCAATACCTTGTCGAACTGTGCTGTACTTAATCGGAAGAATGCTTTGAACCGGTGTTCATCTTCCCGAAGCTCGCTCACCAAGGTACCA
Organism: Pictodentalium vernedei; assembly: GCA_031216915.1. Taxonomy (NCBI): domain Eukaryota; kingdom Metazoa; phylum Mollusca; class Scaphopoda; order Dentaliida; family Dentaliidae; genus Pictodentalium; species Pictodentalium vernedei. The sequence continues at coordinate 476,032,736 of CM062296.1, forward strand.
AATGCACCCTTAATGTTTCTCTGTGTGTGTAATGGATGAACCTAACTAAATACCTCTAGGTCTCCTTGAACAAGAGCATATCATCCCTTCTGTTAAATTGACCAAATCAGTCAATTCCTCATCATTTGTGAACAACTCTTTCATACGTGTACGAGTAGGTTTTACCGTAGCCTAAGTAAGTTACTAACCTCGCTATCGGTGTTCATTTAATTTGAACAACCTGTCAACATGCTGTAACACCTCGCCGCTTCGCGGCTGGGTTTCACATACCGCAGGTTGTTCAAATTCATGAATACCTCCAGCTCAGTTAGTAACTATCACGTACTCGTTTCATCAGCTGGGTAAACAACCCAAGAGTAAGATATACACCGAACGGTATGAACTGAACTGAACTTTGAACTGAAAAACGATGCATCGGAAAGAGAACCGGAGATACTCTCGTGTTTGCGGATTAAGTGGTATAAAGAAGTCTGCATCCCAGAAATCTATGCATGTGTAACAGATTGAGATCGACCGATTTATCACGAGTCTATGAGATCCGGACCAACCAGGCTGGTTGGTAAATAGCCCTTATACCTCGACGGCTACACATGTAACAAAAAAGTTCTCCATGAAAAGTGCCCAGAATTGAATTTGCCCATGCTGAACTTTCATAACTCCGATCGATAAAACGTCTGGAGTTGATTGTTCTGCTTCGGCACAAGAAAGAGTCGGCTGTAAAACTCTGCAGATTTTAATTATTATCTACCGATTGCAGGGTGCGATCTATGCACATTGATGACGCTTTCAAATCCGTTGAGACGTTTGAGTTAATCGAGGCTCATCTTCCGGCAACACGAATAGAAACCTATGCATGTTGGAGACAATCTTGTTTATAGTCCCGTAAGAGTTTGAGTACAAACTAGTATCGATCCGAATGCAGGATGTATGATTTTTGCACCTCGGCGACCCTTTCAAAGTACGTAAATACTTTTGTAGTACTATTGGATCATTTTTCGAAAGCAAAAATTGTAAATTGTGCTTCTTGGAGACTACCAAGCTTTATCTCTTGGTCCCTGTGTATTACTGACACCACAAGACTCAACTCCCAATAGGCCGACAGCCCCCTCCCTCTAAGAGGGAGGGGGCTGTCGGCCTATTGGGGTTGAGACTCGGACTAACTAGCCACGACGTGAACCTCTACCATTTACCCCTATCGGGATAATTGCGGTTACCTCCGTCTAATTGTCGCATAAGAAACTGGTTGTGCGAAAAAACGTTCACATGTGCAGCCTGAATTTGACCATATATACAAAAAAGTTTGGCCATAAAAGAAGGTTGCCCGCCACTTTTTGTGGTGAACGTCCGTAAGAGATGTTTTGGTGAATAACGCGGCCTCCTTTCTGAAATACAAGGTTCGCCACTGCGGCAGCTTGAGAATAAACCGCACTCAATACTAAACAAGAATTGTATCAAGTCTCATTTGAAAGACTGAAAGATTTGGAAATATTTTTCAGTACCGAAATTTCGGTATTTTAAGATTCTCTTGATACGAAAATCGAATGAATGAATGCTTTATTTGCAGAAAACATTATAGTACAGTTACATTTCATAAAACATTTTACAGTATTTCAACAATTTGTTATAAATAAACATGTAAATTATCATACTGGTATTTGCTTTCTGCAGGAGGGTGAGGTAGCCATTATGCTGTCTTACTCTCACCCACCTTAAAGAGAAAGAGAGAGAAAGGGAGAGAGAGAGAGAGAGAGAGAGAGAGAGAAAAGTAAAAAAGAAGAGAGAGAGGAGTGGGAAGTGGGGAAGAGAAAGCAAGGCTAAAGACGGACAATCATCCCTTCGAATAAGTCGTTAAAGAACCTATTGTTGCCCAGTGAAAGATTACATAGTTCGAGACAGAGCACTCACAGTACGCTGAAATTTCTACAAAGTGGTAATAATGATACAGATACCCAGAGCCAGATAACGCCCAGACCAATATTGAAGTGCATGTATCAGATACCACACTTTTATCTTGGGTATAAAATATATGGATATAGACGATATGGAAATCAGCTCTATTACTCCTATTGGTTTGAAAGAGGGCCTTCACCGCGCCGCACTCCACTTGCTCCTCTGCATTCTTGACACATTCTTGACACAGTCTATTCGTACATATGATTCTATTTTCGTATGAGTCTATAAAAGTGGTCATCAGTTTCTTTTTAAATAAATTTCTAGGATAGTTTTGGGTGTAGGAAACACAATCGATATTATTACGATACGATACGATATCAAATGGTATTTAGGATGTACTGTCAATGTCATCTTGTCAAAGGGAGAGAGTTTTCTATTTGCACCACTGCCCCATTTAGTCACAGTATCAGCGCCTCAATTGCTCAGTGCCTTGGTTTCAGATTCATACGTGGTAGTCATCTAATACATGTATTGTGACTAATGAGTTCACACATGCAGCTGGATTGATAGAAAGTAGTTTAGGGTGGAGATGACATTCGAGTTTAAAAGTCCACCTAGCATAGTTAAATGAATGTTGAATAAATTTCCAGGAAGGAATTTCTTTGATTACTGGTACAGAGTATTTTTTAACATTATCACTGGGCGACATTTTCTAGCATAGTTAAATGAATGTTGAATAAATTTCCAGGAAGGAATTTCTTTGATTACTGGTACAGAGTATTTTTTAACATTATCACCGGCCGACATTTTCTAGCATAGTTAAATGAATGTTGAATAAATTTCCAGGAAGGAATTTCTTTGATTACTGGTACAGAGTATTTTTTAACATTATCACTGGGCGACAAAATGTCGCCCAGTGATGAATATTTGTCTCCCAGTAACAGCAGTTTTCAAGGTACTGGGCGACAAGGTTTTGAGATTATTTTTTATACTTTACAGACCTAATGCAGGGTGTATGCAGCTTGTTTTAATTTTAATTTGTTTAATTACATATGCCTGTTATTGCTTGAAGCACGTGCAGTCAGAACAGTATTTAGTTTATTGTAATTTCTGGGGAAGTTTTTTGCATTTAATTTTGTGTATGAACACATGCAGTACACGACTACACTCATATCACCCATGTTTGAGTTTGAATTTAAAAATTCAACAACCAGTGTGGTACACTGGTTGTTGAATTTTTAAATTCAAACTCAAACATGGCATGGGTGATGTTTTTGTACATGTGAGAGCTGTGTGATTTCATTTTGTTATTTGTAATGGCATTTATGCAACTATCAGTATTATTTCTTTTTAAAAAATATTGGTAATATTAAATTTTATATTTAGAATTTTAGACTGAAATGCATGACCAATTTTGAATCAGTTGACAACTTAACATTTTTGAGAAACCATAATGTAATGGGTGGGTGCCTATTAGCGATCTATGTCGCCCAGTAGAAATTGCTTAAAAATACTCTGTACTCGTATAATGCAATAGTGACAAACCAGGAGTACCATTGCGCTGACCCGTCCGTATAACTGTTTGTTCTTTGACTATTTTAATAAATTCATATCACCACATGGGCGGTTTTACAGGAAACTACTTATTGATTGTTGACCTACCCTGTGTCATATTTACGTACGTAAATACACAGAACGACACGAATGTGCAGAATGGGTTAATCGATATGGCACGAGTGCCAGCGCGGAAGATTAGAACGAGAGGCCACAAGCCTCGAGTTTTATCCTTCCGCGATGACTCAAGTGCCATATCGATTAACCCATTCACACACGCTTGTCGTTCTGTGTTTATTACACTCCTTCACGTCTATAAAACAATGTTTAGAAGGGCACTCAGCAATTCATTTAACAACTATCAACAAAAAGAACACACTTTATCGGCCAACCAAATTTGCGAGGGAAATCCGTGTTACTATTTCATTCCCTGGGTTTGAATAGGCACATAGAACACATTGGAACACAGGGGTCGATTTTTAGCTGTCGCTAGCGATTCAAATTGTAATTGCGGTGGACGTTTTGTAGAAAATTCCAGTGAAATTTCGCATCTTTATAAAAGAAATGGTCCGTCAATGATTTCCGTTCTGCACAGGTGTTTAGTGTTGCTGTAGATGGGGATTTCATAGAACAGGCGTGTACTAAAGAGTTTTTATGTCACCTATTTGATCAAGCAGGGCCTTGATGCTGCAGTGAGTTTGGGCAGTTCAAACATTTCCAAACCTGGAAATAAAGGGCTTATATTGTGACTTGTTGGTAGATGACGCTATATATAGCATGGTGGTAACCCATAGGAAAAAGGGTGCCATGATGATTCTCCGCCTTCTCTGTTTTTACTCTGTCAGTCATGCTTAATTTACGTCTTAACCCTTTACCCAACGCAGACGATATCAAAATTTATTACTTTAAATATCATTTTTTCAAATTTTTCAAACAATTTCAACAAACCCATATCATGTGACCTCTCGTTGGAACGAGCTCCTTCCAACAAGGGGTCACATGATATGGGGTTGTTGAAATTTTTTGAAAAATAATATTTTTTTAACTGCTGAATTTGCATATAACGCGGGCGGATGCAGCCGATTCGTTGGGTAAAGGGTTAACGCGATTTCCACCTATACGAATATCAATAACAGGTCGCATCCCTAATCCGATCTTTTTCATCAGATTTCATACATGTATGTAGCTTTAGTGTGATGTCTTTTCTGTAGAAAATTGATTGAATGACTTGACATTACTGAAGCAGTCTATTTAGTTCATTCTTGGGACAAGTTGAGCAGCAGTGTCGTTGACACTTTCATTAAAGCTGAACGTAACTTTAGACAGCAAAAAAAGTAAGATAAACACTCTACCAGCGGAACAATATAAAATATTTTAACCGAGACGAAATGAAGGACAGTAATTTAACATGCTTTCTGTTTTGGGCACAGCTTTTACCACCCTGACGTTGGTATAATCTACAGGTCAGCATCCCATATGGGGTCGCGGTGACATTGCGGTAACCGGTTCTCGTCAGATCACCGAAGTTTAGCAACGTCGAGCCCAGTTAGTCCCTGGATGAGTGACCGACCGTCTGAGCGATCGATTCGGACTCCCGCGTTGTGTTCTTGGACAAGGCACTTAACCCCGATTGTCCACATAGGGGGAACGATAACGCGTGTACTAAGGAGTACTGCACGTCTATGGTGCGCATGTCTTCAACCAATCTAACCCTGCCTGTGCTACAGTGCGGAGTTACGATGTTGGATAGCTGGCAACTGCTCGTCGGTGGTTCTCTCCGGGTACTCCGCCTTCCTCCATCCGTAAAACTGTCACCAACATAATATGACCTTGGCTGTTAAAGTGTCGTTAAAGCTTCATAATTAAATATAAATAAATAAAATATAAAATAAATATAAATAAATAAGCATCCCATATTAATACTCTAATGAAGCGACAGATACATGTAATTCATTTCAATTTTTTAAGCAATGCATTTAGGTACTTTCCAAAATACCAATCCAAATTATTTATAAGATAAATAAAAAAAAATCTCTTCCTTTTTCCTTCGCGGCTGAGATAAGGCGATGACAGTAGTAATGAAACGCAAATAACTCTCTCAGGGACACGTTTTGAAGATTTCATGTTACACGCTGATACTATCAGAAAAGAGTAATTACAAGAAAATAATAATCAGAGAGGTTATCATTTTTGCTATCCTGTAAGAGAAATACACAGAACGGCACACGCTTGTGAATGGATTAATTAATTTAGATGGCACGAGTTCTACGCGAAAGGATAAAACGAGAGGCCGCACCAAACGCATGTGTCGTTCTCTGTTTATTACACGCCTCCACGCCTACGAAAGCAAATATTAGAAGGACACTCAGCAATTCTTTTGACAACAGTAATATCATCAAAAAGAGCGCAATTTATCTCCAAACATATTTGTGAGGGGAACCCGTGTTATGTTTAGCTATCGCTGTCGATCCAAATTGTAATTGCGGTGCACGATTTGTAGAAAATTCCAGTGAAATTTCTCTTCTATTAAAAAATAGTCCGTCAACGATTTCTGTTTTGCACATATGTGCGGAACGGATTTCCATTTTCCGCATGGTTTAGTGTTACTATAGGTAGGGATTTCATAGAACAGGCGTGTAACAAACAGTGGATATGCTGCCTAGGGATTGCACAGCCAGTATGACCCATCTATTGTGTAATGATAAGACGCCGATTTCAATCATTTTCTTTATTTTCTGATATTATGATTACTCTAAACCAGTACATATACATTAGCACAATAAGTTTGGTGAAGACTGAAAAGAGAAAGAAGAAAGATATGTAGAAACTGACAGAATTGAGTTAACTTAAAACGGTTTCGAACGCGATCGGCACGAACAAAGTGAGGGGGATTTTGACTTGCATGGGGGTTACTATTGAATGTGCTTTTACAATTGAGAAACCCAAAATAATGGGAAGCTAAAATGGGAACGACACTCTGTTGAGTATCGAACAATATCTGACACTATGGTGGAGTAATTATTAATTTCCAAAGAGAATAATTGACTGCAAAATGCACATCGTGGGAAGCATGTGTCAAGGTGATAGCTAAAAGTGGCGATTTTCTTGTTTAAAAGTGTAAATATTTTCGATAATATTTCTGCCTGGGTTAAATGTAAAGCGTAAAGAGAGGTATGTGACGGACCCCGAAAACAGGTTTGTCAAACTAACGTTAATTCAAGAGCTTCTAAATGAAGTGTGAAATTTAATGTCCATTGTGGCGCACTTGTTGAACGCCACATGGGCTATCTGATAAGGTAACAGATCAATAGTAAGAGAGATACTATCCCCTTCTGTAATAGTTATCTGGGTAATTAAAGCGAGTTAAAATCTAATTGTTGCAAACCAGTGCATCACACATGTTCTGGACACACACTCATATTACGCATCTATCCTGTCTCCGAAAATAGTTTACCTCAAACAAAATTCGCATTAATATCTCTATCCATACCGAATTACAAAGCACTCGTTGAATCATAATTAATATATTTAAACTTTGCGCTCCGACTGTATAAAGCGTGAAGCAGTATTCTGAGGGGCAGTTGGCCTGAGGGCACTCGGAGAAGATCCGAATTTAGCCTTGGCCGTCGAGGGTCATAGGCACCGAGATTGAAAGTCCGCGTATTGTCGTAACCCTGTGAGGGTTGTAAGGAACCGATAGTAGTTTCTTAACGGTTGCGAACCGTAGTGGCATAGTAGCCAAAGAAGTAAAAGCTATAACGTTGAGGTCTAGAAACCGTATTAAGAGCTTGAGTGAGCGCTTGAATAGCTCGCGAGTTAAAATAGTTTTAGGCGGTGCGAGAATTGGTGATGTTGAGAACACTTTGCAGAATATTATTATGTAAGCTTTGTTAAGTATATATCTGAAGGCGAAGAAAAACTTAATCCCGTGAGAGCCAGGCAAGGCGCAAAGTGATCGTGAACTGTGATAGACGCCGATTGAATTGTGATTGTACTGTGAGAACGCTGATAGAGTCACACAAGCAAAACATTATGTGTTAAGCCCGACTGACGGTGAAGTTAACGAGAAGTGAATAGACACTTTGTATTTATCACAAACCGTGAGAAGATGATGTGAGGTAGATCCAGCGGACACAGCTTGCTGTGGGAGATGTCGAGGGCCCTAAAGAGTAAACTTTTATCCGCGTAAATTAGTGTATTCTTATGGATAATTTTGTGAGTAATTTGTTTCATATTTTATTTCTTCGTACATGTAAATAAATAATCTTCTCAGTGAATTAGCGTTGATCACCCTTTGGCGTTGTAAGCCACAGGCACCTTCAGGAATCCTAAGAGTCCCAAGTGGATAGGGCATTGATAAGGTGGCAAGGTTTATGTTCGAACTGGGGTTCAGGCGACAGTCACTGGCTGTCGGCTGAGCACCGATAAGAACATAAATTTTCCTCCATCACTTTGAACATCAGTTTAACCCCGTAATCCTGCGACAGCATGTTTTGGCGTAACAAGAAGTTCCAATATAACAAAAACGGGCGTCCTAAACGAAGCTGGTGGCACAGTGGATACCACATGAGTGTCTACTAAAACGCTCGATGTACGGTACAAACCAAAATTGGGATATAGGTTTTTCAGGAAATGCACGTATACATGTATATGTAATCTATTCGACTCATCTGGAATACCTTTGCTTTGACTGAAATTGTATTGACAAATTGCATGTCTTCTGTGAAAAAAACCGCCTACAAGTCACAAATGATTCAGAGATGCCCTCGTTTATCTGGTTTCTCTGTTATGCTTTGTTCTGAAGAGTGTATTTTCAGTCACTGAAATCTGGGCAGTATTTTTTGCATTTTCTCAATACTACCCAGCATAATTTGGAAGAAACGTCTCCGAGAACCTTTCTTTACCAAGGACTTGACGTACAGTACATGTGGGGTGAATTGCCATTCAAACATCTGTATTATTCAACTCTACATTTGCCACATAACCACTTGTATTCTTCTATTTAAAAACACAAGTACATGTACAAATACAATTTTGGCCAATAGAGCCTCAGAATAACCCCAGAGTTCCATTTGCCGAAACTTTACTTGTGTTTAGCCTTTACCAAATATAATTGCCAATTCTCAAATATCGCTGTTCTAATTTATTTATTCTTTCAATGTTTGCTTCAAAACCTTATGGCATCTTGTTGACTAGTTCCAACAAGGGATCATAAGCTGTGTTTTGAGGCCAAAAAAAAATGAAAAGTTTGCGTTATTCATGGCTGACAATTCTCGCCATTGGAAGAGATTTAGAGGATAGTTACCCCCCACCCTTAATTCCACAAAGCTATCAGAAAATTTAACACTAAGGGTATGGGAATATTTCATATAAAAATTGAAATTTCGAAATGCTAGTGATTTTATATCATCGATGTGCGCATCCTTTCACAATCTTATGGAATTTCCCTGAACAATAGTATAAAAATTCAGGAGCTGGCTTTTTACAGTAATTTTTTTACTCTTTTGACGTTCTGTGACGTTTTATTTGTTCATTATACCAACAGTGTGCGCTTCGCGACATATAATACAGATATCATCATTTCCATTAATATAAAAGTCTAGGAGACGAGAACAGTGAGATTTGCTAATTTTTTCTCTGGAAGAAAAAAAACCTTACAGACTACTATAAAAACACATTCGCAAAACAGAGCCAAAGTGGACGTTTAATGTTAGCAGGTTTGAAGGTGATATCTATTCTTATGGACAGATTATTTGTGAACTAGTTTCTATTTGGCTTGCGATAAAAAGCCATGTTTCCATTTGTTACTTTTAATAAACGAATACAACAAAGCTGTCTGTTGTTTTCGTTTACCAGAAGGAAACTTGCTTATTTACTAATTTCAAGGGAGGTAACTTTATTGAAAGTCGATTTTCATGACGAGTTTTGTCAGGGATGTCAATATTTTTTTCCAAGTACGTCTTCTCTTCGTGTTAAGTGAATGGTCAATAATTTTGATAAAAACGGTTTATCGGTTCCACATAGGGTTGTCGCGGCTATCAATTTTCGTAAACGTCGAATCGCCACCATTAATCAACTATTAGTCAGTTAGTAGTCGTTTCACATAAATTCAACAAACAATGTCGAATATACATGTAGTTCCAAATTTAAAGCTGACGATGTATGAATGTGTACACTTCTGTGGTGAGGAAAAATGGAAACGCCAAAAATATCGCCATTTGATCTGAAGAATTTAAGCAGAAAAACGATTTTGCAAATGATTCACTTCTATAACAATTTTCCAGAAATTTCGAACATAAACCACCCGCCATTCCTACACAAGTTACAACTTAGTACTACAAGTGAACTGAACTGACTGTTGTTATTCTTGTGACAATTTTTCTCACTTTTGTGTTTCGGATTGTTATAATGGAGTCGTTCGAGTGTGCAAGTCACAATTCTATTTTTTCAGCAGTCCGCAATAATTTCCCCAAACTTGAACTATTCCATGGTACACCGTTTGAAGATACTCTTTTGTACTGATTAATAAAGTGCCGGTTATACAAAACAGGTACTCAGTTATTCAATGTTAAAGGATTGCATTTACAACACACTGCAGTTTACTAATAGTATCTAACGGCTCGTGCACCTCATTATATAGCCCAATTTAAACCTGACCTGCAGCACATCGAATATGAACGAGGAACGACTAAAAATAAAAAGTGCCGACTACCGCAATAGTCGACGGTTAGTCGACAAATCGCATAATCAGTCGAGATAGCGCTAGTTCAACTTGTGTACTGTCTGAAAGGGATGTTGGGGAATTCTCCAAAAAAATAGACACCTTCAAAGTCAATGTTTTTTTCATAAATGTGATCAGTATGGTGCTAGGTATAACTTGACGGAGCGATTTACTTCTACTGGGTCATACTGAGAAAGCTAGTGACCAAAATACTTGGTTAACAGGAACTCCAATTTCATTTTGGTGTCAGAAACTCTCCCGACAAAGCATGGAATGGGGCTGCTTTTAACATTGGCCCAGCTGCAATTCAAAATGAGACCATGATGGGGCCCAGGCCAAGGTTGAGGATTGGCCAGCCAGCAGTTGGAGGTGGTCGGGCGATCACTAATTTTCCCAGGCTGATCTTTGGGACCAATCCTCCCTTGCTTTTATGTACTGCACAAGTAAGGTTATTTAGTGTAAAGCAATTCAAAATGAGACCACGTGGAGCAGTGTGACTGAGGGTGACCCAGCCCAAGGTTGAGGGGAGCCAGCTCAATTTTGATGGAACCCAGGCCAAGGTTGAGGGTTGGCCAGCCAGTGATTGGAGGTGACCGGGCGGTCACTAATGTTCCCAGGCTGAGCTTGGGGGACCAGTCCTCCCTTGCTTTTATGTACTGCACAAGTAAGGTTATTTAGTGTAAAAACACACACACAGAGGAGTTTCCACCCATATAATAACTCAGAGTGTTGAAAAAACCCGTGAGCACACGTAAACTTTTACCTTAGAGACCTTTCTGTTCAACATTAGAGACCTTTCAGTTCAACCCATATATTTGGCCTTTCGATTGGTCTAATGTGGGGACATCGCTGGCTTGCCAAGTCAGTTACTGCTTCGCCCCATAGAATGATTGTTTTGTAATATTGACTACTTGAAATACCATTTTTCTCCTTTCGTGGATGTGTTTGTGCCTCAAAAATTCAAAATATCTATTAACCCTATATCTCCTAAATCCAACTTTGATCACTTTTCAATGTAACAGAACATGTGCCCTAACATGAAGGTCTTTACTGCCTCCAGTACCTGGATTTTGATTCGGACACCCGCGTTGTGTCCTTGGGCAAGGCACTTCACCCCGATTGTCCACACGGGGGCACGGTTTCTTCGTGTACTAAGGCGTACTGAACGTCGATGGTGTGCATGCCTTCAACCAATCTAACCCTGCCTGTGCTGCAGTGCGGAGTTACTACGATGTATGGGAGCTGGCAGCTGCTCGTCGTTGCACGATGGTTCTCCCCGGGTACACTGACTTCCTCCACCCGTAAAACTGTCACCGACACGCTATGACCTTGATTGTTAAAGTGTCGTTAAACCCTACTAAATAAATAATAAATAAATAAGTACCTGGATTATAAATAAAACACTCATCACTGTAACAATGACGAGTGGAGATGTTAAATGATCGCAGTGATTACACCCAACATATCTGCTCTCATGCGATGAGGATTTGGGAAGTACAGTTTTTTTTTAACTTACCAGAAGCAAACACGCGAAGACTTCGCCGCGTCATAATTAGTGATGAGGATTAGCCCGTTCTGAAACATTGCTCTGATAATTGTTGGATTCGCGTGTGGCATTATGCAAACAGATTCCCCCACCCACTTTTTGAATGTTAAAATACATGTATGAACTTCAGGAATGTATTGGAGGTCTTGAAATGCGATTTCCAGTTATGCTGAGAAACTGCACTCAATGACACCTCGTTGAGCCTGTGTCCTTGACCCACATTTTGGACCTTCATTGAGTTTTAACTCATTTGGTGTTAGTCTCAGGTCCCGGATCCTAGAAAAGCCACCCTTTTTAGCAATGCTGGAAATATGGGCATTAATAGCTCACCTGACTCCAAGTCAGGATGAGCTTTCGTGATCACTCACCGTCCGTCGTCCGTGAACATGGTGTTTGCACCTGCCTCTCCTAAACCGCTGAACCAATCTTAGTTATATGTGAGGTGCTTGTTTGTTCTGACATCGCATTTTGTTTTTTTTTTCAAATCAACTTGCCCAGCCTCATAGGGAGGGGGTGGGGGTAAATTCACCAAAATTCTTAAAAAATCATCTCATAAACCAATACGTACAGTATCTTGATATTTGGTATGTAGCTTCTTTTTGAGGTGTAGAAATCAAGTTTGTTCAAACAAAGTTCGTGGATCAATATTTGCTTTTGTAATAGGAGGGGCAAGATTTTTGACCCCGCCCGAAATTTGTATTTTCTGAACCGGTTGTCCGATTTGAACCAAATTTGATATGTGGTATTATTGAGCTATAAGTACTTGATTCGTGCAAAAAAAAAAAAAAAAAAAAAAAAGCTCCCGAGTCCCCGTGGTAACCCCAGGAGCTAAAATAGTAATATTTTCAAATGCCCATATTTCCCAAACCACACAGAACAGAGAACTGTTGTTTGGTATGAAGCATCCTTAGGACCAGTAGAATTGAATGGTAAAAAAATGCCATCGGTTGTGTCAGGGTGTTCTATATCGAAAAAATGGTGAGTCAGCATATTTGCATAAATTAAAAAACTTTTTTCCCCACATTCTCTGATCAGAATCTTTTGATATTTGGTATACAGAGCATCCATGGGGGTGGGGAGGGGGTGGAGGTGGTGGTTGTCAGATACAAGTGTGTTAAAATGATGCCCATTTGTTACCTGCGTCGCCATCGGCGAAGCAGGTCTAGTAACCGCTCGACTCCGTCCGTCAGTCAGTCCGTCAGTCCGTCCGTCCGTCCGTCCGAAACACTTTTTCCGTTAAAGTTTTCTTGGCTTCTATGAAAGGGAATGGTTTTATATTTGGTCTGCTGCTTCATAATGATGAGTTGTATTGTGTAAGCAATTTTCAGATCTGCCGTGCAGCCACTTCCTGTTTGCGATACTTGGAAATTTTACTGTACCCACTGAACATTGAAATTTTCCGTCAAGGGTTTCTCGGCTTCTATGCAAGGGTTTGATTTTATATTTGGTCTGCTGCTTCGTAATGATGAGTTGTATCGTGTAAGCAATTTTCAGATCTGCCGTGCAGCCACTTCCTGTTTGCCGATACTTTGAAATCTTACTGTACCCACTGAACATTGAAATTTTCCGTCAAGGTTTTCTCAGCTTCTATGCAAGGGATTGATTTTATATTTGGTCTGCTGCTTCATAATGATGAGTTGTATCGTGTAAGCAGTTTTCAGATCTGCCGTGCAGCCACTTCCTGTTTGCCGATACTTTGAAGTTTTACTGTACCCACTGAACATTGAAATTTTTCGTCAAACTTTTCTCGGCTTCTATGCAAGGGATTGATTTTATATTTCATCTGGAGCCTGATAATGATCAGTTGTATTGTGTATGCAATTTTCAGATCTGCCGTGCAGCCACTTCCTGTTTGCTGATTCATTTGCTTGCAGCGACGCAGGTCCAGACCCGGTATTGGTCTTGTTCATATTTGGACTCAATACAGGAGCCCGCATTTTTAACTTAGGGTAATTTGGGTTTTGGGTAATGATCTTTAAAAATCTTCTTCTTCAGATCCATCAGTCAGAATGCTTTCATGCTTTCATATTTGGTATGCAACATCTTTAGGGGGGGGGGGGGGAGTAGGGGGGGGGAGCAGATTCAAGTTTGTTCAAATCGGGTCTCTGGATTAATATTTGGGTTCGCTCTGGTGGCCCGAATTTTAACTTGGTGCAATATGACGGAATTTCTTTAAAAATCTTCTTCAGATCCACCAGTCAGAATACTTTCATATTTGGTATACAACATCTCGGGGGGGGGGGGGGGGGGATGCAGATTCAAGTTTGTTCAAATTGGGTCTCTGGGTTAATATTTGGGTTCGCTCTGGTAGCCCAAATTTTCACTTAGTTCAATATGAGGAAATTTCTTTAAAAATCTTCTTCAGATCCACGTGTCAGAATGTTTTCAAATTTGGTATACAACATCTCTAGCGATTGTTCAAATCGGGTCCCTGTGTTAATATTTGGGCCTCGTATGGTAGCCCAAATTTCAACTTTGTGCAATATGAGGAAATTTATTAAAAAATCCTCTCCTTCAGACCCCCAGTCAGAATGCTTTCACATTTGGTATACAGCATCCTGGTGGTGGAATGGAAGGGTTCAGACTGATGTTTGTTCCAAGTTAAGTTCCTAGGTTGATATTTGGACTCCCACGTTTTGCATTACTGGAAATAAGGGCATAAAATCTGTGGTAGCATCCCAGTACTTAAAAAAATCATTTGGCATAGACAACAAAGTTACAAATAATGAAATAACCTCATTCCTCTGTAGTGTTAACTAACTGTTGATGTTAATTAACTCCTTCTTTAAACAACTGTTGTCAGGTGAGCGCCTTAGGCCCAATGGGGCCTCTTGTTTTCGAGGGAATTTCTTGATGCTAGAAAATCATCTGACACTGACAACAGAGTTCTAAATAATTACAGGACTTCATTCCTCTGTAGTGTTAACTAGTAATTATTTATTTATTTATTTATTGGTGTTTAAGGTCACATACTTATGCACAATGGCCAATCATGACCGTGACAGTTTTACGGGTGGAGGAAGCCGGAGTACCCGGAGAGAACCACCGAGCAACGACGAGCAGCTGCCAGCTCCCCAACATCCTAACTCCGCACTGCAGCACAGGCAGGGTTAGATTGGTTGAAGACATGCGCATCATCGACGTGCAGTACGCCTTAGTACACGGCGCCAATGCGCCCCCATGTGGACAATCGGGGTTAAGTGCCTTGCCCAAGGACGCAACGTGGGAGTCCGAATCGATCGCTCAGACGGTCACCCATCCGAGGACAAACCGGGCTCGACGTTGCTTAACTTCGGTGATCTGACGAGAACCAGTTACCACAACGCCACCGCGTCCCCGTTAACTAGTAATAGACGCTGAATTGAATCCTTCTTTAACCCTTTACCTATCCTGTAAAGCAGACGACACTTGCAAAAAACATTCTTGAATAACTATTTTTTTTTCATTTTTTGTCTCAAAAACATAGGTTATGACCCGTCGTTGGAACGAGTTCGACGAGCTCGTTCAAACAAGGAGTCATAATCTACTTTTTGAGAAAAAAAATAATGAAAATTAATTGGCCATTTTTGAGAATAGCACTGGCCGGTTTTGGCCGTTATGTTGGGTAAAGGGTTAAATAATTTTGTCATGTAAGTACTCAGGCCGACTGGGGCTTCTTGTATTTTTAATAGTTCAGTCAGTCCGCGCAAATGTGTCATAATCAGATCACAATCCTATTGTGATCTGATTAAATAGACAACTTTTTACGATTGCATGTCATAGAAATTTCATCTTGCGGGTGTTTCAACAGTAAGTAACTTCCCCGCTTTTGTATTCACGTACCACAGATGTTGACCAAGTTTAACCCTTTACCCGGGAGCGCGGTGGCTCAGCATGTGGAGGAGATGCAGGCTGCAAGCCGAGAGGTCCTCGGTTCGAATCCCACCTGCGGCAACCGCGTTGTGTCCTTGGGCAAGACACTTCATCACAGTTGCCCATGTGGGGCACGGTGGCGTTGTGTACTAAGGCGTACTGCACGTCGATGGTGCACTTGTCTTCAACTAACGCTAACCCTGCTTGTGTGGAGCTGCTCGCCGTTGCTCGGTGCTTCTCTCCGGGTACTCGGCTTCCTCCACCCGCAAAACTGCCCGACACGAGGTGATCCTGGGCCTGGCTGTCGAAAGTGTCATTAAACCCCAGTAAATAAATAAATAACCCTTAACCCAACGTACAGCCAAAAAGGGCCAGCGCGATTTACAAAAATCGACATTTAATTTTCATTATTTTCTCATTTTTTTTATCTTCAAAACACATAGCTTATGATCCCTTTTTGGAAAGAGCTCATTCCAATGAGGGGTTATAAGCTATTTTTACGCAAACAAATTGGAAAAAATAGTTATTCAAGAATTTTGTTTGTAACTGTCGTCTGTCTTTCGTGTTTGGTAAAGTGTTAAATAATATCAGGTTTTATCAGCATGGTGGAAAGATAGGATAGAATTGATAATCAAAGAGGTTTTTACCAATAATACCGAGAAAGTACATTACAGCTTCTCTAGCTTGCTCACATATATTTAGCTGACTGGCCAGCTGCCATGTTATTTTCAGATGCAGGACTTAAAATAGGCACTCTCTTTTAAATTTCCATACACCACACACGACCTGAACGTATAATCTTAAGACAGTTTAGCTGATCGTGCATCATAGAGCGTCTAAAAATGAATTGCCTTATTATTGCCAGATTGCGATAGCTGGCATTATATACTATTCAAAAAAGTATGGGATATCCAAACTGATGATGATATTTTCGAAAAATGGTATTGGATACGCGTGATGGGACACAGGTAGTATATAAGGTACCCGATCTTGCCTTATTACCCGGACTTTTGCCGGTGCAACTAGTGTTAAATTCCCATAGGAACCGGACTTTTGCCGGTGCAACTTTTGCCGGTGCAAAATGTCGGCACCATACATCTAGATCTGGTAAATGGTGTACGTACTGTATATATAGTATGCTATGGCATGTATAGTGATATATGTACGCATGGGGCTATAGGTATATATTATGGGTAAGTGGTGGAAAGATGATGGGAAAATTGGGTTTTCTTGAAAGTTTTTCCCGCGAAACGGTTGACGTTGCTATTGACGTCGTGACATCATGATACGCGCACGACGTCATAGAGATACTGACCACTGTTATTATCCAGTATACAATCTGACATAACGTTATTCGGGTCAGGGAGTGTCGGACCTCTCGTATGGGGTGGCGGCGATATGGTAGTAGTGGTATATATGCATGTAGGTCCCAAGTTAGCCCTTAGTACTATTAATCCACCTTATGCTTCATATTATCCAATGTCTGCTATAGCTAAGTCAAGCAGTAGGGTGGGTGGGTGGTAGTGTGGTATTGCGAGATAGTCATTGGTGGTTTAAATTGGACAGTATAGGATGAATGATCTGTTGGTCTATTACCCCCTTAGTACTATTAACCTACCGAATCCATTGTATTATCTTATGGCTGGTATTGGTAGTTTAGTGTTAGGCCAGGCAGTATTATACTAGGTTGTTTAGAACGGGTGGAATAGGATGCATGGTATATACCCCTGAAGGTCCAGTCCTCGATATTATTAACCAGCCGATTGCTTTGTACTATTCATTGACTGGTATAGGGAGTACGTTATGGCAGGTCAAGTGGTATTGTGGGGTGGGGGTGGGGGTAATGACTGGCAGTATAGAACTGCGGTATAGCGTGGACGATATATACCTCTGTGGGCCCATGCAGGGCCCATGTTAGCCATTAGTACTATTAATTCACCTGATGCTTCATTTTATCTTATGACTGGTATAGGTAGTATGCAATGCTAGGCATAGGGGTATTGTGGGTAGGGGTACTGCCTGGTAGTTTAGAACGGTACTATAGTATGGGCTGTATATACACCTATAGGCCCCCTGTTAGTGCTTATTAACCAACCGATTGCTTTGTTTTATTATATGGGTGGTATATGTAGTACGTTATGATAAATCTAGTGATTTTGTGGTGGTGTGGGTAATGCCTGAGTCACTCGAACGACTCTTAGACTCATTTCAGTATTTGAGGATACCTATGACATGGCTACGTATCAGTTGAGGATACCTTTTGAGGATACTAAATTGAGGATACCTATGGTCTGGTATTGTTGGAGGATACCTGTTGTAGAAACCTTACATCTGTGTACTTCTGTTATTCTGCCCCATATCTCATCTATTACTTCCTAGCTATACCTTCGCTCAAGGCTTCAAAATGTTCAATCAGATTTCCCCTGTATACATATAAGGCATTCCGTAATTGAGAAGATTCCTAGCCGAGTCCATAAAATATGGATTCCGTGTTTTTACATCGGGCATTACCCTTACCCACAGTACCTCTTGGCCTAGCATTGCATACTACCTATATTAGTCATGGGATAACATAAAGCATTAAGTCGATTAGTAGTATCAATGACTTTCGGGGGGGGGGGGGGGGGGGCACAGAGCTATATATTGTCCATACTATACTGTTGTTCTATACTGCCAGGCATTACCCCCACCCCCACAAAATCACTAGATCTATCATAACGTACTACATATACCACCCATATAATAAAACAAAGCAATCGGTTGGTTAATAGTTCCAAGCACTAACAGGGGGCCTATAGGTGTATATACAGCCCATACTATAGTACCGTTCTAAACTACCAAGCAGTACCCCTACCCACAATACCCCTATGCCTAGCATTGCATACTACCTATACCAGTCATAAGATAAAATGAAGCATCAGGTGAATTAATAGTACTAAGGGCTAACATGGGCCCTGCAGGGGCCCACAGAGGTATATATCGTCCACACTATACCGCAGTTCTATACTGCCAGTCATTACCCCCCACCCCCACCCCACAATACCACTTGACCTGCCATAACGTACTCCCTATACCAGTCATTGAATAGTACAAAGCAATCGGCTGGTTAATGTAATAATATCGAGGACTGGACCTACAGGGGTATATACCATGCATCCTATGCCACCCGTTCTAAACAACCTAGTATAATACTGCCTGGCCTAACACTAAACTACCAATACCAGCCATAAGATAATATAATGGATTCGGTAGGTTAATAGTACTAAGGGGGTAATAGACCAACAGATCATTCATCCTATACTGTCCAATTTAAACCACCAATGACTATCTCGCAATACCACACTACCACCCACCCACCCTACTGCTTGACTTAGCTATAGCAGACATTGGATAATATGAAGCATAAGGTGGATTAATAGTACTAATGGCTAACTTGGGACCTACATGCATATATACCACTACTACCATATCGCCGCCACCCCATACGAGAGGTCCGACACCCCCTGACCCGAATAACGTTATGTCAGATTGTATACTGGATAATAACAGTGGTCAGTATCTCTATGACGTCGTGCGCGTATCATGAGTCACGACGTCAACCGTTTCGCGGGAAAAACTTTCAAGAAAACCCAATTTTCCCATCATCTTTCCACCACTTACCCATAATATATACCTATAGCCCCATGCGTACATATATCACTATAAATGCCATAGCATACTATATATACAGTACGTACACCATTTACAAGATCTAGATGTATGGTGCCGACATTTTGCACCGGCAAAAGTTGCACCGGCAAAAGTCCGGTTCCTATGGGAATTTAACACTAGTTGCACCGGCAAAAGTCCGGGTAATAAGGCAAGATCGGGTACCTTATATACTACTGACACATCAAAATGTTACCAAGTTTAGAGTGGATCATGAATGTCACTGGCCCACGAAAACCTCGTGAAGGTTTTTCACTTGGGTTCCGCTCCACAGTTTCGCACTATTGCACAGGGGTGAAATTCTAAACAAAGGGCGTATGTTGAAACTAAGGCCATGTAAAATAGAGAAATATTTTTGGTATCAGATATATGATTACATTAGGCTTTTTGTTGGACAAGAGAATTTGAAGTTTTGGTCCCAAAGTTGGAGTCGGATACATAGGGGTAAATTACCAGATGAATTATGGGAAACAGTGGCTTCGAAAAATTGGCTATTTTTTTAAATGTAATTTTTACACGGGTTTGTTACCAGACAGGTAACTAAAAAATGAGACGGAAACATATAATTTTTTTTTTGCATTTTAGAAACAAGGGATGCTCTGCTCCAGGGGTGGGTAGGCGGGGTTGGTGGGAAAATTCTGCTTTTGAGGCTGCTAGGTGGCTGAAAATGACTGGTTTCGGTATTTTTTCAGGCAATTTTTCAGGTTGAAGTCTTGCCTTTGACAATAAATAATTCCACCCACATTCAGATTGTTTTTTTCTACTTAGTCAGATAGTGTTATATGTTTTTTGTGGATTTGGGAAATGTAATATATGTAATGGGTTTGATAACTAAGTTACAGGATATTTGCATTTGAAGAGAGTGTATGGCATGTCACATTTGGAAATGCCTGGAAAACTGTGGAGCGGAACCTTAAAGAGCATTCTGCCGACGGTGTCAATTCTTGAACCAGGAAGTTCCTTATTTGTGCTTGAGTTATAAATACACCATTTTTCAAAAAACTTTTCATTATTTCTGGTTTGTGTGCTGTTGTTAGTAGAAGTTGACATTCATCAAGTGATATCTCAGCACAACTGGAAGGAAATAAGTGGAATTTTGAGAAATTTATTGATGTAGCCTAATTTCGCACTTGTTTTGAATTTTCGTCAAGATTTCAAAAACATTAAGGTAGAGCACTGCCTTTCCTAAACACCGAGCCTTGTATTTATGACAAATTTATGCAGTTATGGACAGCCTGGTTGTTACTGTTGACCAGAGATTTGCAGTCATGGTGTCTACTTTTTCATTTTGGTCATTGGTGTCATGTCTGTGTGTCATCCGTCCGTTAAGCTGTTCAAGCTTTCATATCTAGAGAGCAACCCCCCCCCCCCCCCCCCCCAAAGCTATGGTTATTAGTTCTTATTGTTTTACATTTTGATTGTATTTAACAGTGCTATTGGCAGGACCTGGGTAGTCAATGTGGCTGGTGGTAATAACAAAAATACTATCTGAAGTGGCTCAGAGAAATCGGGGGGGGGGGGGGGGGGTGGTGTGGTGTGATTGTGAAACTCTGGTAAAATCTGGCTGAAAAAGCTATTCGGCAATCAGGAAGGCCATGCTGTATCTGTTTACTGGTTGAAAATAGAGACTTGTGGTTTTTGTTCATTCAACTCAGGATAGACTCCAGATTATTTTGCTTGAGTGAAATCCAGGGGGAGATCACTCTTGTTTTCTCTTTAAGGTTCCGCTCCACAGTTTCGCACTATTGCACAGGGGTGAAATTCTAAACAAAGGGCGTATGTTGAAACTAAGGCCATGTAAAATAGAGAAATATTTTTGGTATCAGATATATGATTACATTAGGCTTTTTGTTGGACAAGAGAATTTGAAGTTTTGGTCCCAAAGTTGGAGTCGGATACATAGGGGTAAATTACCAGATGAATTATGGGAAACAGTGGCTTCGAAAAATTGGCTATTTTTTTAAATGTAATTTTTACACGGGTTTGTTACCAGACAGGTAACTAAAAAATGAGACGGAAACATATAAATTTTTTTTTGCATTTTAGAAACAAGGGATGCTCTGCTCCAGGGGTGGGTAGGCGGGGTTGGTGGGAAAATTCTGCTTTTGAGGCTGCTAGGTGGCTGAAAATGACTGGTTTCGGTATTTTTTCAGGCAATTTTTCAGGTTGAAGTCTTGCCTTTGACAATAAATAATTCCACCCACATTCAGATTGTTTATTTCTACTTAGTCAGATAGTGTTATATGTTTTTTGTGGATTTGGGAAATGTAATATATGTAATGGGTTTGATAACTAAGTTACAGGATATTTGCATTTGAAGAGAGTGTATGGCATGTCACATTTGGAAATGCCTGGAAAACTGTGGAGCGGAACCTTGAGGGCCGAGTTAATGTCTGTGGGGTACGTTTTGAAATTTCATTTGCATTGGACGGGTCTCATCATTCTTTTCTTGGTATAAACTCTTTCTTCAATAGTTTCTGGTCGAAACGTAACTTTTGAGTTATGCGAAGACTGATACGTGAAGAACGTTTACGTGCCGTTAGCATGTTGGCAGCTCAAAATTTTCAAATTCTCAACTTTACGCAATCGGTGATTAGCAGGCTGTGGTCACGCTACCGTCAGAAGGCAATGTTGATGACAGACATCGGTCAGGTCAACAAAGGACGACAGCTGCTCACCAGGATAGTTTCAACCGAACCACAGCATTACGTAACCGCCATCAAAGTTCCTCAGAAATTGGACAGCAGCTGCACCAAGCGACAGATGTGCGAGTCAGTGGTCAAACTACCCGAAATCGCCTACACACCTGGAATTTGTACGCTCGACGACATCGAATAATTCCACGTTTGACTGAACGTCACATCGCAGCAAGGCGTAATTGCTGGGACAATCGTCGGTGGAGAATCGTCATGTTTTCCGATGAATCGAGGTTCACTCTCGACTTCCACGAGAGGCGAAACAGAGTCTGGTGGCGGCGGAACGAACGGCCGGCCGTCGATTCGTTTTCCAAGATGACAATGCAAGAGCACACAGGGCCAGTGCCGCTACAGAGTTCCTCAAGGAGCAGAACATCACTACAGTGACTTGGCCAACACTAAGTCCAGACCTTTCACCAATCGAGCACGTCTGGGATATGCTTGGCAGGCGCCTACGACAACGCCAACACCCTCTACCAATGTCCAGGAACTCGCTGCTGCACTGCAGGAAGAATGGAATAACATTTGTCAAGCTGATATTGGACGTTTGGTGAGGAGTATGCCACGTCGGATCCGCGCTAGTCTCACGAACCGAGGAGGATTTACAAGGTATTGAGGTCTTGGACTGAATGTGGCACATTTTCTGACTGACCGTCCATGTCTTCTACAGCACAGTGCGTGGAATGTGTGCTTGTCAGACACCCAGCTATCGCTGAAATCATTCACCAGATGTCACAGTGCAATGCCTCAACTGTCTTTTTGATGAAAATATAAATATATTTCTTCATATATCTCACTTTTATCAGATATCCCCTACTTTTTTTTTAATATTATATATTAGATATGATTGTCTTTCCAGAACTGTCCGTTATCAAAATTCAGTTGACATGACTTCAAACTTGGCTGATATGACGCCGATGTAGGCGATATGAACAAAGAAAAAGCTGTCCCTCTTGATGCAATAGTAGGCGCAACCAGTTTGTTTGCATGGAAATCAGGAAAATTGATGTGACCAGGAGTAACTTAACGTTGAGTGTTCGCATGTAGAGTATTTGAGAGAAATTAAAGTTGGCAATAAGTAAGGAGTAGGTAGATGAAGTAATTCAACGCACACTAAGATTTAGAGTCGTTGATTAGTCGAAGTGGGAGAAGAGATAGTTCTGCTCTCCGAACGTCACGGCTTACCCAATGGGGTCACCGAGACGTTCGGACAGCAGAATCAAACCAGAAAATAAGCAGACTGTCATCTGTAAAATGAGGTCCCCAGAGGGTGAATTTAGTGATACTGCCCTGCACAGCAGGGCAGCATCACTAAAAGCACCCTCTGGGGGCCTCAATCTCAATCGGGGTATCAAACCAAAACAGAAAGAGGTACCCAGCGGATAAATTGGCCCACTGTATGGGATAGAATCATCAAAGTCACCCTCTAGGGACCTCATTCTGCAAATGTCAGACTGTTTATTTTCAGGCCTGAGCAGAACTAGGAGAAGAGGAAACTTAGAACTTTGTGAAAAGAAAGAGAAACAATAACACTGTTAAAAACTGTAACAGATCTGAGAACATTGTGTAATTATTTGTTTTGGTTTAATAAATTATTACTTAGT
Organism: Pictodentalium vernedei; assembly: GCA_031216915.1. NCBI lineage: Eukaryota > Metazoa > Mollusca > Scaphopoda > Dentaliida > Dentaliidae > Pictodentalium > Pictodentalium vernedei. The sequence continues at coordinate 476,056,310 of CM062296.1, forward strand.
TTCACATCGGCTTTGATTTTCAGCTCTCGGCAACCTCACATCGGCATTCGACCTTCTGCCTCAGATTGATATGAAGTTACCTCGGGCTAATATCGCGGACGATATGAAACAAACCAAGAAATAGGGCCTAAAATGTTAAAAATATGTTTCTCAGGCCCTCCTGCATGGTCCTTTTGGCTGCCGCATACTCTATTTTTATAACCAATGCAAACTAAAAAAATAATAATTAAATATTTTATGTCTGATATTTTACCCAAGGTAATAAAATTGATACATTTGTCCCTTGAATGCAATAAGACTTTGCAATGCTGTAGTACTGCAAAGCCTTCTTGCACCCAAAGGACGAAATACACGAATACCCATGCTATTCTATAGATTATGAGCCCCCAAAACATAAAACAAACCAAGAACATTAACTTTGGATGGCAAAGAAATAATTACAAAAATAAAAAATAAAATAATAAACAGCCCGCCCACATGCAGTTTTACAAAAATGGCCTGAGAAACAGAAGATCTACTTTGTGTGGGGCCTAACCGCTAATTATTAAGGGGATAATATTTCCTAATGGCACACCATGTTACAGGCTGTGCTGTATATTCGATATCAGTAACTGATTTAACAGAGGGATCATTGGATTGATGTTAGAATTGTACATTATTCTAGACAAAACTGGTCAATACACAGATTTGGAGATAATAAATGTAGTATGTTATTGATTCCCCATTGGTTATTTACAGATTTGGTGAAATGATGTCTGCGCAGAATATATTCGAAGTGACACATCATAACCTCTAAGTGCACTGTGTGTCTTTGAGCCTAGACACTTTTCCTTAACCCTTTCAACACTGGCGCCATGGAAGGTATCATTCCAGTCAATTCTGTGACTGTCAACGGCGAAATGGGCGAAACCATCCTGGTTTATTGGGAGGTTCAGTAATAATTTAATCCAACAGCTCCGTCGAGCTGTTGGATGAAATTATTACCGAGCCTCGCTTCAGAGTTTTTGTTCATTATATCGTCAGCTCGTCTAGTACCAATTTTTTTCACGCAAATATTTATGCAAATCGGTTTTAAACGGTCAATGATAAAACCTTAACCTTCGATCACCAAGATAAGATTTAATTACCATTTCTTGAAAATATTCTTAAATGAATTAATAGTCCAGTACAACATAATTAAAACCCCAAATGTAAGTAGATTTGATCACCAAAGTGGACAAAGAATTTCGGCCGTATCACAACTTAGTCACAACTCCAATCAAAATCTCTGTCCGGCATTAGATTTCGGCTTAAAGGAGTCTTTACGTCCCTACTGTTTTTCTTTTTGTTTACAGTGCTATTAAAATTTGTGTAAAGTATATTTTAGCATAAGATAGAATATTTGTTACTCCTAGCTGTGCAGCCAGTCATTCTTCTGCCCTCTTCAGCCCTCTTTGGGAAAGGGTCCAGCCCAATTTGTGTCTTGATTCATGAAGGCTCCAACTTTGAATTCCTTTTGGGGGGAAAAGAAAGACACAAAGAAATAGAAATTTTAGAACATTTATCTAATAGAAAGAACATTAACAGGTTGAGTGCTGAAAGCCCATATTTGATTTTGGGCTTTAGTCCATTACTCAGGTTCTGCAACTCAAAGGCTTCAAACCCTTTGGATACTCTTCATATTATCTTTGAATCTAACTTATTTAGTCTGTATGGATTTATGGGAGATTGTAACATGGCAAAGACTTGTGAAAAAATTTTGATGACTAACAATAAATCGGCACTCAGCAGTTAATACAAAAACTACTGCATGTATACTTCATGTATCAGGCTTAAAATCAAATAGTCACAAATCATTTTGAATCAAGTCGCTGCAATCTCTATTAAGCTGTTATTATTTTCCCTACACTTTGTCAATGAACATTCTTTGGCTTTGCAATTGTTTTAGGCAGGTCTTGGTTGCCTATTCGTATTGACAAGTTTTTAGCTCACCTGACTGAAAGTCAGGATGAGCTATAATGATCTCCCCGTCCGTCGTCTGTGAACATGGTGTTTGCTACTGCCCCTCCGAAAATGCTGAACCAATTTTAATTAAATCTGAGGTGCTTGCTTGTTCTGACATCGCATTTTCTTTTTGTTTCAAATCACCTTGCCTAGCCCCATTGTTATTGTTATGAGGATCAGATTCAGGAGTGCTCATATCAAGTCCCTGGGTTAATATTTTGGCTTCCCATGGGCGCCCAAATTTTAACTTAATGCGATATGGGGGATAATCATTAAAAATCTTCTTCAGATCCGCCAGTCAGAATGCTTTCAAGTTTGGTATACAACATCTCTAAGGGGGGGGGGGGGGGGGGGGAGGGGGGATACGGGGGCAGAATCAGGTTTGTTCACGTCAGGTCCCTGGGTTAATATTTGGGCTCTCTGTTGGAGCCCAAAGTTTAACTTAGTGCAATAGAGAATATTTTAAAAAATCTTCTTCAGATCCACCAGTCAGAATTCTTTCATATTTGGTATACAACATATCTACGGGGGTTAGATTCACATTTGTTCAAGTTAAGTCCCTGGGCTAATATTTGAGCTTCCTGTGGGAGCCATAATTTTAACTTGGTGCTATATGAGGGAATCTCTTTAAAAATCTTCTTCTCCATATTCACCAATTAGAATTGTTTCATAATTGGTATACAACATCTCTAGTGGGGTCAGATTGTAGTTTGTTCCCGGTGTTAATATTTGGGCTCTTTATTGGAGCCCAAAGTTTACCATAGTGCAATATGAGAAAATTTCCTAAAAAATCTTTTTCGGGTCCACCAGTCAGAATCCTTTCATATTCGGTATGTGACGTCTCTAGGGGTGGCAGATTCAAGTTTGTTTAAATGGGGTGCCTGGGTTAATATTTGAGCTCTCTATTGGAGCCCAAAATTTAACTTAGTGCATTATGAGGAATAGTCAATAATAGATCCACCTGTAAAGATATTTTGATATTTGTTATGCAACTTCGCTAGGTGGGCAGATTCAAGTTCAAATCGAGTCCCTGGGTTAATAATCGGGTTCTCTGCTGGAACCCAAAGTTTAATTTAGTACACTATGAGGAGATTTGTTTAAAAATCTTCTTCAGATCCATCAGACGGAATTTTTTATATAACGTCTCTAGGAGGATCAGATTCAAGTTTGTTCATTTCGAGTCCCTTGCTTAATATTTGGGCTCTTTGGGGGGGGGGGGGGGAGGGGGGGGGGGGAGATTAGGTTCAGGTTTCTTCAAATCCATTTCTTAGTGTTTTTCCATAAATTTTGCCTTTTCAACTGCAGTTACATAACGACCTTGGAAGTTTGTCAGTGTTTGTCTACTTCTGATTGAATTGAAGCAGTCATGAAGACCTATGATAATAATCATTCTGCCATGGACACCAAAGTTATGAATAATTTCATGACTTCATTCCTCTGTTGATGAACCATTACTAACTCATTGTGACCCAAAATACGTCATTGAACCACTTTGTCCGGCGTGCGACTGAGGCCCCTTGGGGGCCTCTTGTATGTGATGCCTGTCGTGTTGGCAGGTACCAACAGTTTTGTGACTTATCCTGTATGCAGTATCTGACACAAAACTTACAGTTCAGTAGTATGGTGTACTCTTACTCAGAGAAACTGTGTGTATTTTTGTCTGGAGCAGTCTACGCTCAACGTGCTCAGCAGTTAATGGTGCATAAGCCACATATAACTTACATATCTCATAATTAATCTACCTGAACTTGTAGATATTATCAAAATCTTGTCTCGTAATCCTTAATTGAAAAGCACTCAACAAGAGCAGTTTCCAATAAATGATAAGTATAGAATTTTGTGAAGCCATATCCCAATACCCTGACCATGAATTAATCATAGTTATTCACGAATTATTCATGAATATTCATGATTTTTGGGTCGTGGATATTTATGAATATTGACAAGTTGCATCCATGAATAACCATGCGATGCATAACCAAGGGTATTCATGGCCGTTAAATTGCCCATATATATGAACCATGAACATTCATGGTTTTTCGTGTACCATGTATATTCACAGACCACGAATAAACATGACTGTAATGTATATAAAATATGGATATTAATTGAGGATATTCATGGACAATGGGTGTCATGATTATTAATGAAAACACATTAACCATACTCGCAAACCACGAATATCCCTGGTTGCCGTGAATATCAGTAGTTACTGAATAATCATGGATATTCCTGGTTATTAATGCACATAAAAAAAACGAAAAATATGAATGGCCCCGCAGGAAAAAGAATCAGATTATGGAACCAGATGTTTTAAATATATACCTCTCTTTGAGTTTCTTAAAGTGTACAAAATTTCAGATCTGAACTCAGAAGGCCATGTGTTTTAGATTGTATTGCTGCGGATAAAATTCCATTTTTTGCATCATTTTACAAGATAATTTCAAGGGTCGATAACGGAAAAATCGGAAGCGATATTTAAAAAAATAAAAGAAATAGAAAATCAATTATTGATGAGTTGTACCAAAATTTCAAATTTCAAAGTAATCCAAGCATTTTTGCAAATTTTTTTCAAATTTTTAGTGTTGGCCACTGTTGAGAGGGATTAAAACATATCAGTGTATGTGCACTGCTTTTCTTGCAGATGATACAGGTTGTAGTTTTTTGTCAGCAGAAGAAATTTGAAGTTTTTGTGACTAGCAGCTATAATGGAATATAGAAAAAAACCTTTAACCCTTTGAACACTGGTGGTACTTTCCATATCAGGTACCCCACACATTCACTTAGGAGCCATCCTACTTAATGAAATTATGATGTAAGATGTTGTCGGGCCAGAAAAGGAGCCTTTCGTCTTCAAGGGGTTAAGAAGATAGGACTGGGCTTGAAGGGTTGAAATCTTTGACTTGAAAACTTTTATAAACTTACATCAGGTTTCAAGAAATGTACTGGTAATTATATCATACACAAGTGAAATGGTGCCTGTCAAACATGCAAATCAGGCGCGCAGTCAGGATTCTATATTAGGGGGTGCCCCGGCCAGTTTTTTAGGGGGATGGGCAAAGATGATAGTTGACAGGCCGCTGTGTGGATGTTTCGGGGCCTCCCCTAATCCAAAGTAGGAACTTCCAGTCGTTTCCCTCTCCTCCCACTTACCTAAAGGGAAGTGGGAGGAGGGGGCAACGACCAGAAGTTCCTAGTTAAGACAAGCCCCTCTACCCCACCCTGAGAAAATTTTGCAAAATGTAGTGCTCTTAGAGCGAATCTGATGCATTTGTAGCGCGTATAACCCTTATATTGGCGATCCTTTTGGGGCTCTATCTCAATGGTTCTGGGGAGGGAAGCAGCGAACATTTTAGTCCCCACCCCCCGTTACAACGCCACTGATGAAATTTTACCCGCCATTCACCATGACAGGATGCTTGCTTGCAGGCTTCAAAGTCGATGATGGCTCTGTGACAGTGAACAGCTGTTTACAATAGCAAGGCCATTTTACACGGCATGCTTTAACAGATATGAACAAGCAAATGTGCGTTCATCAGCTCTGCTTTTTACGTTTACACTGTATATAAAAACAGACCTGCTTGCCAGAGTATTTTTTAATATTATCACTGGGCGACAACATGTCGCCCAGTGATGAATATTTGTCTCCCAGTAACTGTAGTTTTCAAGGTACTGGGCGACAAGGTTTTGAGATTATTTTTTATACTGTACAGACCTAATGCAGGGTGTACGCAGGTCGTCAAAATTTGTTTAATTGCATAGGCCTGTTATTGCTTGAAACACGTGCAATCAGAACAGTATTTAGTTTATTGTAATTACTGGGGAAGTTTTTTACATTTAATTTTGTAAATGTACACATGCAGTACACGACTACACTCACATCACCCATGTTTGAGTTTGAATTTAAAAATTCAACAACCAGTGTAGTACACTGGTTGTTGAATTTTTAAATTCAAACTCAAACATGGCATGGGTGATGTTTTTGTACATGTAAGAGTGTGTGATTTCATTTTGTTATTTGTAATGACATTTATGTAACTATCATTATTATATCTTTTTAAAAATATTGGTAATATTAAATTTTGTATTTAGACTGAAATGCATGACCAATTTTGAATCAGTTGAGAACTTATTATTTTTGAGAAACCATAATGTAATGGGTGGGTGCCTATTAGAGATCTATGTCGCCCAGTAGAAATTGCTTAAAAAATACTCTGCTGCTTGCTGTGTGTGACTCCCAAATTGTGTGCTGATTGATCAGTTGCGTCTACTAAATCAGACGAAATAGAACATGGCCTATTTGTTCTGTTTACATATCTGCTAGCAGATGCCCTAATTTATATGGTATGTTTCAGCAGATGTGCTGAGACATATGTGAATATACCGTGTAAATTAGTTTTAACGAAGTGTCAGTCACCCCATTTTGTTTAGGCGAATGACAGGCAAACGGAACAATCATTCGCCCAAATTTTACAGGCCAGTTTCCCCCATGTGTTTTTGTGAAAATTCAATTTGTTTTTTAATGCCCCCACTTGTCTTGCCAGTATGTTACAGTTTTCTGACCACCTGTGTATACAATAATGATTTTGTTATTATACAAACAATTGATTAAAGATTTTCCAAGGAATTCAGGTAGAACACAAATAATTGCAATTTTTAATGTTTTCGCACACTCCAGCGTGAATATATATCCATATATTGGTTATATGTGAGGAAATAATTCACGCGGAAAGAAAAGATAATTTAAAATTGGAAGAACACGGCGGGTATTCCGAAAGAGAGTACAGTAAGTAACCAAATAAATGCTGTCTTAACATCTCTGAAGATCACTGTAGATTACTTTTGTGTGCGTATATAACATTTCAGAGCGGAGGGGGTGGGGTCAGTCACCGGGAAAAGGGCATTTACTCGCACTCGCAGCCCCGCCATGACATGCCGAAGCATGCATATTTCGAAGACCTGAGATGGAGAGTTTGAGAGGAGGTGTCCCTCTCGGCTGGCAGGCCCCTCCTCCCAAACTCCCCCATTGAATTTTGAAAGCTCCCAGAACGGATTTAGGGTGTATTTTGGCTATACTTCGAGAATAAATCATTGAAAAAAAATTGAATGACGTACCTGGGAAAGGCATTGTCTGCCCCCTCTCGCCCCCATGGTCCGAAGCCAGGGAGGGCAGCTCAGGCCTGGCAATCTAGAAAATCAAGGAGTTCAAAACAATTGCCCTCCTCAGATTGCTTGGGAGTGCAATTGCACCTGGAATTTTCAATGCAAAAACTTGTATGCTATTTTGGTTATATTCACTTCAAGGTATTAATATTGTGACTGAAAAATTGTACTATATTCAGCTACATAGTGGAAACATTGGCACATACATCTTCTCATTATGAAACATGTTGCATTCAATTCTAATGTTACTGTCTTCTACACTCAAAATGCATCGAAATGCGACACAGAATCGGTCATGAATTATTGCGAATCAATGCAACATTGACAAATCGTCCCCTGAATTCCAATGTGTTCTCTATGCCAGTAGGCACAGAGAACACATTGGAACTCAGAAGACGAAATGATAATAGATTTTTAAAGGCAGTCCCAAACAGGTCTGGCATTCCTGAAAATCAAGGGGTGCAAACAATTGCCCTCCTCACTTTTTTCTAGGCGTGCAGTAGGCGTGCAGCACTCATGCACTCCTAAAGAATTCCAGGCGTGGCAGCTGCTCCCGTGATTCCGGCTGTGGACTGTGGACATGTTGTACACCCAAGTGACTGTACTTCTACTTGGACAGTTAGAATCAAGTGTCTGTCCCAAGGACACAACTTGGGATGCAGATTAGGATCAGTTCGAAGTTTAGAAAGCAACCTTAAGCCCCAGTCACACAGACAATGCGATCGCGATGCAATCTCTTGGCGACCAAAAAAATTAACAATCGCAAAGAGGTTTCAGATGTCTCTGAAAGGTTTCACTGAGGTCACTACAAGGTTTCAAAGCGGCCACAAACCCCATATGGTCGCAAACAGTTTTTTGAGCATGCACAAAAGACTCTCTGCGACCAATTTGGTCGCTCAGAGCTTTCATTGGTCTCCTAGAGGTCGCCAAGCGGTGTTATTTTAATCGCAGATTGGTTTTCACTGTGCGGCGATCGGTTTCGTCTAGACAAGAGTGTTGACTCTTTGCAGCGTAGTGGCGACCTATCTGTGATTGATCAGTGATGAGGCGGTGATCGACAGGCGCTTCATCGGCGACTGGTTGTCGATCGGTTGCAAAGTGGTTTCCAAGCGTGCGCCGATCATTCGCCGTTGGGTTTGCAACATGTCACCGTCTTCAAAAAGATCTGTCTGCGCATTTACAGCATCATTTTCTCTCAAGTATTCACAGAATTCACATCAACGATTTTTTATTAGCTCAACTTTGGCGAAGCCAAATTTGAGCTTATGCCATGGCCAGTCGCCCGGCGTCCGTCTGTCCGTCTGTCCGTCAACAATTCAATACGGCTCGGGCTAGAGGCCGTATTTATGAACCGATCTTTACGAAACTTCTTGGGTACCCTTGTTATGACCGTGGGACGAGAACGAGTGTTTTCGGGTCCGATCCGAAATTCAAGTTGGCCGCTGGCAGCCATTTTGTACAAAATTAGGTGCAATCAGATTTTTGCGCAGAACTTCCATATGAAAGCGCTGATTTGAATAACTTTTTGTATGAATGTTTAGTACCATGGGATACATCACATATAATACGGGTTTTTTTTCTCGTGCGTAAATTATGCAATTTAGACTAACTTTGATGTATTTAGTGTTACTTTCAGCACTGTAAGTGCAAATGCCAATACGGCTCGGGCTAGAGGCCGCCTTTATGAACCGATCTTTACGAAACTTCTTGCGTACCTTTGTTATCGCCGTGGGATGAGAAGAGTGTTTTGGTGTGTGGTCCGAAATTCAAGATGGCCACCAGCAGCCATTTTGTACCAAAATTAGTGCAATCAGTCTTTTGTACAGAACTTCTGTATGAAAGTTCTGATTTGAATAAATTTTGTATGAATGTTTAGTAACATGGAATACATTACATATAGTACAGGTTTTTAACTCGTGCAGAAATTATGAAAATTAGATGAACTTTGATTTATTCAGTGTTACTTATACACTGTAAGTGCACATGTCAATACGGCTCGGGATAGAGTCTGTATTTATGAACCGATCTTCATGAAACGTCTTGAGTACCTTTGTTATCACCTTGGGACGAGAACAAGTGTTTCAGGGTGTGGTCCAAAATTCAAGTTGGCTGCCAGTGGCCATATTGTACCGAAATTAGGTCTAATCAGTTTTTTGTACACAACTTCTATACGGCTCAAACTAGAGGCCGTATTTATGAACCGATCTTTACCAAACATATAATACGGGTTTTTTTTCTCGTGCGTAAATTATGCAAATTAGACTAACTTTGATGTATTTAGTGTTACTTTCAGCACTGTAAGTGCAAATGCCAATACGGCTCGGGCTAGAGGCCGCCTTTATGAACCGATCTTTACGAAACTTCTTGCGTACCTTTGTTATCACCGTGGGATGAGAACGAGTGTTTTTTGGGTGTGGTCCGAAATTCAAGATGGCCACCAGCAGCCATTTTGTACCAAAACTAGTGCAATCAGTCTTTTTTACAGAACTTCTGTATGAAAGTTCTGATTTGAATATAAATTTTTGTATGAATGTTTAGTAACATGGAATACATCACATATAGTACAGGTTTTTTTCTCGTGCAGAAATTATGCAAATTAGATGAACTTTGATTTATTCAGTGCTACTTATACACTGTAAGCGCACATGTCAATACGGCTCGGGCTAGATGCTGTATTTATCTACCGATCTTCACGAAACTTCTTGGGTACCTTTGTTATCACCTTGGGACGAGAACAAGTGTTTCAGGGTGTGGTCCAAAATTCAAGATGGCTGCCAGTGGCCATTTTGTACCGAAATTAGGTCCAATCAGTTTTTTGGCACAACTTCTATACAGCTCGTATTTATGAACTGATCTTCACAAAACTTCTTGGGTACCTTTGTTTTCACCTTGGGACAGGAACTAATGTGTTTTGGGGTGCCTTTGTTATCACTGTGCTATGAGAACAAATATTTTGCGGTTCAGTCAGACCCACTCTGGGACACAAAGATTTCTTTTCTAGTTTAGCATCTGACTGTCACCCACCTTTACAATACTTTACCTATACATTTGTTACAGGCTACGGTCAGTATTTATGTACAGACCGTTACAATACTTTATATGTACCTTTGTTATCAGGTCATTACCTTGATGTTTGTCATTGCTGTGTCACATACTATACATGTACATGTCTTAACAAGTTGAGCTACAGTGTCATTGACACTTTCATTATTTCAATTATTTCCAGTCATCACTGTGGCCACTGTTCTGCTGTTAACATCTTGACAACTTGCAGAGAAATGATTTGATTCTGAAAGGCACCCTTTTTATATGCATTATGTTTTGGTCGGTGATCGATCGACAACTAGTCACCGACCAGTCCCCGTTCAGTTGCAATCAGTCACCGAAGATTCGCTGACCAGTCACCGATCGGTCTCAACCAGTTGCAAGCCTCTCGCCGTATCTGCGTTAAACAGTTGCCGAATAGCTGCCGATCAATCACTGACAAGTTGCACTACCTATCGCTGATTGATCGGCGATCATACCCTAATTCCAAATATGGACAGAAGTGGTTACACCGGTCTCGGCGATCGCCAGCCTGTCGCAAATCAAATCAGTCGCCAAGTGGTTGCATCGCGGTCGCATTGTTTGTGTGACTGGGGCTTCATTGAGCCCTTACGCTAACTTCCACGGACAGTACAAATATGAAGGCTATAACATGTAACTGGATGTACAGTGTGACCATCTTAACTGGATATCCATAAAAACAAGCTATTTATTGAAAATAGAATATGTTTTCATTTTTGGAATTCACTTTAAAAAAATTTCCTCAATCCTGTATAAGTATTTCCATTAGTTCCTTCAACCATGCACCCTATAAAACATATAACCAATTAACCCTGTGCATTATTAGAGCTTTAGTCAGTGTAAAGTTTCATGTGGTGTATGATATGGCATCCCAATATACTGTGGTTTCAAAATGGCTTTACATGTAGCACATTTCAATGTCCTACACCCCGGATAAATTATTTTTGGGCTGGGGGGGGGGGGGGGGTAAAAAAAATAAATAATAGTATGGGTATGATTATTTGGAACACAAGTTTACGTAACAGCATTCGCAAGCCAAATGTGAAGAAAGGATCTGTGTTATTCTGGTTCAGTGAGATTAGCCTTGGTATTACTTGTACTAAATACACATGAAGTAGATGCAGGATCGATTATCACTAAAACAACACCTGTGGAGTGGAGTTTCCACCCTAACAAAATCTCTAATTTTGTATTATGAACATTAGAAACAAAAACAAAATTTTCAGCTTGTGAACTCTGCTTGTACTTCCTTGACATATTGCCCTCAACACACTGACATCAAAAGACTCAAAACACTCAAATTTCAAGCAGCAAATTTTCCCAATAATCAAACTAAGAATTTAAAAAAGAATTAATCTTGTTTGACAGAGCTCAATGAACTATGTAAAACAAGATTGAATTGATTAACCCTTTGCCCAGTGTAACGGCAAATTCCGACCAGCGCTATTCACTAAAAATCACCTTTCAATTTTCATTATTTTTCCATTTTTGGTCTCAAAAAGATAGCTTATGACCCCTCATTGGAACGGGCTCATTGAGCTCGTTCCAATGAGGGGTCATAAGATATATTTTTGAGGCAACAAAATGAAAAAAAATGTGTTATTCAAGAATTTTGTTTGTAACTGTCGTCTTCCTTTCGTGTTAGTTGATGGGTTAAATGTGTTGTTGGAATTTTGACATTTCAGCACCAGTGTGCCGTGGCGGCACCAGAAAATGTCTGGGACGGGGTGGTGGGGAAGTAGAGACGTCCCCTGCGTAGGGGGAGGGCGGGGGTACTCTGCAAGTGGCCTTTTAAGATTTATAGGTATATAGCGTTGACATCTGGGCGAGTTCCTTAGGCGCAAGCAGACGTGGGAGGAAGGTTTGAAGTGGGTCTATGGGGGGGGGGGGGGGGGGGGGGGGGGGGTCAGCTGTTCTCCCGTAGAAGAAAATGAATTATTCGTTCAAATAAAGAATTTTGGTTGTTGTGGGGGTAAATCTCCACTCTTTTGGGGAACGTTGAAAATGAAGAAGCCCAAGTGCGATCAGACAACCTTCACATAAGATCTGTCAGGACTCTGGATGTATGAAACAGTCAGCCGATATACAAGTTGGCTCAGTAGGCTGGTGGAGTTTCCCTTACATATTATTATCTTGGTGCTAGAAAGGAGGGGGAGGGGGCATGCGGACTTAATGATTATACCTCTGTGACATATAGGCCAATCTGGCCGGGTGCTATATATAAGAATTTCTGAAATGTTTGCAATATTTTTGTGATGCACATGTCACGTTAATAAAGAATTACTTACTTACTTACTTACTTATTATTATTTACAACAATAGAAATTTGTTCTCAATTTGTAAATCTGCAGCATTGCATTCTGTATAACCGATTAATGCTCCGTCTTTAGAGATATTTCCCTAGCTGTTAAGTCTTCCTCCAGTATACGGCATGGCGACCCCATGCGCCTTTGGAAGGAGTGACAGATACCCTACCAATGACGCCTGTGGTCATCATGTGGTATATCCCACTCTGCAGTATAAACTAACCGGATTAGAGTTCATTAAAGTAAAGAGATACCATTCTGACCATTACTCGAAGAGTTGCAAAATCGAGTAACTCAAATGGATCTGCAAAAAAGTTCTGTTCCATAGAGTGCTCTTTTCCATTTGCAAACATGTTTGCACGCTTTGATTAGGTTTCCCCTTTACTAAGCCCAAACTAGGAGGGCAAATGTGTGTTTATGTATGCTGGATGATTGCCCCTCTCCCATAGCGCCACCGCTGTCAGTGCGTGGATGTTTAAAATAATACTGATAATCCACCCTCCATGTACTGTATAAAAATACAAATACACGTATAAAGTCTTAAACCTTTACCCAACGCAACGGCAAAAACCGGCCAGCGCTATTCACGCTATTCACAAAAATCGCCAATTAATTTTCATTATTTTTTTTCATTTTTTGTCTCAGAAACATATGTTATGACCCCTCTTTGGAACGAGCTCGTTGAGCTCGTTCCAATGAGGGGTCATAACCTATGTTTTTGAGACAAAAAAATGAAAAAAAAATTAGTTATTCAAGAATTTTGTTTTCAAGTGTCGTCTGATTTTCATGTTAGGTAAAGGGGTAATGTGAAAAAGTGATTAATTGTATTGTGGTTTAACGATACTTTCGACAGCAAGGGTCACCTCGTGTAGGACAGTTTTAGCAACCGAGTACTCGGAGAGAAACACCGAACAGCGGAGAGCAACTGTCAGACTACTACCCAACGTTCTAACGCCGCACGAGCAAGGTTAGGATTGGTTGAAGACAAGGGCACTATCGACGTGCAGTACGCCTTAGTAGGCCTACACAGCGCCACCGTGCCCCCATACATGCGATCGGGATTAAGTGCATTGTCCAAGGACGCAATGTAGTTACCCCTAGCGTGGATTGAGCCATGACCCTTCCGGTTTGGAGTCCAATGCCGTAACCGCCGAGCCATCGCCCCCCCCCCCCCCCCCCCCCCTTGTTAATTGAATAGCTACTTTGCCTTAAAATATATTCAGTTAATAGGAGTATTCAATTAACAGGGATTTGGACATTTTCCTGTATTCTAAAGATAAAGTGAGCATTGATTCTGTTACATCTTGTTTGATAGATCACATAGAGCACTGTCAAACAAGATATAATAGATTAAATGTCTTTGTTGGCTATATTGAGGCCAAATAGGTCTATAAACACAAGTAAATGGGATTCATTGATTGTTAAGGTTTACAGATTACACAATTTTTTTTTATTCATTTAACAGGAGTTTTCTCAATAGCCTACACGCGCAATTGGCAGGTGAAATGTGTGCTGAAGGTATGGAGAATTGGCTTTGTGTTTAGAACTTACATACGATTATCAGGTCTATTCTATTAAGGTCTATTCTGTTAAGAGCTATCCAAATAAGTAGGCGCAACTGCAACTGAAAAAAGTTGAGGGTTGAAGATAAAAAATAGAGTTGATTGGGTACCCATCATATTTTTGTTTGTTTGGCCTTATGTAACCATAGTAACATCATGTAAAATAAGAAAACACATAACTGAACATCAGACATGAAAGCCTGGTGTGTGATGAAGAGTTCAAGACCTGTAATTAAATGCATTCTTTCATTGATTTTTTAGTATTGATAATGTGAACTAATCAACCGACAAACTGACCTCATCATGATTTGTATTCTTATGCTTGAGATAAAGTTACAAGGTGCAAGAACAAGACTTACTGTCAAGATAATGCTCATCAGTCAGGTGCATGTACATGGAATACTTAGGTTCTGCTCCACACTTTTTCAGGCACTTCCAAAAATGACATGCCATACACTCTCTTCAAATGCAAATATTCTGTAACTTAGTCATCTTACCCATAACATGTATTACTTTTCCCAAATCCACAAAAAACATATAAGTTGATATAACACCATCTGAGATAATCTGACTAAGTAGAAATGAACAATCTGAATGTGGGTGGAATAATTTATTATCAAAGACAAGACTTCAACCTGCAAAATTGCATGAAAAATGCCGAAACCAGTCATTTTCAGCCACCCAGCAGCCTCAAAAGCAGAATTTTCCCACCACCTCACCTACCTACCCCTGGAGCACAGCATCTCCTGTTTCTAAAATGCAAAAAAAAAATTATTTGTTTCCATTTCATTTTTTAGTTACATGTCTGGTAACAAACCCGTGTAAAAATGACATTTTAAAAAATAGCCAATTTTTCGAAGCCACTGTTTCCCATAATTCATCTGGTAATTTACCCCTATGTATCAGACTCCAACTTTGGGACCAAAACTTCAAATTCTCTTGTCCAACAAATAGCTTAATGTAATCATATATCTGATACTAAAAATATGTCTTCAATTTACATGGCATTAGTTTCAACATATGCCCTTTGTTTAGTATTTCACCTCTGTGCAATAGTGCGAAACTGTAGAGCGGAACCTTATCAAGAAAAACAGATCTTATTTTCGTTTATTAACCCTTTACCTAACATGAAAAGCAGACGACACTTGCAAAAAAAATTGAATAACTAATTTTTTTCATTTTTTGTCTCAAAAACATAGGTTATGACCCCTCGCTGGAACGAGCTCGACGAGCTCGTTCCAACGAAGGGTCATAACCTATGTTTTTGAGACAAAAAATGAAAATATTTTGAAAATTAATTGGCGATTATTGAGAATAGCGCTGGCCGGTTTGGGCCGTTACGTTGGGTAAAGGGTTAACCGGTAGAGTGCTGAATTATTTTTGGCCATCAAAATTTGTTCACATGTCTTTGCCTTGTCACAGTTTATGGGAGAGTGCCTGCACTCCATAAACTGTAACAAGACAAGTCCCTACAGACTAAATAATATTACTTCAAAGATATTACGAAGCACATCCATATAGAGTATGAAGCCTTCAAGTTGCAGTACCTTCACCTCAGAGTAAAGCCCAAATATGGGCTTCCAGCACTCTACCAGTTAATAATACCTATGATTAACCATTTCTTTAAAAGCCCTCACAAGATATTTCCAAGAATTGATATCAGAGACTGCAATCAACAGTGGAGGAAAAATACAACTGTTGAACAAGAAGCGAGGGATTCTTTTGGGTGTTCACAGGGGCCGAATATGGGACCCTATCCCAATGTCATTTTGGAAAGATTTTTCCCAGTTCAAATTAAACTTTCCCAATATCATTCCTCATTTAAATTATTTATTTATTCATTTGTTTATTTATTTATTTATTGGGGCTTAACGACACTTTCGACAGCCAGGGTCACCTAGCGTCGGACAATTTCACGGGAGGAGGAAGCCGGAGTACCCGCAGAGAACCACCGATAACAGCAAGCAACTGTCAGGTTCTCCATCATACTAACTCCACATAATCAGTGTTAGCATTGGTTTGAGACAAGTAGTTTCATCATAACCCACCTTAGTTTGGTGTGTAGATTCTAGACCATTGCAGTTTATTTCCTGCGTTTCTGTCAGTAATCTGATAGTATGCTGTGATGTAACACACTGTCCGAAAGGGCTCAGTGTGCTCCATCATTTCATCACAATGTCATCATAACAGTTAGTTTTATCATCAGTGTAAATGAATAGAGTGCCAATTGAAGTCAAAATGTTTTGTGAAGATCTAGTAATGTAGTTGAACGAAAAAATGGTCACCTTATATTTAGGCGAATGGCAGGCAAATGAAATGATCGTTCGTCCAGTACGTACAGTGCTGATTGTCGTTCAGAATCATTGTCAAATTCATATCCAGTGCTTGGAAGGGGGCGTTGTGGCTCAGTAGGGGAGATGTAAGCTACAAGACGAGAGTCCCACCTCCGGCAACCCCGTCGTGTCCTTAGGAAAGTCACTTGATCCCGATTGCCCACGTGGGACACGGTGGCGCTGTGTACTAAGGCGTACTGCACGTCGATGGCGCACCTGTCTTCAATCAATGCTAACGCTGCTTGTGTGGAGTTAGTACGTTAGAGAGTCTGACAGTTGCTCGCCGTTGCCCGGTGGTTCTCTCCGGGTACTCCGGCTTCCTACACCGTAAAACTGTGACCCTGACTGTCGAAAGTGTCGTTGAATCCCCCAAAATAAATAACCCAAGGACACAACGGAGTTTCCCCTGGTGGGGATGAAACCGTGGACTTTCGGTTTGAAGTCCAATGCCGTAACCACAGAGCTACCGCGCCCCCGACTCATTGGAATTCCTGATGAGCTCATTCCAGTAAGGGGAAACAACTAACAAGTTGTGTTTGGGGGGCAAAAAATTTAAAAAGAATAAAATTAGAATGGCGATCTTTGTGAATAACACCGGCTGGGTATGGCTGCTACGCTAGTGAAGGGGTTAAAGCAGTGATGCTCTCCGGTGGTTGAGGGGGGGGGGGGGGGGGGGGTATGCCGTTCACCAACTTTTTTTTCTGAGGTGGAACGCCGTTACCCCCCCCCCCCCGCCCCCTCCCCCCCCCCCCCAGATGCAAGACCTTGAATGGCTTGATCTTAACGAATATGCAACATACTGTTGCTAACAAGACGAAGGAATGCTTGCTGTGTTGAGTACAGTAAACACACCTCCGTCTGGCTATCTCCAAGTTGCTCGCTTTCCAAACCATAATACAGTGAGTGATTCTTCTGCCATCATTGGGAAAGGGTTGGGGCCCCTTCATTTGGAAAATCGCATCATGAACGCTTCATATGAGAATTGTTTTGGAGAAGAGAAACTCGCAAAGAATAAGAAATACATTAGGCCCAGAATATACGATGGATTTTTGACGCGTCGAATCTAATGAAGAAGAGAGGTCAAAGATCCGTCTGCAGCCAATTTTGAAATCAGCGATGGATTTTTGACCCGTCGAATGCAATGCAACTCTCATTAATTAAGGCGGGGTAACTCTGTGTTGCCTTGAAATCAGCCGAGAGTTGTTGAAGATAACATTCAAGATGGTTGCGATATCAAAACAACAAAGAATCTATGTCCTTCTGAGAATACTTCAGGCAAATAGAAAACGACAGTCAGTCATTCTATCCAGCCTCCTCCTGCTGTTGCGGAAAAGAATAATTTTTCTGAGAAAGTTAATTCTCACAGCTCAATTACTCATCAATCTTCGTATTGTTAAAAATATTTAGATATTTTTGGAAATTAGTTGGTTGGTAATGTCCACGAGAGGGATGTTCACTGAATATTGTGGTTTAACTGTTTGGTAGACTTGACAGCCAAATTAGGCTGGAGCCTGTTTTCCAAATTAAAAAATTAAAAGTAATTTTAATAGCTATATCATGTACTTGCAGCGATCATAAGCATGCTCTAAAGAACGTATTCAACGTGATAAAGAATGAATTTTAATCTGTTGATTTGACTGCGAAAATGAACACTGAGCTTCAATCTCAGTGATATGTGAAAAAGTGGGCTTGCTATTCAGATGGAGACAAAGATTGCTTTATATCAGTGCTTCACAGTTGATAACATGACCATACATAAGCTACATTAGAATCAATATTCTTGGGATTGGAAACCCATATTCCTGACAATGAAATAGGGCCAACATGTTGCTTCATCTCGGAACATGATTGGTTGGGTACTGGGTACACACAGCAGTCTCTTTTAGTGTTAGAAAGAATTTTCTTAAAAATTTTGTGAAGGAATGCAGAAGACATCGATAAATACAGATAATTCTTTCAAAACATTCTACTCACCTCTCAAAATCCTCTTCGGTGATTTCATTTTGATCCATGCCTGAAGTGGTAAACTCTTTAAAATGATAATAATATCACGAAATTTCTATTTGTTTATTACTGAAAGTGGAAGCAAGTAGCACCGCCAAAATATGGGAAAACCAGCGTTTAAATGACGAAACACAGGAATCCCATGACGAACTGCCGGGAAATCCTCTTCATGTTAAGGTATTTTCCGCGAGCATATCATTAGCATTCATTAACGTTCGCTGTTCGGCCTAAAGATCATGTGTTTCCGTGAGTTCTAATAGATTCGACTCGTCAAAGATGCGACGTCTGTTTTAAACGCGCATTTTGGATGCGTCAGCGACGGAGATTCGTCTGGACTTGACGGAGATTCGTCAAAGATGCGTCTCACATGAATTGAATTGAAATATACGTCGCATTTTTGACGAAATCTATCCAAGTATTGGATTCGACGCGTCAAAAATCCATCGTATATTCTGGGCCTTACCTTCAAATTGAACTGAGAGCACGCACAGACCACAGTTGTGACTCTAACTTTCCTCACAGTGACCGGATTTCGATGAAATTTGGGTAGTAGATCACTTTCATCAATTGTGGGCCCAAGTTCGAATTTGGGCATTTTCTGCGCAAATTTAATTAGGTTGCTGAAATTTGATTGGCTGACGGTTTCCAGACTCTAACTTTCCATAAAATCAACTGATTTCGATGAAATTTCATATATGGATTACTTTTATCAATACCTAGATCAAGTTCGAATGTGGGAAATTTTGTACCGAAAATCTTTCCGCCTGCCTGTCCGTCTGCCCATGCATCAACGCACCTCGGACTAAAAGCCGTATTTATGAACCGATCTTCACGAAACTTCTTGGATATCTTTGTTATCATTGTAAGACCAGAATATGTGTTTTGGGGCTTGGTCCAAAATTCAAGATGGCCGCCAGCGGCCATTTTGTTCCGAAATTGGGTGTAATCAGTTTTTTGTACAGAACTTCTATATGATAGTTAGGATTTCAATAAATTTTTGTATGAATGTTTAGTAACATGCAATACAACACATGTAATACGGGTTTTGTTCTCGTGCAAAAGTTATGCAAATAAGGGAAACTTTGATTTATTCAGTGCTACAACTAATACCCAGTTAGTGCACACCTTCCGTGTTTTTCGTTTCCAGACTCTAACTTTCCTTACAATCAGTCGATTTCGATGAAATTTGGGTAGTAGATCACTTTCATCAATTGTGGGTCCAAGTTCAAATATGGGCATTTTCCGCGCATATTTGATTAGGTTGCTGAAATTTGATTGGCTGACGGTTTCCAGACTCGTAACTTTCCTATATGGATTACTTTTATCAATACCTAGGTCAAGTTCGAATGTGGAAAATTTTGTACCGAAAATCTATCCGTCTGCCTGTCCGTCTGCCCCGTGCGCCAACGCACCTCGGACTAAAAGCCGTATTTAAAAACCCATCTTCATGAAACTTCTTGGGTATCTTTGTTATCATTGTAAACGTTTTGAGATGCATTAATTCCCCTTGAAACTGCTGCCCAGCGGGAGACAAGAATTCACTGAATATGCTTCTGGCACTAAAAAGTCATAAAATCAGAATTAGATACTTAAGGGTTAAAGATGAACACACCTGTTGTCTGTCTTTGAATTCAGACGCTTTTTATTCTCCGTTAGGTTGGAAAGTATTGGTTTTCTGAGCGCTTATGACTGCTCTGCTCAGGACACCAGTTGTTAAATATTTTTCAGCTGCGACTAGCAGCTCAATAAGTAGCAATGTCGGTCTGTCTGTCGGTCTATCTGTCTGTCGGTCTGTCTATCGGTCTGTCGGTCTGTCTGTGACCAACGAGTTTCAAAACTCAACTTTTGAAATACTTGATGGAATGACTTTATATTTGGCATGTAAGTGTATCTTATTGATGTTTAGCCACTGTTCAATGAATGTGTTGTTCCAAATATTTTTCTTGGAGTTATGGCCCTTGATGAACTTAGAATTTTGTGAGATTGCACCACCCGTCGCAGCTACGGCGTCGATGTCGCGATTTTTGTTTGAATAGGGACTGAGACTGGGTCATTTTTAGTTTGAATTTGGAAAATTCTTTTCCAAATGCTCTTGGGAAAGGGTCCCGAATCCGGCCTCTGTAGACCCAACATAATTCCTGTAATATTATTGAAATACACAGGGTGTCGGAATGAAAGGGACATTCTGCATTCTTGGTAAGTTGCATGCGCATCCTTTTTTTTCCACCATCAAGAGATATCAACAACTTCATGCACAGTATTTTATGCTCAGTTTTCTTTGTCCCTCGTGGGAAACCCAGGAAGTGCAGCAGTGATTGTTTACCCTGGTAAACAGTCCTGCTTTACTGGTAAAATAGGACCTGCAAGCAACGCCTGTGTTAGAAGTCCTCAGAAGTGGGTAACAAAGATACATGATTTGCTAAACTTGACTTTATAGCTATGTTGCGGTTATGATAAAACCAAAGATACTGAAAGTGACCTTAAACAAAAGAAACAAATAAATAAAGGTTTCTTTGTAATATTTTTGTGAAATTGGGCAACATTGATCTGATGTATATACATGTAATTGTTGGTTTGATATTGAGAGAAAATTCTCTAGAACTGATTTCAAATTTATATTAAGACTTTGTTATTGTGTTATAAATCATTCAGACTTCTCCCCGCAAGACAAGCTTGACAAGAAAAAAACTAATGAGAAAATCTAAGTCTGGCGTCTGAATGCCTGAAGATATCTGTGTGAAAAACAATATTTCACCCTTTACCTAACAAATTGGGCGCATCTGCCCGTGTAATATACAAATTGGGCGGTTGAAAAAAAAAATTTCAAACAATTTTAACAAAACCAAAAATGTGAATTCTCATTGGAATGAGCTTGTCGAGCCCATTTTTTCAACAAAAAAAAAAATACCAAAAAATAAGGCCAAACAAAATTAAATAATTGATTCTCAGGAATTTTTTTTTTTTTAAATCGAATGAGGGAGGGCGGTTTCTATTTTTTTTTATTCCTGATGGAATGGTCGCTGATGCCTAAAATCCAATTGTGAGAGCCTAAAATTAAATACTAGAGCTTCCATATTGATTTCACTGATAGTGTTTTTGTAACAGAGATCATACAACACAAAATCAATATAGAACAACTAACATGGAGATCAAAAATAATAATGAGTGTTTTTTTGACTGGTTGAGTGCTCGAAGCCACAAACAGGCCTTTCAAAAGAATAAGGGTACCAGTGCAAAAGCCAACATTTTCCTTGCCCATCTTTCGCATTCAGTCAAACGTAAATAATAGTTTATTTATATAGGTTTGTTCTGTTAGAAATTATTGGAGAGGTCGGCGTCTTATAATAATAAAGCCAGGTCCGGTGGTCGAGAACTCCTTTAGAAAAGGCCTCGGGCTCCTGACATTGGTTAACGCACCTCGGTATAAGTGCACTTGGTTGCTGTCTGGGTACATCATGGAGCAGATGATAATCGAATCAGGAGAAAGTAAGTGAGCAGGACTCTACAGAGGACATGGTATGAAATCAAGTCACTTGGCTACACGCAGAAGGGTATGAGGATCCAGAGTGAACGAATAATACTTTAAATTCATATCCGAACTGAACTGAAGTCGGAGGGGGTGGGGTGGGGAGGGGGTTTAGGTGGATTATAGAAAGCTGAGGTTGGTATTATTATAATTTTTCTCACCTCTAATTCTCTAGCGACCCCCGTTCACTTAACACAGGCTGGGCAGTTTCGGAAGGTACAACGAACATTCTCTGAATATGTGCAGAGAGATATGTCCTTCATTTTCTTTTTGAATTGTGAATTGTGATCTAGTTAAGTTCTGTGTATTCTGGCAGATGATATTCCACAACCTATGGAACATATGGAGAGGCAGATCTGTTGAAAATTTTGTCCTCGCTTTGGAAAGTTGCAATTTACCTGTCTGCCTGGTGGCCATGTCTGTAGTATTTATTTATTGTTGAAACGTATTCTTAAAATGATATAGGTAATCTGTTGTTTTGCCAGTCGTGCATAAACAGAAGAACTTGGTTTTTGTAAAGGTCATCAAATTTGAGAATTCTGGGGGACTTGAAAAGAGGATCGGTATTCTTTCCCTACTTATAGTGCGTATAGCCTTTTTCTGCAACTTGAAGACTTTACTTGTTGACGGTGAATATCCCCAAATTTGAATTTCGTATAGGAAGTGGCTGTGGATGAAAGAAAAGTACAAGGTTTTCAATGCATTCAATGACAATATATTCTTAGCCCTGTTGATGACGCATATGGGTCTAGCCACCTTGGAACAAACAATTAAAATATGATGTTTGAAGGATAAATGTTCATCTACGTGGACACCAAGACATTTTGCTGTTTCTTCATTACAGTGGTTGCCAATAAGTTCCAGTTGCGAATCACCAATTTTAACGCTCTGTTACCAATTTGACATAAGTCGTTGGGAGGGTGAAGCATCAAAAATTTAGTTTTGGATGCGGTGATAGCTAATATGTTGGCAGCAGACCATTTTTGAATTTTTATGAGCTCGAAATTCGTACTATTAAAAAGTATATCTAGATTATTGTCGGATTTAAATGCTTTTGTGTCATCAGCAAATGATAAAATATCAAGGGTTGTGCAGTCTGGTATGTCGTTGATGTAGATAAGGAATAAAATAGGTCCAACGATGGACCCTTGTAGGACGCCAGTCGAAATTGGTTGCGACTCTGAAGCGATATCTTGAAACATTATAAATTAGTCTGATGAATTGACGGTAACATGGTCTGAGGTTTGCGGCTCGAAGCTTATGATCAACCGATCCGCGAAGCGTCCATGTTGAAATCAGAATATACGTTCCGAGCCGCAAACCTCAAACCATGTTACCGTCAACTCATCGCAGTAACGTATATGTTCCAGTAAGACACTACCCATAGCCCAAAACCTACAGTGTGAAACACGAGAGGTTTATTTACGAAACTTGTAATCATTAAAAGTTGCCTTCTGCAAGACGACGGCACCGGATAAATAATCAATAAACCAGGTAAACTCAAATCATCTTAGTTCACATCGTAATTTGGTTTGCAATTTAAACAACATTTTACTCGGAACACCGTCTGCTGCACGTGTGAAAAAAACCGAAGTGTCTTGCTAGTCACTCCGTTGATGGAGCAATTACGAAACGGGCGACGTCATATCAAATATTTCGGGTGGTGACGCCAGACGGTAACATTGCTACTGGAGCCGTAAACATTATAAGTTATTGTGATGAATTGACGGTAACATGGTCTGAGGTTTGCGGTTCAGCTTATGTTCATCCGAGACGCGAAGCGTGGAGGTTGAACATACGCTCCGAGCCGCAAACCTCAGACTATGTTACCGTCAATTCATCACAGTAACGTATATGTTCCATGACTTCACTACCAATAGCCCCAAACCTGCATCGTGAAACACGACAGGCTTATTTACTGAACTTGTGACCGTTAAAAGTTGCCTGGTTGAAGGCAACTTTTAACGATCACAAGTTTGGTAAATTAACCTCTCGTGTACCCACGACGGCACTGGATAAATAATAAACCAGATAAACTCATTCCATCTTAGATCGTAAATCGGTTTGTAATTTAAACAACACTTTATGCGGAACACCGTCTGCTGCACGTGAATAATCCAAAGAAATGAAGCGGCTTACGAGTCGCTCCGTTGATGAAGCAATCACGAAACGGGCGTCTCATTTCAAACATTTCGCGTTGTGACGTCAGACGGTAACATTTGCTACTGGAGCCGTAAACATAAAAGAAACTACGCCAGCTCTCATCCAATCAGAGGGCGAGGATTTTACTCTTATTGGAATATAAAAGAAACTACGCCAGCTCTCATCTAATCAGAGGGCGAGGATTTTACTCTTATTGGAACATTATTAGTTTTTAACGATAACAAGTTTAGTAAATAAACCTCTCGTGCACCCACCAAGTCGCTGGGCAAATAATCAGTAAAACAGACAAAGGTCGAGGTCACTTCATCTTAATTCAAATGGTAAACTGACTTGTAATTTATACAACACTTCATTCGAAGCATCGTCTGCTGCACGTGTGAAAAATCTAAAAAAAAAATGAAGCGGTTTGTGAGTCACTCCGTTGTCGAAAAAAAAATACGAAATTTCTAAACATTCGCTTGGTGATGTCAGACGGTAACATACAGTACTGGAGTCGTAAACATAAAAACAAAACTATGTGAGCTCTTGTCCAATCAGATGGCGAATATTTTAGTCTTATTGGAACATTATCTCCTTAGGTTCCGCTGTACAGTTTCGCACTATTGTAAAATTCTAAACTAAAGGCCTACGTTGAAACTAATACCATGTAAATTGGAGATATGTTTTTAGTATCAGATATATGTTTACATTAGGTTATTTGTTGGACAATAGAATTTGAGGTTTTGGTCACAGAGTAAAAGTATGATACAAAGGAGTAAATTACAAGAGGAATTGTGGGAAACTGTGGCTTCGAAAAATGTTCTACTTTTTAAAATGTCTTTTTACAAGGAGTTGATACCAGGCATATCACTAAAAGAATGAGACGGAAACATTTATTTTTTTTCAAATTTTAGAAAAAGGGGATGATATGCTAATGTGTAGGTAAGTGGGGGGTAGTAGGAAAATTATGCTTTTGAGGCTGTTGTGTGACTGAAAATGACTGATTTCGGCCATTTTTTCATGCAGTTTTCCAGGTTGAAGTCTTGCATTTGACATTAAATTATTTCACTCACAGCCAGATTTTTATTTCCACTTATTCAGACAATGTTGTAAGTTTTTAGTGGATTTGGAAAATGTAGTACATGTTATGGGTTAGATGTCTAAGTTAAAGAATATTCGCATTTGAAGAGAGTGTATGGCATGTATGGAAAAAAATGTGGAGCGGAACCTTAACCTTAATAACGCCCAATTATTGACTTATTATTGCCAGATTGCTGTTGCAATCTGGCAATAATGAGGCAATAATCGGGCATTATGAAGATAATATTCTTGCATTTTATACGTTTTACCTCCTCGCCTTAAAGATTAATTTCCAGGTATGTTTTTCCAGAAATTACTTCATATATTTAAAACTATCCCCTGCTCCAAAGTCTGTTCAGCACTGCTTTACTCCTTGTTTTGAAAGTGGTTAGCATAGGTTTTATTTCTTAATATTTTTGTAACATAAAATCGAAAATATTGCGTTATTTGAGACGTTAGTCGCCCCAACAGTTTTCCACTTTCTTATACACGGAAGCTATATACCGGTAGGGTGTGTGATTATTGTAATGGATTATGCCATTAACTTTATCACAAGAGAATTCATCAAACCGAAATCCACGTATTATCACTTGTGCAGGTGCTCTGTAGTATATTAACCTTTGTCCAAAGTAACGACCATATACGGCAAGGGCTATTCACAAAAATCGCCATCCACTTTTTACTTTTTTTGTCTCAAAAAGATAGTTTGTGACCCTTCATTGGAACGCGCTCAACGAGCTCTTTCCAATGAATGGTCATAAGCTATATTTTTGAGACAAAAAATGAAAATGTTCAGTCATTCAAGAATTTTGTTTTTAGCTCAACTTGACAAAGTCAAGCTGAGCTATTGCCATCAATTCTCTTCCGACGTACGTACGTACGTCCACAATTTCTCTTGGCATACCGCACATCTCAAATTTATGATCAGATCGCTTTGAAACTTGGTATGCTTGTTTGGGGTTACCTCTACATGAGAGCAATCTATTTTCGTCAATTTCCACCAAAAAGTGTTGCCGCAACTACCTTTGAATTTAGCTTAGTCAGACCTCAATATTTCCCTTTGGCACGCCCAACAGGACAAATTTATTATCGGATTGCTTTGAAACCTGGTATGCTTGTTTGGGGTGATCTCTAGATGGGAGTTATCAATTTTCTTCCGTTTTTGTCAAAACATGTTGCCACTGACAACTCAGTCATCAATATATTCCTTTGGCACGCCCTACAAGGCACATTTCTGAATGAATCGCTTTGAATCGTGGTATGCTTGTTTGGGGTTACCTCTAGATGTTTTGATTCGCACACCCGAGTTGTGTCCTTAGGCAAGGTACTTAACCACGATTGCCTGTATGGGGGCACGATGACGCTGTGTACCAAGGCGTACTGCACGTCGATGGTGCGCATGTCTTCAACCAATCTAACCCTGCCTCTGACACGGTGCAGAGTTCAGAGTTACGATGTTGGAGAGCTGACAGCTGCTCGTCGTTACTCGGTGGATCTCTTCGGGTACTCCGGCTTCCTCCACCCGTAAAACTGTCACCGACATGATATGACTCTGGCTGTTAATGTGTCGTTAAACCCTAATAAAAAAAACCTCTAGATGTTTGCTATTGATTTTCGTCGATTTCCGAACCTATATTTCAATATTTCCCTTTGGCACACACTGCAGTGGGCATTTATGATCAGATCGCTTTGAAACTTGGTGTGCCTGTTTGGGTTGACCTTTAAATGGGAGTTATCGATTTTCTCCCATTTCCGTCAAAAAATGTTGCAGCTGGCAACGACCTTTGATGAACTTAGTGCAGTTTAGCATCAATATTTTCCTTTGATACACCCTGCAGGATACATTATGATTTGATCGCTTAGAAACTTGGTGTGCTTGTTTGGGGTGACATCTATATGGGAGCTATCGATTTTCGTCCATTTCTATCGCGAAATGTTGCCGCTGGCAACGACCTTTGATCTTTGTTTAGTCAGGCCTCAATATTTCCCTTTGGCACACCCTACAGGGCACATTTATGATCGGATAACTTTGAAACTTGGTTTGTGTTTTTGGGGTGACCTCTAGATGTGAGCTATTGATTTTTCTTCATTTCCATAAAAAAATGTTGTCGTTAGCACCAGTCTTTGAACTTAGTGCATTTATGCAGCAGCTTATCCCTTTTGCACTCTCTTCAAGGTATATTTATGAATTTTCATAAAAGAAGACAAAAAACCCCCAAAACATTGCCACAAGCAGTGACCTTCAAACTTAGTGCATTTGTGCATTAACATCTTCCTCTGGCTTGCCTCAGATGGTGCATTCATTATCGGGTTGTTTGAAACTTTGTATGCTTTTTCATGGTGACAAATATAGGAGCTATCGATTTTCTATTCGTTTCCATCAAAAACTGTTGCTGTTAACAATCTTTGAATTTATTGCATTTTTGCATCAACATTCTTCTTTGACATGTCCTACAGGACACATTTATCGTTTTTGAACTTGGTGTGCTCATTAGGCGAGACCTCTTGATAAGAGCTATTGATTAGCATTCATTTTTGTGGATAAAGTTGCCGTTTACAATAACCTCTGAACTTACTGCACTTGTGTATCAACATTCTTCCTTTTGTCAGCCTTACAGTTTACATTTAACAATGCATGGATTGCTCTGATGTTGTGCACACACAGTGCTGATGTGTTGAAGTTTCACCAAATAAATTGGAACCATTGGTCTTCAATTTTGCCATTTCACTTATAACTTACCAAGTTCAAGGGGGCGCGGTGGCTCAGTTGGTAGAGGTGCAGGCTGCAAGCCGAGAGGTCCTCGGTTCGAATCCCACCTGCGGCAACCGCGTTGTGTCCTTGGGCAAGACACTTCATCTCCATTGCCCGCGTGGGGGCACGATGACGCCGTGTACTAAGGCGTACTGCACGTCGATGGTACGCATGTCTTCAACCAATCTAACCCTGCCTGTGCTGCAGTGCAGAGTTACGATGTTGGGGAGCAGGCAGCTGCTCGTTGTTGCTCGGTGGTTCTCTCCGGGTACTCAGGCTTCCTCCACCTGTAAAACTGTCAGGGTCATGATTAGCCATTGTGCATAAATATGTGACCTTAAAAATCAATAAATAAATAAATAAATATAAATACCAAGTTCAAGATTGTCAAGTTGAGCTACAATGTCATTGACACTTTCATTTTGTTTGCGAGTATTGTTGGCTGCTGTTCGGGTTGGATAAAGGGTTGGCATAAGTTTAGTGACACAGCAAAACTACGTACTCCATCCACGTCACGTGCCATGTCTGGTCACGCGCGCTAAGGAAACAAGTTTTCCGTTTTTACTCATGGCCCAACATGTCACATGATCCAGTCGAGTGAACATTATCAACAGCTGCAACAGAAAATACAGGGTTCATACAGTAAGTCTAATGTGAGGTGAAATCTGACTTAGACTCAGGTTCTGGTAAAATCTGGGTTAATTTGCAGATACACAATGTGGAAGATGGAAGTCTGATCCACGACTCACATATTTTTGTACTATTCTTTTGTTCATAGATTTAATGAAGACCGAATCAGCTTGTAATAAATTGTGGTAGACTGTCTGCAATCCTGTGTGAACACAATAGAATCATTAGGGTTTCCTTCCTTTTCATTTTACAGTGGTAAATAAAGAACAGTGTCGTTTGTCGAAACCCGAAACGTATCAATAAAATGAATGTTCTTGGCTTGGAAAATCATGATGACGAGAAACTATCTAGTTACTTATATATAATGACTCCACAAAATCATGGGGGCGCGGTGGCTCAGAGGTTTCGACATTGGACTTCAAACCGTAAGGTCCACGGTTCGTTCCCCAGGTGGGGTAACTCGCCGTGACTGCGGTGTCTCCTTGGGCAAGGAACTTCATCCCGATTTCCCATGTGGGAACACGGTGGCGCTGTGTTCTAAAGCGTAATGCACGTCGATGGTGCACTTGTCTTCAACCAATGCTAACCCTGCTTATGTGGTGTTAGTTCGTTGGTGAGTCTTACAGTTGCTCGCCGCTGCTCGCTGGTTCTCTCCGGGTACTCCGGCTTCCTCTACCCGTAAAATTGTGGGACACGAGGTGACCCTGGCTGTCAAAAGTGACGTTAACCCCCCATAAATATATCTAAAAAATGATTTATGTACATTTTCAAATAAGAATATCAACATGTAAATGAAAAGAATTACACACCGTGACTGTGTGTATTTTTACGCCTAGAAAATCAAATTTTCAACAATATCATATTCCTATAAGCCCGAGAGGTGACGTGGGTTTTTTTTAATCCGTGCGTACGGATTACTATTCCGTGCAAAGGGTTTACTAATCCGTGCGAGCAGATTACTAATCCGTGCGAACGGTTTACTAATCGTGAGAGCGGTTTACTAATCCGTACGAACAGATTACTAATCCGTGCGAACGGATTAAAAAAAATGATCATGCCACCTATGTTCATATACTGTAGCCCTGGAGGCGACATAGTCAACTTATTTCTTAATCCGGGTGACGTGAGGCTGAACTTATTGCATTACTAAGTGTAAACTGATTATTTATCTTTTCATTGTGCTCAGCCTTGCATTCCAGGTTACAGGAGGTTTCTTACACATGAGCCGTAATGGACACCCCTGGATATTGCCTGTTACCTCCCCCATACGCCCCCACCCCCTACGTGCTATAACTCACATGAAATGGTAGCATAGAATTTGTACCAAAATGCATAACAACACTTTTTTGCCTATTGTCATGTTCGTGCAGCGCGCCGACATCTTCCGTGGAGACTCCAGTCGATTTGCGATTGAATTTACTCATCAGTTACGAATTTTATGCTAACCCTTTCTGTGTGTTATAGCATGTAGGGGCAGCGCATGGAAGGAGGGAGCTGGGAATATCCATGGGAGCGTGTTACGGGCCCCTATGCAAAAGCATGGAGCATGGTCAATTGTCATTATATGTCCAACCACATAGTTTCCAACATCAAAGCTTCAGAACACGACTTTGTTTGCAAAAACACGTGTCGCCCCTTTTCCTTTTCCCGAGTATGATATCTCTGTACCTTCAGCAATAGAAAGATGTATCCCGTTGTATCAGAGTCAGAAAACCATACGACCCTCTCTGGCTGCGGCTGTGCATCAGTTGGTCACCATCTTACTCTTGAAGTAGCATACCCCATCCGTCTGACCCCAGTTTGAGAGACAAATAGTTGATTTTTGCTAAAAAGCCTCTAAAGGGGAGAGAAGAGGAGGGAGAGGGTGGAAGGGAAGAGGGAATGGGGGAATGAGAAGGGGGATGAGCGGAGAAGTGACTCATTTTAATTCTAGGATCATCCTTGGATCAGGACGGGGTCGTCATTGAGCATCCTAGTATCAGAATCATCCCAGGATCAGAATTATCCTAGGATAAGGATTTTAGGGCAGGCGCAGCAGCAGCTGCTTTGAGGGGTGATGGGGGTACTGGTATTGTGCGTTGTAAGAGCTAATCCTGTCGTGTGGTTATTTTACCATCCCCAAAAAGGGATCAATCGGCTGGCGTATACTACTTCCGGGACGGGGATAACTTGTGTCGGTACGAATACTTGATGGTGGCCCCATGTTCCTTTTACAGAGGACTCTCGTGAGATTCTGATTCAGCTCAAGAAAATCCCAACAATTGGTGCCGACGTGTGCACGTAACACCTTGTATCACCATTACGATGACGCCACACGACAGCAGATTGCCAGTACTACCCGGAGGTATAGTCACGTGGTGCATTCTACCAAATGAATTCCACCCCGGGTAGGACTCCCATTCACCCTCCCCCCCCCCCCCAATAAGGACTGGCCGGCTTCATATATTCCTGCTTCAGATCATACGGTTGGGTACCATTTATCTGGATATCCAGCCCAAATTAACTCTTTGATACTTTAGAACGTCTTATGACGTACGAAATCAAACAGCTCGTTGATACTTTGTGGTCATTTGTTTTGTTATTATTTTTCGATTTTTCAAAGTTTAACATCAATTCCTATTTTCTCCCGAATAGTGCTCAGTGACAACTGTTGGGCCAAATGTTATCGCAGCTTAAAATACTAATATAATCCTGCTGTCAAGTCTTCTTAGCTGGTCGTGTACTAGAAGCCACTAGCGGGGCTTTCAAAAAATGAGGATACCAGAGCAAAAACCAACACTTTCCTTGCTTAAATTTCATATTCAGTCAAACATAAATAATATTTTATTTATATAAATTTGTTTTATTACAAATTATTGGAGAGTGCATATAAACAGTTTTGAATAACAAATTCAGACCACCAAAAATAGTCGAGCCCTCAACCAGTTAATCACTAATGTGAAAAAAATCTTGTTTTTGTACTTTCCGACGTTTGACGTCGCATTTTGAAAAACGTTGGAAGAAACTGAATTCCCATTGACGTTTGAACGTCAGAAGAATTAAAGTCTCAAAGGGTTTAAAAAACAACAACACATTTTTAGTATTACTAAACAGGGATTATTTTGGTGTCTACGGGGGTTGAATATAAGACCCTTTCCCAATGGCATTTAGGCATAATTTTTTCACAATTCTCAACCCACTGATTTTGCTATGAGAATTTTCTCCAAATTTCTCAAGACCTCTTTAGTAGTTAGTCAGAAAATTGACACACTCTGCCAATTTGGAAATTTGAATGTTAGACATTGGAAACATGCATGCTCAAACCTAACTGGGAATGGTGCCCAACAAAAATCCCTGCATTTTTAGCTCACCTGACTGACAGTGTGAGCTATAGCAGTGATCACTCACCGTCCGTTATAGGTCGTACGTGAACATGGTCAGGTGTTCTCGACTTCTACAAAACCACTGAACCAGTTTCAGTTAAATTTGAGGTGATTGTTGTGATATCGCATTTTGTTTCTGTTCAAATCAAATTGCCCCTCCCCATAGGGAAGGGGTGGGGATCTGCTACCAAATTTTAAAAAATTCTCCCGAAACGATGAATGCAATGACTTGATTTTAGGTACTGAGCTCCCTTTTGAGGTGTAGTATCAAGTTTGTTCAAACGAAGTTCGTGTGTCAATGTTTGCCTTTGGAACGGGATGGAATAGATTTTTGGCTCCACCCAAAATTTCTATTTTCTGTGCCGATGTGTCGATTAAAGATTTCAAATTCTGCGGATGTGCACATCATCCATGGGTGGAATTTATATCATCTGTGTGGATTTGCCCTGTTATAATTAATGGGAGAGTGCTTATTCTCTCCCATGCATACATTGGAACAACGCAAAGACATGGGAACAGATTTTCACGACCAAGAAAAATTTAGCACGCTGCAAGTAAAAGAATAATGAGTTTGGGTTTAAGTTTGTACTGGCACTGAACGAGCCGCAGTCGGAAAATTTTAACTTTCGTCCCACCATAGAAAATATTGAGATCATGGATTCTGGAGTGGCAAATCTGCTTGATTAAAAACCTTCCCTTGGATTTCAGTGTGTCATATAAGTACTGAACTTGTAGCTAAACTACATTCTGTGTTGCTAAAAGAGAATTTTAGTCTAATGTATCGAAACCAAAACCAAACAGAATTTCATGGAAACCTCAGTGAGAACCCTCCATGAAATGAGTTCAGGTGCTGATTTTATTTCAAATCCAATGAAGACAGGACAGAGTTTTTGTGGTAATTCTGCAAAATATCTCCACTGATATGTAATCAGACGTCTGCTTTGGCAAGTTTGATTTACTGTTTGATTGAAAAAAGTTCTTTTAATATTTATAACCTACTGATATGTCATGTTAACTCCCTCCACTCTGATGTCAAAATACCGAAATTTGACATAGTATATAGCGAGTAATCGCTTGAGTGGACTGGTTACGTGAAGTAATTCATGAGAGGTGAGGGACGTTGTACAAACACGAGTGCGCGAATGCGCACGAGTGTTTTACAATATAGTCCCTCGCCTCGTATGAATTATTTCACGTAACCAGTCCAGTCAAACGATTACTCTGTTTATTACTTTTCATTATTAACGATAAATATGTTATTTAACCCTTTACCTAACGTAACGGCCAAAACCGGCCAGCGCTATTCTCAAAAATCGCCAATTAATTTTCATTATTTTTTTCATTTTTTGTCTCTAAAACATAGGTTATGACCCCCTCATTGGAACGAGCTCGTTCCAATGAGGGGTTATAACCTATGTTTTTAAGACAAAAAATGAAAATAATAGTTATTAAAGAAATTTTTTTGCAAGTGTCGTCTGCTTTTCATGTTAGGTAAAAGGTTAAAAAAACAAAAAAAACAATGAAGTCCCCATTACACCTACGGCAAAGCGTCTTCGTTTGCGCGCACGGATACATGGCACAATTGTTGATGGCGTAATTCACTTGTGAAGTTATCGTTTATAATCAAACCCGGATATCCCAGTAAATAACACTTTGGAAAGTAATAAATTTTCCTCATTATGCAACTTGGAACTTCGTCATTGAGCTCTGCCAAACAGGATTGAATTGTTACATTTTGGGGAAAATTTACAGCTTGGATTTTTGACACTGACATGCATCACAGGGCTAATATTTCATCTAAATTTGCGATAATCCGGATTCTCGCGAAAATGGTTACGAGAATCCATATCTGCTATGAGTGTTTCAGGATCCCACGAGTCCACAATGGTTGAACCCCTGTTGTGTACTGATAACATATGTTAACATATTACCCAACACTGCTTTTTAATTTTTAAAACCTAAACTGAATTTGATAATTTTTTGAAAAGTAAATAATTTTTACAAATAAAACCTTACAAATATGAGTGTCATTGGAACCAGCTCAATGAGCCGTCTGCAATGGCAGCCATATTAGTACAACGAAGTGTCTGGATATTTCAGGTCATGTTAGCCTTGTATTGGATAATCTGCTTCCGCTATGTTAGGTAAAGGGTTAAATTTTGTCTCAATTCTTTTCGCGCGAATCCTAGCAGAGGTGCAGCCAGAATCTATATGGATTTCTCGCTGGTTTTGTTGCGCGAATCTTTGCGTGAATTAATTCTCGGGTTCTCGTCGAAGTATAGGCGCTGCGTGATCAGTATACTGAGGGTTAACTAGGTGCCTTGGAAAGAAGACATACTTTTCTTGGTTTCGCATCTTTTCAGTGAGCCTTCATTTGTTCAACCCCTTGCCGAATACATTGACCATAACCGTTATGTTTTATTCACAAAGATTGCCTTTCATTTTTAGCTCAACTTTGGCGAAGCCAAATTTGAGCCTTTGTCATGGTCCGTCGTCCGTCTGTCCGTCTGTCCGTACGTCAACACTTGGATACGGCTCGGGCTAGAGGCCGTATTTATGAACCGAAACTTCTTGGGTACCTTTGTTATGACTCTGGGACGAGAACGAGTGTTTTTGGGTGCGGTCCGAAATTCAAGATGGCTGCCAGCCGCCATTTTGTACCGACGATGCAGAAATCTGTTTTTTGTACAGAACTTCCACATGAAAGCTCTGATTTGAATAATTTTTTGTATGAATGTTTAGTACCATGAGATACATCACATATCGTACGGGTTTTTTTCTCATGCTTAAATTATGCAAATTAGACTAACTTTGATTTATTTAGTGTTACTTTCAGCACTGTCAGTGCAAATGCCAATACGGCTCGGGCTAGAGGCCGCATCATTTATAAACCGATCTTTACGAACCTTGTTGGGTACCTTTGTTATCACCGTGGAATGAGAACGAGTGTTTTGGGGTGTGGTCCGAAATTTAAGATGGCCACCAGCAGCTAGTTTGTACCAAAATTAGTGCAATCAGTCTTTTGTACAGAACTTCTGTATGAAAGTTCTGATTTGAATAAATTTTTGTATGAATGTTTAGTAACATGAAATACATCACATATAGTACGGGTTTTCTTCTCGTGCAGAAATTCTGCAAATTAGATGAATTTTGATTTATTTAGTGCTACTTATACACTGTAAGTGCACATGTCAATACGGCTCGGGCTAGAGGCTGTATTTATCAACCGATCTTCACGAAACTTCTTGGGTACCTTTGTTATCAGCTTGGGACGAGAACGATTGTTTCTGAGTGCGGTCCAAAATTCAAGATGGCTGCCAGTGGTCATTTTGTACTGAAATTAGGTCTAATCAGTTTTTGTCACAACTTCTATACAGCTCGTATTTATGAACTGATCTTCACGAAACTTCTTGGGTACCTTTGTTTTCACCTTGGGACAGGAATGAGAGTGTTTTGGGGTGCCTTTGTTATCACTGTGCTATGAGAACAAATATGTTGGGCTTT
This sequence comes from Pictodentalium vernedei, assembly GCA_031216915.1. Classification (NCBI taxonomy): domain Eukaryota; kingdom Metazoa; phylum Mollusca; class Scaphopoda; order Dentaliida; family Dentaliidae; genus Pictodentalium; species Pictodentalium vernedei. The sequence continues at coordinate 476,091,723 of CM062296.1, forward strand.
CAGTCAGACCCACTCTGGGACTCACAAAGATTTCTTTTCTAGTTTAGCATCTGACTGTCACCCACCTTTACAATACTTTACCTATACATTTGTTACAGACTACGGCCAGTATTTATGTACAGACCGTTACAATACTTTATATGTACCTTTGTTATCAGGTCATTACCTAGATGTTTGTCATTGCTGTGTTACATACTATACATGTACATGTCTTGACAAGTTGGGCTACAGTGTCATTGACACTTTCATTTTTCCAAATTTTGATGCAAAAATAACATAATGACCCATCACTGGAATGAGCTCGTTACAATTAGGGGTCGTAAGGGAAAAAGAAGAAAATGTTTAGTTGTTCGAAGGATTTTTTTCACAAATGGCAATCTGCTGTTCATGTTATGGACCTTCACTTTTGAGATGTGCTATCCAGGGGCATAAATATGGGGTGGTGGGGGCAACAAGTTTTTGTTGGACCATGTGTTCTACATGCACATGTCAAACAAGAAACTCAACAAAATTGAAACTAGATCCTTATGGATTTAAACTCTAGAAAATATGTAAATATCTGGTCTGTTTTTAGTATACAATATGTACTAGTTGCACTCACAAGGGTAAATTAGTTCTCTCAAATTCTAAATTATTTAAGAACTGAAAAAAAAGGATTTCCCGAGAGTCAAAACTGCTTCTGGTATATCAGGGCAAATTTTAAGGCCTGACAACATGCTCACACTAGCAGGAGCAGGTCATTAGATTTATCTAATATGAGCACAACATGGTGAGCACGAACCCGCCTGGCTGACTTTCACGTTTGGTTTAGTGTAAGAAAATCTGAAAACTCAAACTCACATTTAGGGTCTGGAGCCAACACTATAAAATTTTTACAATTGTATTTTCTACAATTGTATTTCCTACCTATTAATATAACTGACTAAAATGAATCATTAGCATTTTAAAAGATATAGCAATTTGTCAACTGGCAAATTGCCACATCTTTGAAAATGCTAATAGTTCAATTCAACCCGTTTCAAAGCTCAAGCCAAGCCCAGCTGATTTTAAGGCAGTTGTCTCTTGAACCTCCAATATTTTTTTTCAAAACCCTACTCCTGTGTTGGTAAGCTTGTTTGACATGATGATCAAGAAATTGTTAGTTCCAATTTCCTGCAAGACACTTAACATCCTGACTGGCTCATATTGGAGCATGTTATCACTGTGTTATTTGTTATTAAAATTATGGCTCATTGATGGCGCTCATTAATTCAGCCAATGCAGATTGAGGCTGGTAAGAAAAATGGAAAGGGTGAGTTACTTGCCCACACTTAATAGGTTCTCCTAGTACGTTGTACTTTCTTTACACAGTAATCACGAAACTGTGTGGCTTGATATGATCCTGAAAAGTGTCATTGAAAGCCCTAAACAATATTGGTGTTTTTATGTTCAGCCATACATAATATAGTACACTTAATATCAACGTCCTAGTCGAGCCTTTATCCTTTGTTCATCCGTCTGATGCCTGTCTGTCATCTGTGGAATTAGTTAAGTCTTTCAGTAATTTAAAAAAATTAATAAAAATAAGTAATTATCTAATTTTCCAGATTTTAGCTCACCTGACATCATTCAGGATTAGCGACAGTTATCGCTCCCTGGTGGTCACTCAGCATCCTGAATGAAGGGTGTGTTTGTGGTTTTTATTCAAAAACCATTGAACTAATTGTGAAGAAATTGTAGGGAAAGGTTGGTCATGGGGTTACATTGTGATTTTACTTAAATCAAGTTGCCACACCCCATAGGGGAGTGGCAAATTCCCTATACAATGTTCCATGCCAAATTCCCAATAAATCCCCTATGCAGTGTCCTATGTCACATGTAACTGCATATTTTTCTTCCTATTCAATTCAGTGACCCCAAGGATATCAGATACCAAATAACAATTCTCTGGTTCATGCGGTTTTAGGGAAATATGAGCATTTGTTTTTTTTTTTATATTTCTAACTTCTGGGATCTTGCCAATATCAACTCATTCCATTCATTGGATGAGAATATTTTTGTAAAATTTGGAGCAATTTTCCTCCTCCAATCACCAACAGTGTTAAAATTTCCCCATTCCCATCACTGGGGAACAAAGTTAAAATGGGGGTCTCCTGTAAGTATAAAAATCTTCCCATCCACTGGGTGGAATGATTTGATATTGGCAGGATTCACCCCCCCCCTCTATTTTCAACACCCATGGGATGATTTGAACCAAATTTGGTATGGCGTACTATTGGTTATAACTAAACTTGATTAAAGTTTGTTCAAATCAAATGATTCAAGTCCTTGGGTGACGGTTCATATTTGGGCTCCTTGCAGGAGACCCCCATTTTAACACTGTTGGTGATGGGAATGGGAAACAGCAGCAATGAGTGTCAGCGGCATTGTTTTATAAAAAATCTTATTCTCCAGAACCACAGGTCAGAATCTTTTGATATTTTGATATACACCATCCTTGGCGGGGATCAGATTCAAGTTTGTTCAAATCAAGTCCATGGTTTCCTATTTGAGCTCTATACAGGAAATACCTATTTTAACAATGTTGATAATGGGAAAACGCCGAGTCTGCAGCGTGCTTTGAAAACTTGAAAAAATCTTCTCCAAAACCACGGGTCTCAATCTTATGACATTGGATTTACAACATTCTTGGGGATGGGGTGGGGTGGGAGTAGATTCAAGTGTGTTCAAATCAAGTCCCCAGGTTCATATTTGGGCTACATACAGGAGTCTGGTTTGTTTTTGAAAAGGCGTTAACAATCTTCTCCAGAAACACCGTTCAGGATCTTTTGTTATTTGTTGTACAGCATCTTTTGTGAGCTCAGACCCAAGATTGTTCAAATCAGTTCCCTTCAGCAATCAAACATCTTTGTAGAGCTGCTCTTGATAGTCTGCAATTGTACTGTTACTCCACAACATCAACAGAAAAATCCCCCTGTTTGGAGCAGGCCTGAAAATAAGCAGTCTGACACTTGCAGAATGAGGTCCCCAGAGGATGAATTTGATGATGCTATCCCAAACAGTGGGCCAATTTATCCTCTGGGTATCTCTTTCTGTTTAGTTTTGAGTCCCTGATTCAGATTGAGGTTCACAGAAGGTAATTTTAGTGATGCTACCCTGTTGTGCAGGGCAGCATCACTAAATTCACCCTCTGGGGACCTCATTTTGCAGATGACAGCCAGCTTATTTTCTGGCTTGGTTTGGAGTCAGAAAATCTCGAAACCTTTGCTGAATTCCAGTCCGAAGGTGAAAACTCTACTGATCTGAAGTCTTTTCTTACGAGAGGAGCCTGAGTATTTTCAAAGATTGAAACCTGGCCAAAATTGCACCCAAGCCAAAACTTGGGTCAGGTGAAGTGTTAACATTTTGAAATAAAACATGTTGATGTGCAAACACTTGAAAAATTGGCTCTTCTGCGAATACAGATGTGCAGTGTTTATAGTCATGCCAGCACAGTTCACGGAGAGTCAAGTGCCCCCATAATATATATACCCAGTTATCGCTTCAGTTAAATAGAAAGTGTTTTTGTGAAATAATTGCTTATTTTCGCCTTGTGGTTTGGTAGATTATTACAGTGTAGGTTTCTAATAATGTTTCAAAAGATACTGCAACTTCCAGCATCAGACTAGAGTTTGTTTGATCAAATGAGATTAACTCCTAAAAACCTGAAGTCAAGTCAACTCGTCCGTGAAGTACATGTAATGTTTGTTTGTTTGTTTGCATATCTTTATTAATGTGACATGTGCAATAATTATAACGATAACTATATAATAAAAATAACCTTAATATATGCACCCGGTCCAAGGGACCTATATGTCACCTATTGCTCTAATACTTCATTAGGCATGCCAAATATTGGCGAAAAAGTAAGTACAGTCGTGTCTTGCTATTCATATAAGTGAGCCCGAATAGCGGGACAAACATCGGAGGGTGATAGCTTGGGGGATACTGATTGTTTAACCCTTTACCTAACATGAAAAGCAGACGACACATGAAAACAAAATTCTTGAATAACTACTTTTTTTTAAATTTTTTGTCTCAAAAACATAGGTTATGACCCCTCATTGGAACGAGCTCGACGAGCTCTTTCCAAAGAGGTGTCATAACCTGGGTTTTTTAGACAAAAAATGAAAAAAATAATGAAAATTAATTGGACACTTTTGTGAATAGCGCTGGCCGGTTTTGTCCGTTACGTTGGGTAAAGGGTTAACAGTTCGAACTCCCTGCGAACTACACAACCATACCCATCAATAGACTAGTTATGAATATAACATAAATACATGCACCCGACTAGAGGGCCTATATACAGCTTACATGTTTATAATGGTTAACAGTATGAACTCACGGCGGACTACTCCACCATATACGATGTCAAAGAGATACTCAAGGTGAGCTATTTCAGGCTTAGAAGTAGAATATTCAATAGCTCAGGGCTTTAAATTTAAAGACACAGTTTCTCGCGCCTCAACTGTAATACAGGTCTCTGGCAAAGTGAGCAAAGAGAGTCGTAAAATCTGAGCAGCCAGTTCAAGTCAAATGTCGTGTGCCCATAGCTTCTGTCGGAAAGGTAGTTGTCGTTCTGGGACTAACTACCGGTTGGTATTAGCGATATTCAGGGACCGACCTGAGCATTTAAAAATTAGAGCTAGACTTGGAACCTACTTTTGAAATCTGGAAGCCAGATAATTGACTTCTTAACCGGTAGAGTGATAAATTATTGTCGATTGCCAAAATTTGTTCATGTTTTTTGCCTTGTTACAATTTATGGGAGACTAAAAAGGCACTCTCCCATAAACTATAACAAGGTAAATCCACACAGATTATATACTCCTGGAACTTCATTAAGCACCCCCTTAAATGTTTCATGACAGTGAAGTTGTTGTTACTGATTATTATGTTTTAATGATTGTTATGGGGATCGCGGTGGCTCAGTAGGTAGAGGTGCAAGCTGCAAGCCGAGAGGTCCTCGGTTCGAATCCCACCTGCGGCAACCGCTTGTGTCCTTGGGCAAGACACTTCATCTCCATTGCCCGCGTGGGGGCACGGTGGCGTTGTGTAGTAAGGCTTACTGCACGTCGATGGTGCACTTGTCTTCAACCAATGCTAACCATGCTTGTGTGGAGTTCGTACGTTGGGGGGCTGACAGTTGCTCGCCGTTGCTCGGTGGTTGTCTCCGGGTACTCCGGCTTCCTCCACCCGTAAAACTGTCGCGGTCATGATTAGCCATAGTCATAAATATGTGACCTTAAACACCAATAAATAAATAAATAAATAAATAAATAATGATTGTTATGTCTTGCAGTGCGTTTCATCCAGTGAAACATGATGTTTCTGGTTGATAGCGCACCCAAACACATCCCGTAGTCCACGCGAAGCATGCTTCCCACGAATGTCACAAAAAACAGTATCACCCACATGCAGTATCTGGGTATAAAACAAGAAAATTTGTCTCTTCTTTTATCATTAAATGTTGACATGGCAAGGAGGAGACTGTCAGAGGCACTAAGATGGCAAATCGTTGGTATGCATGCAACAGTCATGTCATTCAAATCTGTTGGAAGGCAACTTGGCTATAGTCATTCTGTCATCAGCAGACTTGTCCGAAAACATCAACAAACCATCGCAACGATGTTGAGGCTCAACCAAAGCCTGGACAACCCCAAAAGTCCTCTCCTCGGGAAGATCGAAGTCTGGCACGCCTCGTTAGGCGTGAACCCTTTGCTTCAAGTGGGGTTTTGAAACGCCTTTGACTCTCTAACAGGCGTTTGTGAAACAGAACTGTCCGAAACCATCTCAAAGCACTGGGTCTGAGACCCAGAAGAGTCCTCATGTGTCCAGCTCTGTCCGATCAGCATCAAAGACTACGTTTGGAGTGGTGTATAGCACGACAACAGTGGAATCTCAGGACGTGGAGGAGAGTCCATTGTTCAGACGAGAGTAGGTTTCTGCTTCACGTCACATATGGTTGTATGAGAGTGTGGAGGCATAGAAATACTGCTTACGCACTCGGGAACATCAGACCTACTGTTCTTGATGGTGAAGGATCAGTAATGATCTGGGGATGCCCCTCTCATGATTGCAAACTTGATATGGTGACTGTACGTGGGAATCTCTATGGTTCTCAGTACATCCAGGAGCTTCTCAATCCGGTTGTCGTGCCTCATTTTGACAACCGCCCGTTGGCTACTCGCCCTGTATTCATGGACGACAATGCAAGGCCACATCGCTCCCATGCTGTGAAAGAATTCCTTCAGAACAACGCTATTATAACACTACCTTGGCCTGCAATGAGCCCCAATTTGAATCCCTTAGAACACATCTGGGACTTTCTTGGACGTCATGTGCAAGCAAGGGATTCGCCTGTACAAAATTTGGCCGATTTTGAAAGCTGCATTGCATGAGGAGTGGCAGCACTTGCCTCTTGACCGTATCAGAAGGCTCATTGGTAGCATTAGGAGAAGGGTTCAGGCTGTCATCCGGATACGCGGTGGATACACTCGCTACTGACGTCAGACACTGTTCGTGTGTTCAGGAGATCACAAGTTATATTTTTTGTCAGTAATTACTGGCATTGTTTGTTTCATCATGTACCGTTCCAGCACCATACTTGTCGAGAGAACATTTTTCCATCAAAAACATTAGTTACAGATATGTGTAATATGCGCCATTCAAATACTGCATATTTTTATGATTGTGTTGTCTTTCATTTATCAATAGACCATTCTTTCGGCAAACAATCACTTTTGGCCATCTGGAAGGTAGCATGAAAGTAATGAGTTTCTATTAGTACCACTGCGAAAAAAACAGAGGGTGCTTAATTAAGTTCTAGGTGTATATAACTTCCCTTCAAAGAATATTTGAAGTACAGTTACAGAACATGAAGCCTTTAAAGTGCAGCATCTTGACATCAGCATAAAGTCCAAATATAGGCTGCCAGTTAACTGTAGATATATTAGTTTTGCATTTAATTACATTCTTGTTTAGCATAATTAAAGTTGTTTCTCAAATAATTGGAAAATAGTTTTATATCACCACAATAACACTTCATTTTCGAACTAGTTCCCCGTCACGTCTTGGTTGCCTAAGTGACCATTGGAGAAAATCTTACGGTTAAGAGCCAGCTCTGAAGCCTATATTTAACCCTTTACCTAACATGAAAAGCAGACGACACTTGCAAAAAAAAATCTTGAATAACTAAATTTTTTCATTTTTTGTCTCAAAAACATAGGTTATGACCCCTCGTTGGAACGAGCTCGACGAGCTCGTTCCAACGAGGGGTCATAACCTATGTTTTTGAGACAAAAAATGAAAATATTTTGAAAATTAATTGGCGATTTTTGAGAATAGCGCTGGCCGGTTTTGGCCGTTACGTTGGGTAAAGGGTTAAGACGAAAGGCATGCTGTTTCCTCTCTTGAAAATTGTGTTTCTGACATCAAGTCATGGATGTCCACAAACTTTTTGAAATTGAATGCAGATAAAATCGAAGTTATCTACATTGGACTTCCAAACCAACTTTCAAAGCTTTCTCGTGTTCATCCTAATTTCAATGGTCACAATCTCTCCATCGATTGTAGTGCGGAACGTGGGGTACTTCATGGATGAAAATCTCTCTTGTGACAGTCACGTCACACAAGTGTGCCGAAATTCATATCATCATCTGCGGAATATCAGGAGGGTTCGATCTGTGGTTGAGGAGGAGACGGCTAAACAACTAGTTCAAGCTCTTGTCACCAGTGGGCTAGATTACTGCAATTCCCTGCTTGTTGGTTGCAAACAATCAACGATCAAAAGGCTGCAGCTCGTCCAAAATTGTGCAGCCAGAATAATAGCTCGACAACGGAAATCGCAGCACGTCAGTCCTATTCTCTCTCAGCTTCACTGGTTGCCGGTAGAGGAAAGGATTGAATACAAAATACTTCTCCTAACATACACAGCACTCAATGGTCTGGCTCCCGATTATCTCAGTTGCCTGATACACTCTTACACATCATTCAGTCCCCTACGCTCGTCGAGTTCGAATCTGCTATCTTTCAAACCGGGAAGTCTTGTTAGTGCGGGTGACCGAGCATTCTCTGTCGCAAGCCCATCTCTTTAGAATAGACTTCAGGAACATCTGAAGGTGCCACAGACACCTGAATTGTTTAAAAATGCACTCAAAACTTACCTTTTTTACCCGCACTTTTGTAAAGCATTGAAGAGTTACCGTCATTATTTTGTGTTTGTGTGTGTGTGTGTATTTGTGAAGCCTAAGAGCGCAATTATACGGATTCATGGCTCTAAACTGTATTATTATTATTATTATTATTATTATTATTATTATTATTATTATTATTATTATTATTATTATTATTATTAAGATTCCGAAGCCAAATCAGACCTGTAGGTGTCAAATTCACACAGGATACTTACTAGGTCAGTCCCTGGCGATATTGTACACATTACGACTCGATTTGACAGCACTTTTCAAATTTTAGCCAGAGGTGAACACCCCGGGAACCCCTCCAACAACCTGTCCCAAGGGGTCCCGGGGGTGTTCCTCCCCAGGAAAATTGTTCACGACAATCCATATGACATGTCAATCAACATCGCCTTGCACTCTGCATATCACACAAAGCGATCACGTGATCGTTTATAACCTTGTCGGTGAAATTATGACCAAATACACACAAACCGTAATCTGGCCAAACCATCCTCCAACAGTTGGACCCAAAACCGGCCGCTAATTTAAGACCCCTCCCCACAATCAGGGTTCCCACCCAAATGAAAAGTTCTTCCAGTTTTGGACAATTCCTTGAAAACTGCTTGATTTTGTGCCTGTCCTTGAAAAGTACTTGATTTTCCAACACTCTCCAAGAAAAGTACTTAAATTCACTTTATAACCTCTAAGACAAGTAGTTTAACCCTTTACCTAACGAATCACCCGCATCCGCCCACGAAATATGCAAATTGAGCAGCTGAAAAAAAAAAAATTCAAAATATTTCAGCAAAACCATATCATGTGACCCCTCATTGGAACGAGCTCATTGAGCTCGTTCCAATGAGGGGTCTCATGATATGGTTTTGTTGAATTTTTTTGAAAAATTTAAAAAAATGATATTTAAAATAATAAATTTTGATATCGTCTGTGTTGGGTAAAGGGTGAATGATCACCCGCCACACATACTGCGATTCCACAAAATCGGTCAGGTACTTATCTTAGATCTCTCCATTGTCCCTTGGGTGCAACAAACCACAATCTGCATTGTTTTAGCATTGCAGATGGTGTCTTATTGCACTCACGGGAATATATATATCTAGCTAGTTCGGTCTTCCATAGTCAGGTCCAAGAGGTTGAAATTCTTTGTGTTGTTCATGGTGTCGTAAGTTCATATGGGCTTTATAATAATCCTTGATAATCATGGCTAGAATCCTTCAAAAGTGCTTAAATGGTGCTTGAAAATTTGATTCTCTGATATCAGTGGGAACCGTGACAGTGGCTTAACTGTCCTCTATAACAGTTTGTCCCAAACCGTCCTCCAGAAATGGAGTAATTCTTATGGATAATAGAACATAAGTAACAGAACAGAACATAAATTGTTCATTTGTTTGCTTTTAACCAATTTATTGAAGGGGGCGCGGTGGCTCAGTTGGTAGAGATGCAGGCTGCAAGCCGAGAGGTCCTCGGTTCGAATCCCACCTGCGGCAACCGCGTTGTGTCCTTGGGCAACACACTTCACCCCCACTGCCCACGTGGAAGTGCACCTGTCTTCAACCAATGCTAACCCTGCTCGTGTGGAGTTAGTATGTTGGGGAGCTGACAGTTACTCGTCGTTGCTCGGTGGTTCTCTCCGGGTACTCCGGCTTCCTTCGCCCGTAAAACTGTCATGGTCATGGTTAGCCATTGTGCAGATATATGTGACCTTAAACGCCAATAAATAAATAAATAAATAATCAATTTATTGAAAAATAAATATAAAAAGACATGTTGGAAATCTTAATTAGGCCGAGACGAATAAATATGATTAAGGACTGAAAAGTGACATCCAAAACTATATTTGTGAAGAAGCTTATATATATACTATTCAAAAAAAGTACGGGATATCCTAACTGATGTTGATATTTTCGGAAAATGGTATTGGATACGCGTGATTGGACACATCAGTATGTTACCAAGTTTAGTGTGGTTGATGAATGTCACCGGCCCACGAAAACTTCGTGCAGGTTTTTCGCACGAGCGCCGCGTTAATGTCTGTGGGGTGCGTTTTGATATTTTCATTTGTACTGGACGGGCTTTTTCGGAGGTCTCATCGTTCTTTTCATGGTATAAACACGTTCATCAATAGTTTCTGGTCGAAACGTAACTTTGAGGTATGCGAAGACTGACACGTGACGAACGTTTACGTGCCTTTGGCATGTTTGAAGCTGGCAACAGACAGACTGCAGTGGCTCAAATTCTCAACGTTTCTCAATCGGTGAATAGCAGGTTGTGGTCACGCTACCGTCAGACAGGCAGTGTTGATGACAGACGTCGGTCGGATCGTCCAAGGTCGACAACCAACTGCTAACCAGGATCGTTTCATCCGAGCCACAGCATTATGTAACCCCCATCAAAGTGCCTCAGAAATTGGACAGCAGCTGCACCGAGCGACAGATGTGCGAGTCAGTGGTCAGACTATCCGAAATCACCTACACAGATGAAATTTGTACGCTCGACGACCTCGAATAATTACACGTTTGACTGAACGTCATATCGCAGCAAAGCGTAATTGGTGTGGGACAATCGTCGGTGGAGCAACGTCATGTTTTCCGATGAATCGAGGTTCACTCTCGACTTCCACGACAGGCGAAACAGAGTGTGACGGCGGCGGAACGAACGATACCATGACGTAACCGTCAGGCAGCACGATCGTTGTGGTGGTGGATCGGTTATGGTGTGGGGAGGCATAACCATGACAAGCAGAACGGCATTACATGTCATCCAATGGCGTGCCAAAGGGCAGTACTACCGTGACAACGTTAGATTCATTTTCCAAGATGACAGTGCAAGAGCACATGGCCCGTGTCGCTACAGAGTTCCCCCAGGAGCAGAACATTACTACACTGCCTTGGCCAGCACTAAGTCCAGACCTTTCACCAATCGAGCACGTCTGGGATATGCTTGGCAGGCGCCTACGATAACGCCAACAGCCCCCAGCCAATGTCCAGGAACTCGCTGCTGCACTGCAGGAAGAGTGGAATAACATCAGCCAAACTAATATTGGACGTTTGGTGAGGAGTATGCCAGGTCGGATCCGCGCTTGTCTCGCGAACCGAGGAGGATTTACAAGGTATTGAGGTCTTGGACTGAATGTGGTAAATTCTCTGACTGACCGTCCATGTTCTACAGCTCAGTGCGTGGAATGTGTGCTCGTCAGACACCCAACTATCGCTGAAATCATTCACCAGATGTCACAGTGCAATGCCTCAACTGTCTTTTTGATGACATATAAATATATTTCTTCATATATCTCACTTTCATCAAATATTCCCTGCTTTTTTGAATAGTATATTACTAATATTAGCCACTAGGTGCAAGCACACAATTTGTAGTTAGTTAACTGCGATGTGGGCCCAGTTCTGAATAGGCAGGGTGTCGTTTACAAATATGAGGTATTACAAAATTCCCGTCTGCAATTTTCATGTGTACCCATACTATGTATGGTACACATAATGCCGGCATCCGAGGTGGCCATCCGTCGTTCGTCCATCCTTTGTCCGTCCGTCCGTCCATCTGTCCGTCCGACGTCCGTATCCATTTCTTTGTCATTCGATAACTTGAAAAATATTGCTTGGATTGTCAAGTTACTTTATATTTGTGTTCAGGTTACTGATGTGCCGAGCTGTATAGTTTTTGGTGTAAATCTGATAATTTGAACCTGAAATATTAACCCTTTATCCATCAAATTGAAAATTCCTCCAATCCCTTTGGCATTCGATAACTTGAAAAATATTGCTTGGATTGTCTAGTTACTTTATATTTGTGTTCAGGTTACTGATGTGCCGAGCTGTATAGTTTTTGGTGTAAATCTGATGATTTGATCCCCGAGATATTAACCCTTTATCCTTCAAATTGAAAATTCCTCCAAACCCTTTGGCATTCGATAACTTGAAAAATATTCCTTGGATTGTCAAGTTACTTTATATTTATGTTCAGGTTACTGATGTACCGAGCTGTATAGTTTTTGGTGTAAATCTGTTATTTTGATCCTGAGGTATTAACCCTTTATCTTTCAAATTGAAAATTCCTCCATTCCCTTTGGCATTCGATAACTTGAAAACTATTGCTTGGATTGTCACGTTACTTTACATTTGTGTTCAGGTTACTGATGTGCCGAGCTGTATAGTTTTTGGTGTAAATCTGATAATTTGATCCTGAGATATTAACCCTTTATCCTTCAAATTGAAAATTCCTCCAATCCCTTTGGCATGAGATAACTCAAAAAATATCAATCCGATTGTCATGTTACTTTATATATTTATTCCGGTTACTGATGTGCTGTGCTGTATAGTTTTTTTATGTAAATCTGATAAATTGATACGGAGATATTAACCCTTTATCAATCAAATTAGACACTCCGCCAATCCATTTCTATATGTAATCATACCATGGATGGTGTGCATAATGTCGGCATCCGTGGTGGCCCTCCGTCATACAGCTTTCTACTAGTTGCGCGTATGGGTACACATCTGACGATTTCATCGGCCTATTTTTAATATCTGACAACAAGATAATATTTATGAAAAAAACACACATTTGCTGTTAGTTAACCATGACCAAGGTTAATAGTAAGAGGCAGGGTGCCGTTCACAGATGATATTTTGAAATCAGGTTTTTAAAATTACCATCGGCAAATTTTTAGAGATTGGTAATTAACCGACTTTTCGGTTTGATTTCGTTCTCCAAACAGAAAACCGAACCGTCGCGATCGCAACAAGGTGTCGGTAATTTAACATTTTCCCAACTACGAGTACTATTTTGACGATGGATCACATCGATATCTGAATAAAGTCACCAAGGGTTGCTTTCAGTTTTAAAAATTAAAATAATCCAAAAGAGTTCACATTCACAAATAAGAACATGGATAATGTGAAACGGGTTCAGCGTGACTTGTTCGCTCAACTTGACAACGTCAAGTATGAGCTATTGGGATGGGGTGCGATCAATGTCCGTCCGTCCGTACGTACATCCGTCCGTCCGTCCGTCCGTACGTCCCCACGTCCACAATTCCTTTAGCACACCTTATAGGCCGCAGTTCTCACCCGACCAGTCCCAAATTTCATATGTGGCTTTAGGGCATTGTCTAGATGGGAGCTATCGATATCGAATTTTTCCGAATTTCGTTGAAAAACATGGCCGCCAGTCGCCATTTTAGATTTGGCATATAAATTGTCAAGAACTCCATTAGCACATCCTACAGGCCACATCCCGATCTTCTTCAAATTTCATATGTAGCTTTAGTGTGATGTCCAGATGGGAGCTATCGAATGTTTCTGAATTTTGTTGAAAAACCTGGCCGCCAGAGCCATCTTGGATGAGGATATAAATTGACAACAATTCCATTAGCACATCCTACAGGCCGCTCTCACTTGAGATTTGGTGTGATGTGTAGATGGGAGGTATCAATTTTTTCTGAATTTTGTTCAAAAATATGGCCGCCAGCAGCCATCTTGGATTTGGCAAATGAATTGTCAACAATTCCATAAGTACACCCTGCAGACCGCACCTCTCTCCCCATCTTGGATTTGACAAATAAATTGACAACAATTCCATTAGTACACCCAGCATACTCCATCCCCCTCACCCGATCTTTTTCAAATGTAATATGTAGCTTTCGTGTGATGTCGTTTCTGTAGAAACTTGAGTGAATGACTTGGCATTACTGGATCTTTGTATTTAGTTCAGCCAGCCCCTTCTTTGGCAAGTTGACCTGCAGTGTCATTGACACTTTCATTTTTGTTTTACTTTGAATACGTTTGAAATAGGTGACATATAATACCAGACTGAACCGATCTTGAATTTCTGCCACCACAACTGTAGACACAATCATTTTTGGCTTGTTCCAAATACTACTTTCCAGTTTCCAACAAAACTGGTTATTGAACCTCATTTAAAATATTTTGAAAATGAGTAGCTCAAATATAAAACTAATATTAAGTTGAATTATCTAATGTCAATGTGAAAATCAGTTTGTATAAAAGTTAAAATGTTATAATTAAACCTTTTTTTTGTTCATGTATTTTCAGGTAAAATGATTGGCTAAAGTATTTCTTGTTCTCTTTTCATAACACAATGAACCGAACAAACGCATTAGGCTCGCCCTAAACACGCCCCAATGTCTGTCTTAAAGATTACACCGCAGTGTGAATGGAAAAGAATCCTTGCACGCTCATATTGTTTCAACATGAAAAGTAATAAATATTTATCTCATCATATTAAAAAGACTTTCAAAATAAAATTTAATAAACATTGAAATCCTTATCATACTTTTTATTCCATGTTCAATTTGTTTATATGCAATAGATGACCGTCTGCGTTCAACGTTTTACCCAAATCAAACGTAAACAATGGCTGGTCATAATAATCCACGAACGAAACTCACGCCAACAAAACTTTCCAGTTTCCAAATAACCTGAATGAAAATTAACTCTTTCTGAGGCAAAGTTCCACCAACTTCATGTCATCTGGTTTATATCGCACTCCACATTTACAAACTGTGTTTTCAGTTTCTCAGGAAATGCTCAAAATCAGAATTAAATTTAATTCATTGTTGCTTTGAATGACAGCACCCTCCCGTCAGGTGGAAAATGGAGATTGAAGTTTTGTGTGGGCGTGGCCTATGACGTTCCTTTTAACTTATGCAATTCGCTGGTCATTAAAATTGTTAATGACACAAGAACTTTATTATTGTTATTTCAAACAGAACTTTAGAAAACTATGCCTTTTTATTCAATTATTACTTGGAAGCATGACGTGACCTGTTTTTAGTCCCCTACCGGCATCGCCGGAGGGGACTCTAGGTTTGCACTCTGTCCATCCGTCAGTCTGTAGGTCTGTCAGTCTGTCAGTCACACTTTAGTTTTCCGGAGTTTTTTTGGAAACGCTTCAACGGAATGATTTCATTTTTGGTAAACTACTATAGAACGATGACTTACAGATCAAGTTTGAGTTTCATGCCGATTGCATTATTCTTGTGTGAGTTACGGCCCTTGGAAATATGGGAAAAAAACACCAAAATATCAGTTTTCCGGAGTTTTTTTTTTGAAACTCTTCAACGGAATGATTTCATTTTTGGTAAACTACTATAGAACGATGACTTACATTACAGATCAAGTTTGAGTTTCATGCTGATTGCATTATTCTTGTGTGAGTTACGGCCCTTGGAAATATGGAAAAGCACCAAAATATCAGTTTTCCGAAGTTTTTTTGGAAACGCTTCAACGGAATGATTTCATTTTTGGTAAACTACTATAGAACGATGACTTACAGATCAAGTTTGAGTTTCATGCTGATTGCATTATTCTTGTGTGAGTTACGGCCCTTGGAAATATGGGAAAAAACACCAAAATATCAGTTTTCCCGAGTTTTTTTTGGAAACTCTTCAACGGAATGATTTCATTTTTGGTAAACTACTATAGAACGATGACTTACATTACAGATCAAGTTTGAGTTTCATGCTGATTGCATTATTCTTGTGTGAGTTACGGCCCTTGGAAATATGGAAAAGCACCAAAATATCAGTTTTCCGAAGTTTTTTTGGAAACGCTTCAACGGAATGATTTCATTTTTGGTAAACTACTATAGAACGATGACTTACAGATCAAGTTTGA
The DNA here is from genome assembly GCA_031216915.1 of Pictodentalium vernedei. Taxonomy (NCBI): domain Eukaryota; kingdom Metazoa; phylum Mollusca; class Scaphopoda; order Dentaliida; family Dentaliidae; genus Pictodentalium; species Pictodentalium vernedei. The sequence goes on from CM062296.1 coordinate 476,107,588, forward strand.
GTTTCATGCTGATTGCCTTATTCTTGTGTGAGTTATGGCCCTTGGAAATATGGAAAAGCGCCAAAATATCAGTTTTCCGGACTTTTTCTGGAAACGCTTCAACGGAATGATTTCATTTTTGGTAACCTACTATAGAACGATGACTTACAGATCACGTTTCATTTACACTCTGTCCATCCATCCGCCAGTCTGTCAGTCAGTCTGTCGGTCATACTTTAGTTTTCCGGACTTTTTTTTGGAAACGCTTCAACGGAATGATTTCATTTTTGGTAACCTACTATAGAACGATGACTTACAGATCAAGTTTCATTTGCACTCTGTCTATCCGTCAGTCTGTCAGTCATACTTTAGTTTTCCGGACTTTTTTTGGAAATGCTTCAACCGAATGATTTCATTCTTGGTAACCTACTATAGAATGATGACTTACAGATCAAGTTTGAGTTTCATGCTGATTGCATTATTCTTGTGTGTGTTATGGCCCTTGGAAATATGGAAAAGCGCCAAAATATCAGTTTTCTGGACTTTTTTTGGAAATGCGTCAACGGAATTCATGCTGATCACATCTAGGTTATAACATTTGTATATTTATTAATGCTCATTAGTCCGGTAGGGGACATTGTATTGCTTCAGCGATACGTACGCTCTTGTTTATTTTAACACCGCAAAGTAAAGAGTGTTTAAATTTATTGCCCCTCAAGTTTAATTGTAAGGAATGAATGATCGTTTGCTTCTGTCTATTTCTTGAGTTATGAACCCCCCAAAACAAAGGCCAAACAGTGTACACAGTTTGGCCTTTATTTTGGCGGGTTCATAACATAAGAAACAGACAGAATCAAACGATCATTCCTTATCATTTTCCTCAGTTTTCAACATGTTTATCTTCGTGAAAAAAAATCTTTGATTTCATTCTGACTGTATTATTATTTTGATGTCACACAGTTCGTTAATGGAGCCAAACGAATGCTTCATTCGAGAAAAGAACTAAGATGAGGGAATTCTCTGTTAATCTTCGTTAAAACCCAATGTAGTAGTTTCAATTGGCCAGGAACAACAACTGGCTGAGCTAGTTCAAAAACATTAAACCGCAGATTTCGCTGAATTAATTGAAATTTTGGATGTTTTTATACCCCCGTTTGAAAAACGGACGTATTATGTTATGGCGCTGTCCGTCCTGGGACAGTTGTATTCCGTGCTCTACAGAGCGTGATTTCAATCGGATTTAAAAAATATTTGATATACTGCGCAACCAGAATAATATCTCACGCAAGTTCGAATTTGGGTCATGTTCGACAGTTTTCCTAGTAGTTATTCCCCCTTTAATACTTAGAAATCGAGCAAATTATGCTTTCCGTGCTCTACAGACCGTCAGCTTAATCAGATTCTTTTCAAATTTAATGCGCAGCTTCACGGCCATAATATCTCGCACAAGTTCATATTAGGGTCGTGTTCGGATGTTTTCCTAGGAGTTATTGCCCTTTTCATACTTAGAAATCAGTCAAATTATGCTTTCTGTGCTCTACAGTCCGTGAACTTAATCGGATTCTTTTGAAATGTAATATGCAGCTTCATGAGCATGGTATCTCACACAAGTGCAAATTTGGGTCATGTTTGTCGACTTCCGTAGGAGTTATTGCCCTTTAATACTTAGAAATCAGGTAAATTATGCTTTCCGTGCTCTACAAACCGTGAACTTAATCAGATTCTTTTCAAATTTAATACGCAGCTTCATGGGCATAATATCTCGCACAAGTTCATATTTGGGTCGTGTTCGGATGTTTTCTTAGGAGTTATTGCCCTTTTCATACTTAGAAATCAGTCAAATTATGCTTTCTGTGCTCTACAGTCCGTGAACTTAATCGGATTCTTTTGAAATTTAATATGCGGCTTCATGAGCATGATATCTCACACAAGTGCAAATTTGGGTCATGTTTGTCGAGTTCCATAGGAGTTATTGCCCTTTTCATACTTAGAAATCAGTCAAATTATGCTTTCCGTGCTCTACAGTCTGTGAACTTAATCAGATTCTTTTGAAATTTAATATGAGCATGGTATCTCGTTCATTTTCTAGTGACGCTACATTTATCGTTTCTGGGAAATAACTTCGGTAATAATGGTTCACATGGAAATAAATTTGTTATGTCAGCTTTTTACAACAAAATAAGGGTGAATTAATTGACGTAAAAACGTAAAAACATGGGGATAAATCGAAAAACTAAAAAAAACCCCAGCCATCTCCAATTGTTTTAGCTCCACAACATTCTAAACGTTCATGAGAATCCGACGTCAGTTTAATGGCTGTAGGCGTGTTACGACCTAAAAGTGGTATTTTCCCCTTTGTTGACCATACATGCGTTGCAACTCCAAAAGTTTTGGGTCAGTCCGAAATAAATTTGGCAGTGATTCAGAACTACCACCATTGCGTTGACATGCGAAATTTAGTGCACGGGAGTTCCATGCTACTAGCTGTACTCGTGACAAAGTGACTTGGCAGTGCTCGAGAGCAATTACTGCCACCACAACTTGAGAAGTTTCGTGAACGCGAGTGCTATGGTAATGGCTGTAGACATGCCACACGTGTTTTGGGCACCAACAAACGTCATTTGATGTAAAACGTCGAAAATGACGTTAAATAAAAAATTCCAAAAGATGCTGCCTTTTAATTTTGAAGCTCTACAACATACTAAAATTTCACGAAAATCCTATGAACTTTAACCCTTTACCCAACGCAGACGATTTCAAAATTTATTGTTTTAAATATCATTTTATAAATTTTTTCCAAAAATTTCAACAAAACCCTATCATGTGACCCCTCTTTGGAACGAGCTCGTTCCAAAGAGGGGTCACATGATATGGTTTTGTTGAAATATTTCGAAATATAATATTTTTTCAGCTGCTGAATTTGCATATTACACGGGCGGATGCGGGCGATTCGTTGGGTAAAGGGTTAATTTTTCAGGCATTTGACGTGCGATCGTGACCCCAACGGCAGCTCAGACGAATTTTTTTTCGTCGGCTCAAATCTGATTGTATTCTTAGATACGGTTTTTATTGGAGACAAAATTTCCAAAATTTCGAGGAGGCATCTTCAATAGCGTGGTCCCTATGAAACAGTTCTGGAAATGATGTCAGTTTGACGTTATTTCGATTCAGGCGGAAATTTAAAATTGTCACAACTGTATTTAATAGAGACATCACCAACGTTATATTGTGTGAAATTTCATTGATGTGTGCGATATTAATAGAAAGGTATCGACAACAACCAAATTATAATATTACGAAATAGAGGCGTAGTGATCCACTTCTAAAAATGGCCGTTTATGGCAGCCATGGACAAGGAAATTGAAAAGTTGTCGTACAATTTTGACTTGATCTCGCATTAATGGGATTGTCAATGTACCTTTCCCACGTGAATGTATTGAGCGTTTTCAATTACATCGCCTTGCAGATTTGAGAAGAGTGTGGTCGTTTCTGCAATTCCCAGATTTTTTAAAACAATATTTTGCCCAAGTTCACTATTTGCCTTGTATGGCTAAAAGCCGTCATGTGACCGATTTTTCCACATACGAGTTGAAATGGAAACTTATTTCTTTTTCGTAGATTTTTCTTTGGGGCGTTTGTAACACATCGGAAACGAAATGGTAAACTGTGCTTTCTCATTTATTTGAAGCATTGTCATTGGAATTGCCGATGTATTCGTGATTTTTGGAATTCGTTACATATGCCATTGGAAACTTGTCCGATGACGCTGTGTACTGAGGCGTACTGCACGTCGATGGTGCGCATGTCTTCAACCAATCTAACCCTGCCTGTGCTGCGGTGCAGAGTTCAGAGTTACGATGTTGGAGAGCTGACAGCTGCTCGTCGTTGCTCGGTGGTTCTCTCCGGGTACTCCGGCTTCCTCCACCCGTAAAACTGTCACAGTCACGATTAGCCATTGTGCATAAGTATGTGACCTTAAACACCAATAAATAAATAAATATAAATATTGGAAACTTGTCTATCGTCAAAATCGTAAAAAATATTTTTTGTCAAAAAGTGAATATATTTCATTTCCTTGTACTCTATTCATTATTTTGATACATAATTTGCCTTTTGTTTAATTCTTTTATCAGTATTTTGGGCACTTGTGAAAATTTCAAAAGTTTCCCCTCATCTTGTTGAACGACTCCTCAAGGAAAATATTCATTGTATATATATTTCCACTGGAAGACGGTTTGGGTCTCTTAGCGCTTGGGTTGGGTCAAAATGTACTGGCCGGTTTGGGTCATGGTTTGACCAGAGCATTGCTTTGGTCAGAGGGCGGTTTGGGTGTAGTCCATTATGACACACAATTACACACGTAGCGGTATGCTTTTTCATTAGTATGATCGGAGTTTTGACAACGCTGTTCAATCTCATCACAATGTAAACAACCAACGCAAGTATTCCAGCCGGATGTAATTCTCATTAGTCTGCACAGCGCCGAAGAGTTCAGATAGAGATAACCTATTTATCGAAAGAGTCTACACATTTGACTAGATTTACGGGACACCGGTTACACAAAATGAAACGAATGGACATGAGAAAACATTTAAATGAAGAATACATTTTTCTTACAGCGAAAAATGCATGTAACATATTTAATTATACGTTAAGTTCTGCGTTTTTAATGCTAGAGACAGAAGTCTGAATCAGTGAGAGATAAATTTGCCGTCGTGAAGACATTGCATGCACGTTTCGGCTTGTGTATCCGTACGTTATCCGCTTTCCGCTTACCAATTTATTTTATGACCGTTATCCGTCTTCCCGGGCAATCGCTTTGAGCGAAACACCATCACGTTTTAGGGCTTGTCAAACGCGCGTCGGGTTTATATGTCACAGGAATGCACCCATTGGATTTCTCTTCTGTAAGGGGTCGTCCAACAAAACGTTTGACATTTGTTTGAAAATTTCAACAAAGCCCTAAACTCGAATTAAAGTGGCGAATGGCGACATATTATACACCAAAAATAATGACAAAAGTACACAAATCTTGAATTTAGACACTTTTTCCAAAAATGTATTTTTTTTTTTTTTTTGCTTTTGATGATAAAGAAACTGCCGTCCGCATAAGCAACCGACGAGAATAACAAGAATAGATCGGTAATTCTAATATCGGAGTTGCAAATAAAAGACTCCACTCTTCATACCCTGGGAAAGCATATTCATCATTCCATCACCGACGTGTTAAAAAACTTTCAGAGAAAAAATGAACGACCACGAAATCAAGATTGTGTTGAGACGACGTGCTTGTTATGATCACGTGTTTCATGGGACAAGTTGGGAAACAACTTGATATTTCCAAAGATCTGAAATCTGCAAACATTTCATTACTGCTTTCGAATCTGTGAGGCGATGTAATATATAAAACGCGATACGTTCACAGGAAAATATTCAACTGACAATGTAACAATTGCGAGATACAGTCCTTAGTAGCAATGTTAAATGCGGAAACTGTAGAAAGTTTCGCAGGTTTCAGCAATGGATTACGACACCACAGATTCGAACTACTATTATTTGGTTGTTATAGGTGAGCAAAACATAAAACTGGGAAATTATGTTTGAAAACAAAAATATATTCACATCAACATAAATTGCAGTCTTCACAATGGTATATTTACGAAAAAATAATTTGATTGTAGCCGAACTATATTTGTGACGTAAAGAAGGCTTCGTGAAGTCTGCTACTCGAATTGGAAGACCAAAGTCAAGGAATGAATGCCAAAGTTTAAGAAAGTTTTATTTTTCTGTTCACCAAATATTGTGAACGTTAGTACCATCGTAAATTCAAATTTCTGCCTCGCAAAACCGTATTGTTTGTAAGATGGATTCACGCCGATTTTGATCGCTACAGCCACCAAAAGGTTGCAAGAATCTATTTCAGTTGTACGATCTGTTGACAGAAATTGTATGATGCCACTTGGCGGGCAAAATCACACGAATTACCGAATGAGACCACAACGTCTCAAACGTTTTTAGGTAAATAAACTTAATAACCAACATAATTGCGATATTGTTCAGGAATGTAATTCACTGGCTATAAAATTAGTATTGGTAAGCAGATCAGTTATTAATTTTCTTAAATCTCACAAGTAAACAACATTGAAGCCTCCCAAAACGGCAACTACAGAAGGGCGATAGTTTCAAAACAGATGAAGCATACGAAACCATGTATAAGAATGAATTAGCATCGATGCTTTCTAAATTAACGAAGCCGAATGATGTAAGTCTTCTGCATGCAGAGCAGGTCATTTTTTGTTATTTTGGCCATACTTGAGCATTCACATGGCACTCTTGGCAACTGTCATCGCTCGTGCAACACCAGAAATGGTCACAGGCAATACCAAAATGAGGAAGTTGGGTAGTTTTTCTTTTTTGGTGTATCAATCTCATCTTTTTTATCAATTAGACACAAATCTCATGCAAAGTAGCACATAATTGTGTGTGTGTGTGTGGGGGGGGGGGGGGGGGGGGGGGGGGTATGATCACTGTCGACTGACAAAAGCCACATTGGACGTTCTTCATTTTACATTTATGCACTCTCTCATGACTTCATAGTTGTTTTTGTGAACTGTGTGAATTTGACCCTTGGTGAACTTCATTAACGGTTCCTCCAAAGAATGCCTCCGTAGGTAGAGATACTGGCTGCTAGCCGAGAGGTCCTCGATTCGAATACCACCTGTGGCAACCGTGTTGTGTCTTTGTGCACGACACTTAATCCCAATTGCCGACGTGGGAGCACGGTGGGGCTGTGTACTAAGGCGTACTGCATGTCGATGGTCACTTGTCTTCAACCAATGCTAACCCTGTTTGTGTGGAGTTAGTGCGTTGGGGTGTCTGGCAGATGCTCGCCGTTGCTCGGTGATTCTCTCCAGGTACTCCGGCTTCCGCGACCCGTAAAAGTGTCCGTCACGAGGTGACCTGGCTGCCGAAAGTGTCGTTAAACCCCAATAAATAAATTACTCATTTTGGGGGAGAACTGTTCCTGGCTCCCCTAAAATTATGCGGTTCAAACTGGAGTTTCAAACAAATTTATCAACAGCCCTTTCCGACTGTTGAATATTCTATTTCTAATTTTGTCTTTGTTTTTTTGTGTAATATTCGTTGCTTGTCTATTGTTGGGGATTACTCAGAATTTGGGGGCGCGGTGGCTCAGTTGGTAGAGGTGCAGGCTGCAAGCCGAGAGGTCCTCGGTTCGAATCCCACCTGCGGCAACCGCGTTGTGTCCTTGGGCAAGACACTTCACCCCGATTGCCTACATGGGGGCACGATGACGCTGTGTACTGAGGCGTACTGCACGTCGATGGTGCACATGTCTTCAACCAATCTAACCCTGCCTGTGCTGTGGTGCAGAGTTCAGAGTTACGATGTTGGGGAGCTGACAGTTGCTCGTCGTTGCTCGGTGGTTCTCTCCGGGTACTCCGGCTTCCTCCACCCGTAAAACTGTCACGGTCACGATTAGCCATTGTGCATAAGTACGTGACCTTAAACACCAATAAATAAATAAATAAATAAATACTCAGAATTTAAGGGATTATGATTTCGCTTGCCTAATGGGTGGTGTATTTTGAAGACGCAAGTAATACATCTGACCAATTATATACTTGACCTGTCACCAATGAAAGTCGAAGGGGCAGATGGTGGTGACATCACACTCTATTCGGGAAGGAAGATCAACTAAAATTTGATAAAGGTAGACATTTTATTTTTGTGTTCATTAACCCTTTACCCAGCGTAACGGCCAAAACCGGCCAGTGCCATTCGCAAAAGTCGCCAATTAATTTTTATTATTGTTTCATTTTTTGTCTCAAAAACATAGATTATGGCCCCTCGTTGGAACGAGCTCAACGAGCTCGTTCCAATGAGGGGTCACAACCTATGTTTTTTAGACAAAAAATGAAAATAATTAGTTATTCAAGAATATTTTTTGCAATTGTCGTCTGCTTTTCATGTTAGGTAAAGGTTAACTGGTAGAGTGCTGGAAGCCCATATTTGGTCTTTATTCCGAAGTGCAGGTGCGGCAGCTCAAAGGCTTCATATTCTGTGGATGTGCTTCATATTATTTTTCTAATGAATTTGTCAAATCTGTTGGGATTTGTTGCCATCCCACAATTTATGGGAGGAGGGTGAGGCACTCTCCCTTAAACTGTAACAAGTAAAAGATAAGTGAGAAAATTTGATGACAAAAAATAATTCAGTACCCTTAGAGATGGGCGGTATACCGCAAATACCGTTCGGTTTCGAGTCAATCAATACCGGTTTACCCTACCTAGGTAATGTTAAAATATTGATAATTCGGTATTGAATAATATTACCGACATTAGTTACAAAATAAAAGGAGAAACAACAGAACATTGCGCAAAATTCACAAGAATGGCCAGTTGACTGTGTATTTCTAAAGGCAGTCATTGCTTGGCATTTGATGCAACAAAAACGCCGAGAGAAAATACCAATGGTGTATTTCCTTTCAGCTTATTCGTTGCATCAAATTACCGATGGCGAGTGTCCGTGTTACTTCCAACATTATGCCATTTCGACGCCTTTATCTGTTGTAAAACGGGGTACTACAACAGGGCGGTATACCCAAAATACCATTGGTATTCGTGTGAGTGCATATGTTACTGACACCGAATACCGTACGATACCTTGGTAAATCATTCTAAAACTACCGACACAGAAACCGAACATGAAATTTCTGTACAGCCCAGCTCCAGTACTATACCAGTTAAAAAGAACACTGACAAAAGAGAACGCAGTGCATTTGGGTTATCTTGGCTCAAACGGGTATGCATATTATGTTGGCATAACCTTTGTGGGGTTATCGTAATTTTGAATTTCTGCATACCAGTATGTCACAAAAGAGTCAAACTACAAGTGTATCTTTTCTACCACATGGCCAGGATGTAGTGTGTAGCTCTGATGAAGCGATGTAGGGGTTTTAAACTTGAAGCACTTTTCATCGTCACTGATATCGTAATGGCGAATCGAAAAATTATGTTACAGCCTTTGGAGTCCAAGATCGGACTAAATATTCCGTAGAGGCTTAATTGCTAAATATTGCTTCAAATACCACTCTGCAAATCATTTCCGGAGAAAATGTTATACTAATGGTTTTGACAGTTTTAGAAATCCAACTCGTAAATGTCATCATGGAATTGGTTTGGCCTTATCTAAAAACATGAAAGTGGATTTATATGGGTTGATTACAGATGATAATCATTTTCTGTTGATACTCTTGATTTCGGATTTATTCCATAAATGTAGTTTGTGTAATGTAGTGTTGTCTGACAGGGCTTATAGTTCATCTAAATTTAGAATCCATTTGGATTCTAGGAAAAATGATTGCGAGAATCCATACCTTAATTGATAAAACCTTGGATAAAGCCTTGAATAATTATTCCCGTCCTAACTCCAAATGTGACAACCCAACGTGCCCCGACTGTGTCATCCGCCAGCCATATCCTCTGGTATCTCACCCTTCTCTTCCCACCACTTAATCCTCCTCGGGGCGCGGTGGCGTTGCGGTAACCGGCTCTCGTTAGATCACCGAAGTTAAGCAACGTCGAGCCCGGTTAATCATTGGATGGGTGACCGTCTGAGCGATCAATTCGGACTCCCGCGTTATGTCCTTGGGCAAGGCACTTAACCCCGATTGTCCACATGGGGGAACGATGACGCCGTGTACTAAGGCGTACTGCACGTCGATGGTACGCATGTCTTCAACCAATCTAACCCTGCCTGTGCTGCAGTGCGGATTTACGATTTTGGGGAACTGGCAGCTGCTCGTCGTGGCTCGGTGGTTCTCTCCGGACACTCCGGCTTCCTCCAAGCGTAAAACTGTCACGGTCATGATTAGCCATTGTGCATAAGTATATGACCTTAAACACCAATAAATAAATAAATAAATAAATAAATAAATAAATAAATAATCCTCAAATACATTCTAGCCCCCCTTGAATCACAAATAAAAGATCAGACAACCCCGTTTTGGGGAAAGCACTTCGATACACTGATGCCAAAGAACCTTGATATCTTTCTTTTTACGGGAATGGCAGGAAGACAGCCTTATAGGCTATGTCATTTCCATGCTGTATACTAGCTTATGTTCCTATTGTAATGTTATTTTGTAATCAGTGTACTGGTATACGGCAAAAAAAAGATCTATCTGTCTACCTGCTATGATGATCCCATAAGGCCACCATGGTTGACCCCTGTTGTATACTAATAACACATGTTAACCCTTTACCCAACACAGCTTCTTAAATATTTAAAACATAAACTGAATTTGATATTTTTTGTAAAAATAAACAATATTTACCAATAAAACCTTACAAATATGGATGTCATTGGAACCGGCTCATTGAGCCAGTTCCAATGACAGCCATATTTGTACATTTTTTTTTTGACAAACTGGCAGGATATGTCAGGTCATGTTACATTGTATTGGTTAATTTGCTTCCTCTGTTTTAGGTAAAGATTCTCGCTGCATCGCTGCTAGGATTCGCGTGAAAAGCATTGATTCAATTCTGCAAAATGATTTGCAGAGTGGTATTTGAAGCAGTATTTAGAATGGACTCAATTCCTTTCACGCGAATCCTAGCAGAGGTGCAGCGAGAATCTACATGAGTTCTCGCTAGTTTTGTTGCGCGAATCTTTGCGTGAATCGGTTCTCGGATTCTCGTGGAAATGTAAGCCCTGTCAGAGACGCCGAGAGGTTGAAAAGGCAAGTATGACAAGGCAACTTGGGAGGGAATACTGGTCAGAGAGTTCGAATTTTCTAGTTGTATGTATGGAACATCGAAGCCCATAGATCACATTCGCAAGGCGAGGTTCAACGAAACAGTGCGTCACTAAATTTCCTTTTAGCGATTTTATATCAAAAATTCAAAGTAGATTAAACATATTTCGTTTGGTACAGATAACAAAAAGGATTGGATTACAACACTGGCAAGCACATAGATTAAACCCTCTCCTTGAAATACAATCAACAATTAAAATATATATAAATAATGACAGACTGAGCTTTATAAATACAGAAATGAGAATGTTTACACCACAACTGAAATTTTCTTCAATGAACAATGTATTGTCAGTTGATTCTCAGGTGATGGTTATTTTCCCATGAATACCAGTTGATCATGTGATTTATCCTATATTTTCCAGTTGATCATGTGACATTCAGGCTTGGCAATTTCAGGAGAGCGATTTTTAGCTCTCCTTACTGCCCTCCTGAAAGAATTGAGGAGAGCGAAAAATTGCCCTCCAAAATATTTTTGGTCTGGGATGATTGAGATATTATGCTAACATTAAATTTTTGTTGTAAAGCAAAAATGTAATTTAACTTCGAAGTCACATAACATCACGTAATTTCATTTTGAAAGTGGTTTAGTGGTAAAAGGTAATGGCTGCAACCGTACCCAAACACAGTTGCAATCATTTGAAGTAAAATGGGTCACAGCAATATTTTTTTTTCTGTCAGTTTCAAGTTCAACAACTGACATCGCAGTTTGAGGGGTAATTATTCAAGGAATATTGACACTATAATATACTACCATTACTACTATCCTGTCACTTGAAGCACTTGCACCAGGATGTGACTGTAGATTCAAGCAGACCTGTTGTCCAAGAAAGTCATATGCCTACCACTACCACCTTCAACCCCCCTTGGGGGGTTGAAGGTGGTAGTGGTAGGCGTATGACTTTCTTGGACAACAGGTCTGGGTACACACACAGGTCTTGTCAAGTGTGTGTTCGGTTGTTGAGTGAGACATCTAGATGTCTAAGAGATTTCGCTTTACCTTAGTAAAGTTAATAAAATTACTGATGTAATAGTCTGTTGGTTTCAGTTTCAATGAGTTCGGTGTCACATTCATCTTTGTTCAAATCGAGTGCATGGGTTAATATTTGGGCTCCCTATGGGAACCCAAATTTTAGCTTAGTGCAGTATGATGGAATTTCTTTAAAAAACTTCTTCATATCCACCAGTCGGAATATTTTCATATTTGGTACAAAACATCTCTCAAGGGGTCAGATTCACCTTTGTTCAAATCGAGTGCCTGGGTTAATATTTGGGCTCCCTATGGGAACCGGAATTGGCCATGTAGCTGAAGAATTAGAAATTTTGTATCCAGTACCCTCTAGAGGTGTGTAACTATGATTAATCCACATAGGTTGTATCAAGGGGAGGGTAGGTCCACTTTTTACCTTATGATCAACTGAAGAAAAGACTATTTTAGTCACTCCTGAGGGGCTATTTTATTCACTCCTGGGGGTCTCAAGGATTGACAGAGCATCCTATGGAGATGTATTGCTTAATGTAGATTCATTCTTGAACTCTCTTTTATATCATATTCTGTTCAAGGTGAGCGTTTCATGCCCCTTGGGGCCTCTGGGTTTTTTTTTATATTTTATCAGAAGTTACGTTGTTTTGTATCTTTCTTGATAATACACCTTGACCGAATTACGGCTAGTCGATGCGGTGCCTCGTAGATAAGCCAACTCGATATGTTGTCCTGACATAAAATAATTCTGTTTATGAAGGGAATAAACATAAGAATTGAATCATGAATGTTCGAAATCCACGAGGTGATGAAACAAATTGATCACGCGTAAATTTACCATGAACCGCAAAGTAGGGCTGTCGCGACTATCATTTTTTGTAATCGACTAATCGTGACCAGTAATCGACGGTTAGTCGATTAATAGTCGCTTCCCATGATTTTTTAGCAAATCATTCTTCTGTTCGTAAAACTCTGAAAATGACAATGGCACCAGTGTGTTCAGACGAAGTGGGGTTGTGGGAACAACAAATCGGTCCCGACTGAAGCTACATGTAGTACAATCTTTGACCCACAGTTCGTAATATAATTTTGGGGGTTGGTACGTCCTGTAGGACGTACCAACCCCCAAAATAATATTACTGACTGCGGGTCCAAGTTTGAACTAGATTGAAGCCGATGAATTAAAATGAATTTACCAAAGAACGTTCCTGCATATGTTTCCTTTCTGCAATAAGTTTCTCGAAATTTTGAACATTGAGATCTATGCATTCCCTCGTCAGTTGTTAAAATTGGATCTTAGTCTGAAGTTCAGAACTTTGAGAAGTGATCTGACGTTCTGACTTTCGTCATAATTTTGTCACTTCCGCGCTTTGGGTTTTCCAATGGGTGCATTCGTGTGTACAAGACTGGAGAAATTCAGAAGAATCTATTCTTCTCGAGTAACTGTGAGTGTTCTTTCTTACACAGTCAGTGACAGTCGTACAGTCTTCCGGATATGAATGTTAACTATGGTTAGATATTTAAAGTTATTCACCTTCATTGATCATTCACCTCACAAAACAATGCAATTTAGCCCCGACGTGTAGTAGACGTGTACCACCTTGAAAATGAACGACGATCGACTAAAAATAAAAAAAACGTCGACTACTTCAATAGTCGACGGTTAGTCGACTAATCGAATAATCGCGACAGCCCTACCGCAAAGCGGTTCATTTCGCGGTTCATAAAATTTGCACGGGATCAGTTTGTTTCATCACCTTATGGATTTCGAACAGTCACGATTCGATTCTTGAATGAAGACAACCGTATTTACAGTGATGAAGAATAATTATAATACACTGGTTAGGGAAGAAAACAGACGCCCCCTGTTGAGTCAAGAAGAACAGCTTGTAAAAGGTAGATAAGGTCACATCACAGCACTGACGATTAAGTCAGCACACCATCATGTAACACAAGAAACAAACACAACTGTGACGCCCTTGGGACCCACAAGCAAGAGTCAACAGACTGATCAATGAGCTGACGGCGATATCGGGAAATAACGAGGTTGACGACAAGCCATTTAAACTTAAATTCTAGATTGCCGTTTTGATAGCTAAAATACAGCAAACGATGCTGGGACTAATCTGATCACCAGAGAATAGGAGTGGGAGATTTTGATTTTTCAGATTCGGTCTCGCTTTGGTTCCCTTTACCCAACGCAGACGATATCAAAATTTATTATTTTAAATATCATTTTTTCAAATTTTTCAAAAAATTTCAACAAAACCATATCATGTGACCCCTCGTTGGAACGAGCTCGTTCCAACGAGAGGTCACATGATATGGTTTTGTTGAAAGTTTTTGAAAAATATTTTTTCAGCTGCTGAATTTGCACATTACGCGGGCGAATGCGGGCGATTCGTTGGGCACAAACCTCGGGTTTCGCCTCAGTTTTTCTATTTGTTAAGAGCAGATAGTAAACAAGAAAACGTTTTGTCCAAGCACAAGCGCGCGAGAAAATGCCCATGAAACCAGGGGGGGGGGGGGGGGGGGGGGCGCACTAAAAATTTGCAAGACGTGACGTCCTATTTTTTATTCGGCTCTTTTTTACACCCACCCACCCCTACGTGCAAATTTCTACTACCATTCTCAGACACCCACCCCCACTCTCCCATTAAAATCCAAAATAAATGCATAAACTTAGTAGGCACAGCTGTCTTTATGGGGTTTTCATAATGTTCTTAATCTGATACCACCTATTTAAACCTCTGTGGGCCCCAATCTACAAATGACAAGCTGTTCATTATCAGGCTTGGCCAGAGCAGGTGTACATATACGGGAACAAATTTTCATTTGAATTGTTCTGTCAGTACTCTCAGGTGTCTGCTACTTTCCTCTTCTAGCCATACAAATTCTATTAATAAATAAATAACTTGGGTTGAATTTAGTGCATCAGAGAGAATTTTCCCAAAATATTGTCTGCACATTTTCTACATTTCGAACAGGACACCCACCCCCTACTAACGTGTGACATTTTCCCAGATTAAGCCCAATATTCTCACATATAAAGCCTCCTGATGTTGTATTTATGTTAAGAGTGTGATGTACAACATCATCTTTAAGGTTTGAAACACAAATGATAGTATATATTAGCTGATATATTGATATATTTTGAAAAAATTCAAAAAATTGCTCAAGTTGAAAATGCACATTTTTGGCACACTCAAGAGACCCACCAACCCCCACGTCACGTCTTGCAAATTTTGGGTGCCCCCCCCCCCCCCCCCCCCCCCACCCTGATGAAACACTCTTATTTTGAGCATACATCATGCAGTCTCTCGGTACTAGAACAAAAGCAAGAATCATTCTGTGAACAAAGTTAAATCTCTTTCACTAAATAAATGAATACCACATCTCAAAGCATTGTGACTGGTGATTCTCAAGGAATTAGTTTAAAATAAGTTCAAGTGTATTGGACAGGATTTCAGGCTATGGGGGTTAATATCTTCCTTCGACGTCTCTTGAAAAGGCACTCCTCCCATAACCCCCCCCCCCTCCCCCCCCCCCCCCACACACACACAAATATCAGCTTTTTTGGACGGATCGTCCCCGTACGAAACTCGACTTGGGACAAAACACAGGCGATTTTGATAGGAACTGCCCCGGCCTATCTCCAAGTATTGTCAGTGGGGCTTCTAGAGTATTCTTTTTAAATAATTCCAAGCTTATTGGACAAGAGCGGTGGTGACAGAACTTGAGAAAAAGTACCCCCACCCCCTTCACACAAGATAATCAAAGAATACTTAAATGTAGGCTATAGATATTTCGCGACTTGGGGGAAAATATTCATGCAGACATCCCATCTAATATTATCGAGGGTGGATGTATCAAAACAAAAATGGTTTTAAAAAGTACTTCTAAGTTTGGAGGTGCATAACACAATACGAATATTGCTCACATTGCATACCATGAATCCCAGTTAAGTAACGAATTCCGCATATTAGTGGATCCAGTATATATACGGTTCCATTTTTTTGTTTTCCAAGTCAATTGAATCGACCTGGGAATTCAGTTCCACGTGATTTGGAACAATAAAATAGACAATCCGAGTAACGTAAGGAGAAAAAAGAAATGCGATGTAAAAATCCAAAAAGAGTCTGAGACAAAACCGTATCGAAATGCACTGTAAAAGCCCACCTTGAAGAGGCCGAGAAAAGAAAAAGAGTAACGAAAGTAGCAACCCCCCCCCCCCCCCCCACCCCTAAAAAATAAACCCTCTATGTCTGCCAGGTTTTATACTTGCCAGTCCCAAATCTGGGTAAAAGATGTGGGGAGTGGATAAATTAAAAAGGGAAAATAAATAAATAAATTAAATAAAAATTAAAAAAAACAGTAGCAAAATTCACTGTTGAAAAAAATTATAGACCTGCCAAGTTTTATAATTGCCGGTCCCAAGCCCGGGTAAAGAATGAGGGGAGTTGATAATTTAAACGAAATTCACTGTAGAAAAAACCCCCTAAACCTGCCAGGTATTACAGTTGCCAATCTTAAGCCCAGGTAAAAGATGAGGAGTGTTGATAAATTATAACCTATACATTTCAAGTCAATCTCTTAAGTGGCTTATTTCAGAGAAGGGTTTCTGCTTAATCTGTGTGTTTATGCCTGGTAGAAATGAGACCGAAAATGTGATTCTCTATCAGACCTCAAACCTTAAATAATAAGAAATTAAAATCAAGATATTACCACCATATTTGGTATAAATTTTATATATAGTATAGAGTATACTTTCGCGTTTATTTGATATTTTCAAGACTAATAATTTACTTGCGGGTCTCATTATCCCTGCTTGCGAAAATTCAGACCGTAAATCGGAAGTCGCGCTATACATTAAAAGTGTAACTTTAAGGGTTAAAATTAAAATATCAATATCAAAGTTCAGTTATACATTGAATATACCCCAAGTCACCAGATAGTGTTCATTTGGTGTTTTGGGGACCAGAAGTTTACTTGCGTTCTCTCTGCCCTTAGTTGCGGAAAAGTGAGATCGCAAGTTGGCTATAGCGCTATACATTGAAAGTACAATTTTTAGGGTTAAAATTTAAAATATCGGTACCAAACTTCGGATATATATTTGGTATAACCCATATAACCAGATAGTGTTCATTTGGGGACTCCAACCCCTGTTCTTTGCCTGCGTACACTTGCGGTCTCATTTTCTACCTGTAGTATTATTAGCTCACCTGACTGAAAGTCAGGGTGAGCTTATCTTATCCCTCTTCGTCCGTCGTCCGTCGTCTGTCGTCCGTCGTGAAGGTGGTGTTTGAGCCTCTTTCTACTAAACCACTGGCCACATTTTAATTAAATTTCATGTAAGTAGTGGTTATATAGGGGCATTTTGATTTTTATCCAAAATAGGTTTCGGCTTATATTGAGCAGAGGTGTGAGGAAAAAATGGCCAAATTTTTTGAAAATCTTCTTCTAATGTACCACCAGTAGCAGAGACTTGATATGTGGTATACAGAGTTTCTCGTAAAAACCGGAACCGAACTGGAAACCCGAAAAACCGCCCCACCCTAACATAGAAGGCTGAAAAACGCCTACTGGCTTTTATGAAATTGTGGACTGTGCTAAAGACGTGAAAAATTGATGAACGTTTATAGGTTTTGAAATACCGTATAGAGTTGATAGTTTGAGAGGCAGATAAAAAAACTCTTCTGAGTGTAATGTTTCAAAAACGGCTCTTGGCAGTCAGTATTTCTCGATCATCGCACATCTTATTACTCTCTATGCCACACTCAGGCCAACCTCGGCTCTAAGCCCAGGTAGGATTGGTGTGTAGCAAAGAAGTTATTAGATTTATCATAGTGCTGATAGATATGAAATTGTGGACTGTGCTGAAGACGTGAAAAATTGATGAACGTTTATAGGTTTTGAAATACCGTATAGAGTTGATAGTTTGAGAGGCAGATAAAAAAACTCTTCTGAGTGTAATGTTTCAAAAACGGCTATTGGCAGTCAGTATTTCTCGATCATCGCACATCTTATTACTCTCTATGCCACACTCAGGCCAACCTCGGCTCTAAGCCCAGGTAGGATTGGTGTGTAGCAAAGAAGTTATTAGATTTATCATAGTGCTGATAGATATGAGCGCGTGAAAAGGTGTACCTCTGTTGAAAAAAAGGTGCGGTAGGTGCGCGAGCGCCATAGCACCCCTCAGAACTGAAGTACTGGAACGTATTTGAGATCACCTATTTAGATAGAATCACCCAATTTGTGGCCCGAGGATAAGGCAGGGTTTAATCCCGAGCCTTTTAGGGGCCAGCTTTCTGCCCATTGCATATGTGAAATGGGCTGTAAAATTCACAGTTGAGCTGACCATGTTTCTCTTGACCAACCATCTACTAATAATCCAATCCAGTTAACACATATGTGGGTAATAAATTGTCAGATTTTGTTTCCACATGGTCTAATGTAGGCGAGTGTCCGGGGCCGCTTTGAAAACCTCAATTCTGAGGATCCCAAAAGATCAGTGTTGCCTGACAATTTGTCAGTCACCATAGATCTTTTTCAGATAACTCAACAGACATGTGGTGTCTGACACAGAGGCACTTTCCTGGAGGTGTGGGGGGGGGGGGGGGGGTAGGGGCGCGGGGGAAAGCCGTTCCCATACTTTTGTCTGAAGGAAATGCCGTTCCCTCACAATTGCTAGACCTGGAATTGCTTGATCGTGGCGAATATCCAACACATTGTGTAGCTAGAAAGACGAAGGAGTGCTCGCTGTGGTCTTGCTTGCTGCTTTAAACCCATTTTAATTATTGGAAAGTTACTCGCTTTTCAAACTATAATATAATATATATATAGGTCGGTTAAAAATCCACAAAATACGTCACGACAGTAACATTTTTGATAAGTTTCACGCGCGTTTGTTTTGGTTTGTAACTCAATCATGTTTCACCTGAGCGACATTTCCACGTTCTTCTACGAGGGAGGGAGGGTTAATCTTCCTGATTATATGGTTATTAGAGTAAATAATTTCACTGCTAAGAAATAAACGAGAATGCGATTCTTCAGTAAAGAAAAATCAAAATTTTCCCGGGAAAAACCCGGCAAATCATTGATGAGTCCCGCTTCCCCACTTCTTTATTGCAGAAAACATCACTGGAGTCTGGTCTGACACTACTCATCGTTTAGGGTGCCTGGAATAATGATGTAGTTTGCTCCCACTTTACATGTTTTATTAAACCTAGTGGATCCCCACTTCCAAAAAGCCCCTTCCCTGTTTCCATGCACTAAACTCTGGTTAAGGCTATATTTCAGTAACACTGCTATGTATTTAATCAAAACGTCTTGATTCTGATATTCTCCTAATCTTTTGACAGATACAGGCATATTAGGCATCTATGTTGAATAGAACCCGAATCAATGCACGTTTACTTGTACAATTAAATTTGTAGTACCGGGTTTCGAATATTCCTGGGGTAGTTTAATACCACATTTGTATGCTAAATGAAGATAGATTATATCTGTTGCATGTATGGCTGAAGTTGATGTTGGTTCGCATATCTGACGACAAATTAAGGTATTGTATCAGATCAGCTGGGCAAGCAACAACTTACGTGCACGTAGACAACTATTCCGATGCTAGGAGTTTTGTTCAAGGGAAACCTCATCTTTGTTGTTTTGCTTCCGTCTGACTGAGGTGACGTGTGATATTTTAAAACTCACACCAAAACGCACGTGTCACCGCACTTGTTCAAAATTCAAACCTGAAATTGGGAATTGTATCATCAAGTGCACTGTCAAATACCGATGTACAAAAAATACATGGTTATTTATTATTAACTTGTTGGATGCTGGAAGCCCATTTTTGGGCTTTATCCTGAATTGTGGGTACAACAGCTTAAAGACTTCATATTCTGTTGATGTGCTTCAATTAATTTTGATTTTATATTATTTAGTCTAAGTGGATTTGCCCTGTTACAATTTATGGGAGAGTGCCTATGGGACCTCTCCATAAATTGTAACAAGGCAATAACATGTGTACAAAATTTTGGCAACCAAATAAACTCAGCATTCTACCAGTTAAAAACATTGTTCTATTTTTCATGCTATTTTTATGCCCCGCCAAAACGAAGTTTTCGGGGGATATAAAAATGGGTTCCGTCCGTCCGTCCGTCCGTCCGTCCGTCCGTCCGTTACAACTTTGGACCTTCATATCTCCGTCAGTGGATGTTGGAAAAAAAATATCTTTGGTATGCCGATAGACCATGATGGGAGAAAGGATATTCACAAGTAACATGTTTTGTCCATTTTTTCTAGTTATGGGCCTTTTTTCAACTTAGAAAATTTCAATCCTTTAACTGCCTTAGTTGGCGGGGGATACCTGTGGCGTTGCACTTTGTTAAAGAATGTCATGATAGAATGTTTTTAAACAACTGATGCGTTGCATCTTGTTAAAGAATGTCATGATAAAATGTTTTTAAACAACTGATGCGTTGCACCTTGTTAAAGAATGTCATGATAAAATGTTTTTAAACAACTGATGCGCTGCACCTTGTTAAAGAATGTCATGATAAAATGTTTTTAAACAACTGATGCGTTGCACTTCGTTAAAGAATGTCATGATAAAATGTTTTTAAACAACTGATGCGTTGCACCTTGTTAAAGAATGTCATGATAAAATGTTTTTAAACAACTGATGCTAAACACTTTCTACCACGTGTGCTTAAAATGGCCGTATTTTCTTTGAAGAAGATGTGCTCCGGGCATTTCCAATGTGCCAAACATTCACATAGGAGACTTTTGTTCAGCATCATGTTATAATCGCAGTAGATTATTCCGTATACCAATCAATTGATTGTTTAGTTCGAGGATTGGCGGCATACTGAATATAGAAACGCGTTGCAAATTCGCGCAAGTTATAAAATGCAATTAGTTTGGCCTCCCTCTTATGTTTATGTTTTTATTTAGAAGGGTTCAACGACACTTTCGGCAGCCAGTGTCACCTCGTATCGGACAGTTTTAGGGCGGAGGAAGCCGGAGCACCCGGCGACAACCACCAGAAAAGGTGAGCAATTGTCAGACTCCCCGACGTACTTACTCCGCGCAAGTAGAGTTAGCTTTGGTTGATGACAAGTGCACCATCAACGTGCAGTACGCCTTAGTATACAGCACCAGCGTGCCCCAACATGGGTAATCGGGATGAAGTGCCCTGCCCAAGGACACAAAGCAGTTACCCCTGACGGGGATTGAACCGAATCTTTAACTTTGAAGTTCAATGTCGTAACCATTGAGCCACCGCGCTCCCTAATGAATATAAAGTAATGAGACAACAATATACAAATCGCCTCGGGACACTGCTCCAAATGCTTTCATGCATGTTATATAACATATTTGTAAGGATCATTTTCAACTTTTCAGATCAGGTCGATATCTTCAAACTTAAGGGCGTCATGCCTCCTCCTCTCCCATATAGTTTAGCACTATGAATACAGGCCTGGCATTCTTGAGGAGTGCAGCACGCCTACTGCACGCCTAGAAAAAATTGAGGAGGGCAATTTTTTGCACCCCTTGATTTTCTGGAATGCCAGACATGTTTGGGACTGCCTTTAAAATCTGTCATCATTTCGTCCCCTGAGTTCCAATGTGTTCTATGTGCCAGTAGGCACATAGAACACATTGGAACTCAGTGGACGATTTGTCAATGTTGCATTGATTCGCAATAATTCATGACCCATTCTGTGTCGCATTTCAACACATTTTAAGTGAAGAAGACAGTCACATAAGAATTTAATGCAACATTTTGAATAATGAGAAGATGTGTGTGCCAATTTTTGGACTGTGTAGCTGAATATAGAACAATTTTTCAGACACAATAGTAATACCTTGAAGTGAATATAACCAAAATAGCATACAAATATATACATTGAACATTCCATGTGCAATTGCACTCCAAAGCAATCTGAGGAGGGCAGTCGTTTTCCACTCCTTAATTTTCTAGACTGCCAGGCCTGTTACAACCGATAATGTTACAACGCCGCATAATGTTACACCAACGCATAATGTTACAAAAAATGTAGTAAACAACCGATAATGTTATAAACTCCGCATAATGTTATAACTTTTTTCAACCCGTTATGTTATAAAAATCGATGCATAATGTTATAACTTTTTTCAACCCGTTATGTTACAACAAATTAACCGATAATGTTATAACTAATGTATACTAATTCCAGTTACAGCTTTTGCCGATGGACTTTACCACTTACCATTTATTGCCACATAAAGGTATGTAATATTTATACTAAAGGTTTCTGCTCTGGTTAAGGCGAGGAGACCCCCCCCCCCCAACTCCCGGGCATTTATCATAGAATGACCTAGTCACATTACATAGACGCGGATTATCCTGGTAACTCAATCGTGTGACGTCATTACCATGATCATCCAGTGCCCAACATGGTGAAGGCGGGGGTGGTGGAGGAGGGGTGCTATTTTATCTGATTGGTACGTTTACCAGCATGCATAATCTCCGCTTCCAGAAGTGTAGTGTATCATAGTCCCCTGACGCCTTTGGGGATGGGCAAATGCCTCTGTTTCTGCTTGTTTTGGGCATCTAAAACTAATTTGTCCCATATTTCTTAGTCATAAGAATATCTTATTGTTCATTAATTTGACATTTTAACAACTAACAGTGAACAAAAATGAGGTGGAGTTAAAAGAGGTCAAAAAGTTGGATGGAGCAAGGCACATATGGTTGATGTGGCGGGTTGGTAGTATCGCAGGAAAGCCCCAGAATAAGATGCGAGACTGGGTAGGAAGAGGAATGGGGTTTAGGAGGATTGAAAGGGGTGGGCAGGGATTAGATTTAGAAAGAGGGGAGGTCATGGATTAGTACATCAGGGTGATGGTGCAGAGAAGGCTATCTGAGAATACTATAAGAGAGCAGTGCTAGACGTATGATAATATAGATGGTGGAGATGTTGGAAGACGTGGAAGTGATGAATTTGGGATTACAGGTTCTGGATAAGGCGGAATCACTAGAACAGGCAGTATAGGGAGAAGGAGGAGATTATGGAGGAGGAGTTGTGTTGATGTTGGTGTTGTGGCGGTGTTGGTGATGGTGTTGAGTAGTTATGCATGTTGAAAATGAGCCATTTTGTAGGACCCCGGGGCAGGACCCCGGAAGTGACGTCATGTCACGTGACTGGGCGGTCATGTTGGGTTGTCATGATAGTGCACGTGGGTGGCCATGTGGTGGTGTCATTATCATGAAAAAAGGTGGTAGGAATGCGTATGCGCAGCGCGTGTTGTTATAGGGACACGTGCTCCGTCTCACCCCTAACAACCCGACAATAGATATCGAATTAATCCAAACAACCCGACAATCTTCAGGAAACTGTCCAAAACATTCCCGAAAACACTCCCGAATCCTGCCCGTACCGATTTAGTAACTCGCCAGAAACTCGAGGGACCGGGACTTCAGGAGCTCCAGGTGCAAGGGGCAGTAGGGCTCCGGGGACAGGGACGGCGCCCCTTCCAGTTTATCTCTCAGTTAAAAAAACACTATTGTAATAAACCAACCATTATTGTAATAAACCCATTTCTGTGATAAATTACGCGTCCATTATATGGTCGGACATTAGGTAACGATACTACCCTATATTTTAAGGATACTAAACCCACGGAATCCCACTTTTCGTGTTATGAAGCAATGAAAGCTATGAAAATGAGCACGATGCGCTCAAAATCATACGTCTCAAAAAATGAAAGCTATGAAAATGAGCGCAATGATTACCTCTTCATACGTCTCATACCCTCATTGAGGATACTATCCTAGCTTTATTTGGGAGTGTTTTCGGGAGTGTTTGGGTCAGTTTTCTAAAGATTGTCGGGTTGTTTGGATTAATTCGATATCTATTGTCGGGTTGTTAGGGGTGAGACGGAGCACGTGTCCCCATAACAACACGCTGCGCATACGCGCTCCTACCACCTATTATCATGATAATGACATCACAACATGGCCACCCACGTGCACTATCATGACAACCCAACATGACCGCCCAATCACGTGACATGACGTCACTTCCGGGGTCCTGCCCGGATCCTACAAAATGGCTCAATTTCAACATACATTACTACTCAACACCATCACCAACACCGCCACAACATCAACACAACTCCTCCTCCACAATCTCCTCCTTCTCCCTATACTGCCTGTTCTAGTGATTCCGCCTTTTCCAGAACCTGTAATCCCAATTTCATCACTTCCACTTCTTCCAACATCTCCACCATCTATATTATCATACCGTCTAGGACTACTCTCTTATAGTATTCCCAGATAGCTTTCTCAGCGCAATCACCCTGATGTACTAATCCATGATCTCCTCTCTTTCTCAGCCTAATCCCTGCCCACCCCTTTCGGTCCTACTAAACCCCATTCCTCTTCCTACCCAGTCTCGCATCTTATTCTTCGGCTTCCGTGCGACACTACCAACCTCGCTCCATCCAACTTTTTGGCCTCTTTTAACTCCACCTCATTTTTGTTCACTGTTAGTTGTTAAAATGTCAAATTAATGAACATTAAGATATTCTTATGACTAAGAAATATGCGACCAGTGAGTTTTAGATGCCCAAAACAAGCAGAAACATGGGCATTTGCCCATCCCCAAATGCGTCAGGGGACTATGGTACACTACATTTCTGGAAACGGATACTACGCATGTTGGTAAACGTACCAACCGGATAAAATAGCACCCCTCCTCCACCACCCCCGCCTTCACCATGTTGGGCACTGGATGATCATGGTAATGACGTCACACGATTGAGTTACCAGGATAATCCGCGTCTATGTAACATGACTAGGTCATTCTATGATAAATCCCCGGGAGTTGTGGGAGGGGAGGGGTTGTCTCCTCGCCTTAACCAGAGCAGAAACCTTTAGTATAAATATTACATAACTTTATGCGTCAATAAATGGTAAGTGGTAAAGTCCATCTACAATAGCTGTAACTGGAATTAGTATACAGAAGTTATAACATTATCGGTTAATTTGTTGTAACATAACGGGTTGAAAAAAGTTATAACATTATGCGTCGATTTTTATAACATAACGGGTTGAAAAAAGTTATAACATTATGCGGAGTTTATAACATTATCGGTTGTTTACTACATTTTTTGTAACATTATGCGTTGGTGTAACATTATGCGGCGTTGTAACATTATCGGTTGTAACAAGGCCTATGGATAATGGGGAAAATATTAAAATATCTTTTTGTTTTGCAAACATTGTTTTAGATATGTTTTTTTCTAACACGGAGGGTTCATATCCATTTTAGGATATTCTTCAAGTCAGCAATTGTACTAGCAGCCTACTGTTTGCATCGGAATATGAAAATCGATGCACTTCCCATTAAAGTGGGCAATCATGATCTTTATCTGACATCCCATTAGTTGACTTCAGTCTTGTAGCATGAGACAAGTAATTTGGAAACATACTGACAATTCTATTCATTTCATTTGAAATGGATTTGCTTGATTTACTGGTTCTTGATCCGTCGAGGTACACCGACTAAAGCCCTCATTCATTTGACATTCAAGAATCTTATTGCGTTGTGATCTTATAATGGTTGATTATCAGAGAATCGTCAGAACGAAAATATTTTAACCTTTTATCTTGGAGGCCTGCGAATCTCAGATTACGGCAGACGCGGACTGGCCGTATAGTCCACCGGGAAGATTCCCGGTAGGCCCCCTATTGCGTTCCCACTGGGGCCCCACGAATTGATACAGCCCAACTCCAGTTGGTGCATGGAAATTCGTAAAAATGACCAAAAGACGAAATGGATCTGAATGCATAGACTGTCGGTATATCGAAATGTTCTCTCTGTGGTCTGCCATTGGCAGTCTACACAGAGGAGAGTTCGACATACAAGCAGTCGAGACTGCCGTTGATCGCTCAGATGAAAGGAAACAGCGTTCCTTCGATTTCATAAATCAAAATGTTCTCCGATTGAGTTGAACTGTGATCTCCCCGATGGGTCCTCCACCCCGGTACAATGATTTTTGCCGAATGATCGATGAAAGTGATACAAAAATGCCATCGAAATGTCCACTATGTGGACTGCCACTGATCGCTCAGATGTAAGGGGGCCGCGTTCGTTCAGTTCGAAAAATCTATATTTTCTCCAGGTTTGAGGCCACCTTGGTGCATTTCCCGGTAACTTTTCTTGGCCCAGTCCGCCCCTGAATACGAGGTCGAATCGAATCTAACAGAGGATTTCGAATCGAATCTCACCACCATTCAGCTTGTAGACATTGTATCTTCTTATACACCCGTGGAATATAATGTAGCAAATGCTGTCAGTCTCCTCTCAAGTATTGTTTTCAGCTCCCCCTGGGAACCTCGAGAAGTGAAGCAGTTCTTGTTTACTGTGATAAACAAGGAGATTAATATGCCTTTTTGTTTTGCAAACATTGTTTTAGATATGTTTTTTAGCTCAACTTTGACGCAGTCAAATTTGAGGTTTTGTCATGGCCCGTCGCCCGTCTGGACGTCTGTCCGTCCGTCAACAATTCAATACGGCACGGGCTAGAGGCCGTATTTATGAACCGATCTTTACGAAACTTCTTGGGTACCTTTGTAATCACCGTGGGACGAGAACGAATGTTTAGGGGTGCTGTCCGAGATACAAGATGGCCGCCGGTAGCCATTTTGTACCGAATTTAGTGCAATCCGTTTTTTTATACAGAACTTCTGTACGAAAGTTCTGATTTGAATAAATTTTTGTATGAATGTTTAGTAACATGGAATACATCACATATAATACGTTTTTTTTTTTCTCGTGCAGAAATTATGCAAATTAGATGAACTTTAATTTATTCAGTGCCACTAATACACAGTAAGTACACATGTCAATACGGCTCGAGCTAGGGGCTGTACTTATGAACCGATCTTCACGAAACTTCTTGGGTACCTTTGTTATCACCTTGGGACGAGAGCGAGTGTTTTGAAATTCAAGATGGCTGCCGGCGGCCATTTTGTACCGAAATTAGGTGCAATCAGTTTTTTTTATACAGAACTTCTATACGAAGGTTCTGATTTGAATAAACTTTTGAATGAATGTTTAGTAAAATGAAATACATCACATATAATACGGATTTTTTTCTCGTGCAGAAATTATGCAAATTAGATGGACTTTGATTTATTCAGTGCTATTTATGCACAGTAAGTGCACATGTCAATACGGCTCGCGCTAGAGGCTGTATTTATGAACCGATCTTCACGAAACTTCTTGGGTACCTTTGTTATCAGCTTGGGACGAGAACGAGTGTTTTGGGGTGCGGTCCGAAATTCAAGATGGCTGCCGGCGGCTATTTTATACCGAAATTAGTTGCAATCAGTTTTTAACTCACCGAAGGGGGCTAAACTTATCACTTGCCGTCCGTCGTTCGTCGTCTGTCGTCCGTCCGGCGTCGTGAACATTTTTCAAACGACTTCTCCTCTGAAACCGCGAGGTCAGTTTGCTCGAAACTTGGTATGGATGTTCATTACCATATGTCAATTCAAGTTTGTTCAAATGAAATGGACATGCCCACTTGGGGCTCCATAGGGGGGCATGACTCTGATAGCACCCTATGTATATTAGAGAAATTACTAAAAAATCTTCCTCTCCCGCACAAGTGGGCAGAATCATTTGATATTTGGTATACAGCATTATGGGGTGGATCTGATTCAAGTTTGTTCAAATCGGCCCCCTGGATTCATATTTGGGCTACCTATAGAAGCCCGAATTCGAACTTAGTACATTTCAGGCAAATTTCTTAAAAAATCTTCTTCTCCAGATCCAGCAGGCAGAATCTTTTGATATTTGGTATGCAGCATTGTGGGGTGGATCTGATTCAAGTTGTTCAAATCGACCCCCTGGGTTCACATTTGGGCTCAGTATACAAGCCCGAATTCGAACTTATTGCATTTCAGGCAAATTTCGTAAAAAATCTTCTTCTCCAGATCCAGCAGGCAGAATTTTTTGATATTTGGTATGCAACATTGTGGGGTGGATCTGATTCAAGTTTGTTCAGATAGGCCACTTGGATTCATATTTGGGCTCTCTATAGAAGCTCGAATTCGAACTTAGTGTATTTCAGGCAAATTTCTTAAAAAATCTTCTTCTCCAGATCCAGCTGGCAGAATCTTTTGATATTTGGTATGCAACATTGTGGGGGTGGATCTGATTCAAGTGTGTTCAAATCGGTCCCCTGGGTTCATATTTGGCCTCAGTATAGGAGCCCAAATTTGAACTTAGAGCATTTCAGGCAAATTTCTTTGAAAATCTTCTTCTCAAGATCCAGCAGGCAGAATCTTTTGATATTAAGGATGTAGCATGCTCAGGGGGGTGAAATTCAATTTTGTTCAAGCCAAGTCCCTGGGTTCATATTTGGGCTCACTGTGTAGCCCGAATTGTAACTTAGTTCAAAAGGAGGAATTTTCTTTAAAAATCTCTTCTTCAGATCCAGCAGTCGGAATGTTTTGGTATTCAGCATCCTTGAAGGAGGGAGGGGGAGGATTGAAGTTTGTTCAAGCCATGTCCCCAGGTCCATATTTGGGCTCACTGTGGGAGCTTGAATTGTAAATTCCAAACTTCCTTCTCAAATGAAAAGTCCTTGAATTTTGGCCTCTTCCTTGAAAAGTGCCTCAAATATTTCTAGAAAAGTACTTGATTTTTTCTACCACCATGTTGAAAAGTATTTGAATTCTGTTTACCTTTAACCCCTGAGACAAGAAATTTACGATAACCCGCTCCACATACATGCTATGCCACAAAATCTGTCAAGAACCACATCTATTTGATCCCTGTGTTGTTCCTTGAGTGCAACAAGACACCAGTTGCAAATCTTTAGTATTGCAGATGACACCTCTTTTCACCAAAGCGGCGATATAATATATATATCTTACCTCCTACAAGTATCTGGGAATTTCATTGGTTCAATGACGTCACATGCATACTGCATATAAAACCATATACTGCCTGTCAACATCAATATACGCTGACAGCTATGGGTTATCTCCCCTTTGTTCATTGATTATTCAAAATGGCGGCAGCCGATAAACGCTTCAGGTTGAAGGATTGAGTGTTGGAAGCTCATATTTGGTCTGAAGTGCAGGTTAGGCAACTTAAAAGGCTTCATATTCTGTGGATGTGGGTCATGTTACCTTCGAAATGAAACTGTTTGGTATGTATGAATTTGCCTTGTTACAATTTATGGGAGAGTGCCTGTACTCCCATAAATTGTAACAAGGCAAAGACGCCTGAACTCATTGTGAGAATTCTCTCTTTTAATTTCGATCGCTGTTATTAGTTCTGTGCATCGATGTAGCAGTCGGCAAGATATATTGGTTACACAGTTTGTTGGTGGCCTAATATGGTATATATGGTGTCAGTTAATTCCATATTGGACTCGAGCTCGCTCGAGTCCAATATGGAATTTACGGACACCATATATACCATATTAGGCCACCAACAAACTGTGTTACCAATAATATCTTACTACTTTGGTTTACCATAAATCAGATCGTCGGGGGGCGCGGTGGCTCAGTAGGTAGAGGTGCAGGCTGCAAGGCGAGAGGTCCTCGGTTCGAATCCCACCTGCGGCAACCGCGTTGTGTCCTTGGGCAAGACACTTCACCCCGCTTGCCTACATGGGGGCACGATGGCGCTGTGTACTAAGGCGTACTGCACGTCGATGGTGTGCATGTCTTCAACCAATCTAACCCTGCCTGTGCCGCGGTGCAGAGTTCAGAGTTACGATGTTGGGGAGCTGACAGCTGCTCGTCGTTGCTCGGTGGTTCTCTCCGGGTACTCCGGCTTCCTCCACCCGTAAAACTGTCACCGACATGATATGACCCTGGCTGTTAATGCGTCGTTAAACCCAAAATAATAAAAAAAAAATTCAGATCGTCGAGTTTGAAATTCTTTGATGTTGTTCATGGTATTGTAAGTTAATATGGAAATTGTAATAGACCTTGAAAATCCTTGTGAGAGTCCTTGAATAGTTCTTAAACAGTGCTTGAATTTGATTCTTTGATACCAGTGGGAACCATGGTTTCTAAAACTTTGGAATTATCCCTCTTTGAATCGAATCATAGGGACGATTTTTCGGGAGCGCGGTGGCTAAGTAGGTAGAGGTGCAGGCTGCAAGCCGAGAAGTCCTCGGTTCGAATCCCACATGCGGCAACCGCGTTGTGTCCTTGGGCAAGACACTTCATTTCCATTGCCCGCGTGGGGGCACGATGACTCCGTGTACTAAAGCGAACTGCACGTCGATGGTACGCATGTCTTCAACCAATCTAACCCTGCCTGTGCTGCGGTGCGGAGTTACGATGTTGGGGAGCTGGTGGTTCTCTCCGGGTACTCCGGCTTCCTCTACCCGTACAACTTTCACGGTCATGATTAGCCATTCAAGGCATTGTGCATAAATATGTGACCTTAAACATCAATAAATAAATAAATAGGGACGATTTGCATTGGAATCAAATTTTTAAGCTTCACATCGCTGTACTTTATCTAAACACAGGGGGGCGCGGTGGCTCAGTTGGTAGAGGTGCAGGCCGCAAGCCGAGAGGTCCTCGGTTCGAATCCCACCTGCGGCAACCGCGTTGTGTCCTTGGGCAAGACACTTCGCCCCATTGCCCACGTGGGGGCACTGTGACGTTGTGTACTAAGGCGTAATGCACGTCGATGGTGCACCTGTCTTCACCCAATGCTAACCCGCTTGTGTGGTGTTGGTATGTTGGGGAGCTGACAGTTGCTCGCCGTTGCTCGGTGGTTGTCTCCGGGTACTCCGGCTTCCTCCGCCCGTAAAACTGTCACGGTCATGGTTAGCCATTGTGCAGAAATATGAATAAATAAATAAATAAATAAATAAATAAACATAAACAAAAGCTGGAAACGAAATTATCACAATACCAGTAATGTCGAACGCTTTTGTGGTATTGGGTTAACCCTTTACCTAACATGAAAAGCAGACGACACTTGCAAAAAAACATTCTTGTTTAACTATTTTTTGTCTCAAAAACATAGGTTATGACCACTCGTTGGAACGAACCCGACGAGCTCGTTCCAACGAGGGGCCATAACCTATGTTTTTGAGACCAAAAAAAAAAAAAAAAACGAAAAAATAATGAACATTTATTGGCGATTTTTGAGAATAGCGCTGGCCGGTTTTGGCCGTTACGTTGGGTAACGGGTTAAAACCATCAAACCTATGACACAAATCTAGTGTACATATTGTGCTGCGACCAAACTCAAAATTGTGCCTTTACCCCTACCGGAGGTATAACGAGCTATATCTCTACATGTAGTTTATTTGTGACCCATGCCATCAGAAAAGTGATGTTTGAGTTACAACAAGAGTTATGAGAAAAAATTCATTTTTATGGAAAAAACTCTCAACATGTAGGAGAATTTTGGTATAATGGTTAATACAAAAGAGTTAATTTTCTCCAAAATGCTTTTTATCGGGACTGCTGTGTATATTCAGGTGGACGTGAAAAAAACAGACAAAAATTACATTTCGTCTTATTTGGG
Source organism: Pictodentalium vernedei (assembly GCA_031216915.1). Taxonomy (NCBI): domain Eukaryota; kingdom Metazoa; phylum Mollusca; class Scaphopoda; order Dentaliida; family Dentaliidae; genus Pictodentalium; species Pictodentalium vernedei. Next base: position 476,138,951 of record CM062296.1, read on the forward strand.
ACATCTTTTCTGTAAAAATATTACAAAAATCGCGTTTTTATCACTAAATTAAAAAACAATTCGCTCAAAATTGTACAGTTCTGTTTGAAACAGTTCACAACTTTATCGATCAAAATCTTCTGCGGTAAATTGTGAACACAACTATACAGGAAATGGTGAACGCAACTATTTATCAACTACAATGCTCTTCGTTTTATCGAGATACTGCGGGTATGAATGACACTACCCAGAAATAGATATTTGTAGTATGTTAGGATCAATAATATTAACAGTTATGTAAGGTTAGTAGTTCCACAGGCAAAAGTCGACCGACCGGGGTACAGATCCCAACAATCTAAGATCTTATTGTACAATGGGCACCAATACGTCAACATCCATTGATGTTGCCTTCTCATAAAGATGTCACAATGCCATCGGCAACGTCAACCGTTTCGAGGGGAAAGTTTTGAGAACACTCTCACCTTTCCATAGGTCTCGTTACAGTTATTCAGGTGAAAATGTCGGCTTTTCAAGAAATGTTCAGCTTCTGATTGACACGGCCGAGGATATTTCGCATTTAAATTACCTCCCCTATTCACAATACTCACAATTTATATAGTTTCTGGAAGGTCTGAATATGGCCCTTTCTGGAGACAACTGTACACACCAAAAATCTTACAATATCACTCAAATACACTCAGCCGAATGACACAGTTGATGGTTAAAAAATGGCTCAAAATTTTCTCATTTTGGGGATAAATCTCCAATTTTCGTACATCGATAGTGATAAAAGTGTGTTATAGGAATTCCTCATTCCTTCACTGAGGATTTTACAGCATAACATGATCATTCTGACAAATAAGAAACATATGGGCTTCTTATTCATTTTTTCAGATGGCTTTCTCAAAGCAAATTTACACAAAAATTGTCCCATTTGTAAACTGCAAATTGTCAGGTCCCAAACATGTCTGGGTTAGTCATTTAACACTTCCATGCGACCTTGACCCCCAATTGAAATGCACTTAACAATACACAGTTTGAATCAAGACCATCAACAGATTATTTTGATCATATCACCATTAATGAGAATTATTTACTAAATCCACACCACCATAAACTAAAACTATAGCCCAAAATAGCCATTTGGCTGAGGATATCCAATAACCTCGGAAATGACCTTTTAATAGGAAACGAGACCTTAAGTGAAAAATAAAAAAATCTTCACATTCTCAGAAATAGTAAAGGTGCATCTGTATTTAATTCTGAGAAAAATGATGTATGGCACATATGAAAAAAATGTTATCTTACTGCCCTTAAGCCCCATGGATAGTGGCAGACCGAGCACTCTGACAGCCAGTTTCTTTACGTTTCTTTACGCAGTAATGCTCAGTGAGAGAAGGCCTGTTCTTTCACATTTCTGACTCTGATAAAAGCTCTGTAGAGTAAAGTTTGCATCAGGTGAAAGCATGTAACACCAGTGGTTCCCCTATTCTACCAAAGCAGTATGCTTTAACCTGAGAGGAGGAAGTTAGATTTCAATTTAGATGGATGTACAGCTGTCTCACCATGAACAATAGCTATCAAGGCAGCTGTGTTGGTATATTGGCCAATGATCAGACTAAACCAGTGGTGATGGATTATTTATTTTTGATGTGCACAGTCACTTTCAGCACCAAAAGTTACTTCAGGATCACACATTACTGATAAAATTAGAACAAAACCAGAAATTATATTCATTTGTAAACTGCATCCTTCCTCAAAATGCATATTTCAGTCCCAACCCACCCACTCTTTTCCACAGCATTCTCAACTCACTTTCCTCATTTGGCTAAGCATCATTCACTGATTCTATCAATTATAATATAATGTGATCATAAAAGAAAAAAATCTATAAATCTCTTGTAAACTCATTTTCCTGCATAGCATACATTGTGTTTGCTAAAGGGTTAAAAATAGACCCATTTCAGTTCCTGACCTGATCCAAAAGACTGACATTTGAAGTATATGCTGTTTGAAAAGAGCTGTGTAAATGTAACGATTAAGAATATTCAGTCCCAAATTATCTCTAATAATCAGACCACACTCTGATAATTCCCTGGAAAGTTCTTAGAAAGAGTTCTCCATATGACTGTACCAGTAAACAGCATTTTCAAATAAAACTGTGTTAAAAAAACCTACATAATTCTCTTGATAACACCATTACTGGACTTGAAATACCTCGAGAGGGAGAACTTTCCAGGAAATTATATCTGAACAGGGTACCACTGAAAAAAAGAAAAATATGTTTTAATATTTCTTTTAGTTATCCTACAACATATTCCCAATAATACAGATGGTTGCTATGGGGATTGGAGGCCAGAAATTGCAATGAAAGCAAACACTGTTTTCTACTTAAGGTCTCGTTACAGTTATTCAGGTGAAAATGTCGGCTTTTCAAGAAATGTTCAGCTTCTGATTGACACGGCCGAGGATATTTCGCATTTAAATTACTTCCCCTATTCACAATACTCACAATGTATATAGTTTCTGGAAGGTCTGAATATGGCCCATTCTGGAGACAACTGTACACACCAAAAATCTTACAATATCACTCAAATACACTCAGCCGAATGACACAGTTGATGGTTAAAAAAATGGCTCAAAATGGTCAAAATTTTCTCATTTTGGGGATAAATCTCCAATTTTCGTACATCGATAGTGATAAAACTGTGTTATAGGAATTCCTCATTCCTCCACTGAGGATTTTACAGCATAACATGATCATTCTGACAAATAAAAAACATATGGGTTTCTTATTCATTTTTTCAGAAGGCTTTCTCAAAGCAAATTTACACAAAAATTGTCCCATTTGTAAACTGCAAATTGTCAGGTCCCAAACAGGTCTGGGTTAGTCATTTAACACTTCCATGTGACCTTGACCCCCAATTGAAATGCACTTGACAATACACAGTTTGAAGCAAGACCATCAACAGATTATTTTGATCATATCACCATTAATGAGAATTATTTACTAAATCCACACCACCATAAACTAAAACTATAGCCCAAAATAGCCATTCCTCGGAAATGACCTTTAACCTCGGAAATGACCTTTTAATAGGAAACGAGACCATAGTATCCAAAGCCCCCATGTACAACAAACTACCAATTCTAAGTGTGCAGTACGTATACCGCATGCCGGATGCAGTTATGAATGGAACCGGGGTTTTGCATTGGAAAAGGTTGCATCGGCATACTACTTTTGATCCATGTAGAGATTTGTTAGCCATTGTGCATAAGTATGTGACCTTAAACACCAATAAATAAATAATATAATGTAGAGACTTGTAGAGACCAATCACAAACTGCACAGCAATATAAAAATGAGGCTTCGTTGACCCTGAATATCATGGTCGCCTTACAACAGTTTTATGTGGCGTTTCACAGGTACTGATTGCAACAAAACATGATACTCTCTGAGAAATTGAATAATGATATAAAAGGAACGTGAATGTGTACTGGTGGGTGGATATATACAAGAAAAACCGGGATGCCTCCTCAAAGAACGAAGAACTTAGCACAATGTTGCATCGAGTCGCACACGGCAACTCCACGGTGCCATTTTTATTATGCATCTTCTCAATTCTCATTCGCATTCTGCATATTTTCAAACTACTCATGGTACTTTTTAGCTCACCTGGCCTAAAAGGCCATGTGAGCTTTTCACATCACTTGTCGCCCGCCGTCCGTAAGCTTTTCATATTTTCATCTTCTTCTCTGTAACCGTTGAGCCGGTGTGAACCAAACTTGGCAGGAATGGTCTTTGGGAGGTCATCTACAAACGATCCTCATTTTTTTCCCGTCGGATGAAAAACATGGCTTCCAGAGGCATTCTTCGATTCTGATTGGTGGATTTTCAAAAATCTTCTCTGAAACCGCCAGGCCAAATGTTTTGAAACTTCACATAAATGATGACTGGGACCCCCTGTACCAACGATCCTCATTTAATGTTGATCGGGTTACAAACATGGCCGCAATTGCAGTTTATAGTTACAAAAGAAACCCTATGAGAAATCAAATTTTCATCTTTTTCTCTAGAACTACTGAGCCGACGTGAACAAAACCTGGCAGGGATAGTCTATGGGAGATCTTCTACAAATGCTCCTCATTTTTGTTACGGTGATTCGAGAAAACCGGCTGCCAGAAGCATTTTTGATTCTGATTGGTGGATTTTGAAAAATCTAATGCTCTTAAACCACAGGGCCAAATGTTTTGAAACTTTGCATGGTTGATGTCTGAGAGACCATCTACCAACGAGCCTCATTTAATGTAGATCGGGTTGCAAACATGGCTGCAATTCTGGCTTATAGTTTCTATAGAAACTCTATGGGAAATCACAGTTCCATCTTCTTCTCTGGAACTACTGAGCCGACGTGAACCAAACTTTGCAGGGATGGTCTATAGGAGGCCCTCTACAAACGATCCTCTTTTTGTTCCTGTTGGTTGAAATATGGCCACCAGAGACATTCTCTGATTCTGATTGATGGATTTTGCAAAATTCTTCCCCTCTGAAACTACAAAAGTCAAATGTTTTGAAACTTCACGTGATTGAGGACTGGGACACCTTCTACCAACGATCCTCATGTAATGTTGATGTAATGTTGAAAACATGGCCACAATTACAGCTCATAGTTACCACGGAATGCCTATGGAAAATCACATTTTTATATGTAGTTCCATGTGAGCAATTACATGCTCTTTTGAGCCTCTAGTTTTGTATTTCTCTTTTGTTCCGGATACATTATGCTGCCCATTATCAACGAACATTCGACAAAGTTGACAACCTGTTTTTATAAATTAGGAACAGTCCTATCAGATTGTCCTCAAGACGAAAGTGCGATCCAACTCCTCCGTGTTTGGGCATGCTAATTGTATGCTTTAAACACGAGCAATGCAGCCGCAAGACGACCGGGGCCTCGGGGATGGCCCCATCTAACTGATAACTGTAAAAGTGTTGATATACACCAACCCATTTTGACGTTTTTAGCAAATATAGTAAAATCCCATCCTCCATTCATTTCTGAAATACCTATTTCATTGGACGCTGTTTTCACAGAGAGGCCGCGAATCGATTGTACAATGTGATTTGGGCTGTGTTCCTTACTACCATAGTAATGTGTCTGTACCTCCTTTTTGCTTTCTGTGGTGTATGAGATGTGCTTATGTGATAGTTAACATTGTGTTCACCACTCATGCTGCATACAGACCGTGGGAATGACGTTTCAACATGGCCGCTCACGTGAGCCACCGTCATAATACCCGCGATACCCACAATGTACTGCGATATGACCTCGCATGAGATTCCCCGATGAGATCCCTCAAGAGTTCATTGTCTGGACTCTTAACACACTACTGATGCCAATTCCGGAGGTAGAGTCATTCACATCCACAGTATCGTGAGGGGCAATATATAGAGAGTAATCGTTTTACTGGACTTGTTACGTGAAATAATTCATGAGAGGTGAGGGACGTTGTACAAAAATGAGTGCGCGAATGCGCACGAGTGTTTTACAATATAGTCACTCGCCTCAAATGAATCATTTCACGTAACCAGTCCAGTCAAGCGATTACTCTGTTTAATACTTTTCATTATCGTGAGGGGCAATATATAGAGAGTAATCGTTTGACTGGTCTTGTTACGTGAAATAATTAATGAGAGTTGAGGGACGTTGTGCAAAAACGAGTGCGCGAATGCGCACGAGTGTTTTACAATATAGTCCCTCGCCTCGAATGAATTATTTCACGTAACCAGTCCAGTCAAGCGATTACTCTGTTTATTACTTTTCATTATTAACGATAATTATATTATTTAACCCTTTACCTAACTTAACGGCCAAAAACGGCCAGCGCTATTCTCAAAACTCGCCAATTAATTTTCATTATTTTTTCATTTTTTGTCTCTAAAACATAGGTTATGACCCCTCATTGGAACGAGCTCGTTCCAATGAGGGGTCATAATCTATGTTTTTGAGACAAAAAATGAAAATAATAGTTATTCAAGATTTTTTTTGCAAGTGTCGTCTGCTTTTCATGTTAGGTAAAGGGTTAAAAAAAGCAACAAAAAAAAAAAAAAAAAACCGAACAATGAAGTCCCTATTATACCCACGGGAAATCGTCTTCGTTTGCGCGCACGGATACATGACACAATTGTTGATTGCATAATTCACTTGTGAAGTTATCGTTTATAATCAAACCCGGAAATCCCAGTAAATCACACTTTGGAAAGTAATAAAATATATGATACATCGTTGTGTTCCCCCTTTCCTTGTGGAAAATTTTGACAGTCGATAAATCTGTAAACTCTGGGTAGTGCCCGTAAAGACTCTCAAGTTTCTATTTCCCTTTATAAAATTTTCGCTACGTCACGTGGGCCTGGGTTGAGCCATGATATGAATTTTAAAAGATGCGACTCGTTTGTCGGTGTATGATTATTAGACACTCAGGAGTAGGTGCCCTTTGATGGCCGCCTCCCCTTTTAAAGTTCGAAATGCTTTTTAGTCTCTGTCCACCGATATTAGTGCAAAGACCAAAATGAACATACTGCAGTTCATTTCATGACTTTTCTTCAATTATTAAGCCGATAATATACTGTTTTGTAATACAATGTTGGAAAGGATTCAAAGAATCTGCAATTTCACAGCATTTAAACAAGAATTGAATGTCATTTAATCAAAGAACAATATGTACGTGGTTCTATTATCAATAGCAATTTGAGTAAATTTCCACCTATTTGTTTAATATCTAGTAGAGTTGGCGAAGAAAAAATCATTCATGTAATTTCTAATGGAGGAGAAACAACAATTGCGATGTTAATGCAGATTTTCTCGGCTATTTTCTTTTGTTAAAGGGACAATAAGGTGCGATTTAAATTTCGAAAAAAAGTTGGCCATTTAACCCTTTGAAGCGGCGGTTCCTGGAATGTTATCACCTTTGTGTACACTTACGGTGAGATGGGTCTGTCCAATATCAAGAAACAAGGAGGATAAAACAATAACTGCCGTATGCAGCCATCCGGCTGCAGACTGCAGTTATTATTTTATCACCTATGCCCCGTTTATAGATCTCTTATAATAAGACAATAATGGGACGAAATTATATCTTGGACCGACAAATCGGTCTTATAAGTTCAAAGGGTTAACAAAGCGACAAAAAGTACCTTATACTTTATATATCATTCGTATGAAAGCGTCCGAGTCGATTAAATAAATCAGTTTGAAGGCGAGAATTTATGGGACATTTTCACAAAAGGCATTCAGAAGTTTTTCAACCCGAGCTGGTCAGCCGATCACTCACGGAAAAGTCCGTGCAATGACATGTTCCATGTGTGTCTAAATTATCTTTCTTAGAAAGACAAAGGTGAAGTTTGTGTTTGTTTTCACGCGGGTCTATCTAGCGTGCGCATCAATGAAATCTAAAATCACACTACTGTGGTCTTTAGACGTGCTGTGGGTTTTATTGGGTACATAACTGCAACTCATTTGATGTAACACGACGGGGGTTTTTTTTATATCTAATAATGCCCAATTATTGCTAAAATAATGCACAGTTGTTGTTTGTGAAGGTCATTTATTCAAACAGTAGTCAAGTTAAAACTAGAAACCACGTACATTCAAAAATGATGTCACGGGAATTATTTACTTTCGTGTATCTTCGTTATATCTTGTCGTGTTTTCTGAAATTTCGGCTGCGATAAATCTTTCTAATTACAGATTTAAGAAAGTTCGCGTTGCTTCTGATGTCTTACACGTTGCACACAGTAGTTTTCTTACATGTTCTTTCACAAACAAGCAAAATCTTAAGAGTCGATAGTTTTTTCAAATTAGCGGCTTAATGTCCGCTTAAGGGTTACCCCTTTACCCAAAGCATATGATATCAAAATTTGTTATTTTAATTATTTTTTTTCAATTTTAAAAAAAAATTCAACAAAAACAATATCATGTGATCGCCCCCTCATTGAAACGAGCTTGACGAGCCCGTTCCAGTAAGGGATTTACATGATATGTGTTTTAGCTGCGACAAGCAACGCTTTATGTGGCAATGTCGGTCCGTCGGTCTGTCTATCGGTCACTCGGTCTGTGACTGAGTTTTTAAATTCAATAAGTTTTAAAATACTTGGTAGGATTGACATCATATTTGATATGCCAGTGTATCTTACAGTACGCCCGCCGTGGACTGGTCACTTTTCACGGGTGGGCAATACTTCTATTTATTATTATATTTATTTATTGGTGTTTAAGGTCACATACTTATGCACAATGGCTAATCGTGACCGTGACAGTTTTACGGATGGTGGAAGCCGGAGTACCCGGAGAGAACCACCGAGCATCGACGAGCAACTGTCAGCTCCTCAACATTCTAACTCTGTTCAAGCTCCTTCAGGCAGGGTTACGGTGGTTGAAGACATGTGCATCATCGACGTGCAGTACGCCTTAGCACGCGGCGTCATCGTGCCCCCCATTAAAGCAACCGGGATAAAGTGCCTTGCCCAAGGACACAACGCGGGTCGTCCCGGACAGGGATCGAACTCGCGACCTTTAGCATAGAAGTCACAGTCTACCACTGAGCCACCGCGCTCCCTGGGCATTACTTCCACGGACGGAATAATTTTAGATTCCAAACACTAATTATAGGAATAATCATCAAAAGTTGAATTCATGGAAGCACCCGGTGCAACCGGGTGCTTCATTAATTAAAATTTAGCTGGTGATCATTTTTATTACCCGGTAAACGAATGAGTGGACATCACTGCTCACGCGTGGAAAACGACCAGTCCACGGCGGCTGCACTAAATTTATATCCAGCGCTATGTTCGATGCACGTGTTATTCGGAGTATTTTGTCAAGAGTTATTACCTATTATGGACTTGTAATTTGTTTCATTTTTACTATCCGTCGAAGCTTTGTTGCGAACTCGCAATTTTGTTGAAATTTAAAAAATTTTCTCCCTCAACTGGTCAGTTTGTAAATTATCCGGGCGGATGTGTCCGATTCGCTAGATAAAGGCCTTAATGTACTAAAACCTTAACCCGTTACCTAACATGAAAAGCAGACGACACTTGCATAAAAAAAATCTTGAATAACTGTTTTATTTTTTGTCTCAAGAACATGGGTTATGAACGAGGGGTCATAACCTATGTTTTTGAGACAAAAAAATGAAAAAAATAATGAAAATTAATTGGCGGTTTTTGAGAATAGCGCTGGCCGGTTTTGAGCGTTACGTTGGGTAAAGGGTTAACCATGGTGAATGAATAATTCATCCATTTTGATTACAAAATGAAAGAACATTTCCCGATAAAGCGAAATCAGAAACTTTTTTTCTGATACAGAAGCAAACATCTTTCACAGAATCTTTAGCTTTGTAAATCCGACAAAACAGATTCGATGTTACGATGGAAGAGGGGAATAAGATTTAGGAATACTGAATCCTTTTTGTTCATCCTATAATACTCCACAATCAAGATAATGAAAAACCGACACAATGAAGTTCAAATAATGTAATTTGATTCCCGAAAATCCTGCATGTGCTGATACAGGACACATTGCTGGGTTATCATTCACAGTATTTCTTAAGCTCTAATTTAAACTCCTTTCTGATAAGAAGGTTTTGGAGCATTATCATTTTTCCTCAATCCCTGCACATCTTTGTCCCTTCTCGTTTCCATTACGTTGAGGCTTGGGGTCTGAAAAGTTCGAAATTCTATTCGATTCGAAATCATCCCAATGATTCGAGTCGCGCGGATTCGAGAATTTTAGAATCATCAAGATCCAACCAAGTGCCTCCTCGTGAACTCTTATTTTTTTCACCAGGGGTCAGTACTATAGAACTTTTACAATTGTATTTTATAGAAGTGGATTTTATATTTTGACTTTGAATGAGTTCAAATGAACCATTAGCATTTTGGCAAATTGCCATATCTTTCAAAAAGCCAATGATTAATTATACCCCCACCAAACGAAGTTTACGGGGGGGGGGGGGGGGGTATATGGGAGTCAACTTGTCCGTCGGGTGGTCTGTCGTCGTCGGTCCGTTGCACATGTAAACTTGTGGAGCGAACTACTTCCACAGTTTTAGCCGTATTTTCATAAAACTTCATCAACATGGTGAGGGGAAGTGCGTGACATAATGTTTTTCCCGCTCGGTTTCAAGATGCCCGACTGGCGGTCATATTGGAATTTGCAAAATACTTGTGGAACAAACTACTTCTGCAGTTTTTACTGCATCGTCATGAAACTCAATGTAAGGTTCCGCTCCACAGTTTTCCAGGCATTTCCAAATGTGACATGCCATACACTCTCTTCAAATGCAAATATCCTGTAACTTAGTTATCAAACCCATTACATGTATTACATTTCCCAAATCCACAAAAAAACATATAACACTATCTGACTAAGTAGAAATAAACAATCTGAATGTTGGTGGAATTATTTATTGTCAAAGGCAAGACTTCAACCTGAAAAATTGCCTGAAAAAATACCGAAACCAGTCATTTTCAGCCACCTAGCAGCCTCAAAAGCAGAATTTTCCCACCAACCCCGCCTACCCACCCCTTGAGCAGAGCATCCCTTGTTTCTAAAATGTAAAAAATTTTTTATATGTTTCCGTCTCATTTTTTAGTTACCTGTCTGGTAACAAACCCGTGTAAAAATTACATTTAAAAAAATAGCCAATTTTTCGAAGCCACTGTTTCCCATAATTCATCTGGTAATTTACCCCTATGTATCCGACTCCAACTTTGGGACCAAAACTTCAAATTCTCTTGTCCAACAAAAAGCCTAATGTAATCATATATCTGATACTAAAAATATTTCTCTATTTTACATGGCCTTAGTTTCAACATACGCCCTTTGTTTAGAATTTCACCCCTGTGCAATAGTGCGAAACTGTGGAGCGGAACCTTAAAGAGAAAACAAGAGTGATCTCCCCCTGGATTTCACTCAGGCAAAATAATCTGGAGTCTATCCTGAGTTGAATGAACAAAAACCACAAGTCTCTATTTTCGACCAGTAAAAAGATACAGCATGGCCTTCCTGGTTGCCGAATAGCTTTTTCAGCCAGATTTTACCAGATTTTCACAACCACACCACACCCCCCCCCCCCCCCCCCCCGATTTCTCTGAGCCACTTCAGATAGTATTTTTGTTATTACCACCAGCCACATTGACTACCCAGGTCCTGCCAATAGCACTGTTAAATACAATCAAAATGTAAAACCATAAGAACTAATAACCATAGCTTTGGGGGGGGGGGGGGGGGTTGCTCTCTAGATATGAAAGCGTGAACAGCTTAACGGACGGATGACACACAGACATGACACCAATGACCAAAATGAAAAAGTAGACACCATGACTGCAAATCTCTGGTCAACAGTAACAACCAGGCTGTCCATAACTGCATAAATTTGTCATAAATACAAGGCTCGGTGTTTAGGAAAGGCAGTGCTCTACCTTAATGTTTTTGAAATCTTGACGAAAATTCAAAACAAGTGCGAAATTAGGCTACATCAATAAATTTCTCAAAATTCCACTTATTTCCTTCTAGTTGTGCTGAGATATCACTTGATGAATGTCAACTACTACTAACAATAGCACACAAACCAGAAATAATGAAAAGTTTTTTTAAAAATGGTGTATTTATAACTCAAGCACAAATAAGGAACTTCCTGGTTCAAGAATTGACACCGTCGGAGAATGCTCTTTAAGGTTCCGCTCCACAGTTTTCCAGGCATTTCCAAATGTGACATGCGATACACTCTCTTCAAATGCAAATATCCTGTAACTTAGTTATCAAACCCATTACATGTATTACTTTTCCCAAATCCACAAAAAACATATAACACTATCTGACTAAGTAGAAATAAACAATCTGAATGTTGGTGGAATTATTTATTGTCAAAGGCAAGACTTCAACCTGAAAAATTGCCTGAAAAAATACCGAAACCAGTCATTTTCAGCCACCTAGCAGCCTCAAAAGCAGAATTTTCCCACCAACCCCGCCTACCCACCCCTTGAGCAGAGCATCCCTTGTTTCTAAAATGTAAAAAAAAATTTATATGTTTCCGTCTCATTTTTTAGTTACCTGTCTGGTAACAAACCCGTGTAAAAATTACATTTAAAAAAATAGCCAATTTTTCGAAGCCACTGTTTCCCATAATTCATCTGGTAATTTACCCCTATGTATCCGACTCCAACTTTGGGACCAAAACTTCAAATTCTCTTGTCCAACAAAAAGCCTAATGTAATCATATATCTGATACTAAAAATATTTCTCTATTTTACATGGCCTTAGTTTCAACATACGCCCTTTGTTTAGAATTTCACCCCTGTGCAATAGTGCGAAACTGTGGAGCGGAACCTAAATGATCGACATGATGAGGAGCAGTGTGTGACATATTTTTTCCCCGATTGGAATCAAGATGGCCGACTGGCGGTCATATTGGAATTTGCAAAATACTTGTGGAGCGAACTATACTCGCCCAGAAAAGAAAGTGTGCATTGCAGAAATTGATCAAACTCCAAAAAAAATAATTTCGTAGGTGTAAAGAGTGTTAACCTGTACATGAATAAGTTATATTGAACACAAAAACAGCTTTCCCCGTTAAAATTGCATTAACGTTAAATGACGTGCTGCACGTTTGTGAAAAGGCATGTTTTGCACGTGGAGAGTCTGAAAATTCATGCAGCAGTGTGAATCCTTGGGTATTTAAACACTAAAGTAAGGCCTTCCTATCGTTCACATTCAAACTTGCGCTGCTGTTAAAACGACTCCACATTAGCATGCCAAGATTGACAATGAATCAACGTCTCCTTGCCCTGGGTATGATTAGAGCTGGCAGAACACACAGAGAGGTTGCCCAGCATTTGAACTGTCACCGTAACACTGTAGACAGGCTAGTCCATCGACATGCACAACATGATGACGTTCGAGACCGACCCCGCTCCGGGAGACCCCGAGTTACCACCCCTTCACAAGATCGGTATATCCGTGTCGTCCATCTTCGGAACCGGCAACAAACGGCAACGACGACAGCCAGGAACATCCCTAACATGAGACGGATACATCCTCAAACAGTAATCAACCGGCTGAGAGAATACGGCTTACGTCATCGAAGACCTGCAATTCGTCCGATTTTGACGTTACGTCATCGTCGTGCTCGACTGCAGTGGTGTAGACAACATCTCAGGCATCCCTTACACTGGTGGCGACGTGTTTTATTCACAGATGAATGTCGTTTCCATCTTTCATCATCAGATGGCCGCCAGAGAGTGTACGGACGTCGACACGAACGCTACGCAGATCCATGTGTCTTGGAGCGAAACCGTTATGGGGGAGGGTCTCTCATGGTGTGGGGTGGCATCACTGCCCGTAACAGAACTGAGCTGGTCATTATTGATGGCAATATCAATGCAGCCAGATATCGTGATGAAGTGCTAACACCTGTTGTTGTCCCATTTCTGCAACGTCACGGCCCCGGCGTCATTCTACAGCAGGACAACGCCCGACCCCACGCAGCTCGTGTTGTTCAACTGTATCTGCAGCAACAACAAGTGGATGTTCTTCCCTGGCCCGCAAATTCGCCCGATATCTCACCCATTGAGCACGTGTGGGAGGAAATGAAACGTCAGCTACGCCGGCTTCCCCATGCACCGTCAACGCTTGTGGAACTCCAAAGACAGCTTATCTGAATATGGAACAACATCCCACAACACTTCCATGCTAACTTGTTCGCTTCCATGAGGCGCAGTTGCACAGCAGTAGTCGATGCAGACGGAGGTCATACCAGATATTGAGTGTGTGACTTTTGTGTTTGACCCTTAGTGTCTTTGACTCTCCATGGCACCAAGAGTATTCGTCGTAGCGTAAAGAAATTTCTCGTGTTGATCACAAATTAATTCATCTGTGATTGAATAAAATTTCCATGAATGAAAATGATATATATCTTTTTTAGTGTTATTTTTTAGCATGCACACTTTCCTTTTTCGGAGAGTATACTTCTACTGTTTTTGCTGCATTGTCGAAACTCAATGTAAATGGTCAACGTGACGAGGAGCAGTGCGTGACATAATTTGTTTTGAAAGTTTTCCTGATCGGATTCAAGCTGTCCTACTGGCGGCCATATTGGATTTTGCAAAATACTTGTGGTTGATCAACTTCTACAGTTTTTGCTCATTGTCTTGAAAGTCAATATAAATGATCGACATGATGAGGAGCAGTGCCTGACATAATGTTTTTCCCGGTCGGATTCAAGATGGCCGACTGGCGGTCATGTTGGGGTTTTTTTTACTTACATAATTTGAATGTCTCTTTCAGTCACCCACACTAGGTGGTATGCCACGGTGGGGGTATAGCGGGAGACAGACCATCTCTAGTGTTAGTCAGTTATATTAATGGGCAGAAAATACAAGGCTAGACCCCCGTGGGAACCCCGGGAAGTGAAGCAGTGCTTGTTTACTGTGGTAAACAAGCTCTGTTTCACTGGTAAAATAGGACCCAGTCACTAATGCTTGGGGTGCGAGTCCTCTAAAATAGGCAACATGGGGTATAAACAGTTGACTGACCTTGACTTTATCTCCATGTTGTGGTCATGATTAGCCATTGTGCAGACGTATGTGACCATAAGCAACAATAAATAAATAAATAAAGTCTAGAAATTACAATTATAAAAGTTTTATAGTATTGGTTCCTGATAATTATATAAATAGAATAAGAGTTCAAGACGGTTCCACTTCAGAAACTACTTTGGTTTCGTTTCTGGAATATTCCGCTTTCCTATTGATTCCCCCAACCATGCAAATCACCGTTGCTTTCAATATCAGAGTAGATGCTGGCAATGTTGAGGTTTGTGAGAAGGGCCATTACACACCCCTCAGTTATTGTATTTTCGGTGTATGCAAGAATAGTAATCTGTAATAGATTTTTATTAGTTCACCTTGACGAAGTCAAGCTGAGCTTATCTAATCGCTCTCCGTCCGTCAACACCAAGAGAGTGGTGGCCGAGTGGATAAGTGCGCTGGTCTCTCATGCCAGAGGTCTCGTGATCGATCCCCGGTCGGGGAAAGTTCTCGAGGTGTCCGAACACTCTCTGTCAGCATCAGTTGTGGGGTTGATCCTGTAACAGCGTACCGTCCCATCGGGTGGTGACGTAAAGTGGCTGTCCTCTGTGTGGAAAGAGACACATTCCGTGCAGGCTAAAGATCCCTTCGTAGTATTCGAGAAGAGCTAGGCCACGAAGTTGCCGCTATGAAGGTCATCCCACACACCTACGCCATTGGGCCAAGGAGAGGCGTTAATATAAGTTGCATAACTTGTTCGCCAATCCTTGTAAAACAAATAAGATATAAACACCATGTTTTGGTCTTCTCCTCCCAAACCACTGGGCCAATTCAAGTGAACGTTTGTGTGAGTGATGGTCCAGAAGGGACATTGCATTTTTGTTCAACTCAACATGCCCAGCCCCATAGGGAGGGGTGGGGGAAAATGCTCCAAAACATTTTTAAAATCTTATTAACCAGAGGGTACAATGACTTGATATGTGGTACAAAGCTTCCTTTTTGAGGCGTAGAATCAAGTTTGTTCAAACGAAGTTCGTGGAGCAATATTTGCCTTTGTAATGGGAGAGGCAAGATTTTTGGCCCCGCTCACAATTTCTATTTTCTGAACGGATGGTTCAATTTGATCCAAATTTGGTATGTGGTCTTATTGAATCATAAGTACTTGACTCATGCAAAAAAAAAAATCCCCGTGTCTCCCGTGTGAGACCCCAGGAGCTAAAAATAGAATTTTTTTCAAACGCCCATATTTTCCAAACCACACGCAACAGAGAACTGTTATTTGGCATGAAGCATCCTTAGGACCCGTAGAACTGAATGGTAAAAAAATTGCCATCTGTTATGTCATGGTGTTCTGTGAGTCTACATATTTTCAAATTTTTTTTAAAATTCTCCAGAACCAATGGACATAATCTTTAGATATTTTTTTCCGCTTCCATTGCCGGGGGAGGGGGGTTCAGATACAAGTTCCCAAAAAGAAGCCCCGTAGTTCATATTAGGGCTCAATACAGGAGCCCGAATTTTTTAACTTAGCGAAATATGGGGAATATTCTATAAAAATCTTCTTCGGAACCACCAGTCATAATCTTTTAATGTTTGGTATACATCATTGTTTTGGGAGTCAGATTCAAGATAGTTCAAACCGAACCCCTGGGTTAATATTTGGGCCAAATTTTAACTTAGTGCAATATGGGGATAATTTTTAAAAATCTTCTTCAGATCTACCAATCAGAATTCTTTCATATTGGGTATACAACATCTCTGGGGGAGGGGGGGGGGGGGCAGATTCAAGTTTGTTCAAATCGGTCTCTAGGTTAATATTTGGGCTCCCTATGATAGCCCAAATTTTAACTTAGTGCAATATGAGGGAATTTCTTCAAAAATCGTCTTCTTCAGATTTACCAGTCAGAATCCTTTCATATTTGTTTTACTGCATCTCTAGGGGAGTCAGATTCATGTTTCTTCAAATTGGGTCCCTGGGTTAATATTTGGGCTCCCTATGGTAGTCCAAATTTTAACTTAGTGCAATATGAGGAAGTTACTTTTAAAATCTTCTTCTTCAGATCCACCATTCAGAATGCTTTTATATTAGGTATACAACATCTTTGGGGGATCAGATTCAAAATTGTTCACATCGGGTTGCCTAGCTTAATATTTAGGCTCGATATGGCAGCCCAAATTGTGATATAGTGCAGTATGAGGAAAGTTCTTAAAAAATTATGCTTTCATATTTGGTATACAACATCTCGGTGTGTGGGGTTGTCAGAATTAACTTTGTTCAAATCGAGTGCGTGGGTTAATATTTGGGCTCCTTATTGGAACCCAAATTTTAACTTAGTGCAATATGAGGGAATGTCTTTAAATATGTTTTTCTTCAGATCCACCATTCAGAATGTTATCATATTTGGTATACAACATCTCCAGTGGGGTGAGATTCAGGTTTGTTCAGATCGAGTGCCTGGGTTAATATTTGGGCTCCCTATGGGAGCCGGAATTGGCCATTTAGCTGAAGAATGCGATTTTTTTCTAAGTACTCTCTTAGAGGTGTGTAACTAAGATTAATCCACATAGGTTGTATCAAGGGGCTCCATAGGAGCTCATAGATAGATATTTTTCAAAACAAAGAAGCACGGGCGCAGGTCGGGAAATCGATTTCTGTTGTAAATTATTTCTATGGAATTCAATGTTGTTTTAATATTTTTGAAGAGTTATATGACTTTATGACAAAATGAACTCATCTCAGAAGTGCTTTCACAAGAATGTTTCGAAGACTGGGATTTTTTTTATAAGCTATGATGCATCGTTTGTTAATGGCCTCTGGCAGTTTTGTATTTAATTCTGTGAAGTTGTTTTTGAAAATTTTTGCAATTTCGACATTGCGTCGATTATAAACCAAAGGAAAACAAATAATTTTATTTGGCAACCCAGAGTACTCTCTATTGAGTCCGTATGGGAGATAGGTCCTGAGCTTACCAATCCAATAGTTTTCACGCTCAAGTCGTTTGTCTGTTGTGTTTTCATCATCGTCCAAAAACGGAATTTGCTCAATGGGTTGAAAACTGAAATGTGACTTAATGTCATGACCCGGGAGGTTAAAGTGGTCTGAGACTGCCTTTCCTGAATCTAAACGGATATTTGATAAATGGTTTTGCATTCTGACGCGCAGAGGGTTTTTCGTCTGGCCGACATATTGGATATGGCATAATTTACATGTGATTAAATTAATGTTTTCAGAATCACAGTTGAAGCTGTTTCTAACTTGGTAAAACATACGAGTTTGTTCGCTAAAAAATGTTTTACCGGTATTCATGTAGTTCATACGATGTATGTAACAAATTTTGCGTTGACATAGATTTACTGATCCATTTCCCAGAACTGGGCGGTTATGCCGAATTTTCGTGGGGTGCCTTGGCTCAGAGTCCCGAATGGGTGTCTCTATCTCATGGATTGTATCAGATTTAATTTTTCGCAAAAGTCGTTTTGAGTAACCGCGTTTAACAAGTGATTTGAAAAGAATTGAACATGCGTGATTGAGGTCGCTTCTGTTCGTACAATTTCTATGGAATCGAATGATTTGAGATTTTACCAACCCATTGAATAGTTTGGGTGGGTGGTAAGAAGCTCTATGGAGAAGTTGGTGAGAATCGGTCGGTTTAAAAAAGACTTTTGTGTTTAGTACGTTGCTATGCCGGAACTGAGGGCCCTTGAATACAGTCACATCCAGAAAATCAATGGTATTTTCTGAAATGCAGGGCTGTAATTTAATGGATTCATCGTGGTTGTTCAGGATTTCCAAGAATTCGTTGAAGTCATCACGGGGCCATATGATGAAAATGTCGTCTTGGAACCTGTGATAACATAATGGCTGTTTTCTTGCTTTAACAAGAGCACCTCTCTCCCATTCTGCAACAAAAATATTAGCAAAATTTGGACTGAATTTTTTACCCATACTACATCCACTTATTTGGAGATAAAATTTATTGTTAAATTCAAAGTCGTTACCTTTCAATGATAATTCTAACAATTGCAGGATTTCTTCCGATGGTCTGTTTGGGTCATCGTACCTTTCGAATGATTTTTTTATTGCCTCTAGACCAGCGTCAATACCAATGTTAGTATACATACTTTCAATGTCTAGGGTAATGAGGAGACTGTCGGAAGGAACCTGCAATTTGTTAATTTTCATTAAAAAGTCCTCAGTGTCTTTGAGGAAGCTCGGATGGCGGCAAGCAATTGGGTTTTAAATAAAAATCAATATACTGTGAAATGTGGTAAGATTCCGAGCCACAGTCGCTGACAATAGGCCGACCAGGAGGGGTAAATTCGTCACTCCAACTGCTGAGTGGTTTATGTATTTTAGGCAAGAGGTAAAACTTACGATTGTTTGAATCCCTCTCTGCAGTTAAATACTCGACATGTTTTTTCTCAATGAAGTCGTGGTCCAGCAAGCTTTTTAGAATTCCATTAAATTTTGAACAATTTTCTTGCCAAATTGGTGCTTCTAAAGGTTTGTAATATTTTGGGTTATTTAATTGGCGTTCAGCTTCTTTAATATAATTATCTTTTGACATCAGAACTGTAGCAGATCCTTTGTCGCAAGGCTTGATGATAATTTGTTTGTTGTTTTTCAGCGTCTTCAGGGCGTTTCTTTCGATTTGGTTCAAATTTTGTTTGTCTTTCAAAAATGATGCCGGGATTTGGCTTACTTGTTCTTTAACTTTTTGAGAAATCTCATTAATTTCAGATTTAACTTTCCGAGGTGATGGGCACCACCCGGTTGGATTGGCAAAGAGGTCTTTTGAGCCTGTTGAATTTCGAAATTTATCTGCCAATGCTGTTGCCCTAAAAAATTGTTGGCTTGCTGGACCACCGTTCATTTCGTTAATGTAACTGTAATCATCCACGACAACTGCACCTGTCCCAAAATCTACGATTTTGGGCTTAGGTTTTAATGGGGCTGGGGCGGGAACGAAAGTTAAACCATACCTGAGTAGATCTTTCTCACCTTCAGTTAATTTTAGATCAGGAACCAAGTTTACTATTTCGGTTCCTAGTCCTACTTTTTCTCCATGGCTGATGCCTTCTTCTGTATTTAGTTTAAAGGCTGCTCTTTGATGTATGGTTCTATGCGTGGCAGCCATCCTTGGTAGATTTTATTCGCTGTTTCCGTCGACCAGTGGATGGGATCACCTGGGCAACATTTAAACTGGCTTGCTAGAATTGCCGGGATTATCTCCAAATTCTTTGTTGACTTCGCAGCTTCGTTGATAACAGTCAAATTTTGTTGGTCCCTGGAACATAAACTAGAAGAAAAATTATGTTCCTGAAAAAGAAGTTTTGTATTAGGGTAACATTTGCGGAAATTGCTTACCATATTACCTAGTCTACCTGTTGATGTGTGACCAATCTTTTTTCTGTTCTGCACGTCTATGCGCCAGTCTTCTCTATTGTTGACACCAACGTTAAATAAAATTGCTTTGGGATGTTGTCGATCTTTCTCTTTTTCCATGTTCTTAGCCATCTGCCGAATGTGGTTTAAAGTTCCACCAGAGTATGATGCGATGAAGGTGTTGGGTGGAGGGTTGGCATCAATCCTCGAGATGTTCGATGATCCGATCATCCAAACAGATTTGTTTGGCTTGACTGGCAGGGTCCAGCTGTTCTTGTTTTCGCCAGATTTCCAGAATCGGTAGAATGACGACTTGCCGTTTGTAGATGGTTTCTTTTGAGGTGGTGTCTTGACTATGCTGGCGTACGATGGCGATTCCGGTGTTGTGGAGCAACGTGCTGCAAATGATGGTTTTTTGGTCGCTGGTGCTGTTGGAGAGATGGTTTCCCGTCTTTTTCTTTTCGATGGAGTTTCTCTGGATAGATAGATAGATATTTCAACAGTATAAACAGAAACATTACAAGTATGATTCAAAGTTGTACAAACATCACTTATCTGTTTACACCGTAGGGAGATTACATAACCAGATTGATTGTCTACCTGTAATCCCCCCAAATATACAATTCTACATCCAGCATCGCATGGTGTTTACAACTTGTATTGGTATTACCAATTAAGCCCCAGAGTAGAGTTCACAACTTAGTGACCGAATCATATTTTCCCAATATGACGAGGGAACCAGAACGAAGTTATGTCAAACGTGTTTATAATATCACTACTTATTTTATCTAGGCCTATGGGTCCTAATATCGTTGCGGCGGTCGGGACAGTAGGGATTGTCGCACTGCACATCTTCATTATAATTAGTTAATAATTTGTCCGTTAAGGCCTTTTTAAACTGATTTCTATTGGTTATTTGCCTAATGGAATCATCCAGCTTATTCCAATTTTTTGGAAACGCGTATATAGGTAGCTTGTCCAAGGTTTTTATTCGAGACCTACTAACATGTAGCATGTCAGACTGTCTTGTTGTCATGTGTTGATGATCTGCGCGCACAGTAAAGAAATCAGCGAAAGATTCGGGAAGTAGGCCATTTTTCCAGTCGAAAACAAAGAGACATGCGTGCAGTGTGAATAAGTCTGTGACTTTCAAAATCTTGTTCCCGGAAAATAATGGATCCGTATGAGAATTATATTTTTTATTGTTGATGATACGGATAGAGCGCTTCTGTACTTTCAGAAGTTTGTTAACCCCTCTAGAATTTCCCCATATGTGGATACCATAGAGGAGATGACACTGAACAAGTGCGTGATACAGAGTTTTCAGAACAGAGTGAGGCAAGGTTTTTTTGACTCTGTTCAACGAGTAATTCGCCCAAGATATTTTAGAACAAATTTTTGAAATATGAGTGTCATAGGATAGATTTTCGTCGATATAGATGCCAAGAAACTTTAGGGATTTTTCTTCTTCGAGAGGTCCGACACGAGAGATATTTTTATCATCAATACAGACATTCATCTGTTTATGGGAGTTTCTCCGTGTAGAAGGGTTAATTATCATATATTTTGTTTTATTGGTGTTAAGTGCAAGCTGATTAGCTGAACACCAATCATATAGTTTTGTTAGTTCATTATTGAAATACTCTTCTGGATACTCATGGGATAGCGAGTCATGTGCCGTCGTATCATCAGCAAACGAAAGAACCTTCAACGACGTTGACTCAGCTATGTCGTTTATGTATAACAGGAATAGAACAGGTCCGAGTATTGAACCCTGAGGAACGCCACAGGTGACTGAGGCAGCATCAGACTTTTGTTTACCATAAGTCACGTATTGTGATCGCCCCGTCAGGTAATTTCTAAACCAATTGTTACATATTCCCCTGAAGCCGTATTTTTCCAGTTTGGTCAACAAGATTTCGTGGTTTATTGTGTCGAATGCTTTAGATAAGTCAAGAAAGGCTGCTAAGGTTACGTTCTTACTATCTCTGTTACTTTCGAGTCCAACGCTTTTTAGTAGTTGCAATACAGTGTGTACGGTTGAGTGTTTTTCCTAAAGCCGTATTGGTTTTGATACAAAATATCGAACTTATTTAGGAATTTCACAATCCTATTACACATGAGTTTTTCCAATACTTTGGAAAATACGGGTAAAATACTTATGGGTCTGTAATTGTTGAAACAGTGTTCGTTGCCAGCTTTAAAGATGGGGATTACTTTTGCTACTTTCATTTTATCCGGAATTATGCCTTTGGTAAATGAGTTGTTGATAACGTGAGTTAACGGTGAGGCTACACAGTCTATGGTCAATTTGAATAGATTGGTGGAAATTTCATCGCAATCTTCACTATTTTTAGATTTAAATGAATTCGAGACATTTATAATTTCCTGCTCGCTTGTTGGAGTGATGAAGAAATTTCGTTCGACACTGTTGCGCATGTATTCAAGGAAATGTTTAGATGGTGTTGCTATAGTTTCACTAGTATGTTTGCCGACATTGGAAAAAAAGGTATTAAATGTCTGGGCGATTTCGGAGGAAGAATCAATTTTCATGTTGTCTTCTGTGACAAAGAATGTCGGCAGTGTCGCCGTTCGTTTAGTTTTGTTTATGGATTCATTTAATATTTGCCAACACTTCTGTAAGCTGTTCTGGTTTTCCATCAGTATTTTTCTATAATAGCTTGTTTTACATTGCTTTTTGATCTTATTAAATATTCGACAATAATTTTTGTAATTTTTTATGTTTTGTTCAGTTGGAGACCTCAATTTTTTGCAGTAAAATTTGTGTTTATTATTGGAAGACACAAGGAGGCCTTTAGTCATCCATGGATTTCGTTTCACTAGTCTTTTCGGCGGCGAACTACGCAGGATGGGAAATGCCTTATTGTATGCGAGCTTGTACATTTCGATAAACTTATCATATGCTGGATTTGGGCAATCAGTTTCGTAAACGCCTGAAAAGTCGCATTGCGCAAGGTACGTTTTGAAAAGTTCAATTGTGCCGCGGTTAATTTTACGTTTGTTTGATACGGGCGCTTCCCATTTTTGTTTGGAGAGGGAATCTATAACGAAAGTCCCGAAGTGATCTGAAACATCTGTAATAATTATGCCTGAGCTGGATTTGGGTGATGTACTATTCGAGAAAATGTGATCGATCAGTGTCGCCGAATGGCTTGATACCCTGGTGGGTTTAGTGATGTGCGGCAAGAAACCATGACTTGTTAGTGTGTTCAGATATTCACTAGTTTTTGTGTGTATGCCACATTTTAACAAATCAATGTTGAAGAATAGGCATGATGCTTGGACTATTTTAGTCACACCTGAGGGGCTCAAGGATTGACAATGTATCCTGTGGAGATTGATTGTTTAATGTAGATTTATTCTTGGACTCTGTTTATATCGGGTTCTGTTCAAGGTGAGCGCTTCAGGCCCCGTGAGGCCTCTTGTTCTAATACAGAATGATAACTTAATGTTCTTCACTAAGATTTTTTAGTAGGGTTTAATAAATTCCTGGTTTTCTAGGAACCGGGAACTGGAATGAAATTACCATCAGAACCGGGAAATTTCACTTTAATATCAAGCAAATTTACACGAGTAACAAGACTTATTTATTTTCATGAAAATGAACATATTTTATTGGCAATCTTTTATCTCCAAACGGAAGAGTTCTTTTCCTAAGAGAAGTGTGAAAACCCATACCCGCTTCAAACTTGTCTTCATTTTCAAAACCACTAGTATTATCATAACTACCTCCTCCAACATTAACCCCCTCTTCACTACCATCACCAGTCTCATCTGCTGGAAGCAGAGGAGACAGGTGATGGTAGTGAAGAGGTATTTGATGTTGAAGAAGGTAGTGAATAGTAATACTAATGATTCTGAAAATGAAGACAAGTTTGAATTTTGGTGGGAGTGAAGATGTTATAATTCTTATTGTTGAAGAGGGTAGTCCTCCGGTAATGGTTGAGAGTTACAGATTTTTGGTGAAAAAGGTTCGACAGGAATCATGATTGTAAAACGTCCAGACGTGTAGGGACTGAAGAAATCTTAGAAAGTTATCCTGGGACAGTTCACTAATTCAGAAAACTTCAGTTCAACACACAAACAGTGCCACGATTGATTTCCGATTTCGGGTTGTAGATTTCCAGGGTATCATGACTGTCTTTCGGAACTGGGAATCCGGGAATTTCCGTTCCTCGGATTTAACCCTAATATTTTGGAAATTTTGTTTGCATCGGATGACAAGTTACCTTTTGTCTACACTAATGGTATTGACTTTGTAACAAAATATCATCTCTATATAGGACCCTGCGGAAATTCGATTCGATTCGAAATCGTTCCGGTGATTCGATTCTAGTTGTGCTGATTTGGAAATTTTCGAATCGTCGAATTGTTCTCAAAATCAAACCAATTGTCTCTTGGACTCTTCTAATATCACAAGGCCCCCTATACTACCCGGTGATAGAAGAAGAGTTCAAAGAGGTTCCGCCTCCGAAACTACTTTGATTCTATCCTGGAATATTCTATTCCTTTGATTGACTTGACGAAACAGACCAGTCACCATTGAATGCAATACTTGAGTGGAGACTGCCGACATTTTGGATTGAAATGGTCACGATTAGCCATTATGTAGAAATATGTTCCAATAAGACTAAAATCCTCCTCTCATTGGACGAGAGCTCGCTTCGTATATTCTATGTTTACGGCTCAAATGGCAAATGTTACCGTGTGACATCACAACGCGAAACATTTGCAATGACGTCGCCCGTTTCGTAAGTGCTTTATCAACGGAGTGACTAGCAAGCCGCTTCATTTTTCTTGATGTTTCACGTGTGTAGCAGACCCTGTTCCGGATGAAGTGTTGTTTAAATTACAAACTGATTTACGATTTGAACTAAGATGGAATGAGTTTATCTGGTTTATTGATTATTTATCCAGTGCCATCGTGGATACACGAGAGGTTTATTTACTAAACCTGTGATCGTTAAAAGTTGCCTTGAACAAGGCAACTTTTAACGATTTCAAGTTTAGTACATAAGCCTCTCGTGTTTCACGATGTAGGTTTTGAGCTATGGGTTGTGTCTTATTGGAACATATATGCTATTGTGTTGAATTGACGGTAACATGGTCTGAGGTTTGCGGCTCGGAGCGTATGTTCAACATACGCTCCGAGCCGCAAACCTCAGACCATGTTACCGTCAATTCATCACAATAACTTATAATGTAACCTTGAACACCAATATGCTTAAAAAAGTCAAACTGAAAGTCAGTGAAAGAAGATCCAATATATATAATCTGCAGAATCGTAAGATTCGATTCGAAATCCCATTCTTCGATTCCACCCGAAAATTTGATATTTGCAGAGCTCTAACTTTCTACTTCATATACGTCATTACGTCGCGCCGTGATCGGAAGCAACGAATTTTGCTCTCTGAATTTTTTTTTTTTTTATCTCTAGAAATCGTCTGTGATTCGAAATATTTTTTTAATTATCGATTGTGGGTCATCGGACACATATAAACGGAATCGGAACAATCTAGTATGGATGTGAATGACGAAAATCTTATCGTAACAGAGCCCAGAGATTACACATTGAATGTAGAAAGGGTAAAGAAGAGGAAACTTGAAAGGATGTCGGATAAGCATAAGGGAAAAAGTTTAACGATACCGACAGATTTGACTGTCATAAAAAGGCCTTAACTGATAAATATTGGGACAATAATAAAACTATCGAAAAATTAGGAACTATATGGAGATGTGTTAGCGATGCCGACAAAAATTTGGTAGAAGGTATTATTAATGTACCCACAAAAACTAAAACGAGAAGGGTAACTATACACCTCATAAGTACACAAAATAAAATCATGCTTCAGAGATCGAGATTGAATCTATCCTGGTGGTTAGAGAATGTTATGCCAGAGATCTACAGATTAGGGTTCAATTCAGAATTACCTGGTGATCTTGTTGAGTCTGTAATGAAGGAATTGCTTGAAAGTGAAAAGTCCAATGATAAACCAAATGATGAAATCGTAGAAAATAAAATTACGGAATGCGTTGATAATGTTGAAAACGACGATCAACCAGTTATGATGCCATTAGTAGAGGATAAGAGTGAAAAATAGGTTCTATTTGTTACACCGAAACGGAAACCGGGTGTACGCTTGAGTCAAATGGCGAAGAAAATAAGTTTTTCTGCTAAAGAAGACTTCCTATTCAACACCACTATTAAACGCTCAATAGATGAACTTCATATTCTCGCGGAGTCAACAGAGTTGGACCAGAAAGAACTGCGTGAAAATTTGTTCGAAGCAATAAATGAGATGAAGCGTGAAATAACTTCAAGTTTCGAATAAAAAAAAATAAGTTAATTGAAGACCGTATGGCTCAGTTGGAAAAGGAATGCAAAGAACTGCATCGACAAAACGGCAGATTGGTCAATCAAGTTAATTCGTTAAAAAGTTGTTTCAAGGAACGAGAAGCTGAACAAATGAATACGCCAACTATTGTTGAATGCGATCCTGAAAAAATGCGCATCTTACAGAAACGATGAAAATGACGTCTGAACAACCTTCACATTCATTTCAAACTTCTTGTTATGAAACTATCTAGGCAAATGTATCAATATCTAACAAATTCGACGCACTACAACACCATGATGAATCACTTGTTTCAATTACCGGGGATTGTGATGTTGACATCTCAGTCCAGCATAATGCTTGTGACGCACAGATGCGTCTTGATCAATCGTAGTACGAATCTTCCACCGTTTCTCACAATCCTCTAGGGGATTCGGTTCTGAGAAAAGTAAATCCGAGAAAAATGGCAGTTGGAAATGAGAGAGTCGAATGTGTTCGGCCTGGCCAGTGAATAGCAGGGTTGATGCGATGGTCGGAAGAAGGAAATTCCGATGAATATACAAATGTCCATAAAGTCACGATTCATATTGGGATTAATAGTTGTAGAAATGGCCTTGTTACCAGTCGAAAAAAGCTCGTTGAGCTTATTTCCAAAATTAAAGAAATACATCCTAGTCCCAAAGTGCGATTGTCTTCAATATTACCAACACTTAATTCGGACCACATAAATTACTTAGTTGAAGACACTAACTGTTTGTACAAGGACGTCTGCTCTGAAGAAGGATGTATTTTCCTAGACAATACACGTGGAGTTGTCGACAATTCAACATCAGCAATGCGTTGTTCACTTTATTGGGATAACTTGCACCCGAGTTTTGACGGGGTGCGTGTGCTAGCATTAAACATCAAATATGCGAAAGAATCCCGGGATATTATTCAATTACAACTAAACAGAATGCCACGGGGAATGCACAAACAGGTCTCTTCAGTCGATTAGACGGGTCTCGATGCAACCAGCCTGCTTCGATTCACCGCTATGAATCAGTGGATCGTGGTGGAAGAAGGGTAACGACAAATCAACATGAATTGAACAAAAGGTTACAGAGAAGTAACGAAATGTCATGTACAGACCAATCTTTGAGAAATGATTTGATTATGTTTTCAAACCAATTGATTAAATTTTCATAAGTTATTTGTGGCAGGTTTGGGAGGGTTTAATCATAATATTGCATGTTAAAACGAGTTTATACTACTGTGTACACTGTTTAATTACGTATAACGGTCGTTTAATATCCATTCATATTCTACTTATTATAGTTTCTTAAATTTATACAATTATTATAGCATATCAGGGTCGGTAGCTTGAGAATTAGAAACAATAAATATATTTATGATATATATACTTAAGTACACGGGTTATAAATATATTTATACGGAACTGTATGTATGTAGAATGGAATATGCATTGACCGAGATAATTTTTCGATTAAATGTTTATTATGTTTCTGATGACCCTAAACGAATTTCATTCTGATGTTAAATCATTTTCAGAATAACGTCAAGAATGTTTGTTATTCTGCGTGGAACGCACAGGGGTTTGTGAACAAACTCGATAACCCAGATGTTGTCTCACTTTTAAATCGCCATGATTTCATTACCATAACGGAAACGTGACATTGTGAGGGTCAGCCATTATATTTACCTGGTTATCACTGCATTGACTATTGTCGTGATAAACAGAAGAATGCCAGAGGAGGAATAGCTTTTTATTGTCGTTCGCTATATACGAAATATCTCAAATCTGTCGAAAGACAACACGGAACAACGCTGCGGGTTGAATTTAATGGAGAGATGTTTAGTCTAAAAAACAATATTGTTTTCATTTCTATATACATTCCTCCATTTAATTCTTCTCATTGAAGAAATAATAATACATGTACTATAGAATCAGTATTCAGTAACTTAGATCGAGACCTGGCAGATTTAGAATTAGATCAATTGATTATCATTGGTGGTGATTTTAACGCACGTACGTACACATGGTCGACCAGATTATGTTACATATTTAGCTTTACCTGATAATTATACATTTGATTATGAAAATGATAGGGCAAGTTTGGATAAGGAATGTAATTCGTTTGGCACACAATTATTATCTATGTGTAAATCGTCTTTGTATGAGAATAGTGAATGGTAGAGAATTTGGAGATTCTCTTGGAAATTATACGAGCTACAGTTACAATGGCGCTAGTATTGTTGACTATGTATTGATAAATAAGAGGTACCTACCCGATGTTAGTTATTTTTGTGTTGAAACTCCGACAGAATTTTCATATCATAGTCAACTGACTGTTCATTTCGATTTTATGGTAATCGAAGTAGAAAGTACTAAGCTTCTAAAATACATACCGAAAACATAATTTAGTTACAAAATGGTGTAAAGAGGGCGGAGTTCAGATTAAGTGAGTGTTCTGTGAATCCCGTTGGAACCCAAAGGGCCATCATCCGAAATCTGAATGTAATCATTGTTTATTGATAAAACTTCATCGAAAGTGATAGATTTAGGTATAAACAAAAGCGTAAACGTCACTGGTTTGATAGACATTGTAAACACTTAAAAAAAGATATGACAAATGTCGTAAATGAGATGAAGATGGGGGCTTATGATAAGACATTACTGATTAAATTTCACTCCATAAAAAAGCATTATAAGCGGGAGACAAAACGTAAGCGTAGAGAATTTTATGAATGCTTCTCTGATAAATTATCAAATATGGTGACTGCTAATCCTTCCGAGTACTGGGGTATTATTATCACATTTCGTGCTAAGAAAGAAGAACCCAATTATTTACACCCAGATGAAACTGTAGAATTCTTTAAAACATTATTTTGTCCGCAAAGATCTGAGTCTGAAATACGTCATCTTCCGGCGACAATTAAGGAGCCAGATATCAAATTAAACAATGACTACATAGCCTCTAGAGAAATATTAGATGCTGTAAGACAGCCCCAAAACAAAAAGTCATCGGCTGCAGATAACATTCCGAATGAATTATTAAAACTTATTGTTCCAATTATTATAGATATGTTGTCAAGCTATTTAATCAAATATTATTATCAGGTCATTACCCTGTATGTTGGAGTGAGTCTATAATTAAAACTCTCTATAAGAAAGGCCATCGACATGATCCTAACAATTACAGACCGATTGCGCTGAGTAGCAATTTCGGAAATTATTTAATAAAGTAATAAATTCGAGGCTGAATGAGTATTTAGAACTCAACGATTTAATGAGCGATAACCAATTTGGATTCAGAAAGTATCGTGGAACAATTGACAGTGCATTCATTTTGCGCACGTTGGCAAATAAATACAAAGAAGAGAAGAAACCAATGTACGCGGCTTTTGTTGATTTTAAGAAAGCATTTGATTCGGTAGATAGGTCGTTACTTTTTGAAAAAATGTGAAGTCATTGCGTATCGGTGGGAAAGTCATCAAAATTTTTAGCTCTCTTTATGAGTCCAATTACTATTCTATAAATACTTCTGTAAGATTGAGCCCACCTTTACTCTCAACAGTGGGGGTTAGACAATGATGTTCTATATCCCCCACTCTTTTCAAAATTGT
This sequence comes from Pictodentalium vernedei, assembly GCA_031216915.1. NCBI lineage: Eukaryota > Metazoa > Mollusca > Scaphopoda > Dentaliida > Dentaliidae > Pictodentalium > Pictodentalium vernedei. Next base: position 476,168,886 of record CM062296.1, read on the forward strand.
TATTGATGACATGTTGGATATTTGATGAATCCTGTTCGCCAGTTAATGTGAATGGACAACGACTCAATCACCTACTTTTTGCCGATGACCTAGTAATGTTATCAGATTCTCCAGCCGGATTGAATAAATGTGTTCAGAAGCTAGAACATTATGCGGATAAAACAAACTCAGTGTCAATATCAATAAAACAAAATCCATGATTTTCAAAAATAGAAAAGATAAAAAAGATCCTACGTTTTGTATTGGATCATCGAAATTAGATATCGTAGATCAGTATAAATACTTAGGTCTTGAATTCATATACAATGGAAACACAAAATAAGTTCAAAAGAATTTAAGTACAAAAGGATCGAAAGCAATGTATATCCTTACAAATTCTCTCCGAAAGTCACTTGACTTAACTCTTGATGTCAAATATAAACTTTTTGATAAATAGATTAAGCCTATTTTATTATACATGTATGGTGCGAGATATGGTCCCCTGACCTTAATACTCCTTTTGCGGAAACTACAGCCTGTGAAAAAGTCCACTTGAAATGTTGTAAACAAATATTAATGTTGAATAGAAGAGCATCTAATCACGCAGCACGAGGAGAGTTGGGTAGATATTCTATTGTGAACGATGTCATCTTACATCTCAATAAACTCATTCAAGGAGTCGCTCAAATGTAAACTTCCGAAAACTTGGATAACTCAGTTATCTCGTTACCATATCAAAGTTTCCGATGCTAATATGTTAACCAATAGTAATGGAAAATGTCTGAAAGATGTATTAGAATCTCAACATAGAGAAAGATTTACTGAAGATATGTTTAATGATGACAAAATGAAAGGCAGTAGTAAGTTGCGAACGTGTCGATTAGTTAAAAATGAATACAAGCTTGAACCTTATCTGAAAATCACCAGATCTCGACAAGCGCGTGATCTGTTTACTAGACTTAGGGTTAGTAACCATAATTTAGAAATAGAAAAGGGTAGACATAAACAACCCCCAACACCCCTAAATGACAGGAAATGACAGGTGTGCGATGCCGGTGAAATAGATTGCGAAAAAACATTTGTTATGGATTGTGAGGCATATGTCGAAATTAAGGAAACGGGGTTTGAAGAAATTATAAAAGAAAAAAAATTTGAACTATTAAATGATTCGGAGAAATACTATTATATATTGAAAAACTGTATTAGTAAATCGATTAATACTATTTCTAACATGATCTGGTCATTCTTCTGTAAGCGAGATCACCTTGTTAAAGAAAAAAGTCATTAGTACTTTATATTATACATCATGTTTATTATATCTTCTTATTTGTTATGTTTGTATTGTGCAACTACAGTTATGGTGTTATGCATCAAACTATTAAATTAAAAATTAAATATATGATCATATGCAACAATAAAAACATAAGTTATAAAATCAAGTAAATGACACGAATCTAGTCGTTTAACTGCTTTATTTTATTATATCAAGTTTTACAACAACGCCCCCACTGTTTACAGACCTGAATACAAAGAGCTGCTTCCATCATAACCCGTTAACAGGTTGTCGTTATTACTCTACGTAATATGGTGGTAACCTGTGGAAAAAATGTGTTGCCATGCATTTCTGTCATCGTTGCTTTTCACTGCGTTGGCTATGTAGTTTACATCTTAACGGTATTTCCGCCAAACTAAAAAGCAACATCTAACGCAAAAGCGAGATCGCGCGTTAGTTGTTTCTATTTATTTAGGCAGAAACTTTGTTAAGATGTAACACAGTATGCCACTCTATTCACATGTGGATGCAATACGCACCTTTGAGTCGATTCATCCCTGAAAAATTTGTCAAGTCTTTCTGGCAATTTAATTTAAGCTGCATTATTATAGCCCCCGACTTGAAAAGTCGAAGGTGCATCTAGTGGAGACCTCCGCCTATCCGTCCGTCCGTCCCTACCAACATTTTCTCTTGTATCTCAGCCACTGCAACTCCGTTTGAATGATATTTGGTGTTGTGATAGAGCATCACGCTGGAACGATACCTGTATAGCGTGAGTTTCTTCCACACATTTCTTCAAGAGTTATGGCCCTTTCTCACTCTTTCGACTTAGAACATTTGTGGCGGGTCGGGGGCTTTGGCACACGCTTTGCGTTGCCCTTCTTGTTATGGCATCGTTCACGCTTTGCACAACTAACGCAACCTCCACATGACCTAAATGGTCGTTCGCGGGTTATTTCCAGGCATGTGTTTCGTCTGTGTTTGTTCTACATTTAGTCCTATCTACACGCTGATTACACGTATATCTCGACTCTTTGTTATTACGAGAAAAAACAATAAATCTTATGCAATGTCAAATTGTCTTTTTCCAGGTTCGCATGACTCATTTACTTTTTTGCTGGACAAAAATGGTGGAGCGGGACCTGATCTAGCCAAACAAATTGCTGATATGGTCAAGATGTTTGGAATGGCTGGAAAAGATGCATTGAATAGATGGTCAAAAACTCAAACAATGACATTTACAGAACAGCTCTCCGCCGGTATTAGATACTTTGATCTACGCATTGCCATGAAGTCAAGTCCTGATGAAGTGTTCTTCTTACACGGATTATATGGTCCAAAAGTTGAGGAGAGTTTAAAAGAGATACTGGAATTTGCTATTGCACACCCTAAAGAAATAATTCTATTGGATTTCAACCACTTTTATAACATAACGACTGAATCTCATAAACATTTGTTACAGCTAATGATCAACATCTTTGACAAGAAAATCTGTCCTCCAACAGATTTTGACAATCTGACATTAAACAAACTGTGGGAAAACAAATCTCAGATTCTCATATTTTATCAGGATGATATAATAAACGATGGCTTCCCTCAGTTCTGGTCAAAAAATGCAATTTTGTCTCCGTGGCCACAGACGGACAATCTCGAAAAGTTCCTGGAGTTTCACAATAAAGCATACGAAGCGAGAAGTTCAGTGAAGACATTTTACGTGCAACAGTTTATTGCTACAGCCGATACTGGGTACATTGTTTCACATTTGATGTCAAGTCTCAAAGACAGTTTAGTGAAAAAATTTGCTCCTGCAATCACTGATTGGCTGAAAACAAAGGGGAGTGGTAACAGCGGTATAAATATATGCACAGCTGATTTTGTTGAAATGGCCAACTTCATTCCAACAGTTTTATCCATGAACAAATGATGCATTAATTACTTGCATAACCATTATTTATCAATTGTTTGGGAGATATGGAACACGCAGTGGCGCCCCGTGAATATTATTGATGATGGTTAAATCTGATTTGTCCAGACTGTATGGCTAAAGGCCTGACTGCAAAAATACCCTAATTACACCATTTACCCTTTACCCAACACAGACGATATCAAAATATTTATTATTTTAAATATCAGTTTTTAATTTTTTTCAAAAAATTTCAACAAAACCATATCATGTGACCCCTCGTTGGAACGAGCTCGTTCCAACGAGGGGTCACATGATATGGTTTTGTTGAAATTGTTTTGAAAAATACTATTTTTTCAGCTGCTGAATTTGCATATTACGCGGGCAGATGCGGCCGATTCGTTGGGTAAAGGGTTAAGGCATGCCTTCGTAGAAGGCATATCTTGATGACGTAGTTAGAATATTGGATTAGAGTACGTAGAAACTGCAAGCGATCAGTGTAGCAAGGCAAACCGAAGAAAAGCAAATAAGGGCGAGCGACGGGAGAAGCGAAGCAATTGTCGCTATGGTTCGCTTTAAAAACAAAATGGCGTATTTCTGGGCAAGACAAATGTTCCTGCAGGAAAACACAACGATGTGGTTCAATTTTCAGAACAAAGATGTGTGGGTACGTACATGAAATAAATGCTTGCAGGGAAGAACTGGGGGAATATCGTTTAATGCCACAGCAGCGAAATGACGAGCAAACGTTTCAGGACTATTTAAGAATGAAACCTTTGTGTGTTTACTGTCCTTTCAGTCCCACAGCAGCAATAAATCTATCGATAACCATTGCGTTTTTGAGTACCCTAGTTCCTGTGCGTTTTTAAAACTATGATTCCAAATACAAACTTCACTAGAGTATATCGCGTTGCTATGACAATTCTCTCATGTTCGAGCGGCCAAATCTAAAATTTAAATTTCATTGCTACACATGGCCTCGCTTCGCGCTCGGTGCGAACCCTACCACCTGAAAGCCAAGCATAGATATATTTGCCGAAATCGCCCAGTCCGCTTTGGTTCGCTGATCGCTTGCAGTTTGCACGTGCCCTTCGAGTTCAAAACTCGGTGTTCCTAGAAATTCATTTGTTGGTAAATACATGCAGTAGGTAAGTCGTGACGCGTAAGCTTTCCAACTTCTTATTCAATTTACACGTGCCGTACTGCAAATTGGCCTTGCTGCAACCCAACAGACCGAATCATGTAACACAGACCTCCGTTTGTATAACCGACAGTCTGTGTTTAATAACCGTAAGTGTCAAATCTGTTCTCCGAAGAAATCAAATCAGAAAATGACCACCTCGCTAAGACAAAATATTCAAAATCATATTTTATTGCAGTCAGCCGGGTTTTGTTGTTAATTCGTTGAGTTTCATTTTTCACCTGGTTTACTAGGTAGTATGGGTACCGTAGAGTGTTGTACCATAAAACTTAGGATTTATTCATTTATTGGACTTTAACGACACTTTCGACAACCAGGGTCACTCGTGTCGGAAAAAAAACTTAGGATAAGTCAAATCAAGCCATCATAGTGCGGAATTGCTGACATGTGTTCACAATGATTTTCATTACAAAAGTGGAGTCATTCTGGCAATAACAATGGCATTTGGGCCCTTTGGTGCCAAATTGCCGATAGGGGATAATGTTGAAAAAGTTGTTTGGTGATTTTTTTGTTCATATTACGTTCCAAATGTAAAGAACATTTGGGCGGAAATTTGAGAATTTTGCGAAAAATTCTATTTTTTTTCGCTTTTTTTCAGCATCGCTTTGGCATAAAAATAGTTTTCAATGAAACAGCACCACAGCTGTGATGGAATTCAGGTTGGAAAAAATGAGCGGAAATTTTTGTATCTTTTGTCAGACAGTTTTCGAGAAATAGCTGGATCAAAATTATGTTAAAACAGAAAAATGTAAAAAAAAAAAAAAAAATTACATTACATTATAATAAAAACGAAACGGGGAGAAGCGAAATGAGATCTACTCCCAAATATTCAATAACTATATGTTGGAAGTACGTTTTGTAAGAAAAGCGCATCACTCGCCCTGTCAATCTATGCACATGTTTAATGCAAAAATGTGTTTTTTCGTTGGACCTCTGATCGGAGATTATTTATTTACTGGGGGTTTCGATAGCCAGAGCCAGCGCGTGTCAGACAGTTTTACCGTTGGAGGAAGCTAGAGTACCCAGAGAGAACCACCGAGCAACTGTGAGCAACAGTCGGACTCCCCAAAGTAGTAACTCTACACAAGAGGGTTAGCATTGGTTGAAGACCACCATCGACGTACAGTGCGCCTTAGTACACAGCGCGGGGGTGCGGTGGCTTACTAGGTAGAGGTGCAGGCTGCAAGCCGAGAAGTCCTCAGTTCGAATCCCACCTGCGGCAATCGCGTTGAATCCTTGGGCAAGAAACTGCACCCCATTGCCCACGTACGGTGGCGTTGTGTACTAAGGCGTTCTGCACGTCAATGGTGCACCTGCCTTCAACCAGTGCTAACCCTGCGTGTATGAATTTAGTATGTTGGAGGGGGGGGGGGCTGACTGTTGCTCGCCGTTTCTCGATGGTTCTACCCGGGTACTCCGGTTTCCCCCACCCGTAAAACTGTCGTCGTCATGATTAGCCCTTGTGCAGAAATATGTGACCTCAAACACCAATAAATAAATAATACACAGCATACAGAACTTTGTTTCGCAAATTTCATGATCACGGAATGAGGCGTAACAGATTTTTTTTATCTTTTATTTCAGGGCCCAAACTCTTCTAATCTGTCTGGTACAAGATATGATGTTTTGCTTTCACTCTCAGTGACCATAGATTAGTTAATACATTATATCAATGATTGACGATAAAAAATATCAACCCTCGACATGCTGATTTCGAGAGGACAAAATTTCAATCTACATTTTTTTACCATAATGCAACTAGGAATTTAAAAAATTCTGTCCTGTTTGACAGAGCTCGCCGAGCTCTGTCAAACAAGATTGAATTAGTTAAATTCCTAGTTGAATTATTGGAAGAATTTATTGCTTGGAATTTTTACATTACAGTGGAGAGGGTTAATTAGGAGAAAAACGTTTGGAGGAAAAAAAATACAAAACACTTTTTCCCCCCACTAAGACCCCCTCCCCTGCTCAATATTCGGATTTTTGTACAGAGTAACGCCCCTCCTCCTCGCGGAGTATCGTCGATTATTTTACTTCAGCATTGCTCACCCAAATGCCCATCTATCACTGGGTCCAAAAAAAAAATGTCGGGAAACGTACCAAGGGGGCGCCGGCCCCGAACAAAATTTAGATTTTTCGAACCGATTTTCGGACCGAAAGAACGCTGTTTCCTTGCACCTGACCGATCAGTGGCAGACTTGACTGCTTGTATACTACTCAAAGTTTGCTAAGCACCAAGTATATCCAATTACCTGTTTTACGTTTTAGTTGAAATATTGTATTGAAAAGTGTATCTATTTTTTATTTAATTATATCTTTAATGATTTAAGTACAGAAATTAAGATTTTATTTGTGTTTGACATTTTTTTTAGCTTTTGAATACGATAACCATGGAAAATGGATACTATTGGTAAAAGAGGAAATTTTTCAATTTGCTAAAAAGTTGACGGAGCGAACTGGTATGGGTTCAATATCGAGTATGAGACCCATTACTGTTAATTACAGCTTGACAACGCCTTGTCATGCCCCCAATCAGGTTCCTGGTGGTCCTTTGTGGGATGTTGTTCCATTCTTGGACCAACATGGTACCAAGCTCCTGGACACTTCTTGACTGGACGGGCTGAAATTGCAAGCTGTAACTCATTCCAGGCATGTCCGATTGGATTGAGGTCAGGGGATCTTGCTGGCCAGTCCATACGCTGAATCCCCTCCCTCTGTCGAAACTCCCCGACAACATGGGCAACATGAGGACGGGCATTATCGTCCATCAGAATGAATCTATCACCCATTGCACCTGCATGCAATCTGACGTGGACATCCAGCATCTCATCAGTATACCGCTGTGCAGTCAATGTACCACGTTCAAGGACACAAGAGCTCTGTACGCCCATCCCTGCTGATGCCGGCCCAGACCATGATTGACCCTCCACCATAGCGGTCATGCGCAGCAATGCAATGTGGCTGCATGGAATCCCTCTCATGGTCTTCTCCATACCCTAGAACGCCTATCTGTGTGGTCTAGGCAGTTCCTTGACTCATCTGTAAAAAGGACAGGTCGCCAATCTTTTATGGTCCATCCAACGTGGTCCATGGCCCAATCATATCGTGCCTGGTGGTGGTTCTGGGACAGCGGAATGCGAATACATGGTCTTCTCGATCGGAGACCGCATTCGTGCAACCTCGCCCGGATAGTGTGCGTCGAAACATTTACCCCGGATGCATTCTGAAGGTCACTGCGAAGCAGGGTTGCTGTGACAAAGCGGTTCCTACGGGCCTGAATGATCACAAACCGATCTTCAGCTGCAGATGTTGCCCTGTCTCTACCACCACCATGCCATCTTACTGGTGTGCCATACTGCTGAAATCTTGCCCAGGCTCTGGTGATCACCGTATGGTGCACACCAAGGGCTTCACCAGCCTGGCGATGGGTAGCCCCTTGCTCCACCATCCCTACAGCTCGCCACATTTCTGCTTCAGATGAATGTCTTCTTACATTTGCATTTGCCATATTCAATCATTAAATCACAAGGGTTTGTGTTGAAATGAAGATTGAATACCCTACACAAGTCATGTACATGTAGACAGTACACGAAAACATCATGAAAATCAAGGGGTACATGCTTTCCATGACTGTCACGAAAAGTCTGCCTGTCATGAGAGCTAATGAAAACACTGGGGACGATCTCAATACATTCCTCAATCATATCCACCAAAAATATCACAAATATGTCACACTCAAATTTATTTTCACGAAATTTCATGCCCCAACACATGTTTGGCGGGGTTGGGGGGGGGGGGGACCGGGAAATGTCCCTGTGGACCATACAACCAGTCCGCCTCTGCTCTAACAGGCATTTTATCAGGACATTGCAGCTGGTTATGCGAATATATACACCTGGAACTTATTAAAGCCCTCCCTGTTTTTTAGCAGTGGTGTTAATAGAAATTGTAAATACTTTTATGCTATCTTTATCTTTGCCAAAAGTGATTGTTTGCGGAAAGAATGGTCTATTAACAAATGAAATACAACACGATGAAAATATGCAATATTTTAATGGCGCTAATTACATATATCTGTCACTAATGTTTTTTGATGAAAAATGTTCTCTCGACAAGTATGGTGCTGGAACGGTCCATGATGAAACAATGCCGGTAATTACTGAGAAAAAATGTAACTTGTGATCTTCTGAACAATAGCAGTGTCAGTAGCGAGTGTATCCACCACGTGCCCGGATGACAGCCTGACCTCTCCTCCAAATGCTACCAGTGAGCCTTCTGATACAATCCAGAGGCAACTGCTGCCACTCCTCATGCAATGCAGCTTCCAAATCGGCCAAATTCTATACAGGTGGATCTCTTGCTTGCACACGACGTCCTATAAAGTCCCAGATGTGTTCTAAGGGATTTAAACCGGGGCTCATTGCAATAATGTTGTAATAGCGTTGTTTTGAAGGGATGCTCTCACGGCATGGGGACGATGTGGTCTTGCATTGTCGTCCATGAATACAGGGCGAGTAGCCAACGGGTGGTTGTCAAAATGATGCACAACAACCGGATTGAGAATGTCCCGGGTATACTAATGACCATTGAGATTCCCACGTACAGTCACCATATCAAGTTTACTATCATAAGAGAGGCATCCCCAGATCATTACTGATCCTGCACCACAAGGAACAATAGGTCTGATGTTCCTGGGCACGTAAGCAGTATTTCTATGCCTCTACACTCTTATGCGACCATCTGCGACGTGAAGCAGGAACCTACTTTCGTCTGACCAGTGGGCTGTCCTCCATGTCCTGAGATTTTAATGTAGTGCCACACACCACTCCAAACGTGGTTTTTGATGTTGATCGGACAGAGCTGGACGCTTGGTGACTCTTCTGGGCCTCATGCCTAGTGCTTTGAGACGGTTTCGGACAGTTCTGTTGAACAAAGGCCTGTTGGGGAGCCAAAGGCCTTTCAAAACCCCACTTGAAGCAAAGGGTTCACGCTTAACGAGGCGTGCCGGACTCCGATCTTCCCGAGGAAATGTCTTTCGGGGTTGTCCAGGCCTTGGCCTTAAAATTGTTGGTTTGATTTTTTCGCCTTAGTCTGCTGATGACAGAATGACGATAGCCAAGTTGCTTTCCAATAGCTTTGAATGACATGCCTGTTGCATGCATGCCTACGATTTGCCATCTTGGTGTCTGTGACAGTCTCCTCTTTGCCATGTCAACATTTACTGATAAAAGAAGTGACAAATTTTCTTGTTTTATATCCAGACATTGCATGTGGGGTAGTGTTTTGTTTGTAATATTCGTGAGTAGCATGCTTCACGTGGACGAAAGGACCTGTTTGGGGTACACTATCAACCAGAAACATCATGTTTCACGAGATGAAATGTACTGCAAGACATAGCAGTCATTAAAACATAATAATCAGTAACAGCAACTTCACTGTCATGAAACATTTGATGGGGTGCTTAATTAAGTTCCAGGTGTATATATTTTATGATTTGCCTACCATTAACTAAAATTCTGTTTTACAGATGACGTGGTATTTAGTCGAACACTATTTGTGTGATAATTAAAATGCCATGAATTGTGGCGACTCGAAATGAAGAAAATCAGAAGAAAGGATTCCAATTAGGAAATCTGTTACATATTTGATACATTTGCATAATTTCATTTGGAAATAATGATTCTAGCATATTGAAGATATATATTGGAAAAATGTTGTAAATGGTGAAATATTTCGGATTCCTGTCGATAGATTGATTTATCATCAGTCATTGGCCGCCGAAGTACGTGTTAAAACATGAGAAAGGAGGAAAAATCTACCGAAAAGAATCCCAAGTAGTATCCTTACGTTGTCACAAAAGGAAAAAAAATAAAGCTGCGAGGTAATGTGGGGGTACTGAATAATAGGGGCGGCGGAACGATTTTCAAAGTGTGGGGGGTGGGGTGGGTTGCTGGATCGGGCGATGGATGGTCGTCGATATGAAAATTTTAAATTCCAGGGTCCCAAAGCCCCCATTTCCATGCATCTGAGTAGATATTTTGAGATTTTTCAGGAGATGTATTTGAAAGATTTCACACTTCGAGAGCCGTTAAAAAACGTCGGTAAAGCATACAGGTTAGGTCTATTTATCAGCTTTGGTCGTAACGACCAAAGCTGATAAATAGACCTCACCTGTATGCTTTTTATGCTTTACCAGACGTTAACAGCAATTATACTGTACTTGTTTGTCTGTAAGATTACGATCTATTTCAGTTGACCGTTTTTTTAACAGACTGTATACATTTTAGCGTTTGCTGCCACTTACTACAAAAAAATGATCCGAAATCCATCGAAACTGAACCAGTACGAGAGAAACATAGCTGGCGAAAATATGCGGGAGGTTCTGGATCCGCCCCTTGTTTCACCAGTCATTGGTTGTGTTAAAATAGATGCATACAAAAAAAAACATGGCCTGGCCAAAAAAGTGGAGGGGCTGAAGAACCCCCCCCCCCCCCCAAAAAAAAAATACCAGTCTAAAAGAATAAGATTCACTGGGAGTGTAATGGGGAAGTGAAGTGGGATGGAAGAATGAAGGACATGTGGTTAGTGAGTGATTTAAAGGAGAGGGTTAATATGCTAATCGGGGAGATTGGGAAGAATGGGACAAGAGGTGTCAAGCAGTTCGTCTCCGAGTGTTGGGAGGATAGACAAAGCGTGGGAATAGGGAGGCAGTTGGGAGCACATGGGTAACGAAGGCCTTCTCATCCGACAACCGCTACAAATCAGCGGCCGCCAAAGTGCTATTATTATTATGCATATACTGCCGGTATATCGAAATGTTCTCTACGTGGACTGCCATTGGCACTCTACATAGAGGACATTTCGATATACCAACAGTTTAATGTGCCATTGATCGCTCAGATGAAAGGAAGCAGCATTCCTTAGTTCCAGAAATCAAACTTTTCTCCGATTGGACCGAGCTATGGTCTTCCCGAAGGGTCCTCACCCGCTCTGGTAGAACCATTTTTGTCGAATGATCGATGGGGATGATACAAAAATGGCATCGAGATGACTTCTATGTGGACTGTCATTGAGCGTTCAGATGCAAGAAAACCGCGTTCGTTCAGTTCGCAAAATCAGCATTTCTTCTGGGGCCCCCTTGGTGCATTCCCTGGTAACTTTTCTTGACCCAGTCTGCCCCGGATGTCTAACAGTATTGACATGTCATTAAAGATTCGGCCAAATCAATTATCGATCGATAAACATTTCTTGCGTTGATTTAAAGAAAACGAATGTTTATGGTACTTTCAGATCCAATCTTGTAGAATATTTCAGTTAGTCTATAAATCGAACCTCTGCTGATGCAATCCCATACAGTGGGCCACATAAGCCTCTGGTATCTCTTTCTTGTTTAGGCCTGAGATCTTGATTCAGATTGAGGTTCACAGAGGGTGAATTTAGTGATGCTTCCATGCTTAGCAGGGTAGCATCACCAAATCTCCCCCCCCCCCCCCCTTCCTGGGGACTTCATTCTGCAAATGGCAGTCTGCTTATTTCCAGGCTTGTTTAAGAGCTAGACCGGTTCCTGGCCATAACAACGTCGAATTCCTAAAATAAATTTACTGGTGGCTTGAGAGCTTATTACACAGCCTTTAACCTCTAATCCCAATGGGAACCCCTGGAAGTGAAGCAGTGCTTGTGTTGTGTACTATGGTAATCAAGCTCTGTTGTACTGGTAAAATAGGACTCTGTAACACATGCCTTGGGTGGAAGTCCTCTAAAATGGACAACACGGGTATAAACCATTGGCTTAACTTGACTTTATATCCACGCTGTGTTCATGATTATCCGTTGTGCAGAAATATTTGACCTTACACACCGATAAATAAATAAATAAATAACCTCTAAATCTCAGGGTAAGTTATCTGGATTTTTACTTTTGCTTCCGTTGATCGCATCCATGTCACATAATCCCTTTCTTGCATTTTCCCTTTGTTTCCATCTCAGGGCCCGACACATAAGTCCACACAAAATAAATAAATACATTTTCCCACATTTTTTTTACAAATCAGTGAGTGATGGAGGGTTTTATTTTTAATTTTTAGTCGAGTTGTGACGAAGTCAAACTCGACTTATAGTTTGATGAATGGCGGGCGGGCGTAAACAATTGGTTTCCGGATGATAACTTGATAATGCTTCAACCCATGTTCATGAAACTTCATAGGTAGGTTGGTATCGGTGAGAGGAAGAACCCTATTAATTTTGGACTTGCTTTGTCAAAGGTCAAGGTCACAGTGACCTTGAACATAGTAAATTGTAAACAATTGGTTTCCGGATGATAAATATAACGTGACTACGGTTCAACCCACATTCATGAAATTTCATAGGTAGATTGACATTGGTGCAAGAAAGAGCCCTATTTATTTCGGAATCACTAGGTCAAAGGTCAAGGTCACAGTGACCCTTCACATAGTAAATTGTAAACAATTGGTTTCCGGACGATAAGTTGATAATGATTAAACCCACGTTTGTGCTGTCACAACTCGACATTGGATCGGTGATCCTATCGGCGTTTTTTTCTTGCATATAACGTGCATGGATTGGGAGGCTTTCTGTTGTCTTTTCAAACAGAGAATATACAGAAAGTGAATAATTATACAAATTAACTAACTGAAATTTAACCACAGGGACCTAATTCCGACTTTAATTAATAATTTTTTACTGCAACAAAACAGGTCCCCCAACATGCTGCCATGCGGTTGCATTCTAGGTACATTGCCAGTCGTTTCTAGGCAAGTCATGACTGTCCATAAAGGCAGGGGGAGGGGCGCGGTGTACTAAGGCGTAATGCACTTCGATGGTGCACTTGACTTCAACCAATGCTAATTCTTGTTTTGAGTAAGTATGTTGGGGAGTCCGATAGCTGCTCGGTGGTTCTCTCAGGGCACTCCGACTTCATCCACCAGTAAAACTGCCCAACACGAAGTGATCTTGGCTCTAAAATGTCGTTAAACACCAATAAATAAATATCGGGGACGGGACTGTGTATGAAATCAGCCACGTGCCTCACCGACCCTTCATGGGTTTATAATAATAATAATATACACATTTATATAGCGCCAAAATTATAGTTCAGAAGATATAGAACCATATTCTAAGGCACTGTACATGTTAATGAGCTCGTGCAACTATACAAACGGAATATATACAGAATCTTACAGTCCAGAACATCACTTATAGGCTTTTTGAAACAGGTATGTTTTGAGATCTTTCTTGAAAAGGTTGACATTTGACAGAATTTTAGGTGTTCTGGTAAATTATTCCACAAGTGAGGGCCAGCAAATGAGAATGACCTATCTCCAAATGTCTTAACCTATGTTTTGGAACATGTAGCAGCATTTTACCATCGGACCTCAGGTTTTATTGACACACATTCTTGGTATTAAGGAGTTCTTCTAAGTAGGATGGTGACATGTTATTTTGTGTCTTAAAAACTAATAATAAAGTTTTGAAAATTATTCTGTACTTGACTGGCAGCCAGTGCATATCCATCAGAACAGGAGTGATGTGTTGACATCGTGATACCCTACATACCACTCGGGCTGATGCATTTAGTACAATCTGCAGGCGAGAGTACTGATATTGTGGAAGGTTGAACAGTAAGGCAGTACAATAATCCGAATGTGAAGTTACAAAGTCATGAACTAGGGTTTTTGTTGAGTCTTTGGTGAGGAACTGTCTTATCTGTTTAACTTTGTATAGACATCTGAAAGCCTTATTGAACATATTTGTAACATGTTTGTCCACAGGCATGGTAGAGTCGAAGAAGGCACCAAGATTACGTACATTGTTACTTGCACTGATGGCGGAATCTCCTACCTTCACTGAACTGATGTCAACTTTAGTGAATTGTTGTTGTGAACCAATTATTAGGAATTCAGTCTTATCATTATTTATCATTAATTTGTTTGAAACCATCCATGTGCGAATGTCCGAAATACATGATTCAATAGTTTCTAGAGCTTTAGTTTGATCCTTGATTGGTGGTCGAAAAGAGAAATAGACCTGTGTGTCATCAGCATAACCATGGACGACAGGCAGGTGAGATTCAATGATGGTGAACATTTTTGAAATATAGAATAGAAACAGAACAGGACCAAGGCAACTGCCCTGTTGGACTCCACATTCAAAATGGAAGTCTTTTGACAGATTACCGTTTATTGATACACGCTGCCGTCTATTCTTGAGGTATGATGATAACCAGCTAGCAGCAACACCATTAAGTCCAAAAATCAAAATTCATTGTCTCTAGCAGAGTTTTATGACAAACTGTGTCAAAAGCAGCAATAAGGTCTAAAAGAACAAGCAATGTTACCCTTCCAGACTCCATATTAAGGAGGATGTCATTCTGAACCTTGAGTAATGCCATTCTAAACCTCTCGTTAAAAATTAATCATTTGTATAGTTCCACGTTTCGAAGACGATGTAAAATTTCAGATCGTCTGTCATATTCTGAAAAACTAGCGATATTGTCTGAATTTAGCATGCTCTGGGTTCATTGCCATGACTCTCTACTCCCATCATTGTAATATATTGCCGTAGCAAGGTAGCGGTTTAGCACAAATAACTGTGATAAATGTTGTATACTTATAGATGTTAAGATATATATTATAAGTGTTTATACATGTATATATGATATATGACCATCTTAACTGTTAACTTATTAAACGATTTGAAGATCTTTTAATATCTAATTCGTGTTTTCATAGGTGTAGCTTAACCCTTTCCGCACGGATGTCGAAATATCAAAATTTCGAAGTGCAGTGTTTCCTATAATGCAGCTAGGAATAAAAAAAAAGATGAATCTTGTTTGACAGAGTTCATTAAGAGCTCTGTCAAACAAGATTGGATAGGTTACATTACTAGTTGCATTGTGGGTAAAAATTGATGTTTGTAATTTCGGGTATACTGACATCATTGTCGAGATCGACCGTTTTAACCCTGTACGAAACGTAACGCCAAAACCGGCCAGTGCTATTCCCAAAAATCATTCAATTTTCGTTATTTTCTCCTTTTTTTCCCTAAAACATAGCTTATGACCCCTCACTGGAACGAGCTCGTTCCAGTGAGGGGTCATAAGCCATGTTTTTGATGAAAAAATGAAAAAAAAAATAGTTATTCAATAATTTTGTTTGCCAGTGTCGTACGTCTGCCTTTTGTTCTAGGTAAGAGGTTAACCAAGGGACGTGCCAACTGCATCCTGCATAGTCTTTCCAAAATGTGTTAGGGTTACTTGGATATGGTCTTAACCTGAGCACAATGTCCAAGATATAAAAAAACACGCAGTTATTGATTATAATTCGGACGCCTGTGATCAGTTGCGTCGAATGACGATAAGTAGTTGTTTAATGTTTTAAGTTCTGTGCATTGGTTTCTCTATAGTCAATGTTTGTACCGCTATAAAACTCAAATTATGGACATAAGGCCTTCACCCACTTGATGCAATGCGAGGGTTGCGATCAAGTAATAAATTACGAATTTTCTTCTCATTAATTATTTTTGACGCAACGTTTCGTCTGTTTCTTGATTTGCTACATAAGAGGGACAAAAATCACCCGAACTTAGTCCATTGTCAGATAGGGAATATCTGCCGAACTTAATTTTCACCCATCGATTCGATATTCTGTAGTGCCCTGCGAATCTCAAATTTCGAATCGAATCGAATCCCGAATCGAATTAGGCAGAGAATTTCAAATCGAATCGAATCCCGAATCGAATCTCGCCGTTCTTAAAGTTGAAGATACTACACCATCTTGCAATTGTAAATATTGCCAGTCTCCACACAGATATTGTATTTAACCGCAACTCGTCTGGTTTTTTTTTGGCAAATCATTCAGAAATGCGAAATAGTCCAGGACGGTATCGAAGTAGCTTCTGATGCGGAGCCTCTTTGAACTCTTCTTCTGTCATCGGGTCTCCTGTACAGGAGACCCGATCATAGACGAAGAGTCCAAGAGGAGACATTTGGTATAATTTTGAGAACTTCTCCACGATTCGAATTTTCCGAATAAGCGCAACTCGAATCGAATCGATCGAGGCATTTGCGAATCGAATTTCGAATCTTCGTAGGACCATAATATTCTGTGATTTTATATGTTACCCCCCCCCCCCCCCCCCCCCCCCCCCCATATTGGTCTCTCTGTACTTAATATTTGTGTTGGGGGCGCGATGGCACAGTAGGTTGAGGTGCAGGCTGCAAGCCGAGAGGTCCTAGGTTCGAATCCTACCTGCGGCAACCGCGTTGCGTCCTTGGGCAAGACACTTCACCCCATCGACCACGTGGGGGCACGGTGGCGTTGTGTACTAAGGCGTACTGTACATCGACGGTGCACTTGTCTTCAACCAATGCTAACACTGCTTGTGTGGAGTTAGTATGTTGGGGAACCTAACAGTTGCTCGCCAATGCTCGGTGGTTCTCTCCGGGTACTACGGCTTCCTCCACCCGTAAAACTGTCCAGCACGAGGTGACCCTGACTGTCGAAAGTGTCGTTAAACCTCAATAATAAATAAATATTTGTGTTTGTTGTACAGCGAGGCACTGTCAAACAATTAGAGTGGTTTTCTACCGTATGGGGGCGCGACCGAATAGACAATATACCATGGGTAGATCCTTAACAAATCTCTCCCTTAAAGTCATTCATCTTCACGTTGTATTGCACATTGAAATTTTGGCTCGGATGGATGCCTGTCAAGCGTGGTACCGGAATTTGTGGCTTCAGGTTCTTCAAACAGAACAATACATGCTTCTAACAATAAAAAATGAAATTTAATTTAACGTAGAGAAAACATTTTTTTACAAACGTTGTTACAAAGGCAACCTCAAACAATCCCAAAACTGTGGTCGTTCACGTGTAATATCGCACTGAAATTTAATCCAAAAATAAAATCCACGTGACATCACTATTTGAAATTCGTAATTCCAGTGTCAGAGAAATAAAATAAATCCGTATAATCCAGTAATAACTACACATATGTATTGGCGCTGATTTCCGATAAATGTCCATGTGCTGGTAGACTTTATGGTCTCGACAGTTACAGTCCAATACGACTCCTGGCTTTCAAATAAACGTATACATTTTGTTATGGACAGACAGACTCTTCCGACAGACTTTGTTGCAGCACACATGGGTAAAACACCAGTCTGGGCTTTTAAATAAGCGTGCACAGTTAGTTATATTTCGGCTGCTTTATCAGATGTTATAACACTGCGACAGGCGTGGTTAAAACGTAATTTCCGACTTTCACATAAGCGTGTGCAATTTGAGTGCGACTCCATGATCAGCTTTTGTATCGTTGCGTCAGACGTGGTCAACAAGGCAATGTTTTCTTCTCTACGTCTTTCACTTTAACTCTACTAACACGGTAAGTATTCTCAATACACATTTCCAAATAATACTCCCGCGGATTCATTCCCACCAAACGAGATAGTCTTGTCTTTTTCTCCACACCATCCGGCCAACAACCTCTAACACAGTTGCGGGTCTCTCGTTATTTCACGGGGTTTAAGTATCTGGTACCCCCGTGGGAACCCCGGGAAGTGAAGCAGTGCTTGTTTACTGTGGTAAACAAGCTCTGTTTCACTGGTAAAATAGGACCCAGTCACTAATGCTTGGGGTACAAGTCCCCTAAAATAGGCAACATGGGGTATGAACGATTGACTGACTTTGACTTTATCTCCATGTTGTGGTCATGATTAGCCATTGTGCAGAAGTATGTGACCTTAAACAACAATAAATAAATAAGTATCTGGTATCACTGAAGTAAATATTTGAATTAGAGTTACCCGCCTTGACATTTTGCACTCGGAAATGATGCAATCTCCAAAAATAAACAGTCTTGAAAAAATATGTTGTTTCAATAAACATTTGAAGCATTCACCCTCTTTATTTATCTGGAATATTCAACAATAATGCAAGATGCATTATTGTTGAATATTCCAGATAAATAAAGCGGGTGATTTGATGACTTTTTAGACCTAAAAAATACAATTGACTGTTGGTGTGTTTTGTTGCGAATTCCCTGAAAAATATGTGCACACGACCGGTACTTCCCTTCCTATTAGTTTTTCTCTCTTGTTTGTTGCATATACTCCCTGCTTTCAGGTCAGAAAAAGTTGTTTGAAGTGCTATACTTGACAAAGATATTTGAATGCCAAAATTAAAGTGATGCGATCATATTTTTTTTTTCGCCTGAACGTTATAATGGTCGCCTGTGGGAAAATATTTATTTCTGTGATACCATCTATAGGATTCAGTGGTGATCAAGATTTGCAAACGAAGTTGTCAGAAAACGTCATTTTGCCCAATGAAGAATGCGTGTAGACAAAAAAAAAAAACGCGGGCTTATTTTCCCGCCATCGGCCAATAACTGAGCTATCTATATAATTGCATTTCTGATACTCATGCGAAAATATATTAGTTCGATCAGTGCTTTAAAAATTAAACGACACTAATAGATGAGTGCTATATTAATGTAAATTATAAATCTGATTGATTGACAGACTCACACTAGAGACATCGTATTATGCAGAAATTTGATTTTTGTAACTTGATCATAGTGCTTAGAACGCTTGCATCGCAGTTGTAGTGTGCAAATGCCTTTAACAACCAAACATTGCAAACGTCACTGTGGTGAATTCTGTACCTGGGAATAGGCTGGGATGATGTTTGCCTCCGGATTTTCAATGGTCTGCCTAAAACAGATTTTGGATAACTTAGTGCCTTCTTCCAAAAGATCCTCTTTTAATAGTTTACTGAATAATAAAATAACCTTTCTAAACAGAAGTGTTACTAGTAGTTGTAGAGGGATGAAAGGATCCAGATTGAAGGGATTCCGGAAGTAACGTCATGTCACGCGACCTAGGGACGTCATTTTTGGTAGTGGTTGTCCGCGAGAGCGGCCATCTTGTGACCTCATCCTCAAAGTGATACGAGGTCTTGGTGTGCATGCGCTGCGCGTGTTGTTAGGGTAACACATGTTTTCGTCGTCCATTCTGTATACTGGAGGCCGCCATCTTGGTTTCTATGGTAGCACATGGTTGCTATGTTACCCAAAGGCCTACAATAGGACAGGGATATGTTCAGAGGGTATGTTCCTTTGTACAAGAATAGTTTCCCGCTTCGTAGAATTAGCCAAATAAACCAGACAATCGGTCCAAATCACCGAAGACACTTTATTTGCTACGGATTCTCCCAGTTTTGCTTATAATAGTAGCACGTAGTGCTATAGGGTACGTTCCTTTGTTTAAGAGTAATTTTACTTCGTAGAATTACCACAAACAACAAGGCAGTCCCTCCGAATCACCCAAAACTATCGAAACGGACTTTGCGAAGCCTCATTTTGGGTTTATAATAGTAGCACGTACTGCTATAGGGTTCGTCCGATTTTATAAGTGTCAATATAATTACCCAAGCATACCCGACAATTGTTTTACTAGTTCAGATTCCAGCAGAATCCTCAGTTTCTACCTATTCATCTAGTTCAGATTCCTTCGGAACCATTTGCTTCTATCTTTGTATCTACAAACTATGTTATGAATTCTCTGGATCTCCTTATGAAAAATCTGACTTTGTATGTATTTGTGTGATGTGTACACATTAAAGGTAGCACATAGACAAATCTTGGGTATGCCGACATTTGCTCGTTGTGCTAATGCACAATGTGCGCACATCACATAGACACATATAGGTATTGGGGATACCTATGACTGGGCTCCTATACAGCTCCTATATGGTTCATATAGGGCACCTAGCTCCTATACATGTAGTCCTATCGTCTTTCATCTTGTCTCCAACGATCTTTCCTATGATTTGCCTCTATTGTAGTCATCCAAACCTACATAGTCTTCTACCATCCTTGCAGTCTTGTGCCATTACCACCTTGTTAGCTCACCTGACTGAAAGTTAGGGTGAGCTATTCTGATTACTTTTTTTCCGTTGTGAAGGTGGTGTTTGGGTCTTTTTCTCCCAAACCACTGGCCACATTTTAATGACAATTCACATGAGTAGTGGTTATATAGGGGCATTTGGGTTTTTCTTCAAATTGGGTTTATGCTCATATTGAAGAGTGGGTGGGGCCAAAATGCCCCAATTTTTAAAATCTCATGAACCAGCTGTAGCAGAAACTTGATATTTGGTATACAGCTTCCTTTTGAAGTGTGTAGACTCAAGTTTGTTCAAGAGAAGTTCGAGGGGCAATATTTGTCGGCGTTACGGGAGGGGCAACAATTTTTGCCCCGCCCAATATTTCTGTTTTCGAAACCGAGAGGCCGATTTGAACCAAATTTGATATGATGTATTAATGGGTCATAAGTACTTGATTTACGCCAAAAATATTTTCAAAATGCCCCGTGGGAACCACAGGAGCTAAAAATAGAAAAAAATTCAAACGCCCATATCTCCAAAACTACACGGCACTGAGAATTCTTATATTTGGTGTGAAGCTTCCTTAGGCCCAACAGAATGGAATGGTTTTATCATAGCGTTTTTTGGGGGGACTTTGAAAAAATGCTGAATGCATTTTTTAACACTGTGGGTAATGGGGAAACATTTAAGACTCTTCTTCTCCCAAACCACTGCTCCAAAAGCTTTCAAATTTCACATGTAACATCTTTGGAAGAGTATTTCACATGTTTTTGAAACCAAATCCCTGAGTCCATATTTGGGCTCTCTATGTGAGCCCAAATGTTTAAATTAGTGCAAGATGAGAAATATTCTTTAAAAATCTTCTTCTGATCCACCTATCGGAATCTTTCGATATTTGGTATGCCGCATCCTTTGGGAGGTGTGATTCAAGTTTGTTCAAGTCAAGTCTCTGAGTTCATATTTGGGCTCCCTGTGGGAGACCGAATTATAACTTAGTTCAATATGAGGAACATTCTTTAAAAATTTTCTTTTTCACATCCACCAGTCAGTATCTTTTTGATATTTGGTATACAGTATCCTTAGGGAGGTGAGATTCAAATTTATTAAAGCCAAGTCCCTGGGTTCATATTTGGGCTCCCTGTGGGAGCCCGAATTTAAACTTTGTTCAGTATGAGGAGCATTCTTTAAAAGTTTTCTTCTTCACATCCACCAGTCAATATCTATTGATAGGGGTGCGGTGGCGTTGCGGTAACCGGTTCTCATCAGATCACCGAAGTTAAGCAATGTCCAGCTCGGTTAGTCCTCGGATGGGTGACCGTCTGAGCGATCGATTCGGACTCCCGCGTTGTGTCCTTGGGCAAGGCACTTAACCCCGATTGTCCACGTGGGGGCACGATGACGCCGTGTACAAAGGCGTACTGCACGTCGATGGTGCACATGTCTTCAACCATTCTAATCCTGCCTGTGCTGCAGTGCGGAGTTACGATGTTGGGGAGCTGGCAGCTGCTCGTCGTTGCTCGGTGGTTCTCTCCGGGTACTCCGGCTTCCTCCACCCGTAAAACTGTCACGGTCATGATTAGCCATTGTGCATAAGTATGTGACCCTAAACACCAATAAATAAATAAATATCTATTGATATTTGGTACACAGTATCCTTAGGGAGGTGAGATTCAAATCTGTTAAAGCCAAGACCCTGAGTTTCATATTTGAGCTCCCTCTGGTAGGCCAAATTATAGCTTAGTTCAATATGAGGAATATTCTTTAGAAACATTTTTCTTTAGATCCTGTAGTCAAAATCTTTTGATATTTGGCATACAGCATCCTTGGGGAGGTGAGATTCATGTTTGTTCAAGCCAAGTCTCTGGGTTCATATTTCAGCTCTCAGTGGGAGCCCGAATTATAACTTGGTTCAATATGAGGAATATTTTTTTGAAAATCTTTTTTTTCAGATCCACCGGTCCGAATGTTTTGATATTTGGTATTTGGTTTTCTTAATGGGACAGATGTAAGTTTGTTCAAATCAGGACTCTCGTTTGATAGATTTCAGTGTCAGGTGAGCGTCCTCGGGCCCCTTGGGGCCTCTCGTTCCATTACTATTGACTTTTAGTAATACTACAAGCTTAGTAGCTACCCCCGATTTTGTCTCGACATATGCCTTTTGGTCAAATATTGGCTCAATCAGATCACTCCATTTATCTAAGACTGTATCAATCTATGCTAGACCTAGTGAAAGTGACCGTACCGAGATGTGCTTTGTGTTAGTATACGTTGTGTCACAATGTGTACACATGACAGGTAGCACATAAGATCTGCCAATATGTGCTTACGTGATGATAATGCACAATATGTACACATCACATGCAGCACACACGATGAAAAAGGGATTCTAGAAGTATGGTCGGATACAAGAAAGGGATTCCACGGAATATGGGTCTGGCGATTGATGGAATGTGCTCGTGTGCTAGTACACATTGTGTCACAATGTATACACATTACAGGTAGCGCGTAAGCACATCTTGGATGTGCCGATATGTGCTTTTGTGTCAGTACACAATGTGTACTAATCACATGCAGCACATAGGCGAATACAATGAAAAAGGGATGCCGAAGGCCAGACGTTTTTCAAAAGGGTGTTCCGTAAGTAGGATTCTTATCCGACTCCGTGAAATGGAATTCTGTGTATTTGACCTAAACACTCGAGGATATTCCCCTTCCCCTATTGAAAGAATTGCTTTCAAAAGTTTAGTTCAAAAATAGAGTTCAAAACTTTATAGTTCAAAAGTTTATAGAACGTTAAGATTAGGTCACAGTCCGTTGTATAGACTTCCTTTAAAAGTGTCGAAGTGGCGTTAATATTTAAAGATTTAGTTCGAAAATAGAGTTCAAAAGTCTGTTATACAGTTCAATATTTGTTCACTTTGTTAAAATTGTTATGTTCTCTTCGTCGTGTTCGATCATTTCAACTAGTTTGATCCTCGTTCACTTTGTTGTGTTCTGTTCACTTCAATCTTGGTTGTGTTGGATCTTCGGTCACTTCGTTTTATACCTTTGTTGATTTGTAGTGGTTGGTAGCATGTTATGTTTTATCTTTTCAGGTTCTTACAGTAGCAGTTGAATTAGGCGTTATCAATCCCGTTTCATGCCCTCGCGTGTTTATGTCAAACACTCGAGGAAACACGGGTTACCCTAACAACACGCGCTGTGAATGCGCACTAAGACCACGTGTCACTAGGGGGATGACCTCACGCGGACTACCATGACAACCAAAGATGACGTCACTAGGTCACGTGACATGACGTCAATTACGGGTTCCGGCCAATCGGGGTTGTTTCATCCCTTTCCTAATACATTTACTGGATCAGCTCAGCCTGTGCCTATGTATCACTAGTGGCCTTTGAGAATTAAATAAAAAACGATCAATAAAACATGAAAGAGTAGCCGAAATGTATACCATGATTACCTATTCTGCTATAATATAAAAAAGCCTATGACATAAATTTTAACTTTATACACCAGCCGTGGTGAACACGCCAGCAATGGGTTTTCAATAGTGAAAATTTACACCTACAGTGGAACTACATCCAAGTTGACCTTTGGTGACCTTGACCTGATTGCAAACTTGTCTATTATCGCTCGTCGCCTCGCGAAGCGTTAAATGAAAGCGGCAATTGTTTATTACGTTTTTAAATCAGTTTATCTCGTAAGATACCAAAAAATAACAAATACGCGTTGTCTCATGTTAATAAAGAATCCATAACTCGAAATAGTATGTTATTATGTTATTAAAATGAAAAAGGCCCCGTGATTTGCGCCTTTCTTTTTCCATTTCGTTTCGGCGATAAAATTGACAGCGGAAGTTCTGCCAACCGGTGCTCATGTAAACAAAAACAGATTCGCACGTGTGTACGTCTGCTACTCAGTAAAATCGAGAAAAAATTAATAATCTGACGATCATGGTGGTGAAGTGGTCTTAACCTCTCGCCAAAGGCTCGCGTTTAACACCACTTCACCACTCGTGGTGAACATTTGGTACACCAAGCTACTATGGGTATATTCTATATGTACTCAATCATTTCTGGAGGCTTTTGAGCTGCTTTTCCCCGGACACTACTTGCAATGGGTGCCAAATCTTTTGGCAATCTTCCACAGCTTGTCGCTTCCCATTCCAACCCAACACACCTGAGAAACGACCTTCAGATTTCGCTCCAAGGAGTTAAGTGCAAATTCATGATATGTTGCTTTAATGACGTAACCATAGGTATTGTAATCCACAATCAACGTTAATTTGTCAAACAACTCGGGTCTCTCATTTTTAAACCTTTGCCAAACCCGAATAGCAGACGACATTTGTAAAAAACAATATCTTGAATAACTAAAGAAGTTTCAGTTTTTGCCTTAAAACCTAACTTATGTCCCCTCATTGGAACGAGCTCAATGAGCTCGTTCCAATGAGGGGTTATAAGCTATGTTCTTGATGCAAGTGAAGAAGAAAACACCTTTGAATGACGGTTTTTATGAAGAGCACGGTACCGTTAATAACAGCAGCGTTAGATTAAGGGTTAAAACGTCATAATTTATCAATGAGAAGTATTTGTTTATTCAATATAGTGAGCGTGCTTACCTCTTGATCCATCCATTTGTTCGCCAAGCGATAATTATATACAGAGGGCTCGTTTTCAGTATGATAATAATAAATACTGTATGTCGTAAAAAGCTTGCTGAAAAAGTTATTTATGTGAGCATTGGCAAGCAAATTTTCAAATAAAACTGAAATTCAAATACTTTTGTTCACTTATTTCAAACAGTTTTAGCTGAACGGTTCATGAGTCTCCACTAGATCAAACCAAACAAAAGAAGAAGACAAAATATTGATGAAAACATTTCCATGTCGGTCTCCCGCAAAGAACTTCATATCCCCAAACTTTACAGTGTCATGCAATTAAGTCACTTGATTGGGTTGATTCCACACTGAGAGGAACAAGTCCCCTCGATAAAAGGTCCTCGCTGTGTGGGAACGGACATAAATTCCTCACCAGCTATAGTGAACCAGTGATTGGAACCCAAGTATCTGATTGTCGCCCGTCGGACAGCATGACCTGTTCTCTCAAGTGTTGGTCATAGTGAACTTACCTTCAGGGGGTAACGTGAAGACAGCCAATTTGGCTATGTTACCTCCTAACAATATGCATGCGGCTTAGCGCATTATTCAGCACATTGTAACAAATCTAGATATTATTGTAAATTCTTGTGAAATGCTTTATTTTTTAGCTCTGTAACATGTATATTGTTAAATAAATAATTCAATTCCCACCACACAAACACACAAAAATGTGTGTGCATCTCAATTGGTTCATTGTGATTCTTTAAACCCCCGAAGGTTCCGAATCGAAAAAAAATGAGTTTTCAAGGCGTTGCAATTTGTGCATTAGCCATAAATGATCTTGATTTTTAAAGATGCTTCAAAGTTTTAACAAACCTTGAAATAAGAGAGAATTTACTCAACATTTATAGATATCACGACGCATGGCCTTGCAGGTGTTTCTAGTAATGTGTCGTCTGCCTAAATTGGCAGGCGACACTTGACTGAAAACGACTGCTCAGTTTATTCGACTTTTCTTGTTGACTATTACTCGAGCAGAAGTACGAGTCCCTGCTGTACAACATCCAATGCGATCGGTCTCGTCTTCAGGTTTCTGGGTGTTAACTGGTTGAGTGCTAGAAGCCACTATCGGGGCTTTCAGAAAAATGAGGGTGACAGAGAGAGCAAAAGCCGACATTTTCCTGGCTCATGTTTCTTATTCAGCCAAACGCAAATAATATTTTGTTTATATAAATTTGCTTTATTTCAAATTATTGGAGAGTGCCTGTGGGCACTCTCCAATAATTGTAATAAAACAAATTTTGAATAACAATTTAAGACTACAACAAATAATCTAGCCCTCAACTAATATCAATATTCTTTTACAGATATAGCTTGGAATAGTCTAAAAGGTTACCTAAAAGATCCTTGAAAAGGTTTTGAAAGGGTCCTTGAAAGTCCTTGGATTACCTTCATCCCTTAGACAATGAACCCTGATCTCAAATGTGGTAACCCCATGCCAAACTTCGTAAGAATTATGAGCGGAATTGTTTTCCGGACGGACCGCCTGACGAGATGTGGACACACTTATTTTCTAAAATGTAGGTCACTATAATCTATGCCATCCCTCCCTAAAGTATATGTGCATGCCAAGTTTGGGAAACCAAGGCGCATAGTGTAGAGATTAGAAGCCTGAATTGTTTTCGGCGCGGACGTGACACGCAGCATGACCTATTGTCTAAAATGTAGGTCAACATGACCTATTTATAGTTTGTAACAATCCCTCTCCCCAAGATGTATGTACACATCAGGCTTGGTATCCCTAAGCGAAATTAATAGCATGGGAATTATAAACAGGAATTGTTTTCGAAACGGACGGGTGGGTGTGGCAGCGAACTGTTAGGAATATGCCAATTTACAGATTATGTAGGGTCACTTATAACTAATAAGGCTACTCTTGCCACATCTGATAATAAAATAAATTTTCAGTATCTCTTTTGATACAAACGTCATTGACAAAATTTGAATGAAAAATGCTGTCCTGGATTTTAAATAGTCTCACTTCCATCGAAGTCACCAGGTTCTGTTGTTTCCAGTTCGTTTCCCCACATTTTATCTGGTGCGTCCGACTTGTTGGGGCGCACAAGAAGGTGTGTTTCCGGGTTCAGTACCAATGGTGCAGCGCTTCTTGAAAGCAATACAGAAAGCCGCTACATGAAGGACACACATTGTACTCAAAGCTCTAGGTGGATTAAAATCTGAAACGTTTACTGGGAGCAGTTCCACTCTCTGCGTCGAAAGGGGAGTATCAGAGATCGGTGCTAATGATTTCAGGAAATAACTTTCCGAAAATCCCGACTGTGCCGCGGTAGACAGAATCTCCGAGGCTCTTTTATTCTTCCAATTTATCATAGTATTCTTGTTGAAATACAAAGCCCTATGGTCAGATTTTGAGGCGGTGCAGTGGCTCCATATTTTATCATTGCAGTTAAAAGGAGGATAATAAAAGAAATCACAAACTGCAGTCCAATACAGTATCCTGTTTTACTTCTTGTGTTTTACTTCTTCATTTCGGAATGGCTGCTGGGTTGGCTATATGGTAGCTGCATGGCTAGCTGGCTGAACCGGCTAAGCCAGCACGTTAGTTTCTGACTAGTTATCTGGTTTTCGTGGCGGTTGAACCGGCTGGGTCAGCTTGTAGATTGGTGCACTTCGCATTTCCATCACAAAACTAGCGTATAAATTAAGCCCATGTAAATAAATGTCCAAGAACTCTTAGTTTTGAACTATAATTCAGACTGACATATATTCAAACTGCATCATGAAAGCATGCCTTCGTCGAAGGCATGCCTTCACGATGCAGTTGGAATATTTTTTCAGTCGGGACGTGAGCCATCACAGTCTGTACAAATCAGGTCATCTTCATAACTCCCACGAGTGTGTGCGTATATGCTATGTGACTTTGTGCTATAAGTTATGCACAACGGGAGACTCGCATTTAAATGTTCAAATCTTAGAATATTCTCGTGACACGCCGGCTAGATATTTTCGCAGCTGACCAATTTAATGACAACTGACTGGAAGAAATTGGCGTTGGTGGAATGACAACCAGAGTAGAGAGCACACATTTTTCCGATAAAACTGTGACATTTTGGCCTGATGGACTCGGCGGGTGTGTAAATGCTTTAATGAGAACATATCTATGGCTGTATGCACATGTCACAATAGTATACAATTCAAAAAAGGTAGGGGATATCCAAACTGATGTTGATATTTTCGGAAAATGGTATTGGATACGCGTGATTGAAGTTTAGTGTGGATCATGAATGTCGTGAAAACTTCGTGCAGGTGTTTCGCACGAGCGCCGCATTAATGTCTGTGGGGTACGTTTTGAAATTGTCATTTGTACTGGAAGGGCTTTTTGTGGAGGTTTCATCATTCTTTTCTTGGTATAAACTCGTTCATCAATAGTTTCTGGTCGAAACGTAACTTTTAAGGTATGCGAAGACTGACATGTGACGAACGTTTACGTGCCGTTAGTATGTTGGAAGCTGGCAACAGACAGACTACAATGGCTCAAATCCTCAACGTTACTCAATCGGTGATAAGCAGGTTGTGGTCACGCTACCGTCAGACAGGCAAAGCTGATGACAGACGTCGGTCAGATCGTCCAATGGCGACATCTGCTAACCAGGATCGTTTCATCCGAACCATAGCATTACGTAACCGCCATCAAAGTGCCTCAGAAATTGGACAGCAGCTGCACCGAGCGACAGATGTCCGAGTCAGTGGTCAGACTATCCGAAATCGCCTACACAGCTGGAATTTGTACGCTCGACGACCTCAAATAATTCCACGTTTGACTGAACGTCACATCGCAGCAAGGAGTAATTTGTGTGGAGCTGGGACAATCGTCGGTGGAGCAACGTCATGTTTTCAGATGAATCGAGGTTCACTCTCGACTTCCACGACAGGCGAATTAGAGTGTGGCGGCGGCAGAACGAACGATACCATGACCTCACCGCTAGGCAGCACGATCGTTTTGGTGGTAAATCGGTTATGTGTGGGGAGGCATAACCATGACAAGCAGAACAGCATTACATGTCATCCAAGGGCGTGCCACAGGGCAGTACTGCCGAGACATGTTTACAGCTCATGTGGTGCCATTTGCGCGGCGTCTCGGCCCTCGATTCATTTTCCAAGATGACAATGCAAGAGCACATAGGGCCAGTGTCGCTACAGAGTTCCTCCAGGAGCAGAATATCACTACACTGCCTTGGTCAGCACTAAGTCCAGACCATTCACCAATCGAGCACGTCTGGAGTATGCTTGGCAGGCGCCCACGACAACGCCAGCAGCCCCTACCAATGTCCAGGAACTCGCCGCTGCACTGCAGGAAGAATGGAATAACATCAGTCAAGCTGATATTGTACGTTTGGTGAGGAGTAGGCCACGTCGGATCCGCGCTTGTCTCGCGAACCGAGGAAGATTTCCAAGGTATTGAGGTCTTGGAATGAATGTGGTAAATTCTCTGACTGGTCGTCCATGTTTTCTACAGCTCAGTGCGTGGAATGTGTGCTTGTCAGACATCCAACTATCGCTGAAATCATTAACCAGATTTCACAGTGCAATGCCTCAACTGTCTTTTTGATGAAAATATAAATATATTTCTTCATCTCACTTTTATCAAATATCCCCTACTTTTTTTAATAGTATAAAACAACAGTTACTTCCGTAGTATTTTCAGGCGCGCGGTGGTTTATTGGTTAGTACACTTCATGGACTTGAAACCAAAAGGTCGACTGTTCGATCTTGAACTCGCATCATCTGCGCTGTGTCCTCGAGCAAGACCATTTATCCCGATTGCCCACGTAGAGGCACGGCGGCGCAATGTACTAAGGTGTCGATGGCGGTGCTCTTGCCTTCGACCACTGCAAACTCTGCTTGTGCCGGATTTGTAAGATGAAGAATCAGACAGTTCCTCGACACTGTTAGGTGGTCTCTCCAGGTACTCAGATATTTTCTCCGGGTACTCGGGCTTCCTCCACCCAAAGGGAAGTTGGGGTGAAGATAAAGGATTTATATCTCTTTACTGAGAGTAGAGAAAGCTCTCATCCCTGCTTCCACCGGCATTTGGAGCGGCTTCTGTCAAAGTCCCCTTCTCAATCGGAGAAATTGCGACCAAGTTCGGTGAGTCAGAGAGAAATGTGTTACTGGCACATACTATCAGCCGCTATGACACTACTTCCGTGATCATTCGCAACTGAAGAGACTGACTCGTCGGGACGCGAATTCGGTTGGTGTTATACGGAGCGAGATAGTTCGCTACCCTCGACCATTACCTACACGTTGCGTACAAGCGCGCTGTAGCCAAAACTAAGCAGAACTGGAACGGTGACTTTTGTGTGCAAAACACACTAAGGTGTATCCCCGCATTTTCAGTTTTCCATCACGATGGTAACAAATCAATTCACATTCTCTAACGACAAAAGTGGCACTAGGGTCCACATAAAAATCCGAAACCTTATTGCACATCTAGAGACCCTACCCGAACATATGAACACACTTTCAATGTTTCAAATTAAAACCCCTAGGAGCCTGTCGCCGAAAACCGATTCTCTAACAACAAAAGTGGCGCTACCGGCACCACATGAGGCCGAATCAAAAACCGAAACCTTTATGCACATCTACAGACCCTACCGGAGCATATGAACATACTTTCAACGTTTCGAATTAAAACCCCTAGGAGCCTTTCGCCGCAAACCGATTCTCTGACGACAAAATTGGCGCTACGGGCGCCACATGAGGCCGAATCCAAAATCCGAAACCTTTATGTACATCTTGAGACCCTACTGGAACATATGAACACACTTTCAACGTTTCAAATTAAAATCACTAGGAGCCTTTCTCCGGAAACCGATTCTCTAACGACAAAAGTGGCGCTACGGTCGCCACATGGGACCGAATCAAAATTCCGAAATCTTTATGCACATCTAGATACCCTACCAGAACATATGAACACACTTTCAACAATCAATATTACATATCCTAGGAGCCATTCGTCGGAAAGCAGTATTTAGCTCAGTCTTCAAGTGGTGCCACTGGCACCATCAGGTGACAAAAATTCAAACTAAACCTATTTTGACATCTCTACACCATGCTTATGAAGTGTGGTAAGTTTCAAAATTATAGCCAAAAACGGACGTACGGACGGAGATCATCACTGTATCATTGCAGTTTTTGAAAATGCGGGGATAATAAGTACATGCAACTTGCTTCCCTTCCTCCAACCAGTTGTGCAACACACCAGCAAACCTTCTGAGCATATCTATTGGTTCAGGAATGGTTAGGGGTATTCGCTGTCTCCAACAGAGTGGCCTAGTCGATGACCAGTGATGTTCTTGGACCATCTGCAACAGCACAGTCCTTCACATCTCAAAGTGCTTGAACTTGGTCAGTTGTGGGTGTAAGGGCGGATGTAGTAAGAAAAGTGGGTATACGAAGGAAGGCTTGTTGTGCACCGGATTATGCGGGTGTAATATGGATTCTTGTAAGGCAAACTCACGGACCCTACCGGCACTTCTGACGTACTCGAAGTTGATGAATAACCAGAGATTAATTGAACACTTGAATATTCGCTTTCAGGTATTTTGGATCTGGTCCGTTTGCCGCTAATGGTTATATTTTTGCAATCAAGTCAGCTTAAGTCATAGCAAACCAAAAAATAAGCAGAATGTCATCTGCAAAATGAGGTCACCAGATGGTGAATTTAATGATGTTACCCTGCACAGCATGGTAGCATCACCAAATTTACCCTCTGTGAACCTCAATCTGAATCAGGTTCTCAACATTAAACAGAAAGAGGTACCCAGAGAACAAATTGGCCCACTGTATGGGATAGTATCATCAAATTCACCCTTTGGGAACCTCATTCTGCAAATGTCAGACTGCTTATTTCCAGACCTGAGTCATAGCATATCTTCCCGTGAAATGAGTCTTGCTCGGTGCCTAAATGTTCCAAAAGAGTTTGTCAGAGTGGACGTCGTCGTTGTTGTTTGGGGATTAGAACCTGTGTGCACACTTGATGGATACATCAGAACATGTTATCAGTCCTGCTTTGTTGTTCGTATGAGCTTTTCCTGAATTGATTTTTGGGCACGTGGCATTTTAGCCTTTCAGACACTCGAAGCCATGGTGTACGTTTTGAGGGGTAGTGTTAAATTTTCGGCTATAAAATCATAAAAGTGGTGATGTTTCGACATTTCATTATCTGAATTAACCTCTGTTCCAATAGAAAGATTCATATTTCAACTCATTGTCATCAGAATATCTCTCCTCGCTCTCTTTTATGAGAAAAGTTCTGAATCGTCATGCAAATACCATGCTCTCTTCGATAATATTATCATCACAATTATGGAATATCGACTAGTAACACCTGCTCCGCAATAGACGGTTATTTGCGAAGAGTGGGGGCTTTAAATTATTCTATACATAACTGCTTTCGCATTTGTCCTGGTGTAATTTTGTCAGAATTTGAACAACTCCCATTGGCGCCAGGAGTCTTCCGACTCGGGGGCTATGATCCCCAACTAGAGACTCCCCGGCCGCACCATGGTTCGGCCCGATGTGAGACATTTTTGTTTTAATCGGGAAAAAGTTGCAACATCCGTGACTCTAGAGGCTTCGGAGAGTTAAAACAACCGCCTAAGTTCGCGATATTTATATGAAAATGAAAGTTATGCCACGGAATACGATAAGTAAAGGCTTTCAGAGACGGTATGGGATACACCACCCCTTACGACTCTTTAACAGTACAAGAGTACCCTTCCGTGTCCAGCAGCCGCCAAGGAGGAGAAGCAAGGGAGCCATGGAGCCACCATGATCCAGACTGCAGCCCCACCGGATAGTCTATAGTAGGTGATTCTATGTTCCAATAAGACTGAAATCCTCCTCCTCTGATTGGACGAGAGCTCGATTAGTATATTCTATGTTTACCGCTCAAGTGGCAAATGTTACCGTTTGACATCACAACGCGAAATATTTGCAATGACGTCGTTCGTTTCGTAACTGTTTCATCAACGGAGTGACTAGCCAGCCGTTTCATTTTTCTGGATGTTTCACATGTGCAGCAGACGATGTTCCGGATGAAGTGTTGTTTAAATTATAAACCGATTTACGATTTGAACTAAGATGGAATGAGTTTATCTGGTTTATTGATTATTTATCCAGTGCCTTCGTTGTCACACGAGAGGATTATTTACTAAACATGTGATCGTTAAAAGTTGCCTTGAACAAGGCAACTTTTATCGATCACAAGTTTAGTGAATAAGCCTCTCGTGTTTCACGATGCAGGTTTTGGGCTATGGCTAGTGTCTATTGGAACATATACGTTATTGTGATGAATTGACGGTAACATGGTCTGAGGTTTGCTGCTCGGAGCTTATGTTCAACCTCCACGCTTCGCGTCTCGGTTGAACATAAGCTCCGAGCCGCTAACCTAAGACCATGTTACCGTCAATTCATCACAATAACTTATGTCCGTTCTCTGTTCTTCAGGCATCTAAAATCTGCCATTTATTTGATATAGCGTGTTGAGAAGATCCATTTGCCTCATTGGCAAGTTTAGTCTGTCTCAGAAAGTTATAGTTATAGCTAGTGATGATTCTTGAAGTATTTTGTTGATTCTTCTGGCAGGTAGTGGTTGTTGTTGTGCCCCCAGTCAAACCTTCATAGACAAGTACAGTCTGTCTCCAGCTCGATCGATCCAGCCGTCTCCGAAGCGCACATCCAGCACACCAGAGCCCAGAGGTGCAAATTTGCCAAAAAATTTGGCGCTCCCTAAACCGGCCGATGTTCCATGGCGACTTGGAGCTTCCGATGATTTAGGCCGAGTGTCGAAGGGTAATTTTGAGTCGGTCAGGACGAGACAAGCCAAGTGGGGGGAGCCTGGTTGGATGGACAGAAGAAACTCCAGCAGCAACGCCAGCTAGGGAGTAGCCCGACATGATATTCCGGAGTGGTTAGAAGAAGGGATTGGAGAAAGCTCCTGTGTTATTATTGAAGGCCAGGGGTCATTTATACCAATCCTTCAGGAAAGTTACGATGCCGTGTTTGAAGCTTGAAGCATCCAATCCCCCCCTCCCCCACCACCCGACAAAAAGAGAGCCAAGATAATCAGTAGGGTGCCACCGTGCACAGATATCATGCAGCGCGCTGATATTCATCTGTCGGAATCCACTTGGAAGTGTGCCTGTGGCTGCTCTGCAGTTGTGTTGTCGGTATGTATGTTATTGATGAGTCGGTCAGGACAGGGTCAAACTACCAGCGGCATCCAGCAACGGCAATGTTGGCATCTAGTCGAGGAAGTGCGGTGAACAGATAAGGTTTGATCCCCAGTCGTTCCGCACATTTATTGTGAATTTGTTATGCGTTGCAGATCACTATAAAAGTTGCAGGTCGGAAAAGTTGGACGAATAAAGGCCAGGCGTAGGGGGAACAAAGGGCGCACCGATCCGTGACTTGATGAAATACCACATAATGTAGCAAAGCAGCTGCTCTTTGATTTTTCCGACGTTGAAAGTACTCATGGTCTGAATTCCGACTTCAGGAGCGTCAGACAAACTCGTAATTCAATAGACCTTTTTTGTGACGTTGTAAATGGTGAATGGAAAAGTGGACTGGACCAAGCCAGAAAATAAGCAGACTGTCATCTGCAAAATGAATGTCCTAGAGGGTGAATTTGGTGATGCTACCCTGCACAGCAGGGTAGCATCATTACATTTACCCTATGTGAACCTCAATCTGAATCAGGGTCTCAAAACTAAACAGAAAGAGGTACCCAGAGGATAAATTGGCCCACTGTATGTGATGGCATTATCAAATACACCCTCTGGGGTGTATTTGATGATGCCATCTCATTCTGCAAATGTCAGATGGCTTATTTTCAGGCCTGGGCTGGACTGAAAAAAAACGGATCCTGGGTGGGTGGACTGGTATGAGGCGGTCCGGCGTCGGCGGTCCGTTCCGCGGTCTCGTACAGCTCTGGACCGGGGATAGGCCACTCCAAGCGGTCGGGTCCGCATCACTGTTATTTATTCTTATTGTGCATCGTGTCTTATCTCGGGTCTTCAGAAGTATTATCGCTGTCGTTATGATGTTTGCATAATTTTATCTCCCCGACGAATTTGGGCGATTTTCCCGCGTAGAGGGGGGGGGGGGGGGGTAACTCTCCCAGACGGGGGCGCTAATCCCCCAGGAATCACCCCTAACCATTCAGAAAAATCAAGATATCCACTGCTGAACGTGAAGATAACAATTGTTATTTCCAAATGAAACAAAATACTGCGTTTCGATTGGCTGAGAGATACGGTGTAACTTGTACTCCACAGTAGGGTTTTTTTACACCGTGGTTAATCACGTTGTAAAAAAGGAATACACAATCGCAGGCTATATGTCTGAAAAAAAAGTACCCATTTTTAATTATTAATTCATACCTTCTGCTCGGTTATGCTAGAACAACAATAAAAATACAGGAAATTTAATATGTACGTGCAATAAAATATTACAGATATGGATATCATTGGAACTGGCTCATTGAGCCAGTTCCAATGACATCCATATTTGTCTGGTTTTATTAAGAAACTTACAAAGTACAAATTTTCTGTCA
Source organism: Pictodentalium vernedei (assembly GCA_031216915.1). Lineage (NCBI taxonomy): Eukaryota > Metazoa > Mollusca > Scaphopoda > Dentaliida > Dentaliidae > Pictodentalium > Pictodentalium vernedei. The sequence goes on from CM062296.1 coordinate 476,204,389, forward strand.
GTTTCTTCCCACAGGGCAAGTTAAAGTATTGAGGACACCAACATTCTTGGAAATAAATCCGTTATACTTGTGTTTTCTAGGTTGTAATGGGAATTTACACATTTTTGAGAACTCATACACATAATAATAATAACACTTTGGCCAGCCGTTGATTTGTCGCGGTTCTCGGACGAGAAGGCCTTGGTTACCCCTGAACTCCCAACTGCCTCCCTATTCCCACGCTTCTCCTCTCCTCCCAACACTCGGAAACGAACTGCTTGGTGACATCCCTTGCCCCATTCTTCCCAATCTCACCGATTAGCATATTAACCCTCTCCTTTGAGTCTCCCCCTAACCACATGTCCTTCATTCTCCCATCCCACTTCCCCATTATACTTCCAGTGAATCTCATTCTTTTAGACTGATACTTTGGGCATTCTAGAAGAAAGTGCTCCAGGGTCTCCACCACGCCCAAGTTACACATCTGGCACTCCTTTTCACTGTTTTTCCCAATTTTTCCCCTCGGCTTCAGGGACCGCGACCTCAGCTTGAACAACAGTGACCCCCCAAAAGGTGCCATCAAGGTACTCTTCAAAACCAGGCTTCTCTTTATCACGCAGGCCACCCAAAGATCTCTTTGATTTGACCTCCTCTCGCCAATTACGGTTACAATCCTCCATGACCCTTTCTCTGACGATCTTTTTGCCCTGGTTTGCCCCAACGTCAAGGTCCGAGATCTCCAATGAGTAGTTTTCTACTAGCTCCCTCACTTGGACCATCCACCCCGCCTTGATATTTGAGTTGAAAGTTCTCAGGAACATTACTTTACACCATCGGCTATCGGGGAGATTAACCAAATAATTAAGATAACCGAGTTTCAATAGGTCTATCCTGTCCTTGATCCTCATCCACTCAAGCTCACCCCTGATCGCTTCTAGCGCTGCGGCATTACTCGAGCCTGTTATCCATCTGCCTGCATCGTTCTGCAGGATTTCCAAGCTCTTTACGGCTGTGTTGTTTAGGGGTACAACTTCCGTACCGTATGTTATACTTGGCAGACCCACCATTTCCCAAATAGTTTTCCCCCGAAAACCTTATTGAAACTGTTTCTCCCTATAAGTTTCATTTGGTTAAGGATTCGCTTTCCCTTCAGAATCAATTTATTTGTGTGGTTTCGGTAGATGCCTCTTCCTGTGATGTTTATATTTACCCCCAAATACTCGTAATCGCTAGTCTCTCCTACACTAAGAAGTCTACTGCTACCTCCCGGAATGCAGAACTCCCCCACTCTCCACCTTCGAGTGGGGTCCACTTTGAGGCCCACGGGTATAACTTTGCTCTTGCTTTCATGGAGTTCGAGTCTCCATTTGCTCTCATATTTCCCAACAATTCCCAGCATCTTCGCTAGCCCCTCTTCGCTTTCTGATACTAGCACCATATCGTCAGCAAAAAATAGCCCTGGGATCTTCAAGTCACCAACTGCAATCCCCTCGTCGCTATGCAGGAGTTCATCTCCTAGACCTTTGATGTACAATGCAAAAAGAATTGGCGAAAGGATACACCCCTGTTTTAGGCCTATCTCCATAGGCACACGTTTTGTTGTAATGTTTCCCAGACTAAGTTCACTCTGTACACCTTTATATAATGCTTTCATAATCCCAACAAACTCGCCCCCCAAGCCCAGAGCCTCCATCTTGCGCCACATACCCTCCCTCCATACTCTATCATATGCCTTTTTAACATCCAAAAAGGCCATGAACATCTTTTTCTTTCGCGGATTCTATCATTTGGGATAGCGTGAAAACTTATTCCACTGCTGAACGGGAAGATAACAATTGTTACATCATAGACATGAGCGCTACACGAAGGACTTATTTCGCTATATTGTGGTCAATTTCTGAATACAGTAAGTAATGAGTTCACCATACTCATTCGAGGTAACACCATAGACTAAGCAAATGGCAGGTCACTGAGCTTGGCAATAGAATATACCCAGAAAATACAAATTTGGCAAGTTGTACGAATGCTCTCTACATATCGAAATATTTTATGTTACAGTGAAGACATCAGTGTTATGGGACGGAAACACGCATAAAAAGTTGCTATTCACAGAGTAAGAATGAAAATAACATAGCTTCTACACCAAAGCAAATGCAATATTCTAGGTTTTCGTGCGAGAATACGTGCCCCAAAATATTTGCTGTTGGCTTCATCAGATTTTTTTCTGGGCTCTAAAGTTTATACTCGGGTGGCTCACACCCGGCCTGTGTTTTAGGGGTCTCTGTCTGTCTGTCTGTCTGTCTGTCTGTCTGTCTGTCTCTCTCTCTCTCTCTCTCTCTCTCTCTCTCTCTCTCTCTCTCTCTCTGAAAACTTAGGTCTTTCCGATAACATTTGTTATATTTCATGTAGCGAGCTCGATCGATTCTCGGTGCGCATAGGCTGCAATTATCTCTCGTAACTAGGTAATTGAACTAACTCGATAGAAAAGGTATCCTCATTAATAGCAGAAAAACTTCCTTCTCGTAACAGATACTTTACAAATGCTAATGCCAAACAACTTAGTAACTCTTGACAACAATGCATTACCAACTGAACGGCTTGGGTTACCTCAGATACCCACCCATTACCCTTTTTCGTGGATGTGACGGTGAAAATCTATTTAGAGTCTAGCTCACTATCATTTGTTCTAGCTTGTAACATTTTTTATTCCTCGTGTAATATTTGGGTCGTTACAGCATGTACCATTACACGAGAGAAATACCGACCATTTTTGTCACGACACTACAATAATCCCCCCCCCCCCCCACACCCCCGAATATCGGAAAAAGGGAATTATGAAGTAAACACAGAGGATGTTGAAAAATATGACGAAGTCATCCTACCAATTATGGTAATTTTTTTGATGTGTTTGATCTTCTTTTAACGAATATCCTGTCAATCACACCACGTATGTTGTATTTCAGACCAGAGATGACGAAATTAAAATAAAAAACGAGATTACTCATTATTTCAGTTCAATACCAGTTCGTTATAGGAGAGACATGAATTTTGGAGACACAGTTTGTCAGAAATTTTTACTTGTATAAGTTCAATGTTGGGTAGTGACTGCTTCACAATATGTTAATATATTAGCTCGATAATGCTTCTACAGATATATTAAAAAGGTTTTTTTATTAAAGGGAAATAAGGTACGATAAATGTGCGAGGAATCTTTAAAACTATACTGGGGGAACAGGATATTTTCAGCAAATTCGGCTATATAACAGGTGTATGGACATGAATTTCCGTATACATGCTGTTCATGTGCATCCGATGCCATTGAGAAAGATGCACCGAAGTATGTGTTAACAATATGTGTTAACCCTGTCCCTGTGTCATAAAATTTAACGAAATTTGATATTGACTCATATATATACAGCCACACACACACAAATTCGCATAACTGATTAATTTTCCGCGATTTTCATCATACTCCATCCCTGTCTTGGAGCACTGTTGATATCATTAGTGATTAGTTGTTTTTCATCTTGCGTGCAAGCCGTCTATCCATGACTAACTCCATTACACCTGTCGGGTTACTCTCTAGATCGATCTATTTATTGATGGTGTAACAGCATGGTACTTCTTTGGAAGCGTAATAATGTCACGCTGTCGGATGACATTGAATTACACAGGCGTTGGAATCAATTTAAGATGTATTTATACCACGCCTGCCTATGTTACCATGTTACTGAAAAGCCTGTATGTTAAATTTTAGCTTTTAACCCCACTACCGGTATAAAGCTTCAACTGCGGTTAAAAAAAATTTACACCAAAAGTACGAGTTTCATCCAACTTGACTTTTGATATGACGCAATTTGCCGAGTTTCACACTTCGCGATGTTTCATTCAAACATACGACGTTTTGCGGTACTATCTACTTCGTACAATGGCTTATTAAATTTAAAATACCTACAATTAAATAACAAAAATAAAATTTAAGAATGTTAATAATAATTTGACTGAAAAAGCAAGGTAAATTCAATCAACTTTGACGATGAGTCTAGCTGTCAATCAAGCATTCACGTGCAGCCGGTAGTACTGCCCACCGGCGCAGATGTAAACAAAACAAACCCGCGCGTTTGTGACAGAAAGTGTCGTTTTTCTCCATTTCAAGTGACAAATTCGATTATTTATTTAGAGCATGTATAAATAAAACAAATAGGTACTAAGGCCTTTAATTAGATTTAAACCACTAGTAGAATAAGGGTTTTAACCACTCGTCAAGACGAGTGGTTAAAACCCTTATCCTACTGGTGGTTTAAATCTGATGAAATGAATGAAAAGTTTCATTTCATCAGATTTAAACCTGATTATCGGCCCCTGTACCTATTTATTCTATATTTTAACCAGGATCGTCTCGATATGCCGGCTGCTAAATATTGTTTCCAGTGGCATGGTTGGTAGTAAGTGTGAATAATCCGGACGATCAAAGGCTTTCTGCTTATTTATTACACACCCATTTAAAATTAAGGTTTGTCCACGGCATTCTAGAATGTGTGATAAAAATAAACTTTTATTGCACACGTGTGGGATACAGATTTTGGCACTTTTTTAATGTAAGAATGGAACCAGTCATATTTCTGGGGATACAGTACATGGGCCCGTTTCGATGCGATGGGTCATTTATTTTGATGTTGTAAAGTGGATGTTCGCAGTCTATAGTATCTGAGTTTATATTGTTTCTGAAGAAACTCATATAGTAATGACTGTCCGACCATCAAAAGAAACTTTCTAATTTATTTTCTTAACGTGAACAATACTGACTGACTAAATAACCCGATGGGTTAAAGTATGACAAGGAAATGACTGACATACAGTTCAAACTAAAGAACAATGTAAACAGAATATGAAAGCGTCTATGAGTGACGTCATTTCGAATGAATGACGTTGCGCGAGCAAGTTTCTAGGTCACCAAATCGAAATCCAAAACAAATTGCCAGTCGATATTCACTTGAATTCGTATGGATTCTGTACCCCTGTTAAAGGCTATAACACGAACTTTAATACATTTTGAGCAGGAATAGTGAACAATACGATAATTTCTCTTGGACAATAAGGATATAAATTTCATTTACGTGGGGTGAATTGACAATGGCTACTGTAATCTTGACTAAAATCTTAACCGGTCTGTCAACAAGTCGAGTAACAACAGTCGCAGGGAATTTGGAAGTCAGATAAACATGTGAGTTTTTTTTTTATAATTTCTCATTGATGGATTTTCCGAATTTGCACGTATTGTTTTTTGTGAATGTGTGGTAACTTTTTTGGTGGGGATCACATCAACCGTTCAGAATTCGCGCTGTAAAATTGAGGCACAAAAATACGGTGAACTGTATTTCAGATGAACAGTGTTTCATCGATCGAAGTGGTGACGCATTACAATTTGCAAGTTGAAACTATGAATGAAAGTTCAATCAGCGTACGAAATAACAATAAGACTGGTCTCCTGCTTGTGAAGAATAATTGGGATTTTTGTCTTATTTTATTTCCTTTACTTCTCAGAAGGGTAGGTTAATTCTCACTTAGTATTACTGTAAAAGGCCTGTTTTAGAAATTTGCGAAGGTGTGTAATAAATACAGAACTGCACAAGCGTTTGAATGGGTTAATGTTTATCGCACTCGTTTGGTTTGGCGCAGAATACCACTCGAGGCTTCGCCTCTCGTGGTATTATTGCGCCCAACCAAACTCGTGCGAGAAACATTAACCCATTCAAACGCTTGTGCGGTTCTGTCTATATATAGTCTGCACCTTATTTTTCGAACTTATCGTCATTCATTTGAGAGAACATCTCCGAAGTGCGAACAACTATCTGAAAGCTATCAGCAATCAACACCTATCAACAATCAACACCTACACCTACAACATGGACTGCAAAAAGAGTAAGAAAGACAGCAGAAGGGGGTCGTTATCTGGTAACAACAAGGTTAGTCAGGGTAGTCAGACAAATCATGTTTCTTTTCACTGCAAAGGCGGGGGGGGGGGGGCATTGTACTCAATAGGCCTCAGGGGGTGGGGGCCCAAATAAAACACCAAAAGGGGAATATTATTGACTTAGAGGGAGAAAGGGCTGAGCTCAAGAAGCAGCTGGCAGAGGCCGAAACGAGGCACGCCCAGGAGTATAAAAACCAGGAGAACATCATCAAAGATCTAAAAAGGGAGCTAGAGGCGCAGAGAATTGAAAACGAATGGAGAGATAATGAGAACAAAAAAAGAAGCTCGATGAACTACTGTATATTTTAAGAAAGAGGGATCAGTCAGATGACTGTAATTTGACCCCGACCTCAACCTAAATCTCAAACTTCGCGTTCTGCAGAGGCCACTCCGCCCACACCAGGCTCTCCTCCAACGGAGATCACGGTGGTGGCGGATGTCCATGCAAAACCTGCCCCCACTCAACAATCAGCACCCGCTGCTGAAATTATAGATATAGTAGACACTGGTAGTGCCAAGAAGATTGTCGACGGGACAGCCAAGCTAGCATTTAAAATAGTAATCCTCTAGATACAGTAGATGCGGGTCCCACCCTATCCCAAATGCTAAATACTCCTAAAGGCACCCCAATAAAGAGGAAGAAGGGCAGCCAGGATCTGGAGCCTGATCTGGAGGAAGTGCAGACCGAGGAAGGCTTCTACCAAACTGTGGATAGGAGACCCCAAAAATTCAAAACACTCCGGTATAGCAACACCTCCAGACCAGGCCCGAGCCTACAAAAACAACAACATCGGGAGAAGTTGAGCAGACGGCACAAAAACTAAAACCAGTAATGAGCTACGCAGGGGCGGTACAACAACCACCTGCCAACCCATTCAATAAAAAGGGGCAACAAGGCTCACGCAAGGGGGGACAAGGCCCCCCAATCACAAAAAGGTTTCTTTGTAGTTGCGACTAGGGTTCACCCTGACACACCCAAAGACATCATAAGCGCTAGTCTCCCAGGCTGCAGATGGGACAGGTTCACTTAGAAAGCCACGGGCAAATCTACGTGGAAACTCAAGGTGAAATGTCCCAGTCGCGAGAGAAAATTAAAAATAATGGAACAGGGGGTGACCATTAACGGTAAAAGACACTTTGCCGAAGAGTATAATTCTAACCCCCCACCTGTACACTGTCATAAATGCCAGAAATTTGGTCACATTGCTAACAATTGTAGGGGCCAACTAAGGTGCATGAAATGCGGAGAGAACCACGTCTCCAGCGCATGCAAACCTACATCACTAAAATGCCCCAACTGTCAGTGTGAGCACACAAGCAATTACAAAGGGTGCCCTCATTATAAAAAAAGTAAAAATTAGCGCGGAACTTAAGAGGGCCGACCTCACTAAACCTGTTAACGCCTCCTCCCCATACCCACTCTGCTCCCTCTTCGCAGGAAGCCTACATGAGGTTTTATGAAATCACCTGAATGCCGACCTGACGAACATCTGTCAAGATGTCAGCAGGTCGGCATCCAGGTTATTCAATACTCAGATTTCTCACACCTTGATAAAAGCCGCTATCAATCAAAACAATTAATCCGACCAGTCTAGCACCGTATAAACACCCCAACTAATTAAAGCCAGATCATGGATAAGCTCCATTTAGCAGAATGGAACGCCTGCTGCGCGTATAACAAAAAAACTCCAAATTAGTAATTACTTTAAAAACACGGACGTCCTGGGAATCTGTGAAACCTGGTTACGTAATCAAAGAAGCTTTTCATTTAGCAGATTTAATGTCATTAGACGGGACCGCTCCTCCACCATCCACGGAGGAGTAGCCCTTCTAATAAAAAGCGATTTGAAACATAAAACGATTTTTGATTGATTTAGTTTCATCGAGAGAACACCTCCGAGAGACCAACCGTCAGTACGCTAACAGCCAATTAACACCTAATTGATCATGGATTCCACAAACAAGAAGAGCAGAATGGAGAACGAGAAAACAAAGAAGGAGCTTAGAAGGGAGTCCTTCTCTAGCATCAATAAGGTTAGTCAGATCTCCTTTCATTGTAAGGGGGGGGGGGGGCGAGGCCACAGCACTTAACAGGCCTCATGGGGTAGATGCCCAACTCGAATACCCAAAGGAGAATCACGAGGAGTGGGATAGGGAGAGAAGCGAGCTCTAGAAAAGGCTTGCGGAAGCAGATATCAGAGCCCAAAACAAGAATAGACAATTGCCCAACTCAGGAGTGATATCCGGGACTTGATGGGACAAATTATAAAACTCAATGCTGGCAACGCTGGGATACAGGAACAACTTAATTTACTCGTTAACAAGGACAAGACTCCAGAGGACAACCCTCAGGCAATAACCCCAACTGAGGCGCCAGCGGAAGCAACGGCAGTGATTAGGGCCCACGCTGAGCCAATTCTAACAGCAACATCTGTAGAGGCCTCTCCTCCTACACCAGGCTCTCCCCCTACGGAGATCAAGGTTGTGGCGGAGGTCCATGCTGATCCTGCACCATCCAGCAACCTCATTATAACAGTAAACAAAGATAATGCTAATGATAAAACCATCATCGGTCCTCTGGATACGACGGACACGGTTCCCACCCTATCCCAAATGCTTAAAAGCCAAAACACCAGTAAAAAGGAAGCTAGACTCACAATAAAATGAGCCTGAGCTAGAGGAGGTGATGAACGAGGAGGGGTTCATGCAGACAGTAGACAGGAGGCTCAAGAAAATTAGAACCCCTCGCTTTTCCAACTCCAATGGCTCCCATTCTGGCCCAAACAATCCCAGACCTAATGATAAGAGCAACATAGGGCCACCTCCAACCACTGGTCAAACTACCAGTCAGACCATCGGGCAAGAAAAGGTACCCCCACCCCCAAGCCTCTCATGAGCTACGCCGCGGCAGTAAACAAGCCGGCATCTGTCCCTAATGGAGAGAATAGAAGCCACATAAAACAAGCAACAGTCACGTCCCTCAAAGGTACACCAAAAAGAATTTATCATAGTCGTCACCAGGGTACACCCGGACACGCCCATGAGTACCATCAACTCAAGTCTCCCAATGTGCGAATGGGAAAGATTCACCTCTAAAGCCACGGGACAAACCACGTGGAAACTTAAAGTAAAATGCCCAAATCGGGAAATAAAATTAAAAATCATGGTACAGGGGGTGACCATTAACGGGAGGCGCCACCTTGCCGAAGAATACCGCTCAAACCCTCCCCATGTCCAATGTCATAAATGCCAAAAATTTGGCCATATTACTAACTATTGAAGAGGCCAACTAAGATGCATGAAATGCGGAGAGAACCACGTCTCCAACGCATGCAAACCTACATCACTAAAATGCCCCAATTGTCAGGGAGAGCACACAAGTAATTACAAAGGGTGCCCCCAGTACAAAAAAAGTAAAAACAAACGCAGAACTAGAGAGGGTCGACCTCACCAAACCTGTTAACGCCTCCTCCCCATACCCACTCGGCTCCCTCATCGCAGCCGACCTGGCGAACATCTGTAAAGATGTCAGCAGGTCGGCGCCCAGGTTATTCAAAACCCAGATCATCCACGGAGGAGTAGCCCTTCTAATAAAAAGTGATTTAAAACATAAACCGATCAAAACCGACCACCTGGACGGTGAGGTGGTAGCCGTGGAAATAACAGCCGACAACAAAAAAAATAGTTATTATTTGTTACTACAGTCCCCCTGACAAAACAGTCAGTAACGAGGTGTTTGAATTCTTCTCACGTAAATACAAGAACTGTATCTAAATGGGAGACTTCAACGCCAAACACATATACTTTGGGTGTAAATCCACCAATCGCAACGGAAATGTCCTATTCGATATCACTGAAAATCTTAACTTACAGGTCATTAGCTGGGACTCCTCCGATACCTATATCAGTTCTAACCCACTCTAGCGCTCCGACATCCTAGATTATAGTAACAAGCTACTCCCTAGGCAAAAACGTCATCAACCACAAGATGGGAGATGGCGACCTAGGCAGCGACCACCTACCAGTTCATGCCACAATTAGCTTCGGGTCCGGACCAGTACGCTATCCCCCAAAATCTCAAGGAACCTAACCAAAATAGACTGGGACCTATACCGCAACATACTCGATGCCAAACTAAACGCAAGCAAACCCTTAAACGCGAGCGATATAGAGGACCAGTGCGCCGACCTCAGCAAAGTGATCACCTCCACCCTAGAAGAAATCTGCCCCATAGAGGAAGTGCACCCCTGGAGACGAACCATCTCAGAGAGCACACTCACTCTAATAAAAACAAAGCGACTAGCCCTCCGCAAGGTCAAATCAGAAAAGGACTCCACTAAGCGATTGGAACTCAAGAAAGTCTACAACCGTCTTCATGGCGAGGTGAAAGAAGCAGTGAAGGCCGAACAACAAAACAACTGGGAGCGGGCCACATCCAACCTAAACGCGACAAAAGACGCCAGAAAATTTTGGAACATCTTCAAGGTGCTCACAGGCCAAAAAAGTAACCCTAGACCATCCAAGACCCTCGAAAAAGCCGATGGCACTCCGGCCGCCAGAGACAAAGAAAAAGCCGACACTTTGCAGAACAACTAAGTAATACACACCGACCCCATAAAGGGCCAGTCTACGACAACTCAGTCAAAAATGCGATCGACGACTTTGCAAACTCCCACCCGCAGGTAGACCGCGATCCCTATTTCGGCTCCGAAGAGGAGGAAGGTGACGATCACGACCTAATTACCCCCATCACGGCCGACGAAATAATCAACGTGATAAAAAAATGCAGAAGCTCTTCCTCTCCGGGAGAGGACGAAATCCGATATAAAATCCTGAAACAAAGTCCGAATTCCTACATAACTAGGCTAGAAACCCTATTCAACGCGTGCCTCGCCCATGGCTGCTTTCCAAAGTGTTGGAAAACGGCCATAGGGGTCATGATACCCAAACCCGACAAAGATCTCACCAAACCAGCCAACTACCGCCCAATTAGCCTCCTGAGGTACATCGGCAAGGTATTCGAAAGAATCCTTGCCGATCGGCTTATGAGTCACCTCTAGGAGACTAACTTCTCCAATGATTGGCAAAGAGAGCCTATAGGCACCGCAAGGAAGGCATGGAACACATCTATCGCCTAGTAGAACTCATGAAAAATGCAATCGATAACAACAACCTAGGCGCCACCATTTTGCTTGACGATGAGAAAGCTTTCGATTCGGTCTGGCACAACGGCATTAGACACAAACTCATTAAACTCGACCTTCCCCAAAAATTACAAGACTCCTCTCCTCCTTCCTGAATGATCGAGAAATCAAAGTAAGAGTCAACAGAGAAACGTCAAAAAGCATCCCACTAGTAGCCGGCACGCCCCAGGGGTCAGTACTCAGCCCCTCCTGTTCATAATATACGTAAACGACCTCAACATCACCTCGGAACGTGTCCAAATCTGACAATTTGCGGACGATAAAGGCCTATGGGACTCCAACAGCCAACCCCTCCCCTCCAAAATTCACTCCAAAGCGCTAGACGACCTCGAAAACTGGTGCGACAAATGGAGAATCAAACTAAACATAAACAAGACCCAGAGGATAACCTTCTCCGGAAGGAGGAAAAAACGCGACTTCGATCTCCAACTTAAAGGCAAAACCCTCCCAAAGTGCACCGAATCAAAATTCCTGGGAATCACCCTCGACTCGAGACTCAGCCTTACAAAACATACCAACAACGTAGCCGTAGCCACGAGAGCAACCAAACGAATAAACTTACTAAAAATGCTAAGGGGTACCTCCTGGGGGGGGGGGGGGGGGGCAAACGAAACTGTACTACTCAAGCTGTACAAGGCCTTCGTACGACCGGTAACTGAATACGGGGCCGTTGTCCTGTCTGATACACACAAGATCAACATTGCTAAACTCCAAAGAGTCCAGAACCAAGCACTGAGAATAGCCCTCCGAGCTATCCAACTTCTCCACAAAAGGGCCAAAATTCCACCCACCAAAGACCGCCTAGACACGCTAACCGCCAAAAACCTAGAACGATTCGAAGGCAGCACACTAATACCGAAACTAAAGGAAATATGCGCCACTAGACAAAAACCCCAAATTTGCCGAAAAATAGCTAAAAAGGACAACCATTAAACGGAGAGAAGAACAGGAAAGTGACACCCTCGGGTGTGGTATTTTGTGTAAACCTGTTCTTCGCTCTCTCAAAAATAACTAAAATAGGCCTAATATTAAGCAGAGGTAACTAACAACAGGAAAGTAACACCCTCGGGTGTGGTATTGTGTGTAAACCTGTTCTCTGCTCTCCTAAGATAACCCATAATAAGCAAAAAGGGGTGGAGGGGGGGGGGGGTCAACCAATGTAAGACTAACAATGGAAGGCAAAATAAGTAATCAACACCCTCGGATGTGGTCATGTGTGTAAGCCTGTTCTCCGCTCTCCAAAACTATCGAAATTAAACCAAATAAGGTCGACCCAAGTAGAACTAACAATGAAGGGTAAGACATGAAAGTAACACCCTCGGGTGTGGTATTGTGTGTAAACCTGTTCTTCGCTTCCTAAAAATAACCCAAATGATCACTGAGGAGGCCAACCCAAGCAGACGTAACAGCGGACGGTTAAAACAGGAAAGTAACATCCTCGGCTGTGGTTTTGTGTGTAAACTTGTTACCCTCCCGCTACAGCGATACCGACCTAAAACTAAGGCAACCTCAGCTTCAACCTCGGAAGCTTAGCCCGTAGCGCCGAATACGAGAAAGTCAAAACGGGGAAGGGAAGCTGTTGAATTTGCATATTACGCGGGCGGATGCGGGCGATTCGTTGGGTAAAGGGTTAAAGAGCTTTGAAACCCTGCAGAACAATGCAGACCGATGGATAAGTGGGTCCAGAATGCCGCAGCACTAGAAGCCATAAGGGGTGAGCTTGGGTGGAGTAGGATTAAGGACAGCACTGTACCAACCACTTTTGTAATACAACCACTTTTGCAATAAAATTTATTACAAAAGTGGTTAACGCGTACCAACCACTTTTGTAATAAAACCACTTTTGTAATAAACTAACCATTATTGTAATAAACTCATTTCGGTGATAAATCACGGACGTCCATTTTATAGTCGGATATTGGGGTGGGGTGACGGACTAGTTTACCTAAACATGTTTGTGTGTCGTTCGATGGAATAACGTGTCCATTCACCAGTTAAAACATGGTAGTGACTGCAGAAAGTACGAAACCGCTTTTGCAATAAACTTTATTACAAAAGTGGTTATCGCGTATCAACCACTTTTGTAATAAAACCATTTTTGTAATAAACTAACCATTATTGTAATAAACTCATTTAGGTGATAAATCACGGATGTCCATTTTATTGTCGGACATTCGGGTGGGGGTGAGGGACAAGTTTACTTAAACATGCTTGTGTGTCGTTCAATGGAATAACGTGTCCATTAACCTGTTGAAACTTGGAAGTGACTGAAGAAAGTAAGCAACCACTTTTGCAATAAACTTTATTGTATAATAGGTTAGGTTTGTCATTCAGCGTAACCGATGACGTAATAAATTTATTGCACAATAGGTTAGGTTTGTCATCCAAAGCAACCGACAATTTAATAAATTTACTGCCTAATAGGTTAGATTTGTCATCCAAAGCAACCGATAATGTAATAAATTTACTGCATAATAGGTTGGGTTTGCCATCCAACGCAACCGATAATGTAATAAATTCATTACATAATAGGTTAGGTTTGCCATCTTACGCAACCGATAATGTAATAAATTTATTGCATTTGCAGTTCGGTTTTCCATGCAAGACAACCGCTGATGTATTAAGTTTATTGCATTATAGGTTAGGTTTGCCATCCAACGCAACCAATAATGTGATAAATTTATTGCATAATAGGTTAGGTTTTCCATCCAACGCCACCGATAATGCAATAAATTTATTGCATAAAAGGTTGTATTACATTACCAGTTGTAATAATGCTTATCGAGTGGATTGTGTGGGTAATTCAAAAGGTTCACAGCTCACGATACATGGTAAAGTAGACTGCTGTATTGATGGGTCAGAGGAGGTATGTCCGCCACAGCATATGTCTGGCGGTGTAATTCCTATTACGAAAAAAAACAAGTTACACAAGTTATCAAAATCTGTTTAATAGGTCACTCTCTGTTTAATAGGTCACTCGAAAAAGACAGGACGTTTACATGAGTTGGACAAAACTTCAGTGTACAGCTGACTGGCTTGCTCGACTAAACATTCTATGTCAGCAGGATTGGCACAGAAGGAGCTTTGTGTTGCCAAATGCGGCAATGAAAGCGTTAATAATATTAATCTAAAATGGAATAAACATCTTTTTATATCTGGTCACGGGGTTTGATGCGCTGATCCACTTTGCATTCGGGGGTCAATGTCCCATGGAAAGCAAGATATTCAATTGGTTGGCAGCACATGGAGGGATCGGGTCAGATTGACCATGAGTGGTCACTGTTACTATTCTGCATTAAGCATAGGTTATTTCTTTTCAAGAACGATGAAAGTTCAGACACGATTATTGCTACGGATAAGTTAACCGTTGCGCACTCCGTCCATGCGGAACAAGATCAGGGGCATGCGTAACTAGTTTCGTGTTATGTGGAAGGACTAGATCAGAGTAAATAATTTTCTTTTGACTACTATACATTTGCCAACTGTTATATTGCCAACTGAAACACTCATCCTTCCGGTATGGCAACATACCAATCGCCCGTAGTCAATTGTTACAGTGCCAAATTAGGCTCATGAAAGTTCAGACTCAGATGTTTGATAAGATTACGTGTGCGACCGCTTCAGAGCGAGCAATCGGGCCAGTGGTGAATCCTTTTCATGGATGCAAAGGGATCAAAGTTGAATCCAGTTTATCACCAGCGTCCAAGTTGCGTCATTCTTTCGTGTACCAAAAGGCAAAGGGCCATGTTTTACTTGTCTTGTGGCACGCGGATAGACAAGACCAGAGGGATAACGTGCAGTTGAGTTTACTACTGGATACTCAATATTCGTTATATTTGTTATGTTCATTGAAAAAAACAAAAAAAAACAAAACGGCGAAAGTTTAGATTCATGTGTCAGAAGTGATATGATGTGAGACCCTTTTCACGGTTGCAGAGTCAGACCTGCTATCACATCCCTAAGAGCAGCCGTTTAGTACAACAGTAGACCAGCCAAAGGCGCCCTCTTGTAATTTAGATGGATCTTGGAATTCACGTCATGTCACGTGACTGCGGGCGCCCATGTTGTGTTGACATGTAACCAATGTGCGTAGTTATGTTGTGACGTCATTGCCATAGCGATACGAGGTTCGAATGCGCATGCGCAGCTTGGGTGTATATGGGGACACGTGTTTTGGTCGTCCATTTTGTGTATAGGGGCGCCATCTTGATTTCTCAAATGTCACGTGGTTGCCTGGTGACGAAACCTTTCCTCTTGGTATAAGATCGGGAGTATGTTTTGAGGGTATGTTTGATTCGAGGGGAGTATGTTCCGGTAGTATAGAATTACACAAATGAACCCGACTTTCGTGTATTTTAGTGGATTTTACTCTGGTAACCATGTTAATGTTGTAGCTGGGACGTGGAAATGTTCCGGATCCAATGTTTGTACGGAGTGTGTTTTGGGAAAATATGGAATTACCCCAAACAACCGATATTAAATATAGAGTTACCCAAAACAGCTTGACAATGTCTAAAAATCTATCCATGGATGGAAATTTTTCAGAAAATATTGCGTCTTCCAGACACGATGGACGGCAGCGGCAGGGGCAAAGGGGACCAGGAGCTCTCGGGATGAGGCGGCAGAGGCGGCAGGGAACCAGAAACTCTTGGGGTATGGGCGACAAGGGGCAGGGGCGGTCAGGTAGCAGAAACCGGGGTGCTAGGGGCGCTAGAAGCGGAGGAGGCTTCTCTTCTTCCATTTTCCCTCTCTGTTTATTGTTTAAAAAAATAACAAGTGTTATCTCCATTGAAAGCAGAAAGTGCCTGTATGTAAAATGATTTTCCCTTAGAATCCATTTAATGAGGCCTAGTTAGTGACTCGGTGGATCCAAAAATATCAAAATGAGGCTATGATACGTATGATTTTGCACGCATTGAACTCATTTTCATAATCTTCATTTTGAGACATATGATTTTGTGCGCAATGTGCTCATTTTCACAGCATTCATTGTTCCATTCGACGAAAAACGGTATTCAGTGGGTTTATTTATTTATTTATTTATTTATTTATTTATTTATTTATTTATTGGTGTTTTACGACACTTATATGGTCTGAGTCATTTTGTGTCGGTGACAGTTTTATGAGTGGAGGAAGCCGATGTACCAGAAGAGAACCACCAAGCAGCGACGAGACCGTATAACCTCTTCAACGTCACATAAGCCAAGACTGCACTACGCACTGTACATCAGTACGTCGCACTTCACAACACAGTCAGGATAATTAAGGTTAAGACGTGTGCACCCCAGTCCATCTCAGAACACCGTCAGCTTCCCCGCCCGCTCCACATGCGAGCAGTCGAGGTAAAGTACCTTACCCAAGGGCACGAAGTGTTAAACCAAATCAATCACTGAATGGTCACCCCATCAATAGACTAACCGGGTTCAACAGAGCTTAACTTCAGCGATGTTGGTGGCTGATGCACGTCCACCTGTATTGTGATAATTTACTAACACCAGTCAATAGTGTGTGGTAAAATTTCTAATTTTCTCGCCTCATTTGGGGTTAACAGTGTGCGGAAGAATTCAACCCGACCTATAAAAAGGGACAACAAGATCGATAGGAACTACGGGGTTTAAGACAAACTGCGCCCGTAGGAGGAATTCGGGCAGACATATCAAAAGCGATAGACGTCAAACCCAGCTTTCCCCATCAATCCGTGTGCAGTAAGATTTTAGTGCCCACCAAATTTGGGAAAAGATTTGACGCTACTTTGTGGTACTCCCTCTCCAAACAAACACACCGTCCGGCCATAAAATGGACGTCCGTGCTTCATCACAAAAATAGGTGTATTACAATAATAATTAGTTTATTACAAAAGTGGTTTTATTACAAACGTGGTTGGTACGCGATAACCACTTTTGTAATAAAGTTTATTGCAAAAGTGAGTGCGTACTTTCTTCAGACACTGCCACGTTTCAACTGGTGAATGAACACTTTATTCCATTGAATGACACACAAACATGTTTAGGTAAACTAGCTCTCAACCCACCTCAATGTCCAACTATAAAATGAACTTTCGTGATTCATCACAAAAATAGGTGTGTTGCAATAATAGTTCGTTTAGTACAAAAGTGCTTGGTACGCGATAACCACTCTTGTAATAAAGTTTATTGCAAAAGTGGTTACTTCAGTCACTTCCAAGTTTCAACAGGTGAATGGGTTGGACACGTTATTCCATTGAACGACATACAAACATGTTTAGGTAAACTTGTCCCTAACCCCACCCCAATGTCCAACTATAAAATGGACGTCCGTGATTTATCACCAAAATGAGTTTATTACAATAATGGTTAGTTTATTACAAAAGTGGTTTTATTACAAAAGTGGTTGGAACGCGATAACCACTTTTGTAATAAAGTTTATTGTAAAAGTGCTTTCGTACTTTCTTCAGTCACTATTAAGTTTCAATAGGTGAATGGACACGTTATTCCATCGAACGACACACAAACATGTTTAGGTAAACTAGTCCCTCAACCCACCCCAATGTCCGACTATAAAATGGACGTCCGTGATTTATCACCGAAATGATTTTGTTACAATAATGGTTAGTTTATTACAAAAATGGTTTTATTGCAAAAGTGGTTGGTACGCGTTAACCACTTTTGTAATAAATTTTATTGCAAAAGTGGTTGTATTACAAAAGTGGTTGGTACACAGCACAGACTTAATGAAACTCTGCTATCTGAACTATTTGGTAAATCTCCCCGACAGCCGATGGTGTAAATTAATGTTCCAGAATATTTGGAATTCAAACATAAAGAAAGGGTGGATAGATCAGGTGAGGTAGCTGAGGAGAATTATTCAATGGAGATCTCAGACTTAGAAGTGGGCACAAACCAGGGTAAAGAAATCGTCAAAGAAAGAGTGAAGTGGGTTGGAACATGAATTGGCTAGAGGGGGTCAAAGCAAAGAGATCTTTGGGTGCCCTGAGTCATGAAGAGAAGCCAGGTTTTGAAGAGTACCTTGATGGCACCTTTGAGGGGGTGGAGGGTGGGGGGGGGGGGGGTATTATTGTTCAAGATTAGGTCGCGGTCGCTGAAGTTTAGAGGCAAAACTGGGAAAGACAATGAAAAGGAATACCAATTGTGTAATCTAGGCGTAGTGGAAATCCTGGAACACATTCTATTAGAATGTCCAAAATACCAGTCTAACAGAATAAGCTTCACCGGGAGTGTAATGGGGAAGTGGGATGGGAGAATGAAGGACATGTGGTTGGTATGTGACACAAAGGAGAGGGTTAGTGTGCTTATTGAAGAGATTGGGAAGAATGGGGTATGGAATTTCATCAAGCAGTTCGTCTCAAGAGTGGAGGAGAGAAGAGGCGTGTGGATAAGGAAGCAATGGGAACATAGGGTTAATCAAGGCCTTCTCACCCGAGAACCGCGACAAATCAGCGGCCGGCTAAAGTTTTATTATGTTGAATTGTCTTCGAAGCAATTCCCAAAATAATGTAAACTTAAGTGCATGTTTGGTTCAGCAGCTTTATTTTTATGAGTAAATTTTGTAATATACACCTGGAACTTAATCAAGCACCCCCTGAAATGTTTCATGACAGTGAAGTTGCTGTTACTGATTATTATATTTTAATGATTGCTGTGTCTTACACTACATTTCATCTAGAGAAACATGATGTTTCTGGTTGATAGCGTACTCCAAACATATCTCCTCGTCCACGTGAAGCATGCTACCCATGAATGTCACAAAAAACCACTATCATCCACATGCAATATCTGGGTATAAAACAAGAAAATTTGTTATTTCTTTTATCAATAAATGTTGACATTGCAAGGAGGAGACTGTCAGGGGCACTAAGATGGCAAACCGTTGGCATGCATGCAACAGGCATGTCATTCAAAAAGCTATTGGAAGGCAACTATAGTCATTCTGTCATCAGCAGACTTGTCCGAAAACATCAACAAACCAACGATGTTAATGACCGACCAAGGCCTGGACAACCCCAAAAGACCTCTCCTCGGAGTCTGGCACGCCTCGTTAGGCGTGAACCCTTTGCTTCAAGTGGGATTTTGAAACGCCTTTGGCTCCCCAAAAGGCATTTATGCAACACAACTGTCCGAAACCGTCTCAAAGCACTGGGTATGGGGTCCAGAAGGGCCATCAAGCGTCCAGCTCTGTCCGATCAGCATCATATACGACTTTCGGAGTGGTGTATGGCACGACAACATTGGAATCTCAGGACGTGGAGGAGAGTCCATTGGCCAGACGAGAGTAGACGTCACAGATGGTCGCATGAGAGTACGGAGGCATTGAAATACTGCTTACGTGCCCAGGAACATCAGACCTACTGTTTCCTTATGATGAATGGAGGATCAGTAATGATCTGGGGATGCCTCTCTCATGATTGTAAACTTGATATGGTGACTGTACGTGGGAATCTCAGTGGTCATCAGTACATCCGAGACATTCTCAATCCGGTTGTCGTGCCTCATTTTGACAACCAGCCGTTGGCAACTCGCCCCCCACCCCCACCACCCACCCCCCTCTGTGTTCGTGGATGACAATGTAAGGCCACATCGTTCCCATACTGTGGAAGCTGCATTGCACGAGGAGTGGCAGCAGTTGCCTCTGGACCGTATCAGAAGGCTCATTTGTTGCATTAGGAAGAGGGTTTAGGCTGTCATCCGGGCACGTGGTGGATACACTCACTACTGACGCCAGACACTGCTATTGTGTTCAGGACATCACAAGTTACATTTTTGTCAGTAATTACCGGCATTGTTTCATCATGGACCGTTCTTGCACCATAATTGTCGAGAGAACATTTTTACATCAAAAACTTTAGTGACAGATATGTGTAATTAGCGCCATTAAAATACTGCATATTTTCATCAGTGTGTTGTCTTTCATTTGTCAATAGACCATTCTTTCCGCAAACAATCACTTCTGTCCACCTTAAAGATGGAATGAAAGTAATGACAGTTTCTATTAACACCACTGCGTAAAAAACAGGGGGTGCTTAACTAAGTCCCAGGTGTAAAGCTAGAAAGGTCATTGTTGTCTTTAGCTGTTTCATTATTAGCTGTTTCATTGTTTTTACATTTAAGTCTGATCAAGACCTACATATCTAAATCAGAAAGGATGAGAATAGACTATTTGAACATTTTCAGAAAAAAAAATGAAGTTGTTGGGCTATTCGAAATTTGAAGTTTAATCCTCACGTAAACTCTTGTCACTCTTTTTTGACATATTTCTCTTTTGGATAGGTTCAGACAATCGTTACAGCAAACAAACATGGACCGTTGGTTGAACTCATTATCTTAACCCTTTGAACCCTGGTGGTATCTTCTATGTCAGTTCATATTCAGCAATCGGAAGAGTCCATACTCTTTATTTGGGGGTAGACTAATGAATATTTTCAACGTGCAGCCTTAGGGCTGCACGTTGCAATTATTGCTTGGTCTACCCCACCCTTAACTTAGCAGGCATCCTACTTAATGAAAGTATGGCGCACCATGTCCCTGGGCCGGTAAAGCGGCATCTGGTGTTCAAAGGGTTAACATATCCATAAATTTTGTCACAATGTGATGGAAAGATATATACCACTGTGGTAGAATCTAACTTTCCCTTACTAATGTTCAAGCTCTACACATTTGGATCTCTAGGCTTTTGAATGAGACATCACACTGACAGTAAGGTTGGATGTCCTGCTGATCTGAAAATCATATTAGCTATATCAGATGGCGTTGGTTATATTTCGCAGTTTCAAGCTGGAAAGTCTTCTGAAATTGTTATTGCTATTGTTATCTGTGCAAAGCTAGACATTCTTTTTAAATTATATTAATTCGAGTTTAAACGTGGTTCAATCCGATTCCTTCCAGGTTTCCTCCGGCCCAAGCACTTTACAGGTTCTCTTCTGAGTAGGTCCGATTATTTACCCTCATCAAACAGGAGCTATGAACAATAAGAGGTGATAAAATATTTAGTTTCTGTCTATTAATGACTTGTATACTTTAATAAACATAAAATGTTGAATTTTGCCTTTAAAAGTGAATTTTAGTGTCAAAGTTAAAAATTTACAAGAGGGTGTAAAAACTTCATCCGGCCTTCACTGACACCCACCCACCCCGGCATACCTTCCTGCATTTTTACTGCCCCCTGTCCATAACACACGTTTAACTCCTATTTGGCATGACCTCGTTGAGGTCGTGCCAGTGAGGGCCCTTCAGCTATCCTTTGAAGTCAAAACTGAAAAAAATAGATATAACATTTAAATATGTATGAAGCACATTTGGCCAAGAGTTGTTCTCGTGAAATATCCTTTTATTATGAAGCACATTTGGCCAAGAGTTGTTCTCATGAAATATTATTTTATTATTAGTTCTGGTACGAATACGAGAGCAGACGTCCGGGAACTGTGAAAAGCTGCCATCGACTGTGTGAGTTAATAGCATATAATTGTTTTGCTGTGTTTTGTACAGCACAACCTGTATAATTCTGGCGTATAATTTGTGTATATTTATTTGAATTTTAAGGAATTTCATACTAGGGATTTTCATAAAAATTTACTTGCTTGTTACTTGTTTAACATTTTAAGGATTATATTGCAACAAACTTTAACCAAAGATAACAGTGTCAATACGCAAATTGAAACACTTCTAATGTTGATGCTGTATACATATTGGATCAATGCAATTTAATTAATTAATTAATTAATTAATTAATTAATTAATTAATTAATTAATTAATTAATTAATTAATTAATTAATTAGGATTTAACGACACTTTTGACAGCCCGATTCGCATCGTTTTGGAGAGATTTACGGGTGGAGCAACTTCCCCATGTAATAGCACGGCAGAAGCAGGGTTAGCAATGGTTGAAGGCAAGTATGCCTAAGTACACAGCGCTACCGTGGACAATCGGGATTAAATGCCTTGACCAAGAACATAATGCAGTTACGGCTGGTCAGGATCGAACCGTTAACCTTTTGAATTGATGTTCAATGCTCTAACCACCGAGTCAATGCAATTTGTGTAACACGTCAATGATAAAGGTAGGGTCGTGAAAGTAATTTCCCAACGTAACGGCCAAAACCGGCAAGCGCTATTCACAAAAATCACCATCCAATTTTCATTATTTTTATCACTGTTTATCTAAAAAACATAGCTTATGACCCCTCATTGGAACGAGCACAACGAGCTCGTTCCAATGAGGGGTCATATGCTATGTTTGTGACGCCAAAAATGAAAAAAATTAGTTATTCTAGAATTTTATTTACAAGTGTCGTCTGCCTTTCGTGTTAAGTAAGGGTTAAAGTGATAAAAAGACTTTTATTCTTTTAATTTCAAAAACAAGTTGCAGCTGAATTCGGAAAAAATGTCAACAAAGTAGTTAAACCAAAATATTCAGTGAACATCCATGTGAGGCCAATTACGAATCAAATAATTTTAAAACAATATCTAAATAGCTCTCAAAATGAAACGATTTCAGGTATGCTTTTGTTTGACTGTGCGAAAATGCCAAAAACAGGACCTCCAATGTGCTAAAGGATCAGTACGGTTTTGACCAAAAGCACGGTCCTTTTAGAGTATATTTGTTTATGTTTTAAGGGATCATCCAACAAAACGCTTGCCATTTTTAAAAAAAAATTCAACATCGCCCCTAATACTGATATTAAAATAATGAATAAAGTACAAGAATGGGGATATAGCCACTTTTTTCACACAAAAAAAGTGTTCTGTGGGTTTTTGATGACATAGAAATTGTCAAAGGCATAAGTAACCAACTGGTATAACCACGAATAGATCGGCAATTCTGTTAACTGGGTTTCAAATAAAAGATTTGGAATTCCTGATACGGAGGAAGCATTTAGACTGATGTGTTGGGACTCCCCGAAGGAAACACGCGAAAAAGAAATAATCTTAAATTCGACAATTCGGTCACGTGACGTTGTGTAAAAATATACTCCAAACTGAGTAAGTCCAACACCTAGAAACGAGCTCACTCTCCTCGAACCGACAATACATTCAGAGGGAAAAGTTACATTGATAAGTTCATTACTGTGAGAAAAGGTCTTACCTGAACGACGGCTTTTCATTTTACATTTCCAGGGATGCCATTTTTAGAAATGGATCACGACGCCCCTGTTTCGTAATATTATATTTTTTTTTGTTTATCGATATATAAACTATAAAATTGGATAATTAGGTTTTAAACCAAAAATATATTCATATCAAAATCCATGGTAATCGTCATAATTGTGTTCGTACGAAAATATTTGATTGAATGTCGAACCATATTCCGGTATTCCATATCCATGTTTTGTCTGCTACAAATAAGTTAAAAATATGCGAACAATCCTTTTAAGCTGTTCATTTGCAGTAAAATTTTGTAACATCGTAAATTTAACTTCCTTTGCCATGTTTTCAAACTGGGTGTAAAATTGGTCTATTTTTCGTCGCTTTTGCCGTCCAAATCTTACATTATAATATTGGTACTACCAGAATGGAAGTGCTAATCAGGTATAAACATAGTCCCAGTTTATTTATTTATTGGTGTTTAAGTCACATATTTCTGCACAATGGCTAATCGTGACCAAGCAACACATGATAATACATAAACAAATTGGGGTTGTTTTTTCTCCTCAGTTTATCAATGAAAATATTTTTGTGAATTGACAGGAATATTAATATCCCCAACTAAATTATGGGATACAATGACTGTAAAATGGAAAAAAGTTGCATTTTCGTGACCCGCGAGACAACGATCTCTTCATTTCACAAAGTTGAATTGTTACCATATACACGGACAGTGCCAAATTGAACATAGCATACAATTTTAGCCCACCTGATATATCACCATCTGAGGTATTGTTGAGTCGTTCCTACAAAACAAATATATGTCATTCCATTTTTCCAAAAGAAGCTATGAGTATCTTAAACTATGCTTTGTGGCTCTTATAATGTAAAACAGTACAAACTGAGAGCACAAAAACTAACAAATTCTCTTTTGTATCAGACATTGATTTAACACCATTTTTTTGCTGTGTTACTTGACATATCTCCCTTTGTCTGGATTTTCTATCCAATCAGCTTACTGCCAGGAGGTGCTCTCATAATTCCACTAGAGGAATATCATTTGCAGATGAGCTCTCTCGCAGCTGTGATTTTTGTTTAATTAATTTTGAAAGGTTTTTTCACCACCTGAGACCTAGACATCGCTATCTCGGAACTAAATTCATCAAAATTCAGTTCTGCTGATTTCCACTGCCAAACTGGCTTACAGTACGACCGCCGTGGACGGGTCACTTTCCACGGATGGGCAATATTTCCACTGACGCATTAACCCTTTACCTAACATGAAAAGCAGACGACACTTGCAAAATAAATTCTTGAATAACTATTATTTTCATTTTTTGTCTCAAAAACACAGGTTATGACCCCTCATTGGAACGAGCTCGACGAGCTCGTTCCAATGAGGGGTCATAACCTATGTTTTAGAGACAAAAAAATGAAACAATAATGAAAATTAATTGGCGATTTTGGAGAATAGCGCTGGCCGGTTTTGGCCGTTACGTTAGGTAAAGGGTTAATAGTAGATTCTAAACACTAATTACAGGAATAATCATCACAAATTTAATTAATGAATCATCGGGTACAACCCAGTGATTCTTTAATTTAAATTTTGCTGCTGATGATTTTTATTACCTGGTAAACGAACACTTGGACATCACTGCCCACGCTTCAATTTGGACAAGTCCACGGCGACTGTACTGTAGCCAATCTATGTACTCTCGTGGAGCTATTCTCTGAACGAGATTAACGAGTTCTACCTGTTAACTGGTCAAAATTTTATAACTGTCAGACAAGTCTTCTGAAGATCCTACAGGAAAAATTATGGTGTTTTTCTTTCCTTCTTTTTAATATCTCTCCATAAAATACTGGCCCCCCCCCCCCCCCCCCCCCCCAATTTGCTATTCGAAATCAATACTATTATTATCCCCGAGTGGTAATATTTGGGGGATTGTTACTACTTTTCAACCAATATTTGGAGGGCTTCCACTACTTTTCAGTCCAAAGTCTGCATACTTTGACCAAAATCTAGACATGTCTGGATACATACCACTCACACCTAGTCTGTTAAATTTCCAACATTTTCCAATTTCGGGCTTCGAATTCCTAACAATTGTGAATTTGACAAATGATGGACACCCCTCTCTCATAACCCCCGAGGGAACGTCCTTGATCAGGCATCTCACCCGGGACGCGCGTATCCCAATAGGCAGGTTCATCATTTGAACCCTTTACCCAACACCAGTAGCAGACTTTTCCATTTGATCGTGTGTGGCAAAAGAAGTTGGTAATATGTTTAATTTTCCACTCTTTAAGTTTTTACGGTGAAAAAAAACAATTTCAGTGCAACCACATGTAACCAATACAGTGGAACCTGTTAACTGACCAAGAGGTTTCGTAGAGAAAGTCAACAGTGTCCAGCCCTATGTATTCCCTGAGTCGAGACCCTATTACGTACTTGTCTGTCTGTTTCAACAACTGACATTTCAACTGTAAATAGTGTAAACCCTATTCATTAGTCAACCAAACTATATATCTTATAGCCGCATCTATGTATTGTTTTTCTGTTGTGTTTATGGAGTGGAGTTAACATAAGTTGTATAACTTGTACTCCAATCCTTTTTGCAAATTCATGGCAAATAAAATATGTTTAAACTGAAAAAACTGACTTGCCACTTTGCCTTAATGCAAGGTTGTTCGATGCCACCCCTATCCCAGCCTCACATGCATCCATACACGTGTCTAATGCATCAGTATATACACTTTAAAATCGGGTGGGTTAAAAATTAACCCAAATCAACTGGGTTGAGTGAATATGAACCCAATTGGGTTCATATTCACTCAACCCAGTTGATTTGGATTACTTTTTAACCCAACTTATTTTAGAGTGTAGTAGGTTTCTTTTTATTAAGATTACCATGATTATGATAGGATAATTTAGCCACGATGCTTTTACTCCTTTTCAATTAATCGAAGGCTTCCTGGCAACTTTGATTCAAGCTGTATTTTGCATTATTCCTTTTAAAGTCTAAAAATAGGTCCGTCTATTTCACTTGAAAAGGGAGAAGGGTCATCTAAAGCGTCAAAAATAGAACCGATTCGAAATCACCCCGATCATTCTATTTGAGTCATGTCGGTTCGTAAATATTCAAAACGTTGAAATGTTTTCAAAATCCTACCAAGTGTCTCCTGTTGAACTCTTTTTCTATCACCAGGTCTCCAGTGCAGGAAGTTCCGCTTCCGAAACTACATTGATTCCGTTCTGGAATATTGCATCTTCTTCTATTGATTTCTCATACAGACGAATCGTTGTTTTATACAATTCTTGAGTGGAGACGGACAATATTTACGTTGTAAGGTGCAATATCTGTGACTTTAACAGCGTTGAGATTCGATTCGATTTGAATTCCCCTGCCTGATTTTATTCGACTCGACCCGAAGTTTGAGATCTCCCAAATTGGGAGTTAATCGTCTGAAGTATATCACTAAAACAGAACTTTCCAAATCCCCTACATTCGTGTAGGTTTAAATTATCTAATTTTATCAAAATTATCGGGAGCTCGGTGGCTCAGTGGTTGACTGTTAGACTTCTGTGCTAGAGGTTCCGAGTTCAATCCCCGTACTGAACAACCTGAGTTGTGTCCTTGGGCAAGGCACTTTATCCCGGTTGCCTACATGGGGGCACGATGATGCCGTGAACTAAGGCGTACTGCACGTCGACGGTGAACATGTCTTCAACCGCTGTAACCCTGCTTGATCGGAGCTTAAACAGAGTTAGAATGTTGAGGAGCTGACAGTTGCTCGGAGGTGCTCGGAGGTTCTCTCCGGGTACTCCGGCTTCCTCCACCCTTAAAACTGTCACGGTCACGATTAGCCATTGTGCATAAGTATGTGACCTTAAACACCAATAAATAAATAAATATCAAAATTATCAAAGTAAAAGTTTATGCCATCGGTTAAATTGTGAAATCTAGTTAGGAAGTCTCACTTTTAAAGTAAGAGCACAACCTTATCCTTTTATACTCAACATCCTCTACGGTGCCACTTTTTTGTTTATCGTGTAGATCATACAGATAGCGAACAACAAAGAGTCGGAGAAGTACACAGGAACGCCGGAAGCCCGGTGGCAGTTGCTCTTTCTGTCTTCGGACCACGAAACATTTTCTAAACATTTCAACAAAACCATATCATTTAACTCCTCATTGGAACGTACCAATGAGAGGACAAATGATATGATTTTGCAGAAATTTTTTTGAATTTTTTTTCAACTGCTGGATTTGTAAATTCCACAGGCTGTTGGGGTCGATTCGTTATGTGAATGGTTAGGTTGCGGAATTCCATTTGTACACCTCCACCACCTTGACTGTAACTTATTCAACTGAGGCTCTTGGTAATAACAAATTGCAACTTCAAATAATTATTTGAGGGAATTTTTCAATCAATATTTGGAAGATTTTCACTATTTTTTAATATAAAAAAAAATCATATTTCGGCCAAATTCTAGATAGGTTTGGAAACATTCAACTAGCACCCACATTTCCATCCTTTTTCTAATTTAGGGCTTCAAATTTCCAACTACTGTAAATTTGATGAATGATGGGGGTTGCGATGGGGCTGGGAGCCTCCTCCCCAACGCCCACTCCACTGTCGCAACGTCCCTCTTTCATATTGTGTATTATATGTCCCATTATTAGATTTTAAGTCAGTGTATGAAGAAATGTCATATATTTGTATCGCGTACCTTATAATATCAATTCAAATATATTATCTCATCCCTTCAAGGTATGACCCGTTCATCTCACTTCCACTATATATCTGATGAGATGGATGAGGCCATTAGTCCAGTCCCCTTTCCTAGTAAGGAAGTGTGATTGGTCTATGCTCAAACACAGTTAGACCGTTCTGCCGATTTTTGCTGGATCTTGTGGTTGGGTTCGGTTTTCCGGTTTGTGGCAAAAATAGGAACCGAACCGAAAAACCACAAACCCACCACCTCTATCTAAATGTATGTTAATGCAAACTATTGTAGTAAGAAATTTGAAATGGCAACTTTAAACTATACACTTTTCTTTGGTGACCATCTTTGCCTATACCAGCTCTACAGGAACCATTTCTCCACTACAGTGAACAGGTAGTGTGGTACAAAAACATGATACAGTATCACGTCATGGAAGTTACAAACATTTCATTTAAACATTTTTGAAACAAGTCAATACAATAGTTGTAAAAAACAAATCGTTATTTTATATTAATACTAAAATAATCTGAAAAGACTATCTAAATGTATCTGTCTTGATATCGTGCATGAAATGTCTTCGTGGTTTGAACCCCAGTGGTATGATTTTCTGTTATACGCTAAACGATAGATTATCAAAGAAACTGGGGGAAGATAGAAATCGTATCCCCCACTGTGAAGATATAAAAATTTAATTTTCACTTTCACGGTATCAATCAAAATGGCGGCCTTCAAAGCATCACTTCAAGGTGAATACAAGTCAAATTATCAATGGAATGATCAATTTGTTCTAAAAACGTATAATGAAAAGAAAACCTAGCGTTTTTAGAGTTTACACCGATCATTTCCAGATATAATTCAACATGTATTCACCTTGAATTGATGCATGAAACCCGCTAGTCCAAACATGGCCTGAAAGTCCGTAATATAAGTTTTTGGTTTGGTACGTCCTTTCAAAGGACGTACCAAACCAAACACTTATATTACGGACTTTCAGGACGTACCAAACCAAACACTTATATTACGGACTTTCAGGCCATGTTTGGACAAGAAACCCGCCAGCTGAATCAGATCGCAAGACGTTATCTGTTACGAGTATCGATCAGATCTTTTCCGCGTTTCAATGATCCAATGCGCTGTTTACTTTCATGCATCAATTCAAGGTTGAAAGGAGTGGAATTATCAGATTCTTATAAAAAGCGTATAATAAAAAGAAAATCTAGTGTTTTTGAGTGGATACCGAAAATCATCTTACTTGTGACGAAGATAAATGGTTATTTTCGCTCGCGCAAGCGAAAAATAAACATTTGTCTCGGTCACTCATGAGATAATTTTCGGTATCCACTCAAACACACTAGATATCCTCTATATCTTTGCATCAAAAAGGATTCATTCATCTTACACTTAATTTTTCATTGAATTCTTTGACTTTTATTTGAATGTGAAGTCTAAGCCTCAAGCTGTATTGATAGTATCGTAAAGCAAAAATGATCCAACCATTTCCTATATTTGCTATATTTCTACCAGTCATTCCTGAATGACCATGTTATTAGCGTACCAATATGCTCTTAAATGTGATATTTTGTTTTATTATATGACAGAAAATTTCTGGTAATTTCATAGTCTAAAACATTCGAAGGAACAGATGATACTCCAGTATTGCTGATCTGTTCTATTTTTTGTCGAAACTGAGTTGATATTTCAACGCTCTGTCATTGTTGTCCATAAATGGAGCAGGTAGGTTGATATAGTGATTCCAAATATCTGTTTGTAATAAAAATAAAAATGGAATTTCCAATTTGCTCCTTCCTTTAATTTCCCTGTTCCAATGTTTAGGAACTGCTCAAATATAACAATTAACTACAAGATGAACAAATAAGTTAATGCACATTGCTTCTTATATATATGATGAAATTAAATTTATTTTGTTGCATATGAATATGCTGTTTTTCTTTGAAAAAATATGTAATAAAGCAAAGAAGAATTTGCAAACAATTTTCTCTGTCATCATAATAAAACAATAAGTGACTTTCCTTGAGTTTGATAAAGGAATTAGCGACCTCAAGGAAAGTTAATAACTGTATATTGTTATAAGCCATCATTGTTATGGAGTCACATCCACAGAAATTCATTTTCATTTCAGTAATGTAAAACTGCTATGTTCCAGTATGATGCAATGCCTATTGGAGTAACTTACATGTATTGTACCTCAAAATTAAACTCTAAAGGTGATTTGATTGTTCGTGTCACAACTTCGTGATCTACATTACTTCTATAATTTCTTCAATTATACTTTAACTCGTACAGTAAGTGGAGAGTGGATTGTAACTAAATCACCCGCGGAGTGGGGTTATCACCCAAAGTATCACTTTCAAATTCTGTACATGTGGGCCTGAAACACAGGCCATTCAATTGATGACACTGAACTGGCGTCGAAGATATCACTAGTGTTTAAGGGATAAAATTAGTTGTTTGAATGCATCAAGTGTATCATGCACGCAAAGTGACGGCTATTGTATGGCAGGATCCATAACCAACACCCGGAGTGTGAGTATTCTCAAGTGGGCACTTGAGATATAAAGATTGGCAAAGCTTGGCTTTTGTTTGTGTTGTGGTCACAAAATAGCCTTATTGCTGGAAGTACTTGAAACATTAATAAATAAATAATTGTCGATCATTTGATCTGAAATTATCTACCCTTTCAGCTTCAAGATGTTTCTTCCTATCACAGATTCAATTAATTTTGTGCGAGCTGTAATTCTCACTACCAGAACTGTACTTTGTCAAGGGAAATCGGCTATGTGCACTCGTTTGGTATGCCAGATGTACTAAAATGGTTCCTTAAGTACCGCAGGGCGCTATTTGCAATGCCAAAGCATAGCAGATGGCTCCTTGTTACACACTAGAGACGAAATCTTCACACTTAGCTTTATTCAACATTAGGCATTTCTGACCCAATTTGATTTTGGTCATTCAAGGTGTCATTAAACCCCAATAAATAATCACAAGTCAAGGTAGACACTATCATCACAACTTACCCTTCGGAGTCATTGAAATAGGGCTCCAAGAATCATGTATAATTAGCCATTAATTAGCCATTAATCTTGACTAGCTGAAGAGAGCTACCAATATAAAAATCAAATGGATTTAGTTCCGTTACTTGTACTTGCTAATGTATTCAGAAATCATATCAGTGGAAGTATTTCACGAAACTCTGTCTCGCCTGATTTCCACTCCATCAAATCACCCCATCAATGACTGAAATGCCGAAATGTGCCGAGTTAACAAGAAGCATAAGTATTATCATGAGATTTAGTAGATTCATTTGGGTTTTCAGATTTATCTCTGTAAAATTTTATCTCAACAACTACATGATACAGATGTAGAATTTTGTCACATAATCACAATCAAATAGCTCATTACGGAACATAGCGTTCACAACACGCCTTATACGGGGATGACGTCAGAATTCCACCTCAATGATAGATTGTTGTATCAGTAAGGATACGCCATAGAGTCAGTCCATGCTGGGCTGAAATATGACGGAAGAGAGGAGCGGGTCCATCTGGATGGTCCGCCGGGTCAGATTTGAAGCCACTTTTGTGCTAGCTGCTACAGCTATTTCGTAAGGTGACTTCAATCAATTGCTGTGCGCACAAATTGGTACAGTTACGGGTCTACTATTGTTCTTACTCGAGATTATACGATGCTAGCCACTATACAGTTGCTATTTTTGTAGTCCGGATTTGTCGCTTTTGGGTCTAAAACTTGATGAATTTGGGGTAACACAAAAATCGATAAATTTAGATAAAATCCTATCATGCGTCGCGCTCGTTCCAATTAGGGTTTATATGCTATGGTTTTGTTGAAATGTTGTTGAAAGGATTGGAAATAAATAATTGAAATAACAAATTTTCATATCGTGTGCGTTGCGGTAAAGGGTTAAAGATTGGAGGTTGGAGGCATCGAGCCGATGCAATGAGTATGGAGTATCAACTTTTTTTCTACGCCCGAATGCAGACAGTTTATTCCTAAGTGGACTACATTTTGCTATAATTATGGAAAATTACATCCATTTTATACAAAGAATCTGTCATTGACTTTTTTCTTCGCTTCATCATCGATTTACTCATCAATTTTATCACGCTAATTCAAACGCTTTATCTGTCGACATATTATGTAAGGACCATTTCTATAGATTCTGAGTAATTTCCGTCTTGATTTGATTATTGGAGAAGCTTTTAATTTTAATTCGCCATACCTAAGCCATCGTAATGACGGCAATTCGTGGATTTATTTGCACTAATCTCTTTCCGAGCTGACCAATTTGATTAGTTGATCTATCTTTAGTTATCCTCCAAGGAAAATCGTGCATCTCTGCCGTGTCCTTGTAATGACATGGCAGGTGTTGTCTATCCCTCGTCATTTTTTATCATTTCTTAAAAAAAATATCGTGCAACAATCTGGGAGCGAAGTTTTTGGGTCTTCTCGGAGATTTTAACCCACGCAATGATGGGTGGTGGGGCATTCTGAACATCACACATTACACTCCAGTCCAATCCTTTATAACGGACGGCTTTGATAAGGTTGCGAGAATTTGGTACTTCGTATGAGTCGTCATTTGTATATGTTCGGAGTGATATGTTATATGCCAAGGCAGAACACAACAATGGTGGAGAAAGGGGGACAGGAATCAATTACACGAGTTTTTTAAGATTGGAAAAACTCCTACAATGGTCAATGGATGTTTGATCATGAAATCTCAAACAAATTATCACAAGTAGATATATTTACCAAGAACGGATGGATGATTATGTTTATAGGAGTATAACTACATTTAGACAGGGTAATACCATGCCGGGCAGTTTTAGGGACGGAGGAAATCGGAGAAACCGGAGAGAACAACTGACTCGGAATCTCCAACTCGACTCCTGAGTTCCAATGTGTTCTATGTGCCTACTGGCACATAGAACACATTGGAACTCAGGGGACGAACTTACTAACCACGAACAAGCAGGATTAGCATTGGTCGAACACAACTGTGTCTCGTAGACGACTTAGTCAACCTTTCGATCTGAAGTCCAAAGCGCTAACCAATGGGCCACCGTAATTCCCAAGAATGGGTTGATAGACACACGAACATACAAACAAACGCTAATACTTCTCGTGCAGCCCACATTCGGTCGTAGCTGAACATTCTATTGAGTTCATAAATATATTAATATTGATCTTTGTAGACTGTGTTAGGTGTTCACAAGGGCGAAAATCTTGCGGTTTGTGTGAGGGACGGTGCTGGTATCATCCAGCCCTGCAGTAAAATTCATTGTATCGTCAAGCACAGTACTATTACTTCCCGAAGTCAATACAATAAAACTTTTACAAATGTATTTTCTATAATTGTATTTGCCACATCTTTGAAAATGCTAATGGTTCATTTCAAACCATTTAGAGTCATACCTAGAGAAAATAATTCTTGAAAATGCAATGTAAAACTTTTTATATATTGGCCCCTGATAGTATTTAGTGCTCAGCAAAAAAAAAGTTCTCGAGGATTTTCAATTTCCGTTCGTTAAAAAGGAATATATTGATGATGTGCACTTTTTTCGCGGAATCAAAAATTGAATATTTTCATCACATTCGAGTTATTATTGACAAACAAACAAATGCCAGAACGAAAATTTGACAACTTAGTACTAGTCACCATGCCAGGCTTTCGTTTGATGTTTGATGATGTGAAAAAAGGTTACGATGTGACTGCAGTGGTTAATTGCGATGCGAGTTGTACCAGATTCTAAAAATTCGATGAGCGAAGTGGATGGTTGAAAGTGGGTTATATATACTACTCAAAGTTTGCTAAGCACCAAGTACATCCAACTACCTGTTTTACGTTTTAGTTGAAATATTGTAATGAAAAGTGTATATATTTTTTATTTAATTATATCTTTAATGATTTAAATACAGAAATTAAGATTTTTATTTGTGTTTGACATTATTTTTTTGCTTTTGAATACGATAACCATGGAAAATGGATATTTTTGGTAAAAGAGGAAATTTTTCAATATGCCAAAAAGTTGACGGAGCGAACTGCTATGGTTTCAATATCGAGTATGAGACCCATTATTGTTAATTACAGCTTGACAATGCCTTCTCGTGCTCCCAATCAGGTTCTTGGTGGTCCTTTGTGGGATGTTGTTCCATTGTTGGACCAGCATGGCACCAAGCTCCTGGACACTTCTTGGCTGGACTGGACGGGCTGAAATTGCAAGCTGCAACTCTTTCCAGACATGTTCGATTGGATTGAGGTCAGGGCATCTTGCTGGCCAGTCCATACTTTCAATCTTCTCCCTCTGTCGATACTCCCCGACAGCATAGGCAACATGAGGACGGGCATTATCGTCCATCAGAATGAATCTATCACCCACTGCACCTGCATACAATGTGACGTGGACATCCAGGATCTCATCAATATACCGTTGCGCAGTCAATGTACCACGTTTAAGGACACAGAGCTCTGTACGTCCATCCCAGCTGATGCCGCCCCAGACCATGATTGACCCTCCACCATAGCGCTCATGCTCAGCAATGTTGGCTGCATGAAATCGCTCTCCTGGTCTTCTCCATACCCCAGAACGCCTATCTGTGTGGTCTAGGCAGTACCTTGACTCATCTGTAAAAAGGACAGGTCGTCAATCTTCTCTGGTCCATCCAACGTGGTCCATGACCCATTCATATCGTGCCTGGCGGTGGTTCTGGGACAGCGGAATGCGAATACATGGT
This sequence comes from Pictodentalium vernedei, assembly GCA_031216915.1. Classification (NCBI taxonomy): domain Eukaryota; kingdom Metazoa; phylum Mollusca; class Scaphopoda; order Dentaliida; family Dentaliidae; genus Pictodentalium; species Pictodentalium vernedei. The sequence goes on from CM062296.1 coordinate 476,239,127, forward strand.
CTTCTCAATCGGAGACCACCTTCGTGCAACCTTGCCTGGATAGTCTGCGTCGAAACATTTACCCCGGATGCATTCTGAAGGTCACTGCGAAGCTGAGTTGCTGTGGCAAAGCGGTTCCTACGGGCCTGAATGATCAAAAACCTGTCTTCAGCTGCAGATGTTGCCTGCCCTGTCTCTGCCACCACCATGCCGTCTTACTGGTGTGCCATACTTCTGAAATCTTGCCCAGGCTCTGGTGATCACCGTATGGTGCACACCAAGTGTTTCACCAACCTGACGATGGGTAGCCCTTGCTCCTCCATCCCTACAGCCCGCCACATTTCTGCTTCAGACAAATGTCTTCTTACATTTGCATTTGCCATATTCAATCATTAAATCACAAGGGTTTGTGTTGAAATGAAGACTGGATACCCTACGCATGTCATGTACATGTAGACAGTACACGAAAACGTCATGAAAATCAAGGGGTAAATGCTTTCCACGACTGTCACGAAACGTCTGCCTGTCAAGAGAGCTAATGTAAACACTGGGGGCCTTCTCAATACATTCCTCAATCATATCCACCAAAAATATCGCAAATATGTCACAAGCAAATTTCACAATGATGTGTCAAATATTTGGTGCTTAGCAAACTTTGAATAAAATATAGCAACATCCAGGGTCTCCACTGAAAAGTAAGTGAAATTGCTACATTGATCGAGGCAGAGGAGTTTGATGTCATGGGCTTAAGCGAGACGTGGGTAAGACACGAGGAACGGGTAGACCAAGTAAGGTGATGCGTGTGGATAGGTGTAGGGCGAACGGAAGGCCAGAAAAGGAGGAGGGGTAGGCATGTACATTAAAGAGGATTCAAAACCGTCGCTGATACCAGACCTGGAAGATGTCAGCATCTCGGCTGAGGTATCGAATGAAATTGGATGGGTAAAGATCGATCTGAGAAACAAAAGCATTGCCCTTGGGATTGTGTATTGTGCGGTGGAGGGAAGCAAACCCGAGTGGAATGGCTCGATATACTCAACACTATGGTCCAATATCACAGAACTAGAAAACAGGGGGCTCGGTATAATTCTGATGGGTGACTTTAATGGACACATAGGTGGACAAGAAAGTCAACAGGAATGGAAGGAAGCTGTTGAACTTCACAAATGAGCTCGGTCTGAAGATTCTGAACAGGGACGCGAGGTGTAAGGGGAAATGGACCTGGGAGAGGAACGACAGAAAATCAATAATCGACTACATTCTCACAGATATTAATTTATGGAGGGAGGTGTTAGGGGTAGAAGTGGATGGTGAGGGTAAAATGGAGGTGGATAGTGATCACAACTTGATTACAGTGACGATCAGGGCCAAAAACCCAGTAAAAAGCAAAGGAAGCTTCAAGGAGATTTGGGAACTCAAAAAGGATGCTGACTGGGCGAAGTTCGACGAAAAACTGAAACCAGGAGGGGGGGGGGGGGGGCAGTGTCCAGAAGATGGCCGACGCCATAGTTGCGAGCCTAGTGGAGGCAGGGAAGAAAAGAGTAGGAAAGATCAGGATGCCAACACGGGAACTTTGGTACAGAGTGAACGAAGAACTGAAAAGGGCCATAAAGGGTAGAAAAGCTAAATGTGTCGCATACAGGAGAAGTAGAAAACTTAAGGGGGCGGAAAGCAACGAGGCCACAGTAGCAAAGGAAGAATACCAACAAGCACGAAATAAAGTAAATAAGATTAAAGACGATAATCGGGGGGTCGAGTTCGAACGTATTTTGGAAATGGGTGAATAAACGTAACAAAGGAAGTAACCCACAGAGTATTAAAGTAGATGGCAGAGTTACAGACGAGTAAGATCAAATCGCATCTGAACTAGTCAAGCACTGGGAAAAGGTAAACGATAAGCGATGGGGCATGGGGAGCCCACCGGAGTATCCGAATCAGGTCGAGGAAAATCTATCAAACTTCGTTTGCAGCGAAATTAAAACGGAGGATGTGCGAAAGGTGATCTCAAAATTAAGGGATGGAAAAGCGGGAGGGGTGGATGAAATTCCTAACGAGTTTATCAAAAAAGGGGGAGAGGAACTCGTGGAAAGCCTAACTGCCCTATTCAATTTAGCCATAGAAAATCAAGAGGTCCCAAAGGAGTGGAGTGAAAGCAAAGTGACATTTATTCACAAAAAGGGGGAAAAGACGTTTTGGATAACTATCGAGGGATCTCTGTCAGAGGCAACATTGGTCAAGTTTTCTGTAAAGTCCTGTATGGGAGACTAGAGGAGGTGATTGAAGAGAAGGGTTTTTTTGGGAGAAATCCAGAATGGCTTCAGGAAGGGAAGGAGAGTCACTGACCATCTTTTCACGCTATCCCCAATGACAGAATCCGCAAAAGCAAAAAAGAAAAAGATGTTTATGGCCTTTTTGGATGTTAAAAAGACATACGATAGAGTATGGAGGGAGGGTATGTGGCGCAAGCTGGAGGCTCTTGACTTGGGAGGCGAGTTTGTTGGAATTATGAAAGCATTATATAAAGACGTACAGAGTGAACTTAGCCTAGGAAACATTACAACGAAACGTGTGCCTATGGAGATAAGCCTAAAACAGGGGTGTATCCTTTCGGCAATTCTTTTTGCATTGTACATCAAAGGTTTAGGAGATGAACTCCCGCATAGCGACGAGGGGGTAGCAGTTGGGGACTTGAAGATCCCAGGGCTATTTTTTGCAGACGATATGGTGCTAGTGTCAGAAAGCGAAGAGGGGCTAGCGAAAATGCTGGGAATTGTTGGGAAATATGGGAGCAAATGAAGACTCGAACTTAATGAAAGCAAGAGCAAAGTTATACCTGTGGGCCGCAAAGTGGACCCACTCGAAGGTGGAGAGTGGAGGAGTTCTGCATTCCGGAGGGTAGCAGCAAACTTCTTAGTGTAGGAGAGACAGGTGCCTACGAGTATCTGGGGGTAGATATAAACATCACAGGAAGAGGCATCTGCCGAAACCACACAAATAAATTGATTCTGAAGGGGAAGCGAATCCTTAACCAAATGAAACTTATAGGAAGAAACGGTTTCAATAAGGTTTTCGTGGGGAAAACCATTTTGGAAATGGTGGGTCTGCCAAGTATAACATACGGTACGGAAGTGGTACCCCTAAACCAAACAGCTGTAACGAGCTTGGAAATCCTGCAGAACGATGCAGGCCGATGGATAACGGGGTCGAGTAATGCCGTAGCTCTAGAAGCAATCAGGGGTGAGCTTGGGTGGATGAGGATCAAGGACAGGATAGACCTATTGAAACTCGGTTATCTTAATTATTTGGTAAATCTCCCCGACAGCCGATGGTGTAAAGTAATGTTCCTGAGAATTTTCAACTCAAATATCAAGACGGGGTGGATGGTCCAAGTGAGGGAGCTAGTAGAGAACTACTCACTGGAGATCTCGGACCTAGACGTTGGGGCAAAGCAGGGGAAAAAATCGCCAGAGAAAGGGTCATGGAGGATTGTAACCGTAATTGGCGATAGGGGGTCAAATCTAAGAGGCCTTTGGGTGGCTTGTGTGATAAAGAGAAGCCTGGTTTTGAAGAGTACCTTGATGGCACCTGTGGGGGTCACTGTTGTTCAAGCTGAGCTCGCGATCCCTGGTGCTGAGGGGAAAAATTGGGAAAACAGTGAAAAGGAGTGCCAGATGTGTAATTTGGGCGAGGTGGAGACCCTGAAACACTTTCTTCTAGAATGCCAAAAATACCAGTCTAAAAGAATATGATTCACTGGGAGTATAATGGGGAAGTGGGATGGGAGAATGAAGGACATGTGGTTAGTGGGGGACTCAAATGAGAGGGTTAATATTCTAATCGGAGAGATTGGGAAGAATGGAGCAAGGGATGTCATCAAGCAGTTCGTCTCCGAGTGTTGGGAGGAGAGAAGAAGCGTGGGAATAGGGAGGTAGTTGGGAGTACAGGGGTAACCAAGGCCTTCTCATCCGAGAACCGCGACAAATCAGCGGCCGGCCAAAGTGTTATTATTATTATATCGGGAAAGCAAATCAGAAAGGTAAGATGCTGCAGTTCGGTGAATGCCCATATATACGAGTAAGTAAATTTTGAAATCAATTCTTTGTTGCACTTGAAGCTCGTGAGATTCAGAGAGGGTCGGCTATATGTGACGGTACTTACGAGATCATATGATAATGCGCTGCACGGTTTTGACTGTGTTTAAAAACATTGCTTTTGACCACTCATTGGAACGAGTTATCTCTAACAGGTTTCAAGTCATCAAACCTTATCGACAGGAGTTAGCGCGTTGGGTGGGTGGGGGGCAGATTTGGTTGCAACGTTTGTAACTGACGTTCCAGTAACCCAGTTGTATAGGGATCAGTGACACAGGCCGTACGTTAGAACACATGGTGGTCTTTGTTAGCTCGCCATATGGAAATCACAACCTCCCATCCACCATTATTAAAAGAGAGTGACAGCTTGGCTTGTTCAGCGTGAAAACCTCTTTAGACGACATTCTCAATTTAACATTACCTCCACAGACGATGTTCTTTTCGGAAAACCTAATTTATCACAAAATGAAAACAATCTGATTTTTATGTTAGTACAGTCCTTTATTTCAGGTAGCAATCGTTTTAGTTAACTCTCAACCATACCCCTTTTTGGTGTGCCTTCTCTCCAACATCAAGTTAAGGCTCGGTGATGACTTGCGATGGCCGCATCCGTACGATAAGGACACAACACTCAACTATCCTCTGCTTTCTTTTGCTTAATACCATCTTATCCCATACCTGCATGTCGTGTCTTTCACTTCTCTCCAGCTACTATGAATTGGTTTGAAGCATGTTTATTGTATTGTAGATATAAAATGTTTTTGTTTTTTTTTTTTTGTTTTTTTTTGTTTTTTTTGTTTTTTTTTGTTTGGTTTGTTCTCGTATATTTTTGTTAGCTGCCATTGAATGTTTTAGGAGAGGAACTTATATAAGTTTAATAACTTGTGTTCCAGTCCTTTTGTCAGTTTTCAATCTAATGACAATAAAATATGTTTAAACTAACCTCCCATCCACCATTATTAAAAGAGAGTGACAGCTTGGCTTGTTCACAGGCCCCGGTAGAGGCATAGCACTATCACAGAGATAGTTTCTACCTTGGTGATATGTGACTGTTGCCGTTCCTCGAAATTTGCCATGGCAACCGGTAATCTCGTGATAAGAGCCATGTCGGTCTGGAAAGCCTTTTGCAACGACATTAACGATGACAGTGACTAATTTTGTTAGGTCCTTTTCTAAACAGATCACCGAAATGCATATAATCGAGCTACTTCCTGTTGTGGACGGGAAAATATGGGTCAAACGCACCCTCAAGTTCTGCAGAAAGTTACGAGCCTGGGTGCTGGGGCGGGGGAGGTTTGGGTGTGTGACGCCTAGATACTTTTTCCAGCTGGGACATTTTCGTTTGGATTGGTTAATATCGATTCTCTCTTTCTGATCATCATGTTCTTTCTCACGACACTAGATTTGATACTTGGACTTGTGTCACATGTGATACGTCTTCGGGTAGCTGAGGGTCCCAGCACGACCAGTCAGGAGTGTGGTACATGTTGACCCTTTGAATCCGAGCGGCCGCTTTTCCGGCCAGGAACATGATACGCCATAACGACTTTATATAGGATGGCTCTTCAGTAAATGTGTGGGGAAGACCAATCAGTATTTTCAACGTGCAGCCCCGAGACTGCACATTGGAAATATTGATTGGTCTACCCCAAATAATAAATATTGACTTTTCTAATTGCTGCCATTAAACTGGCATGGAATATATCACCAGAGTTGAAAGGGCTAATCAATAAGTTGCGCCACGACTTCTGCGTGTATATTTTATTCATCTACAAATATATTTCGAAGAAGTATTGAGGTTTGAAGCTATAATCCCTGTGGACCGACATTCCAACTGCATCATCAAGGCATGTCTTCAATGAAGGCATGCTTTAATGGTGCAGTTGGACTATTTTTGTCAGTCGAGACTCGAGTCCCCAAATCCGGGACAAATCAGGTTTTTATGCCAGATTGTTGTGTGCATTCGAGGTTAACGGATAGAATCCATACATTGAGAAATGTGCTTGATATGTTGCGAAATTCAACCTACAGTGGTAGATTTTATGATAGGTAAAGTATTAAATGGGTCATTAGAGCATATAGTAAATTCTAATAAAATAATATAAGAGTGTTTGAAAATACTCGACAGACAGAATATACTCTTATAGAATAGGGAAATATTAAATCATGTTGCACTATGAAACATAGGAGATCTGGTGAGAATTGCAAGCTATGTTATTTCTGTCTGTCAGTCAAAGAACCCATTGTTTTAAGCAAAAGACCATATGCGCTTGCAGATGTACATTTCAATAGGTACAATAATGTCAGTGTATTAGCTACTCGTTTGACGAAGGTTAGGAAAGACCCCTCTATAATGACATTCATGCACATAGAAACCAAAACTGCACTCAGATAGTGACGACTATCGAACATTTTAGTATGTTGAGTTGTCAAGTTTGATTGGGTGTTTTTCCTCAACGGGTGGTGATGAATTTCAACTTGATGAGAGAGAGAACATGCTTCAGGCCGGAATAAGCTGATGACTGAATACAAATGGGACAAAACCGTTCTCTCCGCCAATATGTATGGGTTTAAAAACCGGACATGATAACCTATAATCTAAGTAGTCGTTACGCATCTGATTGACGTTATGAGGTAAATGAAATGCTTCTGCACAAACAGTGTCACGCAAACAAGTAAACAGACCGCCGCCAAAAGTGATATTTTTCTTTACAAATTTAAGTTACGTTCACTTCATTTAAGTTTAATAGTGGTATAGAGAACACAACTCAGAGAGAGTCTGGGCCAGAAATCGGCGAACCTTATTTGAATTTTTCATATATTTCATTGGCACAAACTGCGCTTGTGAAACACATGAAAAATTCCGTTTTGAGTAGTCTTAATACCCCCAAATCGGTCATCGCCATGACGCCCTTGCCTATGTGAACAGTTGATGAGTCACTACAGTATAGCGATGTCCAATGAAGTAGCGTTCCATCCAGTAAAGTAGCTAAATAAAGTCTGAAAAAATCAAGATGAGAACGAATACAACAACGAAATAATATACAATCGATCGGTGTGCAGTGTAATGGATCTCTGGTCAGCATGCTGAGATTTTCGATTTGGTGATTATAATTTGCGTATGCTTTGTCAGAAAATCGTGTCTGCACATCACCGGACCTACTAAACTCAACAGCAGTGAACCTTACAACTCTAATTAAGCGTTTTCTTAACAGTATGTAGGTGATGTTATTATCTTCCCAGTGTAATTATCCTCTGAAGGTGAGTCGTTAAATCATTTGACCTTTTATTCTTTTGCTGTGTCGCTGAAAAATGCCATATTGCACATGCTCGCTTTTCTCACCGAGAATTGTGCTTGAAACACGAGAGACATTTTGGTAAGACCAAATTAAATTGAATATTGACAATATATTTGCATGTAGTTGGAGACATTGAAGCTTCAGTTGAACAATTGTTCTTTTAGGAATCACATCATCAAAATTTTAATGTACGTCCAACCAAGCCGAGGCAGTAAGAAAACAAATAAAACCCTTTACATGCCTGTGTGTATTTTAAGATGAATGTAAAGAGAAACAGTTTAAAGAAAATCGTCGTGCGCTATTTCCTTTTATCATATGACTCGTCCGTTTTGTTCACTTTAAAACATTTGATATTTTGTTTTCATATTAATCAGTGATAAATAAAGCCTTCCGTCAATTTCATTGGTCAGTTTCAAAACTAGACAATTTGACTGGCTGAACAAAATAAAACTGGGCCACATTTTCATAATTTGCATAATTAGAGCTGGGAGCTTTCATTGGTCAATTTCAAAACTGGACAATTTGATTGGCTAAACAAAATACAACTGGATGACATTTGCATAATTTCTGTACGGAGAATTTACGTTATCTGTCCTATTTAGGGTGGGTTTTGGAAGCAAAAAATGAAAATTTTTAGTTATAGGAGGATGTTTTTTCCAAGTGCCGTCTGCAACTCAAGTTAGGTGATGGGTTAAAAAGTCATACTAAGTGGCTAATTTGTGCGTGTGTGTGTCATATGATAAATAGAATATGAAATGAGTGTTTTTCTCATATAATATTTACGAAACTCGTCCGAATTTTCCATTTGGGCTCGCCAGAGGCTCGCCAAAACGGAAAATTCTTAAGACTCGTTTCATAAATATTATATTAGAAAAACACTCATTCCATATCCTCTATTTATTCGTAGTTTATGTTTGTGATGCACTCTTAGAGCACTTCCATTCTATACCATAAATAAAGTATGATGAGACCTCCAAAAATTATTTTATAATCTAAATATTTAATAATCTCACTTTTAAAGAACATTTTCTCTCGACACTTATTCTCATGCTGGTGCAAACCAACCTCCACAAACACTATACCCACAGTTTAGGCTCTTTTCTTGTATATACACTAAAAGATCAATGGAGTTAAACATCACCCCCCCCCCCCCCCCCCCCAAAAAAAAAAGAATCAACTGGGTTCATATTCACTCAACCCAGTTGATTTGGGTTGATTTTTAACCCAACTGATTTTAAAGTGTATGAGCAGAGAATTTTGATGTATCGCATCATAAATGACATGCAAGTATATTGTGTATACATTTGTTAACCCTTTGAACTCGAGATGCAGTTTTTCCGACCGGGTCACAAACTACGTCACAATGTCATAAAGGGGGATGACTGCAAGGTAAATGTGTGGTGTAGACCAATCAATATTTTCAACGCGCAGCCCTGAGGCTGCATGTTGAAAATATTAATTGGTATACCCCCAAATCATAAATATGGACTCTTCCTATTGCTACCATGGAACTGACATGGAAGATACCACCAGGGTTCAAAGGGTTGTAAACAAAAATTACCATTTTGATCCGGTTGGGTGAATTTTTTTTTTTAAATGTGTGATAGACAGTACCTGTCATTGGTGTTTTCGGGAGATTGTTTGTTTGTCCCAGATACCCAGGGAACACTGATGCAGTTACTCAGCAAGCCAGTGTCACGGATGACCGCCGCTCTATAGTTGAGAAACCTCTGCAATTGTTTTCAGACGAGACTCCGCTTGACTGAGTACGATGCAAATGATACTGTTTAAGTGCCAGATACAGTTCATTGGGGTTTACTCTTGTGAGCTACACATATTAAAATATTTTGTAACATTTTTTGCTTTTTATGTAACTGGTTTATCCTGAATGCAATTGGTGGCCATAATAAAGCCACAATGTTTGACAAATCAAGTTTATTCAGATTACACCCCGAGGATCATAAGTAAAAAGCTCCCACGGCCAACTTTTTAAACTAAAAATATCCACTATACTTTCCGGACAAACCGTTCGATCCCCGTCCGGAACGACCCGCGTTGTGTCCTTGGGCAAGGCACTTTATCCCGGTTGCTTACATGGGGCACGCTGATGCCATGTACTAAGACGTTCTGCACGTTGATGGTGCACATGTCTTAACCGTTGAAACGCTGCTTGAGCGGAACTTGAACAGAGTTAGAATGTTGAGGAGCTGACAGTTGCTCGTTGATGCTCGGTGTTTCTCTCCGGGTATTCCGGCTTCCTCCACTCGTAAAACTGTCACGGTCATGATTAACCATTGTGCATAAGTAGGTGACCTTAAACATCAATAAATAAATAATAAATTCCAGACAAACTCTGTTCGCCACATATGGCAGGTTTTTGTTTACATCAACTTCATTAAAATATTTTGAAAACTTTCACACTTTATTTCTTTATAGTACAATATATCAATTTTTCAGGCTTAACTCTCTGCACACTGACATCGAAACATCAAAATTTCAACTTGCAAATTTTTCCCATAATGCAATTTGGAATTTTACCAACTCAGTTGAAGTTGAAATTTTGGTATTTTTGACATCAGAGTGCAGAGGGTTAAGCTCATATGTACCATAGCAATACAGTGTGTCATTTGAGATAGACGCTGCTCAAGTGGACGATTCCCAGACGAAGATCCCAGATACATATTTCCCGGGCAGACGTGTCTCAGATGGGCGATTTCCAGATAGACGTGTCCCAGATAGACGTTTCCCAGACAGTCCCAGATAGACGAGCTCGGGAAGGACGCTCCTTAGATAGACGATAGGTTTCCTTGAATGGGGTGGGGGGGGGGCGTCCCAAATAAACGCTACACACACGGACTCACAATGGACGTATATCAAAATGGGAGGGTCGCAGTGGGATGCTTTGATGATAGAATAAATTAGACAACTAAACAGTAATCTCAATATAATTTTTTTATTTAATTTCCCCACACGTTTCTTTTCACGTCATTAAAACATTACGACATGACAATAATATCCGGCTTCTCTTATTGTAAGTGTTCATTTTCAAAAAATTGTCTGATGCTGTCCCATACAGTGGGACAATTTATCTTCTGGGTATCTCTCTGTTTACGCTTGAGAACCTTGAATCAGATTGAGGTTCACAGAGGGCGAATTTAGTGATTCTACAATCATGTGCAGGGTAGCATCACCAAATTCACCCTCTGGAAACCCCATTCTGCAGATGACAATCTGGACTTATTTCCAGGCTTGTTCTCAACGTGATTGTTAGTGTGTATTTTAGCCTGATATGCATTCCCAATCTCAAGAGGATATCTCTCCATTCATCTGGAGAAAAAATAGTTAACTTGTGGTTGACTTCCTCTTCTAGCATGTAAAGACAATGTAGATCCAACTTCTTGCAATGGGTAGAGTGGAAGCCTCAGTAACTTTCTAATCCAGTTTTTTGTAGATTGGCATCTGTATCATGTTATGCCTAATTGATAAGGGTCTACAGGATATGGCGTCTATCTGGGAAGCATCTAACATCTATCTGCGACACGTCTATCTGGGACTCGTCCACGTGGGACGCGCGTCTCTCTGGGAAGCGTCCATGTGATATAAGTCTGTCTGGGAACCGTCTATCTGGGACTTGTTTATCTGGGATGTAATCAGATAGGGGTGAGCTTGGGTGGATGAGGATCAAGGACATGATAGACCTGTTGAAGCTCGGTTATCTTACTTATTTGGTAAATCTCCCCGACAGCCGAGGGTGTAAAGTAATGTTCCTGAGAATTTTCAACTCAAATATCAAAACGGGGTGGATGGTCCAAGTGAGGGAGCTAGTAGAGAACTACTCACTGGAGATCTCGGACCTGGACGTTGGGGCAAACCAGGGTAAAAAAATCGTCAGAGAAAGGGTCATGGAGGATTGTAACCGTAATTGGCGAGAGGGGGTCAAATCAAAGAGGTCTTTGGGTGGCCTGCGTGATAAAGAGAAGCCTGGTTTTGAAGAGTACCTTGATGGCACCTTTGGGGGGTCACTGTTGTTCAAGCTGAGGTCGCGATCCCTGGAGCTGAGGAAAAATTGAGAAAGACGGTGAAAAGGAGTGCCAGATGTGTAACTTGGACATGGTGGAGACCCTGGAACACTTTCTTCTAGAATGCCCGAAGTATCAGTCTAAAAGAATGAGATTCACTGGGAGTATAATGGGGAAGTGGGATGGGAGAATGAAGGACATGTGGTTAGGGGGAGACTCAAAGGAGAGAGTTAATATGCTAATCGGAGAGATTGGGAAGAATGGGACAAGGGATATCATCAAGCAGTTCGTCTCCAAGTGTTGGGAGGAGAGGAGAAGCGTGGGAATAGGGAGGCAGTTGGGAGTATAGGGGTAACCATGGCCTTCTCGTCCGAGAACCGCGACAAATCACCGGCTGGTCAAAGTGTTATTATTATTATACTGATCTGTTTACATTCATTGTGAAGAGGTTGGACCTCACCACAATGAAAGTAAGTGCGTATAACAAATATTCGTTAAAAGTGAGTATATTCAATGTATAAATTGATATATGCTAGTTATGGTACAGAATACAAAGGCACTGAAAAGGCATCATAAAATTGAATTAATAATCCTTCAGCCCAATGTGCTATTTAAACAGTTTCTTCACATTGTTCCTGTTTGTATTCACCTTAACGGCTTCTAATTAATCCTTTACCCAACGAATCGCCCGCATCCGCCCGCATAATATTCAAATTCAGCAGTTGAAAAAATATTATTTTTCAAAACATTTCAACAAAACCATATCATGTGACCCCTCGTTGGAACGAGCTCGTTCCAACGAGGGGTCACATGATATGGTTTTGTAGAAATTTTTTGAAAAATTTAAAAAAATTATATTTAAAATAATAAATTTTGATATCGTCTGCGTTGGGAAAAGGGTTAACTCGATCTCAAAATCCTTCGAGGGATGCTCAAAGATCAAAGACCACGCGACTGCTTGGCGAAACAGAAGTTTTCTAACTCACTATTCAAAACTGTTCACATTCTGAAGGTTATAAAGCAATCCTACTCGTTAATCTTTCAACGACACGAAAAGAGGACGACACTTCCACAAAATATTCTTGAATACCTAAAAACTTTACATTTTTGTCTATGGCTGTACAAATAAATGCTACTGATAGCTGCCAGCGACAGGTTAGTTGCATTCTTTCAAAAATGTCCTCCTGTCGACGTAAGTAGGTTAGGAAGAGAGTTCCAGAGTTTTGATCTTGTAATAAAAAGCTCTGCCACCAACAGTGCTTTGTTTCCGCGCATGTTGTACCGGATTGTAAACGTTCGGTGAGCGAAGTGTCCTGGATGGATGATATCGGGGAAAGCAAATCAGAAAGGTAAGATACTGCAGTTCGGTTGATGTCCTCATGTACGAGTAATTAAATTTTGAAATCAATTCTTTGTTGGAATGGAAGCCAGTGATGTTCAGAGAGGCTGGGCGATATATGACAGTACTTAACGAGATCTTGTGATAATGCGCTGTACAGTTTTGACTGTGCTGAAAAACATAACTTTTGGCCCCTCATTGGAACGAGTTCTGTCAAAAAATGAAAGGATTTCTGTGAATATCGCTGGCCGGGTTTGGTCGTTTTACTAAGAAAATGATTAAATAAGTTCCTTTACCATGTTTTGTAGTGCAGATCTCATTAAGAGCATTGCTTTCATCAGAATGTATTTATCACTGTTTGTAAGTCTTTTGGATTGGGTACTGAATTCAGCGTGAACAAATCTCAGCCGTGCTCAGGGTTTAGGTCTTTGGTCTGTTCCGTGCAATCTGAATCAATAAACTAACTCTGAGACTTCCGAAAGTAAAAAAATCTGGCGTAAGCAGTGCCAAGTCCTGAGAGAATATTTTCTCAAGACGATCCTCTCGATTCATTCTTTTTCTGCAATCAAAGAACAAAACTATGCATCAGAATGTCATGAGATATCTAAAACAAATACAAATTTCTTTTACAAGATTTTGCCTCAAAAGCAAGTTTGCTCTCTGCTATAGGGTGGTAAGGTTTTATAAATTATAGGTACTCAAACTATAAGATGACGAAATATGGCGTCACATGACATGATTTGACAATGTGTTCTGTGGCGTTTGGGTTCTAACTGGAGCATGTATACAAAACTGCGAATGTTATTGTCCGATTCCCACCTCCATTTAAATGGTCTTTCGGACATGGCGTGCTGCTGTGCCTTTGTTATTTTTTAGATTAACCCTTTCACTGCCACGCCCATTTTAGCTATATATGGAGGACCTCCACGTACGCAGGTATGCAGGGAAGTTTAATAAAATTTATGACATAATGGAAACACTATTGTCTGATTAATTGTTGGAAAGGGTTCTCTGACTTCTTTCCAGCAATTAGTCAGATGGTAGGTTTGATCTGCGCATACCAGAACGTATAGATAATCATCACAAAATAGGTGACAATAGTCCCTTTCAGCAGCGAAATTGTTAAACATTTGGGATGTTAACTGAATAGCCATTTTGCCGGTAAAAAATATTCAACCGACAAAAGATTTCAATTGACAGGTATTTGGTCCTTTTCCTGTATTCTAGTGATAAACTATTTTTTTAAATTTAGTCTATTTTATCTAGTTTGACAGAGACCCGCCAAACAAGATATGATAGATTAAATGCCTATATTAGATCTGAGGCCAAGTACGTCAAAACCAAATGGAATTCAGTGATTGTCAAGTGAAAATCTTGGATAGATCACCTTTTTATTCAATAATCAGGAGTTTACGCTATATCCTATTTGCGCTTAACCCTATACCTAACATGAAAAGCAGACGACACTTGCAAAAACAATTCTTGAACAACTATTTTTTTTCATTTTTTGTCTCAAAAACATATGTTATGAACCTCATTGGAACGAGCTCGACGAGCTCGTTCCAACGAGGGTCATAACCTGTGTTTTTGAGATAAAAAATGAAAAAAATAATGAAAATTAACTGACGATTTTTGAGAATAGCGCTGGCCGGTTTTTCCCAATACGTTTGGTAAAGAGTTAACTGGACAAATTTGTACTAGAGACATGGTAACTGATTCGGTGTTTTGGTTTGGTAATTTCATTACATTAACAAGGGTATTCGATTCAGAGATATCCATTTCAGAGGGATTCACTGTTCCAGGATGTCAGAAGTTGTGATATCAGTTTGTAAAAGTTGTGATACTTCGCAACGAAATAAGACGACCATCCCACTTTGCCTGATTAAATTAAAAACGTCCACGGAGGCGGGGGGGGGGGGGGGGGGTGGGGGGGGGGAGGTGTGCGTATATGATTCCTTTCCGAGCCCAGAATATCTCTCGCAGACCCAGTCGAACGGACTGAGTGATTTTTTCTGCTCACTTCAACTCAGCGAGCTAATTTCATCGAGGTGCTTTGAAATGTCCAGGGGCATTATTCTCTGAGAGAATTTTGGTTTTGTCTTGATATTGTGGCTGGCTTGCTCTATTTTGGTTTGCAGTTGACTCCAATGAGTGTGTCAATAAATTACCGTTTCCATAAAGCTTGAAACATTGTTGGAATTGCTTTGCATAAAAACTATATTGATTGGAAATAACGGTGTTTAACTTTATCATGAGCTGATAAGGAATAGAGAGTTTTTTTCTTGATGGATATGGAAATCAGTGGATTCTTGAAAAAGCAGGATTAAGATTTATTTGTTTTGCTACTGAGTTTTATTCCCTCAACTCATTGTGTCATATTAACTTGCAAAAGGCCAAACAACATTGTAATTGCGACTGCTCATTCACCGTACTAAATCAGACAATTAAGCAAATCTATCGACAGCGAATAACACAACAAAAGTTCTAACAAATTCTGCGTTCATCTCAGCCAAGTCTATAAAATACGGTTGTGATTAAAAAAAAACAGAATTCGTTTCAATATTTTTAAACTTGACTTGGAATCTCCATTAACACATCAAAAGCATAAACTCCGATTCATTTACGTTTTCCAATAAACACGCATCAATTTTGGACACCCAGTCTGCGTAATCACGCAGGGAGGTAATTTTGAGGGTAGGGAGGTTTAATTTGTTTTCTCAAAACCAAACCGTTACTCGAATATTGACGTCAAATTAAACAATCAAATTCAACCTCCCTATCCTCAAAACTACTTCCTTCCTTGTTATTCAGAGTGGGATAAGTGCAGCCCTGAATGTGTTAAAACCAATGTTTCGTATTACGCAAAAAATTGCCTCCCGTTTGTCACGTTATTCTCATAATTCCTATGTCACTCGGGGCGCCTTCTGATATATGTTATGCGTTAGATGGTGCCATTCATAGTATACACCAGTAAACCCTCTAAATCACAATTACTCCTTCAGGGTTTAAAATTCTTGAGAGAACCAAAATCGACCCTCGCAAGGAAAACAATGAGAATTAACTTAGATTCCGTCACAAAATGTCCTTTTCATTTTTGTCATAGATTCTGAAAGTGCCCCTAAAACGTAGAGAATTCTACTTATTTTTGCTCCCTCATAATATTATTTATTTATTTATTTATTTATTTATTGGTGTTTAGGGTCACATATTTCTGCACAATAGCTAATCATGACCTCGACAGTTTTACGGGTGGAGGAAGCCGGAGTACCCGGAGAGAACCACCGAGCAACGGTGAGCAACTGTCAGCTCCCCAACATACTAACTCCACACATGCAGGGTTAGCATTGGTTTGAAGACAAGTACACCATCCACGTGCAGTGCGCCTTAGTACACAACGTCACCGTGCCACCACGTGGACAATGGGGGGGGGGGGGGGGGGTGGTGAAGTGTCTTGCTCAAGGACACAACGCGTTTGCCGCAGGTGGGATTCGAACCGAGGACCTTGTTACATTAAAGTTAGTGTGTTTGTGAGAAGACGTTTGGTGTCGAGAACACATGTGATAAAACTGTAAGAAGGCTGACATTTTTATTCCGAGAAAACATGACGTCATCATGAATATTCATTAGCATGAATATTCATACAAATAAACCATTAGTGAGCTTTACTTAAGCATAATAATGTGACAGACCTCTCAGCTTGCAGCCTGCTCCTCTTCCTACTGAGCCACCGCGCTCCTTCCTCATAATAAGGTAATACTTTAACTTAGCAGTGATTTCAAGTGAAGTCTTGGCTGCCTGTACAGGCAGCCAAGACCTCACTAGAACCACTGCCAAAGTACTATAGCGTCCATCGGCAAAAGCATTAAAAGCCTTTATGTTGTAACATGTGTTCTACATGTACATGTATACTCTCCCAAAAAAGAAAGTGTGCATGCTAAAAAATAACACTAAAAAAAGATATATATCATTTTCCTTCATGGAAATTTTATTCAATCACAGATGAATCAATTTGTGATCCACACGAGAAATTTCATTACGCTACGACGAATACTCTTGGTACCATGGAGAGTCAAAGACACTAAGGGTCAAACACAAAAGTCACACACTCAATATCTGGTATGACCTCCGTCTGCATCGACTAATGCTGTGCATCTACGCCTCATGGAAGCGAACAAGTTAGCATGGAAGTGTTGTGGGATGTTGTTCTATATTCTGATAACTTGTCTTTGGAGTTCCACAAGCGTTGACGGTGCATGGGGAAGCCGGCGTAGCTGACGTTTCATTTCGTCCCATACGTGCTCAATGGGTGGGATATCGGGCGAATTTGCGGGCCAGGGAAGAACATCCACTTGTTGTTGCTGCAGATACTGTTGAACAACACGAGCTGCGTGGGGTCGGGCGTTGTCCTGCTGTAGAATGACGCCGGGGCCGTGACGTTGCAGAAATGGGACAACAACAGGTGTAAGCACTTCATCACGATATCTGGTTGCATTGAGATTGCCACCAATAATGACCAGCTCAGTTCTGTTACGGGCAGTGATGCCACCCCACGCCATGAGAGACCGTCCCCCATAACGGTTTCGCTCCCCGACACATGGATCTGCGTAGCGTTCGTTTCGACGTCTGTACACTCTCTGGCGGCCATCTGAAGATGAAAGATGGAAACGACATTCATCTGTGAATAAAACACGTCGCCACCAGTGTAAGGGATGCCTGAGATGTTGTCTACACCACTGCAGTCGAGCACGACGATGACGTAACGTCAAAATCGGACGAATTGCAGGTCTTCGATGACGTAAGCCGTATTCTCTCAGCCGGTTGATTACTGTTTGAGGATGTATCCGTCTCAGGTTAGGGATGTTCCTGGCTGTCGTCGTTGCCGTTTGTTGCCGGTTCCGGAGATGGACGACACGGATATACCGATCTTGTGCAGGGGTGGTAACTCGGGGTCTCCCGGAGCGGGGTCGGTCTCGAACGTCATCATGTTGTGCATGTAGATGGACTAGCCTGTCTACAGTGTTACGGTGGCAGTTCAAATGCTTGGCAACCTCTCTGTGTGTTCTGCCAGCTCTAATCATACCCAGGGCAAGGAGACGTTGATTCATTGTCAATCTTGGCATGCTAATGTGGAGTCGTTTTAACAGCAGCGCAAGTTTGAATGTGAACGATAGGAAGGCCTTACTTTAGTGTTTAAATACCCAAGGATTCACACTGCTGCATGAATTTTCAGACTCTCCACGTGCAAAACATGCCTTTTCACAAGCGTGCAGCACGTCATTTAACGTTAAAGCAATTTTAACGGGGAAAGCTGTTTTTGTGTTCAATATAACTTATTCATGAACAGGTTAACACTCTTTACACCTACGAAATTATTTTTTTGGAGTTTGATCAATTTCTGCAATGCACACTTTCTTTTTTGGGCGAGTATATGTCAAGAAACTCACCCAAATTGAAACTGCATGTTAGCTCCTACGGAATGGACTTTGGTAGATATATAAATAACAGGTTCGTTTTTACTGTGGAATATGTACTGGTTTGCACTCACAGTGGTATAACACTACACTCAAATTCTAATTTATTTAAGAACTGAAAATTAATTATCACAGGGAAGTTCGCTAGAAATAAAAACTGATTCTAGCGAATCAGGACAAATTTTAAGATCAGACCTTTACCTAACATGGCGGCTATATCCGACAAGCGCTATTCACAGACATCGCAGTTCAGGCGTTATTTTTTATTTTTGCATCCAAAACACAGATTTTAGCTCTAACATAGGCTATGACCACCTAACAACAGAGATTATGACCCCTCATCAATTCCAATGAGTGGTAATGTTTTAGAGGTGAGAAATGACTCCCCAACTTACTAACTTTGCACAAGCAGAGTAAGCAGCGGTTGAAGGTGAGTACTTCGTCGGCGTGCAGTACGCCAACTTTTAATATGTTTATGTCACACGACGTGGGCAATCAAGATTTAATGCCTTTCCCAAGGACACAATACAGTTTCCTCTGGTCAGGATCGAACCGTCGACCTTTCGTTTAAAGTTCCAACCATTGAGCCAAAAATTTGTGATTTTAAAAATTATTTTTTCAAATTTTTCAAAATATTTCAACAAAACCAATCATGCGATCCCTCATTGAAACGAGCTCGTTCCAATGAGAGTCACATGATATAGTTTTGTTGTAATTTTCAGAAAATTAATATTTTTTCAACTGCTGAATTTACATATTACGCGGTCGGATGCGGTCGATTCGTTAGGTAGAGGTTTAAGGGCAGAATGATTTGACACTTGACCGCCTGGCGAGTGACTATCTACCGACACACTTGTATACTTGACCATTTGGAAGTTGAGGATACTGCAATCGAGTTTTCAATTCATGGCCCACCGAATAGACTTCCAAAATGATCCTCGAGCCACAGATTCTTGTTTTCGGGTTCTTGGAATTCTGTTGGTTATCAGGAATAGTATGTAAAGTGTTTTTCACCCCTCATTTGAGGGAGGGAATGGGGAGGCGGAAGTGACGTCATAGCCAGGTGACCCAGTGGCGCCATGTTGTCTTGGTATGGTACTCTGCGTGAGCGGCCATGTTGTGACGCCATCCCCATAGTGATTTGTGGTGTTAGTGTGCATGCGCAGCGTGTGTTGTAAGGGTGATACGTGTTTCCGTCGTTCATTTTGTATACTGGAGGCTGCCATCTTGGTTTTGATGGAAACACGTGGTAGCTATGTTACCCAAAGGCCTATAATAGGACAGGGGTATGTTCCTTTGTACAAGAGTAAATCTAATTACCACAAATAACCTGACAATCCCTCCAAATCACCCAAAACTACCGAAACAGATTTGGCGAAGCCCCCTTTGGAACATATAAGAGTAGCACGTAGTGCTATAAGACGCGTTCGATTCAATGAGAATAGTTTTCTGGTTAGGATTCTATCAGAATCTTCGTTTTTTCTGTTTATCCTGGTCTTACTATAGCTTATTTTCATCATTCCTGGAACTATTCTACCCATGTTATGCATTCTATCTGCTTTAGACTAAGACTAAGTGCTAATGCATAATGTACGCACATCACATTGGCACATACTTGTATTTGAGGATACCTATGGTATTGTACTACTGGACTATTGGTGAATTCTTGTCATACAGGCTTTTACATCCGAGTACTTTTCTGGGGAAAGGTATAAAAAGGGTGCGAACTCGGCTTCTGGGGAAAGGTATAAAAAGGGTGCGAACTCGGCTTTAAGCTCATTTGTGTGCTGACCATCATTACCTGTTCGATGCAGATACTGTTCTAAATTATTTTCGAGATCTGATAATGCCAGAAGACATTGTCACCAGAGTAGGTGCCAGTGCAGATATTGTACAAAATTGTTCACCCAACCACACAATAGGAGGAGGCATGAAGAACATCACTACTCAAGAAGAACAGAAGACCATCCACAGAGAGATGCAGAAGACTCAACGATTGACCGGAATAAAGTACTTTTAGAATTTTTATGTGATGCTGACAACAAGGAAATCGATGCTGTTCTTCGGACTGATGATGAAGATTTGATTACCTGTTTGTGCTACCAGCGTCCTCGAAGATAGGATACCATTAAAACTGACGGAATTTGATGGCCTGCAAAAACACGAAAGTGTATTGAACTGCTTACCTACAAAGCTGTAGAAATAGATCTAAAAAGAAGTATGTTACGGAAATGTGATTTTCTCTCGCCACTCATCATGCCAGTATTGGCCCTGAAAAACGTATAAAAGGGATGTACCGACACCAAATACTGATTTGTTCTACAACCACGGAGAAGTAAGGACATGGCAGTTCACTGTAACCGATATTGTGATAGAAAAATTCTCAATAAGCTTCACATGTAAAAGACACGAAGATGATTCTGCCCCATGAGACAATCAGAACAAATGAACAGCACAACAAGACTAGACAGAAATTCAGATACACTGCGAATCTAATCTCATGCTGACTGACATGAAACCAAGAACGTGACCAAGACGGCTCTTGATGATTTGATAGAACGTATATGTGATTGTGCCTCGAATATCGTGAGGGGGCAGTACCTATAACCAAATCTGAGATAGCTTAGCTGATTCTATACAAACACTAAATTAGGAGGATAGCAAATGATAAACTATCATATAAGAAAAAAAGACGGATCATACAGAAAGGAGGATTTTAGGGAAGTTACTCCAACCCATCATCAATATATTGTCCGATATCCTATAAAAAGGGCGTACTCATAACAAAATTGTCATTTGTGAACTGACCTTCGAAGAGAGCGGACGCAATGCAATCTGCACAAAGAAACTATTCACCAGATTCGAATTCCGATGAGTCGGAACTATCTGAAGAATAAGAAGAAGAAGACTATTCTGTGAAGGGAAATATCGTCCAAAGTACCTATGACAGATACCAAGAATATTTTGACAATCTCGTGGATGGAATGGATAAAGAAGATTCAGCTGAAACAGCATATGTAGCACTTCAAAAGAGTGTGCGAGAAGACATTAGCGTGAAATTCATTGATGCACTCGTGTATATTAGGAATTTTGGCAAGGACCCAATACACACGAAAATTCAAGAAACTGCCAAGCGTCTTCATGAGGACTTTGGCTTTGAAGAATCCCAGATATATGCCATGGAAAAGTGAAGATTTCTGTTCGACAACCTTATGGCAAACTACTCATTCAAAGTGGAAATGATGAAGAAGGAGAAGATTAGAGAAAAAAGTATGAAAGGAATGTTGGTATGAAAATAAGTTTATTTCAGTTCTGAATGTCAAAGAGTAAAGATGAATGTGTCAACGACAGTGCTCCTGACCTCCCACGAACTGGCACAAGTGAATCGAGTGGTAGATGAAGTCAAGAGAAGCAATCTAGACATTGGTGCTGGTGGAAAGAAATGACCTTATGACCGATCATTAACCAATGAAGAGAACTACAACCAAGAGAACGAAGACAACTCCGAATGAACTGACTGATGTTTCCATTCAAACTAAGAAAGAAGTTACGAAACAGCATGAAGACAAGAAAACGACACCAGCTCCCATAAAGAATGAACTGAAGAATGAAGATTCCAGGATGGTCCAAAACAGGAATGACGTTTTTTCCGGAACTGCCAGAAGACAAGAAAATGATGCCAGAACCCATTAAGAATGAACCAAAGAAGACTGAAGAAGATTAAAACAGGAACGCAGTTACCACAACAAAACAGTCTGAAGTCAAGAAAGAGGAACCCAACAAGAAGAAAGATACCAGACAAGAAATTAAAGCAACCAACAAAACTAAGCTACCAGCATTCAATGAGAGAATGTGTTTTATCAAAAATAAAGACCTAGCCGGACAATGGGAGGAAGCTCCATTAGAGACCAACAAGAAGTCTGCGATGAGATGGTTAGCCCATGAAAGAAGACAGAAGAAGAACTACAAAGATGAAAACGATGCCCTGAGCAATTGATTTGTACTTTATACCCGAATAAAAATGAATGAAATGTTATATCTTGTTGTCTTCTTATCAACAACCCAACAAAAGTACCCGGATGTAAAAACCTATATGACAAGAATCCACCAATAGGCCAAAGGTATTCCCAAATACCTGTATGTGCCTATGTGATATGCGCACATTGTGCATTAGCATATAAGCACATATTGGCACATCTCATGTGCTACCTGTAATGTGTTCACAAGCACATTCCATCAATCACCAGATCCACTTCCCATGGAATCCCTTTGCCACTATACTTTTAGAATCCCCTTTTCAATGCATGTGCCTATGTGCTAGTGCACAATTTGTCACATTGTGCATAAACACACAAGCACATGTCGGCATATCCCATGTGCTACCTGTAATATTTACACATTGTGACGCAATGGATAATAATACACAAGCAAATTTAGGTACGATCACTTTCACTAGGCATTGTGTAGATTGAGGCTTAGATACATGGGGTGATCTGATCGGGCCAAAATTTGATCAAAAGACACATGTCGAGACAAAATCGTGTGTAGGTACTAAGCTTGTAGTAGTGTTACAAGTCAATAGTGATGGAATAAGGTAGTAAATGGAACAAGACTGCAAGGGTGGTACAAAACTATATAGTAATGGATGACTACAATAGAGGCAAATCATAGGACAGATAGTTGGAGACAAGATGGAAGCCGTCGGTAAGAGTACCTGTATAGGTGCTAGGTGCCACATTGAAGCTAAGCTAGTAGCCATATAGAAACTAGCGGCCATACAGGAGTTGTATAGGATCCCGGTCATAGGTATCCTCAAATACCCGTATGTGCCCATGTGCTAGTGCACAATGTGTCACATTGTGCATTAGCACACAAGCACATATCCATACATCTAAAATGTGCCTATCTACCTGTACTGTGTACACATCACATAAAAACATCTAGAGAAGTCAAAATACTTAGGCTACTCTTATATGCCCCAAAGGGGTTTCGCCAAGTCCGTTTCGGTAGTTTTGGGTAATTTGGAGGGATTGTCGGGTTGTTAGTGGTAATTAGATTTACTCTTGTACAAATGAACATACCCTTCGAACATACCATGTGCAACCATAGAAACCAAGATGGCAGCCTCCAGTATATAAAATGTACGACGGAAACACGTATCACACTAAGAACACGCGCTGCGCATGTGCACTAATACCACTATGGGGATGGCATCACAACATGGCCGCTCAGGCGGGCTACCATGGCAACACAACATGGCGCCACTGGGTCATGTGACTATGGCGTCGCGTCCCCACCCCATCCCCACCCCCACCCCCAAATGAGGAATGAAAACCACATTACATACTACTAGCAGGTAAGTATATATGGTGTGATGTCCGTCCAAGCGTCGTCGTGGTGGAGACCTCAAACGTCACAACACATTTTCAACATTATCCCAACGTAAATGTGAAATGATATTGTAAAAACAGACTTGTATACCAAGGAACATTAATTTAATTTCCACACATTTATGTTGAAGCAAGAGGGGGAACATATTCCGCCGCCTTTCAGTCTATCACAGAGTTGTATAGTTGTCAGCCAAAGAGGTGATGCTCTTTGTCAAAAGATCATAAAAAGGATTAGGATCGGGCATGAAAATCATGATCGGCCCTGAAACCTGAACCATTTCATTTTTTCCCTCAGCCTTAACTTCCTCCTGTACAAATACATATACTCTAGTTATTCTGAAAATTTGTTTGCATGTGTGGTTTTTCTTGTTGTGGTAGATGAAGGGTTAATGGAGGGGGCATTGCTTTTCAGAGATTATCGAATAAATGCCGCCATATGATACATTGTGTACAGCAGGGGTCAGACAGCCATTTTCAACATTGCATCATAAGACTGCATTTTATCATATTAATAAGAATGATACAATTTGTTTTGGTCTGATCTTATTTGTACGAAAACAGCTGCAGATCGGATGAATCCCTCAAGCCTAAAAAATAAGAATAAAAAAGAAGAAATGAAGGTTTAAAAACCATTATTTGGCAGGAAGAAATGGTTAAGGCTATATCCACCCAAAGATCACATTTTTACGCAAAACTTCTTAAAATATCCGTCTAATCTTTGAATATTATACATATTATACATGTACATCAAAATGATGGTTGTGTTGCACGGAACCTGCATTAATACATATCTGCAACGAAACTGGAAGAATGGGGCTCAAGGGATTGCTGAACGTCTACAACCGCATTGTTGGTGATAGCTGTAAACAGAGGCAAATTGTATAAAATTTATCTATGACTGAAGTTGGTGCTTTAATTTCCCCATTTTGTGGTAGTGTGTGTGTGTGGGGGGGGGGGGGAACTGTAATGTTTAGGGGATGGGAATGCCCCCCCCCCCCCCCCCAGCTACGCCACTGGCGAATGGAGGTGTTTGTAGACGCGCTATGTGCCAACATACGTAATACGTGTGTAATAGTTGTTATTCCCGAATCTCAATCGACCGATATGTTCCTTTCGAAAAAGGCAACAAAGAAATAGAAAACATGTTTTCCGGAAGTCGTAAAAGTTACTAAAATACAACTGAATAATCAATTTGGCCTCCAATTGTGCACATTGCTCATTTGCCCCATTTTAGTATAAAAAATAGCGCCATATTTGCTTAAGTTCGTTTTCCATCACTTTTCAGCGTGAAGGTTGATTGTCTGTTGCATTATCTACAAAAAGCTTTACATAAAAACAAATATGAATTGCGGTTTGTACGTTTACTACCAAGATGCCTATAAACTCGACTTTGTCGTCTCCGATGCCATATACAGTAGATTCTCTACCACCACTAGCTTGGATAATAGTTTGACGGAAAATCGTAAAACCCGAGGAGTTGTTTCTTCTTCCGTGTCGTCTGTCTTAACACCCACTTCAAAAATGTCTGACGGTCACTAAGACCACTCATTTTAAACGGAATTCTGCAAGTTAACGATGGTTCGAATTTGGTTGAGATTGCTTGAGCAGGCCTGATATTTTCAGGAGCGCGATTTATTCGCTCGCCTACTGCTCCCCTTAAAAATATTAAGGAGCGCGAAAACTAGCCATCCTAGCCTTAGAAAATAAACATAATGCTTATCATAACAACCTATTCCTAAAACCAACATCTTTTCAGATCTCTGCTTTGTTAGTGGTCTCCGTGAGACGGTCACACTGCCCGTCCCACACCTCCGGGCCTTGCCGAGGCCCGGAGGTGTGGGAGAGGCAGTGTAGTAGTCTCACAGAGACCATCTTGTTTGCAGCACCAAATATAATTTATAAAGCCCACTAGGCAGAATTCATTAACAGTAAAACTTCATTTTGCTACTATCAGCTTTTGTAGGCTTGAGGAGATCTAATCGCTCCCCTAGGCCATGCCATTGCACTCTCATTAGGAAGTGGTGGGCAGGGGTATACAGTCTCTTCCCTCTTAAGATATGACCGAAGATTCCCCCGTGCCATTTACATCTCCTAACGGGATTTAAAGTTGAAAAATGTGCACATTTTCGATGCATATTTAATAACATTTGTTAAAAATATTGAACCAAAAAAATGACGATTTTTCTCTCTGTAGAGGTGTACTCGTTTCAAACATAAACCTTCATCAAGGTGCACATAGATTTAAAAAAAAAACAAATTTAAAATAAAAATAAAAAAATTCACAAACTACTTTTGACAAAAATATGGAAGTAAACCTCTGGAAAATACGTTCTGAATTAAAACAATGTGGAGTCAGAAAAAATGCAAACCTTTGCAAAATGTGAAGTCAAAGAAAAAAATTGCTTCTGGAGAATTGATGAACAAAATCCTAATTTCTCTAACTCCCATTTTACGCGAGTTTACATATACTTCGAAAACTCTCGGGAATCAAGAAGTAAGTCCGAGCCTCCTTCCAAGTGCGATATCCTTACTACGCCCATGGTAAAGGTTCATACAAACGTTAACCCCATTCGCAATGTTGTCGAAGTATAAAAATTCCAAACAGTAATTATTTCCCATCATGCAACTGGGAATTTAACCAATTCCATCTTGTATGACAGAGCTCAATATTGAGCTCTGTCAAACAAGATTGGATTTGATAAAATCCCATGTTGCATTATTGGAAAAAATTGCAGGCTGACGATTTAATATGATGACCTTAGTTTGTTGGGGGTTAAACACGCGCACTTTTGATTATCGGTTTGGTTGCATGTACTCCTTGTTTCTTCAGTTAATTTGTTTTCAAATCACGAAAGATAACACTTAACTCTAGCTTAAAAATCGCTTAATATTTGTTAAGCTCAACAAAATTCCATCGATCTTCTGTTTTTCTATTTGATGAAGGCGCCATGTCCTGACATGTGCACTCAGCGAGTGCAATATGCAATACAATTTGAATGTTCAGAATTTACGGATCGTTTCCTGCTAAAGAGCATGAACGGATTTAGTGTTATCCATTTTGTATGAACGAACTGAAACTTACTGAAGCAGAGACCAGAGAAGAAATTTAGTCGATGAACGTTTTGATGTGGTAGTCTTCTTTTATATCCATTGGCAGTGAATGGATTGGGGCAGAGGTAGCACCAGAAAAAGGAAGAAGGAGGCTGTACCCTGTTTCTTCGGAAACACTATAAGCCCGTTGCCATTGAAAATACCATACGACCTTCTTCGAAGAAGGCATGTATTGACGATGCAGTTGGAACATTTCTTCGGATGATACTTCGGTAATGACAGTCGGGACAAATTGGGTTTACAACCCCTCCCCCACGGGTCATTTTCGACGCTCTTGCCTCCAAATACAGGAAGGGAACACAGTTCAAAATCGTTGCACCTCATCGCACAAGCAACAGAGTATTGGCCCAGTATTAGAGCACTACTCACGCGCTCAAACCATTATCACTTTTGAAGAAATTGGAAATTGATAGCATCTTTTTTCAGCTACGCTAAAGTATTTGAATTACAGATGCAAACATGTGTCGACATTTCCGATTGTGACGAATTGTAACTGAAAGTTCAAATAGATTTGGGATTAAAGAACCAGATAAAAGTGATGCTGTCGTCCAAAAATAAAACACAATTTATTGTAAAAAGACGTGTGTTCTGTTTATAAACACTCTGTCAGTCTCCGTGTTATTGCTTTTGGGTTTTACATTTTACGAACAAGAGTAATCCTCTACAAAATAACTCACATCTCAGATATTGCTAGTCCGTATTGCCGTATACCTTCCTTTTTCCTCCAGTCACCTGCCTATTGAAATTCTATAAAACGTTTACAACTGTATTCTCTAGAATTGTATGTTCTACCTATTAATATAACTGATTAAAATGAATCATTGGCATTTTAAGAGATATGGCAATTTGGCAAATGGCAAATGGCAAATTTCCAGATCCTAGAAAATGCTAATGGTTGCTTTCACTCCATTTAAAGTCTTAACTTAAACTAGAAAATATAATTCTAGATAATATACTGAGTCAAAAAAGAAAGTATAATAAACTTTGAGGAGCAATTTTTTTAGTATTATGGACTTTAATCCCAAACAAATTATTGTAAATTCATATTTCGAGTCTAGATGTATGAATTGGCATAATTTCATGTTATTACTGTTGCCAGCGTCACGCCAGGACGTCGCAATTCAGACATGGGGTGAAATGAAAAGTTCACACATGCAGTCTGTAGCATGAATGTCCACCGTTTGCCTCTTGGGTGGCAAGACATCGACGGCGCATGGACCTGATAAGTCTCCGGATGTCACCCTGTGGTATTGCGTTCCACCCCTGCCTTAGAACATTACGTAAATCGCCTAACGTCTGAAGATCATGAAGTCGTACCCGACGGTCCAGTTGATCCCAAAGATGCTCGATTGGCGACAAATCTGGCGAAAGAGGGGGGCCAGGGAAGAAGTTCGATGCTCTGCTCCTCAAGAAAGTCACGACAGATACGGGCCACGTGATATCGGGCATTGTCTTGCTGGAATAACTGCAATCCGACGTTAGCGTTGAACAACGGGACAACAACAGCATTGAGAACAGAATGTATAGCTGTCCATTCAGATTACCATCGATGAAGATCAGCGGCGTTCGATGGTGCAAGGAAATTCCTGCCCAAACCATTACACTACCCCCGCCGAAACGGTCGCATTCCCACACACAAGCATCAGAAAACAGTTCTCCTCGTCGGCGATACACTCTTGCCCTACCATCAGCGCGCCGTAGACAAAATCGTGATTCATCACTAAACAGAAATGTGCTCCAACGCTGAGTCCAGCGAATATGCTGACGTACCCATTCCATTCAGACGGTACGATGACGTTGGGTAAGGATTGGTCCGTGGTATGGACGCCTACGTCGGATGCCATGTTCTGCGAGTTTGTTGTGGTCAGTGTGTGTACCGATTCTATTGTTAGTTCTACCAGGAGTAATTGCTGCTGTCCTCGTCGCCGGAAGGAAGAGATCCCGCAAGTGAGACGTCCTGATGTGTCGGTCTTTTGCAGTGGTCGTAACTCTTGGTCGACCTGAACGCGGTCGGTCGGCAGTAGATCCAGTGGTTCTGTGCCTTCCACTGACACTGAGACGGTAAATAGTGGCCACAGTGACTCCGAACTCAGCAACGAGCTCATCTGCAGGTATCCCAGCCTCATGCATACGAATGGCACGCAACCTCTGATTTTCGGTTAACCTTGGCATTTTTTAAAATGTCGGAAGACAAAAACTAGCGTGTTTTCTCAATCACCCAGGCTCTCTAGTACAACATACCACAAAGAAAATCGTCAACCACCCGTTCAATCTGACATTCTGGGGGAAGCACGTACTATTTTGAAATCCGTAGCAAAATTGTATACGGTTGGGTGGACAACAACAACCTGTCATTAAACTCTTTGCACGACTTCTTGTCCACGAACCTGCAACATTAGAACTATTATATTTCATCCTTTATGCTATTTTTCACTTTTGTTTCTATTATACTTTCTTTTTTGACTCGGGGTACAGTTTTAAACGTTTTATAATATTGGCCCCTTGCCGCCGTATCCTGTCGAATTGACAAAACCAGAAAAGCCAGATCAAATAACTTTAAGTAGGTGTCGTGTTCGATCTGGCTAATTTACTCTCGCCAACGAGACGGAATATCACAATACCAATTTATTGACTATTGTTAATAATTTGTTCAATCTATGAAAGTGGATATTTAAAACCTGAATTTGGCATCTGAGATGTGAACAACAAAGACATTATTGAGTGTTTGTCCAGAGTACTCAGCGTGAAGGCAAAAACTCGAATTTGTACCTAACGTTAGTAAAACTGTCCCTCGAAAATCTGCGCGCGTCAGCGACGTCACTTGAGCATCGTTTGAGATCAGTGTAACAGGTCGAGAGAGTAGTGCGGGAGCCGAAGCTCCAACAGTCGCCCTTTAGCAAACAAAACGACCGATTTACCACGAGACTATAAGATCCGGACCAATCAGGCTGGTTGGTAAATGACCTTAACAGCGGGATTGCTGCACTACTCTCACGTTCTTTTACGATTTAACCCCGGTGAATCGTACGCCAGATTTCACCTCAGAGCAGTAGAAACATCTACCGTGCTGTACCGCAGCATTCTCAATGCGACCAAACTGTTGAGTATTGGTCAACGGTTACAATGTATTAGATCGAGAGAGAAGTGCGGGAGGCGAGGCTCGAACTATGGACATCTAGAACACAAAGCGACCTATTTACCATGACAGTAAGAGAACCAGACTAACCAGGCTGGTTGTGGAATGTCCTTTTGAGACGGATTTGCAAAGATGAGACTTAGCGAGCCGCGATTGCTGGGCAAACTACGAAGGTATAGGGAAGTTATTTGTGGAAGACATTGTCTATTTCTGATAATCATAAATATCTTACCTCCTACAAGTATCTGGGAATTTCATTGGTTCAAAGACGTCACATGCATACTGCATATAAAACCATATACTGCCTGTCAACATCAATATACGCTGACAGCTATGGGTAATCTCCCCTTTCTTCATTGATTATTCAAAATGGCGGCAGCTGATAAACGCTTCAAGTTGAAAGATTGAGTGTTGGAAGCCCATATTTGGTCTGAAGTGCAGGTTAGGCAACTTAAAAGGCTTCATATTCTGTGGATGTGTGTCATGTTACCTTCGAAATGAAACTGTTTGGTATGTTTGAATTTGTCTTGTCACAATTTATGGAAGAGTGCCTATAGGCACTCTCCCATAAATTGTAATAAGGCAAAGACATGTGAACACATTGTGAGAATTCTCTCATTTAATTTTGATCGCTGTTGTTATTAG
This sequence comes from Pictodentalium vernedei, assembly GCA_031216915.1. Taxonomy (NCBI): domain Eukaryota; kingdom Metazoa; phylum Mollusca; class Scaphopoda; order Dentaliida; family Dentaliidae; genus Pictodentalium; species Pictodentalium vernedei. Next base: position 476,269,607 of record CM062296.1, read on the forward strand.
TTCTGTGCATCGATGCAGCAGTCGGTAAGATATATTCGTTACACAGTTTGTTGGTGGCCTAATATGGTATATATGGTGTCAGTTAATTCCATACTGGACTCGAGCTTCGGTCTCGTCCAATATGAAATTAACTGACACCATATATACCATATTAGGCCACAAACAAACTGTGTAACTAATATTATAATACCACTCCAATCAAGGTTGGCTGAGGTGGAGCTAGCTTTTTCAAAACGAACGAATTTAACTTTTCAGTTAATGGTTTGCATGAATTGAATCATCCATGTCCAATGATGACATGTCTAGGAAGGGTCCGTTCTTAAGATATCAATTCGCCCACTTTTGATGACTATTGACAGGGACCTGACGAGAGGTGGGCTACGGGGGCTAGGGTTGGAGTGATTGCCCCACCCTCATTCCCGGCAAAAATGTCAATAGTTGCCATGGGAAGGGGGTCGAGTTTTGTACAAAATAGGTGTTTACCTCAAAGTTACTCTATAGACATAGCTGCTGATAGTGACACATAGAGACGTGCTTGAAAATTTGTATACGGGAATTAATTTTGACATGCACTGCAGAATGGTCCAATAAATCAGATTTCATTTCGACTTGCGCTGTAATATGATGCAAAAATCGCTTGAACATAATTAATTTTGACTTGCTCTGCACCGTCGATATAGACTAAAAGCTGAGAGTGAGAACGGAGGGAGGAGCTCAATTGAAGCATTGTATGTGGGAATTAGTTTTGATTTTGTGTTCATAACCTCATAGTGCGCAAAGGGTGGGGGAGTTAGATCCTTTAAACATTCTAACCTGAGCGGCATAAAATCTCCTAGCTGAGTGGCCAGCGGGTAAAATGCGCGAAAATTTATGTCTACCAGGATTTCATAGCTTTTATTTAATTTATCACGAAATTAAAACAAATTTATACAGATAGGTTTTTGCAAGCCAAAAAGACTGTAAACCAGCTGCTTCAACATGAATAAATCTAATACATGTCAGAACTGAACAGAATGTCTGCAGAAAATACGCTATTTCATTACACCCGGACTTCGAGTCTTGGGTGAATATTGACGAACTGTGGGTAATACAGAGTCGGGTATCCCCTTCCCATGGGGATTTGTTTGCGGCTAATCGGGTAACAGCGTTTATACCACTTTTTACAGTAGGAGGGGTAGGGGAGGCGAGTATTGAAGGACTGCTGATTTTCTCCATAGGCACAAGCCTTTTATGATAATTTTTTGGATAAAGGTCAAAACATGTACGATCGAATGGTAGTTATTCATTTAGTTATTGGGGGTTTTAACGACACTTCCGACAGTCAGGATCACCTCGTTTCAAACTGTTTTTCGGGTGGAGGAAACCAGAGAACCACCAAGCAATGGCAAGCAACTGCCAGGTTCACCAACGTAGTAACTCCACGCAGGTTAGCATTGGTTGAAGACAAGCGCACAATCGACGTGCAATACGCTTTAGTACACAACGCAACCGAAACTACATGGGCAGTTGGAGACTGGTAGTTCTTTCGTGTTTATAAAGGTGGTGGGGGTCCCCCGTTAGACGAGCAGTTTATTCTAAACATCGAAAAATGAACATTTAATATAGGCTGACAAAAGACTGCTATTTAGATGGGTGATAGTGGGTGGGGGATTGGAGAGGGTCTCCATTCTTCGTTAGTTGGGGGACGCTATCTTGGAAATGATAAAACTCGATGTTTCTAGCATAATCATTAAGTGGGAGGGGGTCCGGATTTAGTTGTTTTATTTGAAGCGTATTCAAAAACCATGTAATATTTTTATAGCTGAAATAAAACTCATATCGTTGAAAATATTTCGTTTATTGTTTATAATCTCCTTATTGGAGGATTTTGTATCAGTGGTCAAACATGTGTATCAATGGTCAAACGTTTTCTCCCACATATATTGTTTGTGCAGGGGCGCGGTGGCTCAGAAGGTAGAGGTGCAGGCTGCAAGCCGAGAGGTCCTCGGTTCGAATCCCACCTGTGGCGACCGCGTTGTGTCCTTGGGCAAGACACTTCACCCCCATTGCCCATGTGGGGGCACGATGACGCCGTATACTAAGGCGTACTGCACGTCGATGGTGCGCATGTCTTCAACCAATCTAACCCTGCCTGTGCTGCAGTTCGGAGTTACGATGTTGGGGAGCTGGCAGCTGCTCGTCGTTGCTCGGTGGTTCTCTCCGGGTACTCCGGCTTCCTCCACCCGTAAAACTGTCAAGGTCATGATTAGCCATTGTGCATAAATATGTGACCTTAAACCTCAATAAATAAATAATAAATAATTGTTTGTGCAAAAGTTTATGGTTATAAAGGCGAAATGATTGCCATGCTTGCATTATCAAGTCATGTCTTTATCTCATTATCGTTGATTTGGACTCATTTTGTTCAGTTACAAGATTGTGCTTTATCTGTTTATGTAAACACTTTTGGTTTAAATGTTTGTGTATCAATGGTCAAACGCTTTCTCCCACATATATTGTTTGTACAAAAGATTAATGTAATGTCGAAGTGTCCTAACGAGGGTAATTTCGTCAATAATGGCTACACGATTTGTCTCTGACTTGTATTAGAGCAAACAGTAAACAAAATTATCTGTTTATGTAACCACTTGTGGTTTAAATGTTCGCGGAACAATATTATTTATTATTTAGGTGGGGGTGGGGTGGGGGGAATGGGTGTAGGATTGGAGGATTTCCATTCTTTGTTAGTTAAGGGAAGCCCTGTTTAAAATTACAAAATCAAAATTAAACTTGAAATTAAAAAAAAAAATTCAACTTGAAACTGTGACGTCAGAAGTTTTGGTGGGCACTTTGGGATTGGGCACGTAGGGTGGAGGTGCATATAAGCCTTGGGGACACAAGGTGTGGTACATACTTTGGAATTTGCGCACGGAGAGTGGGGAGGCCTAACCGATTTAGGCACAGAGGGTGGGAGCTAACGGATTTAGGTACAGAGGGTGAGGAAGGCCTGTCGCATTTGGGCACAAAGGGTGAGAAAGGCCTATCGGATTTAGGTACAGAGGGTGAGGAAGGCCTATCGGATTCGGGGTTCTTCGGAATCGCATCGTTTTGACCCTACCATACTACTCACGATGTAGGTTAATTCTAATTTCTACACCGTTGGGTAAAATAGTTTTCTTGCACAAATATATCAAAGTGTAGTTTTCATCTCAGGTGCACAGATTTACTATCATCAATTACGTTGGCAGGCTCACATTCAATCCTTTATTAGCCCTTTACCCAACGAATCAACCGCATCCGTCCGCGTAATATGCAAATTCAGCAGTTGAAAAAATATTATTTTTCAAAATATTTCAACAAAACCATATCATGTGACCCCTCGTTGGAACGAGCTCGTCGAGCTCGTTCCAACGAGGGGTCACATGATATGGTTTTGTTGAAGTTTTTTGAAAAATTTAAAAAAATGATATTTAAAATAATAAATTTTTATATCGTCTGTGTTGGGTAAAGGGTTAGATGATATTTTACTGACTCTCCGTGCTGATCAGAAATGTCTGCATACCACATTTCACGAGCAGCAACTTTTTTTTCACGTTTTTACATCTTTAAAATAGCTGAGAAAAATTCTCCTGAAATAAGGAAATATGTCTGTATTGGTGGTTAGAAGGCCGCCATTCAATCTGACATCAATTTTGCCAAACATACTGTGGGAAAAAAATATTGATGGGAGCAAAATGTGTATCCGGAGCCAACACACTACGATCTTGTTTTGTAATTTTAAAATGTACTTCAAGTGGAGATTCCTGAAGATCTAACGTTTTGGTTGTTTATCTTGGAACTAAAAATTATATTGGTAAAGAATTGTTGAAATGCTCGTGTTCAGTTTCACCAATATGTTGGTGATACATTATCTGGATCAAAACTACTTCCAAAATATTCACATACTCCGTGTAACACCATGATATTTTTAATCAAATGGTCTTGAATTTTGTTTTTCAGGAGCTCGCCTTCGTTTCGACTTACCTCCATGAGAACAAGTAATAGATTAACGTTTTGGTTCTCGTTTCTGTGTTTTTATATCTGAAGCAGATTCATCCACTGATTTCAAAAGTTTTCCTCATGATTGGTAAAATGTTTTACGTGCTTTACGTTTTGCGAAAAGTTCTTTTGCCATCTGTACACTACGTTTCAATCCTTCTCTCTTTAATGTTCAAAATGCATTTTTTGTGCAAATGGTTGTATCAATGGTGCTAGATGCTGTACGAAAAAAAATAACCTAATCCATACCTCGATACACTGGCACCATTTAGTTATAAATGTAATATGTCCCACCCTCTAGAATGCTACTTAAATACAGTCTTGTTACTTACAAACAGAATGGAATTGCCAGTGTTTCCATTCATATTTATACTAATCTGATCAAAGTAAGATTTTGATAGTGATACATAATGTACATTATCAAATTCTTTGTGAATGTATTGATGCCCTTTTCGTTTTTTCAAAGGGTATTACTCCTAAAACAGGTGCGTCGGTGTCACCTAGAAATATATAGTCTACAATGTCAAAAGAAACAAAGAGTTGATTGAAATCAATATTTAAATCCACATTTGAATGCATCTCTTGATGTGTTATGGAAAATTACTGGAAAATATTGCATACCCAGTTTTTACTATAATAAACTTAGGGACAATTCAATCCCAACTTCTCCAATACTATTCCCTATTATTTTTACATGGGATTGTTGAACTGAATATCCTACACTTTAAAAAATTACCTTAAGTTTTTACGGTCATATGACCGGCAGCTAGTTTCCAGGCATATGACTATAGGCGTTACGGCAAACCGTAAAAAAAAAATCACTGTCATTTGCCGTATATTCCCGTAATTATTGTTCACGGTTTGCCTTTATTTGTACGGTCATATGCCTGGAAACTAGCTGCCGGACATGTGACCGTAAAATATTTTAATCATCATTTGCCTTATTTTCCCGTAAAAATGACCATCAAAATAATTAAGGTCAATATGACCGGTGGAAGTGTTCCAGCCATATGGCTGGGACACTGCCACTGGTCATTTTGACCGTAATTTAATTCCAGCCATCATTAACCGCATTTTACCTTGAACCAATACAAACATATGGGTTTGCCAGCCTTAGCGGAGATCCGTGACCACAATCCATAAGATCCATCGAATATCGGTGACGCAGTACAAACAGTCTGCTACTCTGCATGATTACCGAAACAATTATACGCATAAAAAGTTGACGTTGTTTGATTTTCATGTCCAAGCCTGCAATGAAGATGATTCACTTGGTCACAAACTTACAAACTGATAGTAATACGACGTTGTTCGTCTTCAAAAGCATCGGACATCCTTCTTTGAAATGGCGACTTCCAGAGTGACATACGGTAAGGACGATCCCATAATTCACCATTTTTACCGCAGTGCGACTTAATTGGATAGCGTGACGGGAGAAATACGTTCATTGGACCAAATTCGCAGGTTTTTCTACGGCAACACCGTTAAAATTAATTAACGGCCTGGAGGACGTTGTATTTGACAGTCATCTGACAGTAGTTAACCGTAGAATTACGGTAATGTTTTACAGTGTAGATGAAATAGGACATTGAGTGTTTCAAATATACCTCCAAGTCTTTCTTGAATTTCAGATTTAATTGCATCTATGACATGTCCATTTGCATAGGCACCTGAAATACTTATTTTAACAGCACCAACACTCTTGTGAAATGTATGTTTCACAGATGTTTTATTGATCTGATTCGATATTTTGGCATATATCGCAATGATTTTAATATTTGATTTGTGATCTGTCATATCTTTGCCTCGGAAGGTAAAATTACTTCAACTAAACCTACTTCCCAATGTTCTTTATTAGGATTTGGATAATTTTGTTTGAAAATAACATTGTGTGATGTTTGGAAACATATCCACAGAATTGTCGCTCAGAAGTGTTACGTAAGTGAATTTATTTTTCTTATCGTGTTGTTTCAAAAAAATTTTTAAACCTGGACTTGGAAGAATAGATCCTAAAGAACTGTTCAATAAAACTAACCACAATTCTTTATTGGGACATTGTAAACTGAGTCGAGCAATAGTAGTAACTATATTAAGTGTAAATGACAGTACTTTGTCTGAAATAAGTAACTTGGTTCTTTGCAACACGACTCCCACAAATGTTCTTTTTATATCAAATCAGATTCTGCTATCCAACTACCAAATTTCTTTGGATAATCTTCCCAACGTACGTTCAATTCTGTAACGATTCTCTCACCCACACGTCTTGACCGTCGAGCAAGAACTTGATCAGTGATATATTTTTTATCTTCTTTTATATTTTCAATTTCTTGTGAATAAAATGTACCCTGTTATTTCCCCTTAGGAGCGCGGTGGCTCAGTGGTAGACTGTTGGGCTTCTATGCAAGAGGTCCCGAGTTCGATCCCCGCCCGGGACGAATCTTCTTGTGTCCTTGGACAAGGCATTTTATCCCCGTTGCCTGCATGGGGGCACGATGACGCTCGGTGGCTTTCTCTGGATGCTCCGGCTTCCTCCACCAGTGAAACTGTCACGATTAGCCATTGTGCATAAGTAAGTGACCTTAATCACCAATAAATAATAAATAAATATCTCCCCTCACATATGTTCATGTTTGTAAGAGGTAGTATTGTGTGTTTAATATGAATAATTTAAATACCCTTTCTCAAATATATAGAGGATATTCACGAAAATTTGATGAATACCGAAAATATCTCGTGAGTGGCTACAAAGAAATATGAGGATCTTCACGAGCGACTACAAACTCTCCAATTTGTGGCCTTTATTTGCCATTAAGGCGCAAAATTTATGTGCCGAACCGGCGTCCATACAAAAATTACAACAACCAAACTCCAACCATTGGAATGTGTGAATATCCGCACAAAAAGTAGTCCCGTCTTATTTCTCCCCTAACTTTACGATTTACCAAGGCTGGCGAATTGAAATAATCGCAATGTGTTTCGAAGAAATAGAACAATAACAAAAAACACCACTTTCTTATTTTCAAAAACAAGACACGTCATTTTATTTTTTTTGAACTCAATGCACTGAAGACGTGTGAAGTTGAACTGAAGAAATTTGAAAGTGATTTCGGCTTTTCGCTGGAAGGTGAATGAGAAAGTCAAACTTTGAAACCGCTGATTTAATGAATTGATTTAGTCACTGTCACTATCAATTATTCGAATTCGTTTGTATTTGGGACTCTGGAATTCATTACTGATGTGCTGACTCGTTTAAAGTACATGTGATTCGTCATCCGAACCTACGATGAAATATCGATTTCTAAATATCATTTTGATATTTCGTTTTGCCGACCGACAGGGGAATATGACTTAATTTTTCAGCGTGAATTGATGCCTGAGCATTAAATAAATGCTTGTTTTTATTAATACATACTATATCACCAACTTGAAAATGGAATTGTTTGTTTTGTTTTTATCCATTCAAATGTTGAGAAACTTCTACTTCATTTTCCATAGACACAGAAGCGGGAGTTCTTTGAATACTCCGATGGAAACTGTGACTGTAACTGTCCATTGAGTTTTGTAACACTTCATTGTACTTTACTGTACTTTTGTGTGTAAAATATTTCAACATACATGTTTTCAATGTACATTGAAAACGTTCCACAAAACTCACTTTCGGTTAAGGATTTTCTGTCATGACTTTCTTAATGTGTCTCCTGTTTTATTACAGATAAGTAAAACCCATGGATACTTAGAAAATACATCAATGACACAAATAACTAAATAACGAAATTGCTCACTACAGGAGTATAAAGTTTGTAAATCAACTGAATCAATTTTCCACTGATGCTCAATACCAGCTCCCATAGTTTTATGTCTTGAAAATTTTGTCTGGATAGGTTTATATAAAGTATATTTTCTTTTTCCCTTCAACCAATCTTTACTTAATCAAATGTATAGAGGATATCTAGTGTTTTTGAGTAGCTACCGAACATTATCTCATTGATGACCGAGACAAATGTTTATTTTTCTCGAGCGCTTGCGCGAGAGAAAGTGGCCATTTGTCTCGGTCACAAGTGAGCTAATATATAACAATAACATGAGTTTGGAGGGCATTATGGTTCATTAGCGGCCCTGCAGCAATGATGAACAGTCCGAGGGTTTATTAAAGGCCCGAGACGAAGTCGAGGGCCGTTAATAAGCCCAAGGGCTGTTCATCATTCCTGCAGGGTCGCTAATGAATCATGATGCCTGACAACAATCCTGTTATTACTATTATTCCCACTCCCTGTTATAGCTAACCGCACGAGGGAATTGCTGGATGAAATAATCACAAAGTCGGTTCGATATTTCTGTTTCGATCGTGCGTTCGACTTCAGTTCAGAAATACAAAGGGACGTCATCCGAATGGGAGTAATTCATTAGACCATGTAATCTAAAAATAGCCGGGCCGCGGGCCGCTAATGGCTATTTATACCATTATTGCCCGCGGCCCGGCTCCGTCGAATGACGTCACTGAAATTATGGAGTTTTAACGGCCCTCCAAAATCATGTTAATCGACTAGTAACTTATAGATTGAGTGGTAATAATTTTCAATATCCACTCAAAAACACTAGATTTTTTTTTTATTATACGCTTTTTATAAGAATCTGATAATCCCATTCGTTTCAACCTTGAATTGATGCATGAAAGTAGACAGCGCACTGAATCGTTGATACACGGAAGTGATTTGATTGATATTTGGAACAGATAGCGTCTTGCAATCTGATTTAGCTGGCGGGCTTCTCGTCCAAACATGACCTGAAAGTCTGTAATATAAGTTTTTGGTTTGGTACGTCCTTTGAAAGGACGTACCGAACCAAAAACGTATATCTACATTGGCATGGCGGGGGTTCGAACCCACGCCGAGAGAGTTTCCTTCTCTCGGCGTGCGTTCGAACCCCCGCCATGCCAATGTAAACAAAACCAGCGTCCTTTCTTAATTCTATGGCATCCGAGAAATTTGAAAAAGACAAGTACTGTCGCTGATTTCTTCTGAGGTGCAGTTCGTAGAATTAAGTGCTTAGGTGCAACTATCTGATCAAAAACTTATATTACAGACTTTCAGGTCATGCTTGGACTAGCGGGTTTCATGCACCAATTCAAGGTGAAAACGTGTTGAATTATTGCTGGAAATGATCGGTATCCACTCAAAAACACTAGATTTACTTTTCATTATACGTTTTTAGAACAAAATGGTCATTTTCAGTGATAATTTGACTCGTATTCACATTGAAGTGATGCTCTGAAAGCCGCCATTTTGATTTATACCGTGAAAGTTAAAATTTCTGTATCTTCACATTCGGAGATACGATTTCTATCTTTACGCAATTTCTTCGATTATCTATTGTTTAGCGTATAATAAAATGGATTTATCTTTATTAAGAGTCGTTTTCCACATTTTTTGAACACCACTATAATCGGCAGTATGTTTTATATTATGATACAATTCAACTGATAAATTATTCAATAGGCCTCCCATTCATCAGAAATTTTACGTCTTTTTAATTTACGCTTTGGTGTTTCCTCACTCCACTGTACTTTCTTACTTCTATGTGTTTGCTTCTACACCTTGCAGTGATTGGTCAATGCCTCGTTGATTTTATTTTATGCCTACGGGCACGCGCATATGTCTACTGTCAGCGATTCTTATGTCCACTGTCAAGGAAAGCGTCTTGTTGCCATGAGCAAAGGTCCATCGCAATGTCTTTTTCACTTGAAATCAACTGAGACAAATACATTTAACTGAAAGAAAATACACACAAAAGTATCGTTATTACGTACAAAAAGATTAGTTATGTAAACATGGGTAATTATTTATGAAACCGATTAGACTATAAGGTCTCTTTTCATTAATTTACTGTAAAATTAACTGAAACGAATCGAGAGCATCTCGCTCCGTTGATTGCGTACGTAAACATTGAATAAATGGAAATCACTCCAGTCTGTTATGATAAAAGTTAACACCTTACCGAAACAACGTCTGCTTTTTAATATTCGCTGTACAACAACAAATTTTAAAATGATGCGAATGAAGCGAAGAACGGGACATATACGTTATTCGGTTTGTTGACAGGGGACATGGTCTCACGTTCCCTGCATGAAACATATATTCAACCTCGGCTAACGCCTCGGTTGAATATAAATTTCATGCAGGGAACGTGAGACCATGTCCCCTGTCAACAAACAGAATAACTTATAATGTTTGTGAGTGTGTAGTCTATGCATGCACAGCCATCGCTTGTGATTGCCTACAAAATCTTGAAGGATATTTATATCTTAAACCGCAACTGAATATTTCCCAACCTCTTGTTTTTAAACCTTTTCAGTGTCTAAGAATATCATTAACTAAATCAATGATGTTTGAATCTTGCATGGTTTCTCCATCATAACTCAATGTACCCTGATCATCCCAGCTCATATAAAAATGTGTTGATAAAACAGATAATAATGAAGTTGATCTATGTCTCATAGAAACAGGGACACTTTCTATAATACGATCGTACAGATAATGATTTTTCTGACTGTGGTATAATCAATGTTGGTTGTAATGCCTTATTATGTGACATTTAAAAAAATTTCAAAAGTTTCACCACATTTAACTTCTTTCATTCTGATAATTTTGAATTTTCTGACACTGATGACAAATTATTCTGAAGTTGTGCTGCATTTGTAACTTGTGGATTAGGTGATAATCTAGGATATTGAGTTTTTTTCATTTTTAAAACATTGCATATCTTCTAACATATGATAAGGTAGAATAAGCATTTTCTTCATATTTTACTCACTAATTTACTTCCAAGATTTGTTACAAGTCCAACAACTGGGGTAGGTAGTCCAAGTAATGGTAAAAAACATCTGTTTGGTTTGAACATTTTTTTTAAAGTGATATTGATTTACTGGCAAGTGTCATTAGTTGTTCACGCTTTGGATGCAAGTTTTTGCACTCGGTGTTAGATGTACATTACCTTTCAAAAAATTATGATATACAATTAATAATTTCTTTCTCATTATTTGGTTTCGAACTGAAAGAGGAGTTTGACACAATACCAATAGCATACGACCACATTTTTTCACTAAAGGGATTTTTTGATTCTTATATTGGCACACCATCTATTGATGAAATTAACAAACCTGCTATTTATATAAGAATTGAATGCAATTTTTATAATCTTTATTGGAGTATGAACGTGTGGGAATGGGTACAAATTATGTATGAATCCGAAGGGATTCATACATAATTTGTACCCATTCCTACACGTTCATACTCCAATAAAGATTATAAAAATTGCATTCAATTCTTATAATTACATTCCGTAACTGTTTAAACTACTTTTTACCAAACAACAAAGCAGAAAGACGAAATAAAACATGTACGAACGAACGAGGCGAAAAACCACCCTCACACAAAAGACAAAACGCACAACTCTGAGTTGAGCGCCGGTTCCGTCTAAATGATATCCCAAAGACAAATAAGCTTTAATTTTCACAACTTTAGAAATGGAAACGAGTATTTTAGTAACGGGCTTTATGCCACAGTTGAAAAATGTCACCAAAGAAACAGCAGCGGGGTTGATCACTGCGAGAGGCGCTAAAAGTTAAAAACTCGCCTAAACACCGCTCGAATTACATTCTGTCAACTGCGCTCTACCGTAAATGCGGGTCAAAGTTCAACCAAATGTATTCACTGGAAAATGAGTTACATTTGGTCATGACGGTTTCATCCAGCTGACCAATGGGAATTGAGTATTTGGACCCAAAACGTATAACTACATTAACAATGTAATTATATAAGCTTATTAAGTGGAAAGTGTGTGAGTGAATGTATATTTCATTTTCCTCTTACCTTTAAATTTGTTTATTGGTAAGTTTAAAATGAAAATATACAACAACCCACACACTTTGCACTTAATGACTTAATGACTTAATGACCTTACTCAAAAAATATGTTTCAAAGATAAACAAGTTTAGACATGCTTTGGAACAAAGTGATAAATACTAATTACAGTTTGCATTTGATGAAATTGTTCAAAGAAGTGTATTTGTAATATAAAACAAATTTGCGCATATTCAAAGTTACAGACAACAGAAGATCTTATTCCACAAAAAGATTTAAGTGTGTTCAAAGCTGTGAAATGTGTCATTGTGGTAATGTTTTCTTTTAGTGGTACATAATCTGTACATAATACAGACTTCATTGGTTCGTGATTTACCTTTTTACCCCATATTTTGTAACTGACACTATACGTTGTAACTCAAGTAGTGAGACTTTTTTTGAAGGTTTTTCACTGATAGTGCTTTTGTTTTCATCCACATGGGAGACCGGGGTTTATTAGATGGCATTTCAGATTTTGTACACATGTATTTAGATCCTAGCTTTCGTTGATTTATTTATCTTTCTGTAACTTGATGAGTTTCTGGATTTTGTTTTTAGTTGACTTTCTTTTCTTATGTGTCTTCTGGAATGCTGACTGAAATATTCTAGTTGGTTTCTAACTATCCCAGCGAATTAAGTTATGAATAATAACACCACCATAAATTACCAGTACATGGTTTCAAAATAATGTTTCATTTTGTTAAAAGATCTACTCTTTGATTTGAAAGTTGTTCAAGTTCTTCTCTATGTTTATCCATATATGTTATGGTACAGTTTGTTTTGGCAATGTAATTAAGTATGCTTCTACTTGCTAATGTAAACTATTTGAACACTTTCTTGAAACCTTTCGAAATTCAGCATTTTTTCTTTTACAAATGGATTTGCCTGTTGCCAAAGTGTGTCCAAAAAATCGAATGAAAGATATGAAATTCAATGCTAGAAAAATAAAGCTTCTCCCATTTCAAACATAGATTACCCTACTGCTGTACGATACTTTATGAAGGACATTAGATATTTACGGTTACTTGCATAACAACAAGACATACACACATGGATCCTATGGGTATTAAAAAGCCATTTTAGTTTTACATAAATGTCATTTTCTACTTTGAACATTGAACAGGAAAGATATCTCACGTTCAGCTTGTGTAACCCAAGGATGAAAAATATTACTTCTTTATCGCCAAGAAAAAGGAGTTCTAGGATGAAAATCAATTAATAAATAACCATCAGTACTTGTTGCATCTTGGTAAGCATCATTTAAATGTAGTAATTGAGCTTTATTTGCTAACACTTTAATTTGTCCTTTGTCTCTTATAGTTTGAAATAAAATCATATAATGTGCATTCAGACTTATGGTAGGACTAACTGTAGATTGTTGAAACATATTGTGTTATGTAAATAACACTTGCATTTCAATGATGACCTGTACCAGTAAACGATAATTTAATTTTTTCTTCATATTTACCTCCTAACATATCATCAAAAACCTCAAGATGTGGAAGTGTAACATCACTGACAATTTCACATTCATCATCAGGAATACCTTCTATGAATGTTATATCTGCACTTTCTTCAAGTAAAATCTATGTTTTTTGCCATTCTTTATAACACCAAATGATGTTCTGAGGTACAGTTTGAAATAAGTCATGTTTCATATGAATGAGTTTCTTTACAAATTCTGTTTTCCTGGAACCACTAGGTCCGGGATAAAGACGCTACTTGGATGTTGAAATAATAAACACTCACATAATGCCATGATTTTTACACGATGTGAAAATGTTGTGAACACTTTGACTTATATATATTCTTCTTTCGTGGCTTCTTCATCATTTCTTTTAGTAGGTAATCATTTTAATGTTTTTTGTAACTCAATTGCACTTTCTGGAGAACGTATTCTCTTTGTTCTAAAGTGTATTTATTACCCGTCACTGAAAATATTTTATCAGGAGACGTTTGCATAGATGTTGCGGGTCTGTAAAATTAACATTTACTAATAGGTTTGATGTAAGAACAATTGGGAAAGAACTTAACATGTTCTTGTAAAGGGATATCCTTAGCTTCCCAAATCATTAAACCCTGTCCACCTTCAAAAACATTTTAATTGTCCTTCTCCCATATAGAGAAAAACAGATTTAGCTAATTCTTCTTTCTTGGATTGTAAAATAGGATTTGTGGTCATACTAAAACTTGAAAGTCTTTTAAGTCCCAATAAGAATAAAGGATGTCTAGGATCAAGTGGTAGAGATATCTTTCCTGTTCCACGTTCAAAGTAGAAAATGACATTTATGTACAACTGAAATGGCTTTTTAATACCCATAGGACCCATGTGTGTATGTCTTGTTGTTATGCAAGTAACCGTAAATATCTAATGCCTTCATAAAGTATCGTACAGCAGTAGGGTAATCTATGTTTGAAATGGGAGAAACTTTATTTTCTAGCATTGAATTTCTTTCCAAGCTTTATTACAGACAAGTAGTAACTGCTTCTCCGAATGGATCTCATCCACCACTAATAAGGACTTACTCACAGAATATATAGAGGATATCTACGTTGTTTTAGTGAATATCGGGAATTATCTCATGAGTGTGGACCTGAAAGTTTTATTTTTCACGAGCGCTTGAGGTCCACCCGCTATTCACTAAACTAGCATAGATTTTCTTTTTATTATATGCTACGTAACATTTTACTGCGCAATATTCAGCCCAATTCGACTGCAAACAGTTTCAAGACAATAACAAAGATCTGCTGTTCGTTCCTTCAAGCCAAGCCAACTTTCAAAGCGACGGCATGCGCCGAAGCGTGGCGCCATTTAGAAAGTTACTGAGGGGTAGCAAGTCGATGGAAATCGAGAAATATCTTTTAGATAATTTGCGATAATTCACAGGCTAGCATATAATAAATCCGTTTCTTTTTTGAAAGTTAAATCTAGTATTACTAGTCATTTTGTGATTGTACCAATTGATGAATTCTCCTCTTTGTAATGGAGACATAAAATTAGGCATGTAAAAGTTCGCATCTAAATAAAGTCCAATGCAATCTTGATAAGCTTGTGTGTTTGCCAGATGAGGGAAATAACCTTTTGCTGATTCAGTCAAACCAAATGTTTTGGGGAATTATTCCTATTTCATGGAAAGAAAATTCAATGAAGCAATGATATGAAACACAAAAAGCTTTCAAAAAATTAATTTGTATTGAAAAAGATTTGCGACACAACAATTTTTCTAAACAAATTATTTTTGTCATCACAAATGTTTACTTGCGTGAAATATTTTCATATCACAGACACATCAACAATTAAAAACTTAGGTTTAATGTTGTAAAAAATTCAATACAGTTCCCATTTACAAGTGCATAGTCATTTAACATATATAATAAATAGGTACTGTATGTTGAATAAGGGTTTTAACCTCGGCAAACCGAGTAGTTAAAACCCTTATCCTACTCGTGTTTTAAATCTGATTTCCGGCCCTAGTTCTTATTTGTTTTATTTATACCACGCTCTTAATGAATAATCGACTTTGTCACTTAAAATGGTGAAAAAAGACACTTTCTATCGCAAACACAGGGTCTGTGTTGTTTACAACTGCGCCGGTGGGCAGTACTACCGGCTGCACGTGAATGCTTGATTGACAGCTGACAAATCGTCAATGTTGATTGAATTTACCTTGCATTTTCAATCGAATTATTATTAACAGTTCTTAAATTTTATTTGAAATATTTAATTGTAAGTATTTTAAACATAAATCATTGCATGTAGTAGATAGTACCGCAAAACATCGTGAAGTGTGAATGTATGGAAGCTGGAAAATTGCGTCATGTCACTGGTCAAGTTGGATGAACTTCCTACAAAAGGTGTCATTTTTTTCAACTGCCGTAGAAGCTTTACATCGGTAGTGGGGTTAAAAGCTAAAATTTAACATGCAGGCTTTTCACAGATAGTAACATAGGCGAGCATGGTATAAAAAGGGTTCGGTGTTTCACGTAAACTTTTTGAAGACTTATATGAGTAAGTTGTGTTTTCAAAAACGTTTTGTGCAAGAAAAAGCGAATTCTAGGGCGTTCAAAAATCGTTTCTTAACACAAGAGGGAAGATGGGAGAGCAGAGAGAAAAGGCCTTCCCCACACTTGCTTTTAGACTATCAAGAGGATAAGACTGATTTTCAAAGTGTTCCAGTTAGCAGCGAAACAAATATGTGTAAGGATAGAGGTCCAAGATTTAAAAAAAGCAAGTGATTCTAACAGTATTTACTACAAACCAAGTAAAAGGGTTGGAGTAAAAAGACTTGTCACTGAACCTTAAGAGTTGATAAACTTAAAGAGATAACGTGTTTTATTTGCAAAGACAATGGACACCAAGCTAATACATGTCCAAATAAAAGGTCATGCTTTTACTGTCATGCGAAAGGTCATTGGATTACTGAATGTGGATTGAAAAAATATTATCTTCTCAACCAATTTATCCAGAAAAAGAGGTACCGCCAAACAAAATTTCAAGAAAACGAAAATCTAAGGACAGTAAACCAAAAGTATCAAAAGTGCTCAATAAACATATTTGATAGTGACATTCTAAAAAGGTTTCAACTGATATTTTTAAAAGGACTTTTGTGAAACATTCATAGAATAACATTCAAAAAAAGTTATGATGTTTATTTATCTCTTCAATGAAAATAATTTATCTCTTCAATGAAAATAATTTCCATGTAAATAAGCTTTCAGAAAAAAAAATAGGTTGTGTTGGAAAAACTGTTCTAACCCAAGAGTTTTGCAACACAACTAATTTTCGGAAAACTTGTTTGTGCTGCAGGTACAAAATGTTTTTACAACAGAACAATAATTTGGTGCAATACAAACTTATTTGTAACATTTATTGCATTACACCAAATTATTTTGTTCTGAAAAACAAAAACTTATCTGCACAAGTAAAAAATATTTTAATGTGAGAAAAAATAATGTGGTGCAGTGCAAAACTTTTTTGTGCAACAAATAAGTTTTTGTTTCATAATTTGTGCATTGCAATTTATATCACAAAAAGTGCTACATCACACCAAATTATTTGTTTAGAATTTTTGTGCACGTAATTTTCTGTTAAAACGTTTTTTGTGTTGGTGAAATATTTCACCAACAAATAAAAATCATTTAAATCCAAAAATATTTGCACACAGTTTTTTAGAGTTAAAGTAACATTAGGTCGAGTTACATGGTGATCAAAACACACTAATGCAAATGCACTAGCGCACAGAGGGAGATGTTTATATACTCTGTAATTACTGGGAATACATCAAAGCTTTTCTCTCTTCATTTTATTGCTGCTATGAAAAATACTCAGCTCGGTACCCAAAACCACGTCCTCTTCCAGCTACAATTAACTTCTGTAACCACTAAGTATTTAATTTTTGCCAAACCATGAGGGAACTATGAGGTTTTAAAAAAGACCTTGAAGTCAAAAAGTCTTGACATCAAGTTAAGTTCAGCCGCCATGTGTACCAAGAGTTTGTCTCTTACAATATTAGTTGGCCAGGAAAAGGGACGTTGTGTAATTGTTTTCTAAATAGCTAACATAACATAAATATTCCATTCTTACGCCCTCTGATGACATCGCCTTTAGCAACAATCACTTGTCTTTTCCCGTCTTAGTGTTGTATATTGGATGGTAATCGTGATGACATTCCGTAAAAATCGTTGTAAATTCGTGAAATACTAATGGTGAAATTCCCTTGATCCCCGCTCTTCTTGCAAGCCGTCGTAAATTATTTCTTGGAATAGTCATGCCTGTTCCACGTTTCATTCCAAAGCTTCCAAATTAGTTGGTTAATGTTGCTGTCAACCATTTTCTAACGGCGAGGAAAAGTTCTTCATCAGACCTCCTCTTCGTGGTATCCAAATATGTTTCAGCTGTACAGTAGTCTATACGTGTATAGATCTTCAAATATTTTCGTTAAGTCAGGCTGATGATGTTGTCGAGACATACCAACTTCAGTCGATAATCTAATACTTACTCTGGCGACGTAATAGCAAACGTCCAAATGCTTGATTTTGTCCCATTGTTGACAATGTTTACAGCCTTTTGATCATGGTGAGCTCTGAGTAGATTTTGACCCGCATGACATTTTGCCTTGCGTATGAAACTACCAGGCTTTCATCTGGCCCTAATTTTCCTATTTATTATGTAACAATCCTAAAATTTCCCTTATTTTTATGAAAATTCCTACTTTTTCAAAATGTTATGCTTTTGTTAATTCATGATACACATGTTAACCCTTTAGCAAACGTAACGACCCAAACCGGCCAGCGCTATTCTCAAAAATCGCCAATTACTTTTCCTTATATTTTCATTTTTTTTTCTCAAAAACATAGGTTATGATCCTTCTTTGGAACGAGCACGTCGAGCTTGTTCCAAAGAGGGTTCATAACCTATGTTTTTGAGACAAAAAATGAAAAAATGAGTTATTCAAGAATTTTGTTTGCAAGAGTCGTCTGCTTTTCAAAATAAGGTAAAGGTTTCAGCCAGAAATAACAATAAGGTATCTATATTGCTAATCTGATCTGAGGTTTAGTCTTTGTTGATAATTTGTTGGTATCACAAATCGAGTGTCTTCATAAATGCCTCTGTGGCGTCTCTTTTCTTAAAAATAGATAAAAAGATATTCTCTAATACACTATGCATTACAGAACCCATCCCTTGCACGTTTTTTCAAGACTACAATTATTGGAAAGAGTTTTTCTTTTCTAGACCAACAAAAGTCCCAGAAAAAGAGACACTGGTCCATTTTAACTCACCTACATTGCATGGCATTCATACAAATACACCCCACATTGAGGAGGGTGGGAGGTGGACCGGGGTACTATTATTTGTTGTCATATATTCGCCACTATTCCAATAGATTTATTTTTGTATTTTTCTTCATTTGTTTTTCTGAAATCATAAGGAAAAGAAACGAAATAGTGTTTAGATTTTTGTCTCGGATTTTTTTATAGAAAGTTCCCCTACATCTATTGATACTATAGATCAAATGATTTAACACCGGATTCCTCATACACCAGAACTGGTACTATAGAGAAACACTTACTATACTGACGGAAAAAAGAAACGCAAGTTCAGTTTGGGTAATATAATTTTTTTATCCAAATGTAGTAAAACTTTACATATAGCTGCACCCCGGTGTACTGTCTAAAGAGTCTTTGGTTACAATTCAATCAACCATGACCACATGCGACGTTGCATGCTTTCAACAGATTTTTCGACAAAGCGCGCACCCAGGGCACTCCCACGTGCTGTGGGCTAGAAACCCATACCAAATCGAAGTTTTGAACAGTACACATCGATTGCACAACATTTCTTTTCAGCTCGAAGAAAAGCAAAAGCGAATGTCTGAAGTTGAAAGGGGTAGGACTATTGCTCTAATTATACAACGTCTCGTTGCTCAGCAATTTGGGGTCCATGGGTCAACGATAGCTCGCCTGGGCGTCTCAGAACCACAGAAAGATTAGCTGGCCGTCCCAGGAGCGGACATCCGCGCGTACGTCGCCACGTCAAGATAGAGGAATACGTCTCTCACAACCCTGTGACCGATTTCTGAAGGAAGGCGACGGAGACGGCAAGTCAGGTTTTAGACTCTCATGGTCGCCGAGTGTGTCCAAGAACAATTACGAATCGGTTGTGGGAGGTCAATTTAAGGCCACGCCGTCCCTACATTGGTCCGTAACTTACACCCAGGCGACGTCAACGCCGATGCAATGGCCGCGGGCACATGCACCAAATCGGTTTCACTTGGGCCACTGGAGACGTGTGTTATTGACTGACGAGTCTAGGTTCACGCTTTACATGTCAGATGGACGACAACGTTGCTATCGACGCCGAGGTGAGCGATATTCTGACGCGTACGTTAAGGAAAATGACAGATTCGGGGGAGGTTCTGTTATGGGTTTGTTTTTTTTTTGGGGGGGGGGGGGGGTCTCATGGCGTGAAAACACCTCTCGTGGTCATCCTTACAGCCGTAAGACATCAAGATCAGGTCCACATGCGTCCTTCCACTTATCCAGCAGGATAATGCGAGACCGCACGTTGCTAGGGTTTGTTGTGACTTCCTCAACCAAAACAATGACTCATTTCTCAATTGGTCACCCTGCAGTCCAGATTTGTCCCCGATCCAGCATTTGTGGGACGAGCTGAGCGGGGGTCAGGAAGAGCGTTAACGTCCCAAACAACACCGCTTATCTCACGCAGGCCTTTCTAAGGGAGTGGAATAATATCATCCCACAAAGGACCATAAACAACTTGATGGGATCCATGGTAATGGGAGTTAGAGCAGCGACTGAACCCCGGGGTGGGCACACCCGCTATTAATTTTGATCAGGAAATGTCGTAGGGTACCCACGTTTGAACGTTATCCATGCAAACGTCGTCTGTGTTAAGACAACAAAACTCGTTAAAATTTAATCAGTAATTAAGAAATAACATCAAAATCCAAACAATGAAATAATCTTCCGTAACACATTTGAAATATTTACCACAGAAAAAAAAACCTGCGTTTCTGTTTTCCGCGACTATATAAGAATTCCCATAGACATCTTGTATCCGGAGTGTCAGTTCTGGGTAACTTATACCCACGAGAAGTCCTTCGGTAAATTTTGCAGTGACCACTTTGTAAGTTATTGTGATGAATTGACGGTAACGTGGTCTGAGGTTTGCTGTTCGGAGCTTATGTTTAACCGACACGCGAAGTGTCGAGGTTGAATACGCTCCAAGCCGCACACCTCAGACCATGTTTCCGCCCATTCATCACAATAACGTATATGTTCCTATAAGACACTACCCATAGCCCAAAACCTACATCGCGAAATACAGGAGGCTTATTTACTAAACTTGTGATCGTTAAACAGTTGCCTTGTTCAAGGCAACTTTTAACGATCACAGGTTTAGTAAATAAACCTCCCGTGTACCCACGACGGCACTGGATAAATAATCAATAAACCAGATAAACTCATTCCATCTTAGTTCAAATCATCGTAAATCGGATTGTAATTTAAGCAACACTTTATCCGGAACACTGTCTGCTGCACGTGTGAAAATCCAGAAAAATGAAGCGGCTTTCTAGTCACTCCGTTGATGAAGCAATTACGAAACGGGCGACGTCATTTCAAATATTTCGCGTTGTGACGTCAGACGGTAACATTTGCTACTGGAGCCATAAACAAAACAGAAAGTACGCCAGCTCTCACCCAATCAGAGAGCGAGGATTTTACTCTTGTTGGAACATTACCTGATGTGACAAAAAAATCAAAAAAAAAAATCGAGATGGAATCCCTAACCCGTTGTTTTCTTTGCAAGAACTCGGAGAAAAACAAAAAAAAAATGTGAACGCCTTGTTTTAATGTAAACTAAAAGAGTGTACGATATTTAAATATGCTGTAGCCCACCCCCCCCCCCCCCACCCTCCGTTTCCAACTCCCAGCTTTAAGACAAAGATGAGCTTAGAATCCTCTTTCGTAGACTCTGTATAGACTACATAGTTTTATGCCTTATCAGAAAGAAGAATTTACCTCTGAACAAACGAAAAATCATTATCGGATCCGTAACTCCCTCCATTGTGATTCATACAATGCCATTTATCTTATCACTTGAAAACGCTGTAGGAAACGATATGTGGGTCAAACTCAACATCCATTTCAAATAGGATATACAGCATAATGCTGACGTCCCAGTAGCAGAGCATTCATTTTAATCTTCTTGGCCATTCTTTGGACGATTATGAAATCCATCCACCACTAATTAAAGACACTTTAGATGAAATAGATGGATTGAGGAGAAAACGAGAAGCTTTTTGGATCAATACACTTCAAACTCTCTGGCCACTTGGTATGAACATATCCGAGGGAGAATGTGAAAGGCGATCTATCGTACCTTTTACTTTTACATACAACAGAATGAATATCGAAATACCCAAAATACTAAGGGATTAATTCAATTAAACCAACTGTAAATTAAAAGAATCTTTAAATCTTCGGCCACCTATCGTCACTTATAAAAAAAATCAAAAGTTTGCGTAACATCCTTGTAGGACTAAATCGGAGCACGTCATTGAATAACATCAATTATTACCAGTTCCTAAACACAACGCTTTGTTTAAATCATATTTGTGTTCTGTTTGGTCGTGTTTGAAACCCATTAGCGTTCAACATTACAAGAAAACACGTCTCAGTAGGAAATGTATGTGCCAGTGTGCCTTTTTTTGCCTTGAACACACAAAAACCCCTTTTTGACATCAAACTGCCTGGTCGTTGCATCAGACTTCCTGATATTTATTTATTAGTGTTTAAGGTCGCATACTTATGCACAATGGCTAATCGTTACCGTGATAGTTTCACGGGTGGAGAAAGCCGGAGAACCCGGAGAGAACCACCGATCATCGACGAGCAACTGTCAGCTCCTCAACATTCTAACTGTTCAAGCTCCGCTCAAGCAGGGTTACTGCGGTTAAAGACATGTGCACCATCGACGTGCAGTACGCCTTAGTACACGGCGTCATCGTGCCTCCATGCAGGCAACCGGGATAACATGCCTTGCCCAAGGACACAACGCGTGTCGTCCCGGGCGGGGACTGAACTCGTGACCTCTAGCATAGAAATCCAACAGTCTACCACTGAGCCACCGCGATCCCAGGCTTCTTGATAATTGCAATCGTTTAGACTATCGGTGATGTGAACGCAGAACGCTCTTATTTTATTTGTAGACCCACAGTAGGCGATATTTAAATATGCCATAGCGTCCTCCACATCCCAGCTTTAAGAAAAGATGGACTTAGAATCTTCTTTCTTAGCCTCCGTGTTCCGCCTCTCCTGAGCAAATGATTTGACGAACCATATAACATTTGGTCTCAGCCTCTAAGTTCTATATCTAAAAATATACAGGACAAATGGAGAAGGTTAAGTGCTGTTATAGATTTAAGCCATATACATTAATCTCACACTCTTAACTCTGTCTTACTGTAATGTTGAATCAATACACCACATTGTGCGCGAAAGAAAACTTCATACACTCCTTCAAAATGACATTATCTGAAGCTATTTTGAGTATTAAATCAGCTATTATTACCCATTGAATTGTTTTGATGTGATTTGTTTCACGAGGATTTGAAACAAGTTCCGCAGTTCATAGTCCATCCCTTTAATTGGGCCCTGCGGCAAAGATCTGATTCCATATAACTTTACTCTTGGCGTAGATTAATTCCCACACAGTCAGGCCTGGCAACACTCCACAAACCATCATTTAGGTTACGTGGGGTAACTTCAGTTGTAAAAAGCGAACTACGACACAATACGACAAAAGAATATGACACAAACTAGAGAAACAGAATTTACTGCATCCAGTAAATTCAAGTCTGTGTGAAAAGGGTTAAAGTATCAGGAAAAAACTGTATAGAAAAAGAATTTATGGGGGCTTATTTTCGGGAGTAAAATAGTTTTTAACAAATCAGAAATGGGTTTTCGTTAACAGTATTTATAGATATTCATACAGGAATCAGAATTATTTGAAAGATGAGATACATGTTTTATCTTCAGAATTGCATTAGTTGGTATAAAATGCAATTCCTAATAGGTCAGAAAAATATGCTCTTAATGACCTCTGTTGACCGCATTGAGGTGGACCACATTTTGAACCTCCAGCAAGTTTCAACTCATTCGGTGTAGGTTCCATGGCTATAGGTCATACCAAGCCTGAAGTATGAGCATAAACTACTTTACAAATATTGGCTCCACCAACTCCGGGTCTGCCATATTTGTAGATGATGGCAAATATTCATATTAGCTAGAAAATGTTAGGGTGCATGGTACCTCTGGAACATATTTTGCGAGTAAAAGAGTTCAGTAATGTTGGAATATAGACGTAAAAATGCTGTAAAGGCCCCCGAAGAGCCTATCTGAAGACTTATTTGCATTGGCAAAATACCGAGGTCCCATCTATGCCCATGTGTGTGTTCAGAACAACATTGTGAGAATGGAAAGAGTTTTTCATTATTTTCGATTTTGCATAAAATAAAATATTTTGGGACCCATATTAAGATCTTGAGAGGGTTAAAATACTCCCTTTAGACACTCCATTTCAATCCTTTAAAAGGGGGTGCAGTGGCTCAGTTGGCAGAGGTGCAGGCTGCAAGCCGAGAGGTCCTTGGTTCGATCCCACCTGCGGCATCTGCGCTGTGTCCTTGGGCAAGACACTTCACCCCATTGCCCATGTGGGTGCACGGTGGTGCTGTGTACTAAGGTGTACTGTACATCGATGGTGCACCTGTCTTCAAACAATGCTAACCCTGCTTGTGGAGAGTTAGTGTGTGGGATAGCTGACAGTCCCTCGCTGTTGCCCAGTGGTACTCCGGCTTCCTCAACCCGTAAAACTGTTGTGGTCATGATTAGCCATTGTGCAGAAATATGTGACCTTAAACACCAATAAATAAATAATCCTTTAAAAAATGAGCTCATTCCAATGAGCGGTCATAAGCTATGTTTTTCAAGCAAAAATGAAAAAGTAATTAAAACTGAATAGACATTTCTGTGAATAAAGCTGAGCAGTTTTCGCCATTATGTTTGAGAAAGGGTTAAGAATGCCTTACTTTTGAAGGCATACTGAAAAGGTGTCCTATTCCACATAGAATTAAATGTTACAGAAACATTCTGTAGCCATGAGTTATATTAAAGGTGTTTGTACTCACACTGACGTATTAAGTGTGTTAAAAACAGACCATTCAAATATTCCATTTCTTTACTTTATAACTGTGGCAGGCGTGTTTCGAGAAAGCCACACACCACTCAATCCCAAAACCTGTCGATCCTGAGTTATGATTGAGAATAAATAAATTTTAAAAATGCTTTGAATAGTGAAGGGTTCTTTCTTGTTCAACATGATTTGAGAGTGGAGTTTGTAACATGATACTAAATAAATATACAATGCCATTCCATGCAACAGTTACAGGTTTCTCTCTGTTTTGGATAATGCTTCAGCGAACTCATTTGTCAGTATATGTTGTAAACATATTTTAACCTCTGGAACCCCAAGGCCCCACATGCCCCCAAATCATTGATGACCGAATACTAATTGCAGGCAGTTATCAATATACCAAAAACATTGAGATAAGATTGATTATATTCGGGTTATCGTGTTGACAAACAGTGCTTAGAAGACAGAAATATTACAACTACACCATTAAGGCATGCCTTCTATGAATGTTATTTATTCATTTATTAGGTTTAACGACACTTTCAACAACCAGGGTCACAAAGCCCCACATGCCTCCAAATCATAGACAGTCTATCAGTATACCAAACACATTGAGATAGGATTGATTGAATTCACGTTATCGTGTTGACATACAGTGCATAGAAGACATAAATATTCCAACTGCACCATCAAGGCATGCCTTCTATTTATTTATTTATTTATTTATTTATTTATTTATTTATTTATTTATTTATTTATTTATTTATTTATTGGGGTTTAACGAAACTTTCGACAGCCAGGATCCCCTTGTGTCGTACAGTTTAACGGATGGAGGAAGACAGAGAACCCAGAGAGAACCATGGAGCAGCGACGAGAAACTGTCAGGCTCCCCCAACATACTAACTCCGCACAAGCAGGGTTAGTGCAAGTGCATCACCGACGTGCAATATGCCTTAGTACACAACGCCACCGAGCTCTCACGTGGGCAATGAGGGTGAAGTGTTTTGCCCAAAGACACAAGGCGGTTGCCGCAGGTAGGATTCCAACCGAGGATCTCTCGGCTTGCAGCCTGCACCTCTGATTACTGAGCCACCGCGCCCCTCTATGAATGTAATGGGAATACTTTGGAGGTTTATTTTCGGGGATAAAATAGTTTTAAAGAAGCCAGAAATAGGTTTTCATTAACAGTATTTAAAGTTATTCATTCAGTAATCAGATAATTTTTTCAAAGAAACCAGGAAAGGCATATATGTATACAGCATTCAAAGGGTCCGATCAAGGGAATGCACTAGGGTGTCCAAAAATGTGATCTTCAGCAATTCTGAAAAATGCACCCAGTGACCCCTGGATGACCTCAGTGACCTTGACCCATATTTTGAACCTCCATCCAGTGTCAACTCATTTGATGTTGGTCCCAGATCCATATGTCATACCATACTAGAGATATGAGCGCGACCCACTTTGAAAATTTTTGGCCACGCCCACTTTTTTTCGTGCAAAAATGCATGTATTTACTTCGGGGATGCATTATGGAGTCCAAAAATGTGATTTCCAGCAATTCTGAAAAAATGCACTCAATGACTCCTGGGTGACCTCAGTGACCTTGACCCATATGTTGAATCTCTATCGCGTGTCGACTCATTTGGTGTTAGTCCCAGGTTCATATGTCATACCATGCCTGAGATATGGGTGTGACCCACTTTCAAAACACCCCTACGGCCACTCCTAATCCCCCAGGAATCTGAAAAACATAGGTGGCCGAGAATGTGTGAGTGTCTATCAGCCTGCCAAAAATCAGCGAGATAAGACAATTCGTTTCGAGTTATCTTGCGGACAACAAAGTGCATAGAAGAGCACATAGAAGACAAATGACAGAAGAAGAAGAAGAAGAAGAAGAAGAAGAAGAAGAAGAAGAAGAAGAAGAAAGAAAAAGAAACCGTACAAAATCAATAGTCTGTGTGTTTCACACAGACTAATTAAATTTCTACTCTAGCATGTTTTGCCAATCAGACTTGGCAATCTTTCTGAACTGTCTCGACTCCAAGAATGCGAATTTCATTCACATATAAATAGAGTGGCATGCCGTTTACATCTTTAAAGATCGCGCGTTGCTTCTTGCTATTTATTGGGCTGACATTTTGTCAACATGTAAACAACGTGGCTGGCGTAGTAAAAACAGTGAAGGCGGGAAAACATCAAAACACATTTTTTCCTGTAGGTTAAAACCATGTACAAGGTTCAGGTGTGTTGAACAATCCGCCCACTCCTCGCCATGCCCCCCCCCCCTCTCTCTCTCTCTTTCTCTCTCTCTCTCTCTCTCTTTCTCTCTCTCTCTCTCTCTCTCTCTCTCTCTCTCTCTCTCTCTCTCTCTCTCTCTCTCTCTCTCTCTAGTTCTAAAGAATTTCTGGGAAAAGTTCTTACGTCCCTGATCTTTAGCACCGCAGCCGCAAAACAACAGAACAAAAATAACCACTAACAGCCAATAACAATATTCAAATTTCAAGAGTATTTGTCTGACATCTGAAGGGCTTGTTGGGCCGGCCCTTTGTTTTTCTTCCATGCGTGTATAAACCAAATAACAAAAAATATACAAAGAGGTAATTAGATGAATATTCCACGTAAAATCTAGACGATTAACAATACATTGTAAAGTGGGGTTTTCAAACCCAACAACGTGACTGCAGGGACGTGGCTAGAGGTTTCCGATTGGGGGTGTAGGGTAGTGAATTTCCAACTAGGGGGAGGGACCGGGAGAGGATTTTCCCCTCCCGGCCCCTCTCACTAGTTGAAAATTCACTACCGAGAAAAAATTTGAAAATGAAGCCATCAAAGGGGGCATAAAATTGATTCTAGTAACTGAAATGCGAACACATTTATGATAGAATTATGAGGTTGTTATTATTTGGTATTATTCTGGGAATTGAATATGTGCTAAACAAATGCTCAAGCTGAGAACTTTGAGCAATTCACACTCTCTGAACATTAAATCACATCTTAATGATAAATTTTCGATGTTTCATCATTTTGTAACTGTGAATGATGGAATTAACTCAGGACAACGATTTTACATGATGTTATTTTCTTGAAGTACATTTCGAGGATTTTTTTTTATTACGACAAGTAAACGTACTATAGAAATTTCGTACCGATTGACAACATGCATACTTATGAAGCTAGATAATGCGTACACTGTAGTTTTAAATAGTAACAGTTGGAATTTTTGCGGATTTGAAACCGAGTTGGAATTTTGGGAAGTAAAGAAGACATCAGCAACGCCAAAGAAGCTCTAAATTCCAGATGGATGGAATTTCCAACTACTCATGACTTGCTCTCCGAATTTCCAACTATAGGAAATTTTGGCCAGGATTGGGGGTGTGACACCCCCCCCCCCCCCCCCCCACACACACACACACACACCCCGCCCCTGTCGCCACGTCCCTGCGTGACTGTATTATGTAACATTCCTGCCCCTTTTCCCAGTTCTTATTTTAGAACTTGAAAAGGAGTGAAGTTACACAATCACGCATGATTTTTAGTTCCCCCTTCAAGCTCTCAATCCACCAGTCTAATTCCCCAAGGAATCCGAAGCTGTTATGGGCTGTTTGTTTACCCACTTTTCGTGGAGTTTGCACGCAGACTACCGTTGATTTAATGTGATATCGCTTTTTCACCAGGATATACAGATATTCTTTCGGTCTCCCGTTAAAAATATTCAAATCAATAAATATTTATTCGCCCTGAAAGCATCAAGATATTAAAATAAGTGGGTGGAACTACGCGGCGTAATCGTAAAACTGCAGCTGTGGTGAGTCTTCATTCACAAGTATTTCGTTTACAAATATGTCTGAAAGTATTGTAACAGCATCATTAAAGATTCGATCCAATTAATCCTGGATTGAGAAACATTTCTTGCGTTAATTCAAAGAAAATGAATGCTCATGATACTCATAGATTCAACCGTCTGGAATATTTCAGTTGGTCGGAAAAGCGAACCGTAAATATGCCAGACGATTGAATCTACAACATAGGCGACTGGCTGATTTTTAGGACTAGACTGATTCCAGGCCACAACAGTGTCGAATTCCTTACAGAATTTGAGTGGTCGCTCTAGAGTTTGGTGACGTACATGTAAAACAGGGATTGAAAAGACTGGAAATGCACCAACGTGACGTCACCCAAGATTGATTTGCGTTACCAAAGACCGAAGAATGTAATCGCACTCTAGCACCCAATATTTTTTCACTGAAATTTTGTATTTTTTCACCAGAACTAAACAAATCACTCCAGTGACTTGGATTTCACTTTGAACAACAATGACCCCCTAAATGATCCATCTAGGTACTCCTCAAAAGCTGGCACATCTTTTTATATAGCCCGTCTGAAGAGCTCTTGGTCCTTACTCCACATCTATAATAAACTTCTGATAGTTTAGCAGACACGGTATCCCTAACATCGTGTCTTCAAACTTTGATGTAGAGTCAGTCTATTCTTCATCACAAATAATTTGCATTCCCATATTTCATGAACATGGTAACGCATTTGATGCCTGAGGAAATTAAAAATGTCTACCCCTGTTGTCAGGTCCTGAATTTTGCAGTAGACGACAGCACACCACCTTCTCCCCACAATATTCACCCCGAAAAGTATTCTCAACAGGTTCAAGATTTAACTGCATATCAGCAGGTAGCAAAGCTATTTTGGACGATTCATATCAGTTCCTATCAGAAATAAGGAAAAAGTAACTAACCACTCATCACCTCAAAAGTTTTATATGTTTTGGTGTGTTTTCAGTTCTAAAATACCAAATTCCGTGCACCCCCTCCCCAACTCTCAATCCCAGCCCCCCAATTCAAACCCCATTTCAGCTATTTTCACCCATCTATCACATGTTACACCCAGGTTGAGGCAAAACCACTGAGACATTGTTTGTTGTTGGGTGACGTTCATTATAGTTCGTTCGGAAATAAAGCACAAACACGACCCCGAAGTCAATATGAGCTATTGCCATGCTTTGAAAACGGTTTGCATGTCAGTGGTTTGTCCGCCGGTGCTAGCTTCCATCCATACGTATTTTGGTTTCCGTACGATAACTTGAGTAATGAACGGATCTTCTTCATATTTGACATGTAAGTCATTTATGAGGAAGATCGAGAGAGAATACTGGCATGCAGATATTTGGTGACACGGTCACTGATACCATATCTGACATTTGAAGCCTGGGTAACTTGTGGATGTAATTCTAAAGCTTTGCATATTTATGAAAATTCGAACAATTACAATCAATTTGCTTGTATAAGATATGTCTGAGAGTACGTTCCTCGTCAGAACGGTACAGACAGCATGCCTGGCCACACCAGGATTTCCTCGTCTTCCTAGCACAGATACTTACCTCCAGTTGGAAGAAAATGTTACCCTGGATTCACCCTCAGAGCATTAGATTTTTCAAAATGTTCCCAGGGAGGGCTCTGGACTTTCATTCTAGGGTGAAGGACACCCCTTCAGAACCACCATGCAATCGAAAATATGGATATTCATAGTAAAATGTTTTTCTTATTTATATGACACCTTAAGGAGTGGAGTGATGTCTAGAGTCGGGCGTTGGCCGTAGATGTGTATCGAGCGCCCATTCCGATGCGGGATGCGTCGTTCGGGAGAGTTTGAGAGGGTGTGCCCCACTTTAGTAGTGGGGGATCCAGGGTCTATCTATACAAAAAATTTGAAATTTAGTACCCAAAACTCATCAAAAGAACTGGACATTGTTGTCGTGTGGGCGTGGCTGCGAGAGTTACACTCAATAAAATGGGTTTGCTGTGGCTAAGAAGACGAGGGAGTTCCCGCTGCGTTAGAGAGTCGTGCAGATTAAGCCATTACAGGTCTTTGAAAGACCTGTAATGGCAAACATACTTCCTGCTCAGACAAAGGTAGGAGAACGGCGTTCCCCTCTCGTTCCTACAGAAAGGCACCACTGTTACTGGTTCTGTGCTAAAAGACCACATTTGGACTATACTGAACATCTCTGGAAGCTCATACTTACAGATTTTATTTCAAGTGCACAAAATGTACTGCCTCTATGTTGAAAATCAAGGAGACGAGATTAAGGATGATTAAGATGAACTTTCTGGACTTTGAATTAGCTTCTACAAAACACTCCGCGATATATACGCTT
This sequence comes from Pictodentalium vernedei, assembly GCA_031216915.1. Classification (NCBI taxonomy): domain Eukaryota; kingdom Metazoa; phylum Mollusca; class Scaphopoda; order Dentaliida; family Dentaliidae; genus Pictodentalium; species Pictodentalium vernedei. The sequence goes on from CM062296.1 coordinate 476,300,403, forward strand.
CCGGGAAAGATATCTAATGGATTAGAGGTTAACCCTACCAACACTGTATAAATACATTTTTGAGTTGGGAGAAGTTGGGAAACAGAATTCTGGAGCGTCTATCGCAAAATGAATTATCGTTCTCGGACAAACTATTTAGTATTGGCGGTATTGTGAACATTATGACTCAACTTGATAGCACACTTTCCATTTTTTTTTTCTCGTGGAGACCACTCTGGGACCCCTTCCACAACCCACCCCAGTCGGGGTGGGTTGGTGGAGGGGTCTCGGTGTATTGCCCCCTTGGGGGAATGTGCATAGCAATAAATAAGACATAACAACTAACATCGGCTTGTAAATTGTGCATCACACCAAGCGTCGGCATGACCGCTAACAACTTTGCCGATGCAATTATGACACATATTTTCGCTCGCGACAGTAGCCTTTCCCATTAGAATGACCACAGCTTTAACAGCAACTTTCAGTAGCATCACAATGTGAACCAACGCACTCTCTGAAACAAAGAATTCCACATATCAACCGGAAGTAATTAAAATGCGTTTCCACAACGCACAAGTGTTCAAAAGAATCAGGTGGAGATAAGGTATTTATCAATGGGGCATACAGGAACATGCTATTCTGAAACTCAGTATTGTTAACCCGTCCAACACAAATTTGTTCGTAAAAGAAAATTCTATAGTCGGTTAGCAAACAAAATAATGGACAACAAATAGTTAAAGAGGTTCCGTATTAATTTTAATCCCTCCGCCCTACAGGGCTGTTGGATTAAATTATTTCTGTACCTCCCTCAATGACTTTCTACGATATTGTGTACGGCATCTTATTCCGGAACTCAGTATTGAACCGTTAAATGTAAAACTGTATCAGTATTGCTGGAGTGAGAACCGAGTAAACCCATTTCACTTTCCACCAGGATTCGCCTTCATCTTACTTAATTGGCTGAGACTCAACTGGAAGCCTTCACAATGATTTTCATTACGGCACAAATGTTATCGATAATATACCAAAGAACATGTCAAAGTTGCTGCAGAAAATATGATTTCAGTCATGCAAATTCGGTACACATGCATAAATCATGACTGAGCAATCGATTCTTTGTTAACACTCGGACTCGGAGTCATGGAAAATGTGAAAAAAGCCCGTCATTTTTAGAAAGATTAACTCTTAAAAGCCGGGAGTCGAGTTTTCTTGCCTTTGATGTAATACGGCAGGTAATCTGGCTGTGACGGTTCGGCTATCTTTGTGCTGGGGGAGAATTAAACACTGAGCAGATGCTTCTATTCAAGTGTCGTCTGCCTGAATAGGCAGGCGACACTTGACTAGAAGCACCTGCTTTACTGTGAGTTTTTCGCGGTATGTCATGTTCAATAAATTCATTCTGATTCCCCGGCTTCTAAGAGTCAATATTCTTGCATGATCTTAGTGCAAACTGAAATTCCATTTTTAACAAGCACTCACGCGTAGCAATCCCGGAGGTGTGGGTGACTCCGTTCGAACAAACGCCTCTTTTGAACAAGTGCCTTTTATAGAAAAATAGGTGGCAATGACAAATTTCAAAATGCTATGACAAAGCTTTATTTTACATCTAATTTTAAAGATTTTTCTCAGGGGAAAGCCCCCTGAACACCGTTCCAATGAAGAGGGGGTATTCTTCTCTAGACTGTTTTGGGAGTAATATCAGTAACTGTGATGTGGAAGGTGATGTGAACTAACCACCCAGTTCTTAGATATCATATTCTTCACCTCACTTTTAAAAACAACAGGATAAAAAATACAATTCGAGGGGTAGGTGGGGGTGGGGAATGGGGATTATAACACTGAATTTTAAATTACGGAAACGTAGCAGTAAAAACACTCCAAATGCAACCATATTGTCCCCATTTTAACCATTTTCCTAACGTGACGATAATGACCATATTCGGCAAGCCGCCTCGCCATTACAATTTTATTTTTAAACCTTTTTCCTAGAGAACATATTTTATTACCCCGCACTGGAACCCCATTGGAGCAGGCTCATTGAAACTCGTCAAACTCATTTCAAGAGGTGGGGGAAGTCATAGGCACAAAAACAAAAAATGGAAATATCAAGTTATTCGAGATAACTACGGGTGGTGGGGGTGGAGGGCATGAGGCTAGTCTTCCTTCAAATTTTCGCTGCTCCCCCTCAAAACAAAAATAAAAAAATTGGCCCAATGCAAGGTTCAAACAACATAAAGCTCCAAAATGGTCGCCTTTATAGAGGCAAAACACGCTACAAACGCGCCAGATTCGCTCTTAGAGCACTAAATTTTACAAATTTTTCTCGTGTATGCCTGTGTGTGTGGGGGGGGGGGACGAGCCAGCACTAACTAGGACCTTTCGGTCGTAGCCCCTCCTCTCACCTCCCTTCGGGAAAATGGGAGGAGAGGGCAACGGCCGAAGGGCCCAAGTTAGGACTAAAGATGGCCCCGAAACCCCACAAAATGGCCATTCAGATATCATCTTTGCCCCTCCCCCCCCCCCCCCACCCCGCCACACAAAACTGCGTAGGGCACCCCTATTATAAAATCCTGGTTACGCGCCTGATTCTAGAATATTTTTTGCTACTTTCCCTTGTCCCTTTAGGTAAAGAATTAGCATTGTTTTGATATCTTTGCATTGTTTCGGCCCTATGGGAAAATTTGTTAAATATGGAACCAAAACGTCCACAAGAGAGACAAAACAAATGTGGGATAATTTGTCCAATCTTAAGAGTGAAGAATTTGCGCACCCCCTTCTTGCTAATTTCCAATAATATTGCAAAAACGAGTAGGTAAAGATAATGTTGACCTGAACACGCGTCCATACACTCTCTCTCTCTCTCTCTCTCTCTCTCTCTCTCTCTCTCTCTCTCCCTGGAATTCTTCTAAGAAATGGATCTCTGTTAACCCTCTGTACTCTGATGTCGAAAAAAGAAAATTTCAACCTTTAAATTTTTCCCATAATGAAATTAGGAAGTTAACCAATTCAATTTTGTTTGACAGAGCTCGTTGAGCTCTGTCAAACAAGATAGAAATTGGCTAAATTTCCAGTTGCATTATGGGAAAAATTTTCTGCCTTAAATTTTCGTATTTTGACATCAGAGTGAAGAGGGTTAAGACTATTCTTGAAGCCAATGTTTTTTCTGAGCTTTGTACTGTTTATTTCTTTCCAATGTGCACAGGTTTTTTTTTCTGAGCTTTGTACTTTGTAGTGTTTATTTCTTTCTGGAAACAATTTTTTTCTTTTCTATTTTCAAATTCTGCTTCCACAAAAATACAAATGTTTCTCTGTTCAAAGAACGTCGGAATTCACTGTAGTTTTTTTTTTTTTTTTTGTTTTGGCAATGAATCAGATTATACATTCAAATACAAGATTTGTTGGAGTTTTCTGCCAAAACATTCACCCAAAATTCGAGAACAGTTTGGCGAATCCTAAGACCCAATTTAAGAAGTCTTAAATACAGTAGAATCTTTAATAACCGGACGTCGTGTTTTACTGCCATCGGGTTGTTTTTCATTCAGAGCAGAAACGAAAGAACGTGTGACCTTGGCATTATAAATACATCCTTTTAGTGGCCATATTTTTTCGACTATACAGGACAATAGGATAGACTTTGTTGTTTGTGATGCTTACCGGTGGCGGCGTAAACGGGAGGGGTATGCAACTCATGCTTTTGGAGGTGATATAGTTTGCCCACCCCGACTTTTGATGAAAAAAATTATTCATCGACCCTTTTTAATAAACATTTCATTATTGTCATTATTATGCCTTTATCAATAACGAATTACAGATGACACAACAAAACAATAAAGGTATAATATTAGTTATCCTTGTATTTACCAGGGTGTATGGGAATTTACACCGGTTTGGGAACTCATGCACCCCGAGGCGGAGCCGAAGGGAGTACGAGTTCCCAGACCGGTGAAAACTCCCATACATCCTGGAAAACACAAGTATAACGGATTTATTTCCGAGAATTTTGGTGTACTTAATACTTTAACCTGAATTGTGGGGAAAAAATGACAGAAAATTTGTGCTTTGTAAGTTTCTTAATAAAACCAGACAAATATGGATGTCATTGGAACTGGCTCAATGAGCCAGTTCCAATGACATCCATATCTGTAATATTTTATTAAACAAAAATATTAAATTTCCTGTGTTTTTATTTTTTTTCAAACATAACCGAGCAGAAGATATTAATTAATAATTAAAAATGGATATTTTTAGCCATATACCCTGCTATTGTGTATTCTTGTTTTTACAAGAAAGCTACTGTGGATTGCAAGTTACAGTCAGCCAATCAAAATGCAGTATTTTGTTTCATTTGGAAATAACTAAAAATGTACATTGTTTTTCGAGCTAGTACCAATGACGGATCATAAGCTGTGTTTTGTTTAGTAAAAAAGTAATTAGTGCCATCCCCCATCCCCGCACCCCTTCCACCCCCTCCATTTAAGTTCTACAACCAGTGATACTTGTGATATTTGTGTGTGGGGTGGATTTAATCTTGTAAGTTCAATGGAAGTTTCTGTGAAAGACAGACAGCTACTGCTCCCCTAATATGGCACAGGGTGGTCGTCGAGAGCAAAGACGACCTATCAAAATCTTCTCAAAATAGTTGTCTCTGGAAACCCTAAGTGGATTGCAAGGGTTATGCTTGATTAAAATGTTTCTAGATAAAGCCCATTGAAGCACTTCAAGTCGTATTACGATGTTTCAGGCCGTGGAAGGTCAGATTTATTGAATATATCTTCAGGACACAAAAGCTACCACCGACAGAGTTTCAAGAGATAATGTTCAGTGTTAAATAAATTATTTGAGGCATGATAACAGTGTATCATGCAATTGTTGGCTGCAAAACATTGTTGAGCGTGAGGATTTCTTATCAGTTTTAGTTGGAACTTATCAATATCATATTGATCCATCAGACAGATCCATGGACACGGTCTCCACAACCATCGAAGCCAAAGAGTTCTCAGTAGAAGTATAATGAGTAGCTGCTTCACAAATATGTAAGAGTCCCGGTTAAATATTTCTAATATTAGTACAGAAAGGTCGGCTGGAAGATGCTGAGACGTTTTAACCCTTTTCCTAAGACGAAAGGCAAACGCCACTCACAAACAAAATTCTTGAATAACTATTTTTTTTCATTTTTTTGCATCTTAAACATAGCTTATGGCCCCTCATTGGAACGAGTTCAACGAACTCGTTCCAATGTGAGGTCATAATACTATGTTTATTGAGACAAAAAATGAAAAAATAATGAAAGTTGAATAGTGATTTTTGTGAATAGCGCTGGCCGGTTTTAGCGTTACGTTTGGTGAAGGTTTAAAGAGAAGAGAGCTCTCTATAGTTGACAAGCGCGGCGAAATGTAATAAAAATTCAATGTGCGGAGCGGTATTTTTGTATTGTCAACGAAGTCAATGGAAGAAAACCTCGATTGTCTGGCGCCTGCCAGGGTATGATCCTAAAAACTTGGAACATTCGACTGTTAGACCAACTCTCACTTCCCTGAAAGCAAGTGGAGGTGGAGTAATTAGAGTAGCATTGTGTTTTAACATCTAGCACATCTTCTGCACCTGCCATACCAGTTGATGTACCTTACATCTCCGAGCACTCGCTCCACACACTTTTGGACATCTCACTATTAAATGCTGGCATCTTCCCAGAAAATTCAGTTGTTCATACAATCAATGTTTATAAGGTCTCGTTTCCTATTAAAATTGGTAAATCCGGAGTTATTGGATATTTGGCCAAATGATCATTTTGGGTAATAATTTTATTTTATAATGTTAAAGGAAAGGGCGTTGGGGGAATTCGAGATCCTTCATGACGGCGAACGATAGTTGACACCTATTGTCTCTAGAGCACACAACATATTTTATTTATTACCTTTCGGATGGGCTCTTGATATATTAAATTTAATTTTACTACAGGTCGTAGCCGAAGAAAAGCTTGCAATATCTTGTAAACATATTTAGCATTTTCTTTGACACCTTTATTTTCATTCGATGCGTGGTCTTGCCATAACGGCTTCTTCCAGCCCGTGTCATGACATGTGATACAGAGGTTCAGCTCCACAGTTGTCCAGACATTTCCCAAAATGACATGTCAAACAGTGTCTTCCAACGCAAATATTGTCAAACGTAGTAATCTAACCAATGATATGTATTGTATTTTCTAAATTCACTAAGCACAGACAACGCCATAATACAAACATATAGGCATCGGCGAGTATTCTGTTTATTTTTTCCAATAAACTATGAAAAGACCTACGAATCTTAGCCTTCGATTTAGCCCAGTCAGCACTGGCACGGAAAAATGCCATGTAACCTCCTAGGACCAAATCCTAACAAGTAACATTGTACAACATATCTTGTCTCAGTATAACCTGATCTACAAAGCTGATAGCCCAGTATACCGGGGTGTTTAGGGACAACACCATGGTGCACGATGTTACTTTTCTATGAGAGACTAGAAGAATCGTCCAGCTTCAGGAAACTTTAACATCCCTGGAACTTTGGTGATCCAGATTGACTCTCACGCCCCCCCCCCCCCCCCACCACCATCACATTTTCTAGATACGCTCCTATGATGCACTGTGTGTATAAAGTTGGATTTTATGTGTAGTTTTGAGAATATTTTGTATTAACGAATAGATGTTAGGGGAAGCACATGGATTTTTGGTTTTGTGGGGTGGGGCGGTATTTCTAAGCATTTTTATGTGTTGATGTACCAAGAATATCGAAGTCTTGAGTTGGGGAAAGGTATCAGGTGGTGCCCCTCTCGCGTTCAGCCGAGAGGGGGTGGCTCAGGGGGAGAATATATTTCAAACAGTTCTCCGGGGAGACCCTGGACTGTAAACAGTTATGTAAACACGGTTTGCACTGTGTGCCAGAGGTGCTTTTTGATCATCCACATTTGATTTACGAGCTATTTTTTGGCCAGGCTGCATATTTTGCTCACTCAAGTCATGTACCACCATGAAGGTCGAACTGTACAAGGTATTTAATATTGGGTTCAGTATCTACGACGGGACCATTCCTATTGGATCGTATTTCCACTAAGATTAGTTTCAGTACCGAAGGAAAGCTCGCTGGGTTGTGAAAGAGAAACGGTATTTCTGAATAATCCCAGTAATATACCTCTCCGGGAATTGATGTTACTCTCCATGTGATGTACATTTAGTCATCGGGAATCGATCGACAGGGACCCACCGCGTGGAGGAGTATATAGCGTCTGATCTGTACAAAACCATCTATATATGATTTCTAATATCGATATTGGGTGAGATATCAGAATATATTGTAGATGAAAACTAATGACAGTACTCTGTTTTTGAACAATGATAAACGAACATTAAATACTGGCTATAACAGACGACTTCATAGAGGTGTTAGGCCTCCCTGTAAATTTAGGCAAGAAGTAAAATGTACGCAATTTTAGATCCCGCCTCTACGCTAAAGCTTCTGAACTAGCAGATGCGTGTCAAACCGTTTCTAAATTGGAACAGTTGGAACACCCCGAAGTTAGAACTCATGCTCCCAGATAGCCTCGTGGAAAACACAACTGCCGAGGTACTCCATATTATTAAAATTGCTTGACAGCTGGCATGCAACCCTGCAAATAAGCATCCTGCCACGATCATTGACAGGTACAACATACCGGTGCACGACACTTCGTCTGCAACGGTTTCGTCCACACGACAGTTCGTTCATACTACTGATTGTCTAAGCGACTAATTGTCTAGGCTGCAAATCGTCCATACGATTATTTGTCTGTACCACTGTAGCCTTTACAGGCACCCAAATCTTGATTTATTATCATTTATTGGAAAGCTCTCGTTCAGAGAGCTTTCCGATAAATGATAACAAGGAGAGCTAATTGTCAGATATGTATAATTATGCAATGAACATGCATCTTATAAATTTATTTAACAGGTGATATAATTCGCTTGTGGAATTTAGAAAGAGGAAGTGAGAAGCTCAATCTGCAAAATACACTACTCTTTGGTGACAAATAGACCTTATTTATTTATTTATTTATTTATTTATTTATTTATTTATTTATTTATTTATTTATTTGAGTTTAACAACACTTTCGACAGCCAAGATCGCCTCGTGCCAAGCATCGGCGAGCAACTGAGACACTCTCCAATGGTTTCCTAACTTCTCACATGCAGGGTTATCATTGGCTGAAGACAAGTGCACCATCGACGTGTAGTACACAGCGCAACAGGCGCCCCATGTCGGCAAACGGGATTAAGCCACCTGCCCAAGGACACAACGCAGTTACCCCTGGAGCGGATCGAATCGTGACCCTTTCGGTTTAAAGTCCAATGCCGTAAGCAATGAGCCATTGCGATCCTTATAGACAGATCGACCTTAAAAGGTTGAGTGCTAGAAGCCACTATCAGGGATTTCAAAACAATGAGGATACCAGACAAAATCCAATATTTTCTTTGCTTGTCTTTCAAATTCAGTGAAACGCAAATAATATTTTGTTTACACAAACTCGTTTTATTACAAATTATTGGAGAGTGCCTTTGGGCACTCTTCAATAATTTGTAATAAAACACGTTTTGAATAACAAATTCAAACCACCAAAACTAATCTAGCCCTCAACCAGTTAAAAATATAATTCTGCTCAGTTGTGTTTTGCTGCTCAATACACCTACATATCAGTTTGAGATGACCGGCACAAAACTGTTGGGCCCATCACAATGACAGCCCCCCCCCCCCCACCCCACCCACCCTATAGACATAAAGATGTCACGGTAGTTGCTTGTTTGGTAACGTTGACTTGGACAATCGAAATTAGCCATCACACTCGGCAAGGCTAGATAACAACTGGAATAAGAGCTGTGAAAAACTGTCATGGATTTGATCACGGCAATGCCGATGGTTATGGCTTATTTTTATGCTGTGGCGGCCGGCCTAAAGAAAGGGAAGTGGAGAGGAGGTTACTACTTTTCTCCAGTTTTTGTTCTAAAACACAGGTTGTGGTCCACGCTTTGCAACGAGCTCGTAAGCGATGTTTTTAAGATAAAAATGAAAATTCTTAGTTTATATTGCAGAAATTTTGGACCAAGTGCTGTCTTATTTCGTATTTGGAGAAGGGTTATTTTAATAATAATAAATATATGTTGATTAATCCTTTACCTAAAACTTTATTTTTGAAAAATAAATTAAATTTCACATTTTTCGAAAACACATTTTACAATTTTTCGATAAAACCACCCAAATGTGGATATCATTAGAACCAGCTGGTTCTAACGATATCCACATTTGTATGGTTTTACTGAGAAACTTCCGAAATATTTTTGGCTATGATAGGCTTATTCTGGTTAATTTTCTTGGCATTTTGCCGCAATGTTAGATAAATGGTTACACAACCCTGTGGGTAGTTGTTAGTAGTATATAAGGTATGAATCGTGCCTGATTACCCGGACTTTTGGGGGAGCAGCTAGTGTTAAATTCCCATAGGAACCGGACTTTTGGGGGAGCAACTTTGGGAGAGCAAAAGTACGGCTTCTTGCAGCTAGATCCACCAAATGGTGTAGGTACTGTATATATAGTATGCTATGGCATGTATAGTGATATATGTACGCATGGGGCTATAGGTATATATTATGGTTAATTGATGGAAAGATGATGGTGAAGATGGGTTTTCTTGAAAGTTTTTCCCGCGAAACGATTGACGTTGCTATTGACGTCGTGACGTCATGATGTGCACGCGACGTCATAGAGATGTTGACCACTGTTATTGTCCAGTATACAATCTGACATAACGTTATTCGTGTCAGTGGATGTCGGGCTTCTCGTATGGGGTGGTGGCGACATAGTAGTAGTGGTATATATGCATGTAGGTCCCAAGTTAGCCCTTAGTACTATTAATCCACCTTATGCTTCATATTATCCTATGTCTGCTATAGCTAAGTCAAGCAGTAGGGTGGGTGACTTTTAGTGTGGTATTGCGAGATAGTCATTGGTGGTTTAGATTGGCAGTACAGGATGAATGATCTGTTGATCTATTACCCCCCCCCCCCCCCCCCCCTAGTACTATACTACTATTAACCTACCGAACCCATTGTATTATCTTATGGCTGGTATTGGTAGTTTAGTGTTAGGCCAGGCAGTATTATGCTAGGTTGTTTAGAACGGGTGGTATAGGATGCATGGTATATACCCCTGTAGGTCCAGTCCTCGATATTATTAACCAGCCGATTGCTTTGTACTATTCAATGACTGGTATAGGGAGTACGTTATGACAGGTCAAGTGGTATTGTGGAGTGGGGTTGGGGGTAATGCCTGGCAGTATAGAACAACGGTATAGTATGGACGATATATACCTCTGAGGGCCCCTGCAGGCCCCATGTTAGTCCTTAGTACCATTAATTCACCTGATGCTTCATGTTATCCTATGACTGGTATAGGTAGTATGCAATGCTAGGCATAGGGGTATTGTGGGTAGTGGTACTGCCTGGTAGTTTAGAACGGTACTATAGTATGAGCGGTATATACACCTATAGGCCCCCTGTTAGTGCTTGGTACTATTAACCAACCGATTGCTTTGTTTTATTATATGGCTGGTATATGTAGTACGTTATGGTAGGTCTAGTGATTTTGTGGGGGTGGGGGTAATGCCTGGCAGTATAGAACAACAGTATAGTATGGACAATATATAGCTCTGTGGGCCCCCGACAGCCGTTGATACTACTAATTGACTTAATGATTTATGTCACCCCATAACTAATATAGGTAGTATGTAATGTGGGGCCAGACGTTATTGTGGACGGGTGGGTGTAATGCATGGTCGCCTAGAGTGGTAGTGTAGGGTGTACGCGTTCTCCCCCTACAGGTCCCATGTTAGTCCTTAGTATTATTAATCCGCCTAATGCTTCATGTTATCCTATGACTTGTATAGGTAGTATGTAATGCTAGGCCAAGGGGTACTGTGGGTAAGTGTAATGCCTGATGTTAAAACACGGAATCCAAATTTTACGGACTCGGCTAGGAATCTCAATTACGGAATGCTTTATATGTATACACTGATGGAACATTTTGAAGGCCTGGGCGAAGGTATAGCTAGGAAGTAGTGGTACACGTCAATATTAATGGATGGTAGTTTAGTCAATAGTACTGGTACAAGGCCGCAATGGAACAAGCCTGCTGTAGAAGCTAATGGTAGGACAGATAGACCATAGCTAGTAGTGGCCTTGGAGCTTTGGCGACAAGAGGGAAACGGAACCCCATTTGCGGAATCTCTTTTTTGGAATCCCATTTGTGGAATCCCTTTTTAGGAATCCCATTTTCTGAAATGAGGATAAGAGTCGTATTAAAAATTCCTCAATGAGGTCTAATTTACTACGACTCTTATCCTCATTTGACAAAAAAGGTATTCTCCAGAAGGAATCCCATTTGCGGAATCCCCTTTTAGGAATCCCATTTGTGGAATCCCTTTTTTCTGAAATGAGGATAAGAGTCGTATTAAAAAGCCCTCAATGAGTCCTCATTTATTATCCCTCATAGCCTCATTGAATTTTGAGGTTATAAGGACCATTAAAAATCCCCCATTGAGGGCTTTTTAATACGACTCTTATCCTCATTTCAGAAAAAGGGATTCCACAAATGGGATTCCTAAAAAGGGATTCCGCAAATGGGATTCCTTCTGGAGAATATCTTTTTTGTCAAATGAGGATAAGAGTCGTAGTAAATTAGACCTTATTGAGGAATTTTTAATACGACTCTTTTCCTCATTTCAGAAAATGGGATTCCTAAAAAGGGATTCCACAAATGGGATTCCAAAAAAGGGATTCCACAAATGGGGTTCCGTTTCCATCTTGTTGCCAAGGCTCCAAGGCCACTACTAGCTATGGTATATCTGTCCTACCATTAGCTTCTACAGCAGGCTTGTTCCATTGCGGCCTTGTACCAGTACTATTGACTAAACTACCATCCATTAATATTGACGTGTACCACTACTTCCTAGCTATACCTTCGCCCAGGCCTTCAAAATATTCCATCAGTGTATACATATAAAGCATTCCGTAATTGAGATTCCTAGCCGAGTCCGTAAAATTTGGATTCCGTGTTTTAACATTAGGCATTACACTTACCCACAGTACCCCTTGGCCTACCATTACATACTACCTATACAAGTCATAGGATAACATGAAGCATTAGGCGGATTAATAATACTAAGGACTAACATGGGACCTGTAGGGGGAGAACGCGTACACCCTACACTACCACTCTAGGCGACCATGCATTACACCCACCCGTCCACAATAACGTCTGACCCCACATTACATACTACCTATATTAGTTATGGGGTGACATAAACCATTAAGTCAATTAGTAGTATCAACGGCTGTCGGGGGCCCACAGAGCTATATATTGTCCATACTATACTGTTGTTCTATACTGCCAGGCATTACCCCCCACCCCCACAAAATCACTAGATCTACCATAACGTACTACATATACCAGCTATATAATAAAACAAAGCAATCGGTTGGTTAATAGTACCAAACACTAACAGGGGGCCTATAGGTGTATATACCGCCCATACTATAGTACCGTTCTAAACTACCAGGCAGTACCACTACCCACAATACCCCTATGCCTAGCATTGCATATTACCTATACCAGTCATAGGATAACATGAAGCATCAGGTGAATTAATAGTACTAAGGGCTAACATGGGGCCTGCAGGGGCCCACAGAGGTATATATCGTCCATACTATACCGTTGTTCTATACTGCCAGGCATTACCCCCAACCCCACTCCACAATACCACTTGACCCGTCATAACGTACTCCCTATACCAGTCATTGAATAGTACAAAGCAATCGGCTGGTTAATAATATCGAGGACTGGACCTACAGGGGTATATACCATGCATCCTATACCACCCGTTCTAAACAACCTAGCATAATACTGCCTGGCCTAACACTAAACTACCAATACCAGCCATAAGATAATACAAAGGGTTCGGTAGGTTAATAGTACTAAGGGGGGGGGGGGGGGGGGGGGGTAATAGACCAACAGATCATTCATCCTGTACTGCCAATCTAAACCACCAATGACTATCTCGCAATACCACGCTAAAACCCACCCACCCTACTGCTTGACTTAGCTATAGCAGACATAGGATAATATGAAGCATAAGGTGGATTAATAGTACTAAGGGCTAACTTGGGACCTACATGCATATATACCACTACTACTATGTCGCCACCACCCCATACGAGAAACCCGACATCCACTGACCCGAATAACGTTATGTCAGATTGTATACTGGACAATAACAGTGGTCAACATCTCTATGACGTCGCGTGCACATCATGACGTCACGACGTCAATAGCAACGTCAATCGTTTCGCGGGAAAAACTTTCAAGAAAATCCATCTTCACCATCATCTTTCCATCACTTAACCATAATATATACCTATAGCCCCATGCGTACATATATCACTATACATGCCATAGCATACTATATATACAGTACCTACACCATTTGGTGGATCTAGCTGCAAGAAGCCGTACTTTTGCTCCCCCAAACTTGCTCCCCCAAAAGTCCGGTTCCTATGGGAATTTAACACTAGCTGCTCCCCCAAAAGTCCGGGTAATCAGGCACGATTCATACCTTATATACTACTGTTGTTTATTAATCAAACGCAGGAGCGGCAAACTACATTACCTGAAAAAGTGCTCTCTGCCCCCCCCCCCCCCCCCCTCCCCTCAGGTAACTTTTCATGATATCGATATCAGGGTTCACCCCTCCGTCCATCCAAATATCTTAAAATAATTTTCAAGCCCTTAGGCAACCAGTCGAATTCTGTTTCTGTTTGTTTTCTCATTTTTCGTGGAGTTAGCGCGCCGACTGCCATTGATTTTATATGATATCCCTTTATTCACAAAGATGTATAGATATTCTTCCATACCCTAGTTAATAGATATTCTAATCAATAAGTATGGAATTGCCTTTGGAATATCAAGAAATTAGCACACTAGGTGGAACTACGCGGCGTAATCATAAAACCACAGCGGTGATGAGTCTTCATTCATAATTATTTAAGAAACAAACATGTCTGATGGTACTTAAAGATTCGGTCAAATCAAATTTCGATTGAGAAACATGTCTTGCGTTGATTCAAAGAGAATTAATGTTTATGATATTTTTGGATTAGTTGTCTCGGATATTGCATTTGGTCGGAAACGCGAACCATAGACTTGATGGATGGATGGATGGATGGATGGATGGATGGATGCTTTTTTATTTTTTAATTATCCCAAAAATATTGGGTCGATTTGTTGTATTTTTTTTCACTTTTAAATGCGTTGCGAAATTTCAATCCCCCCTCCCCCGCCAATAAATCCCCCCTCCCCCTTCGTTCACAATAAATGATGTTCTCATTACAAATTCAGTTTACGCTCAATGGCTTAAATTTGGAACTGACGAGGATATCCCTAAAACTGCGATTTTTAGAATAGGCTATCAAGGGTCGCGTCTGGATGGGCTGTTTTAAATTGGAAGTGAGGATTTTGAATTCCTCTTTAAACATGTGACCGACTTGGACGGCATGGCGGTTATACTGAAAGACAAAAGGAAGAAATTGCTTCTTACCTTGGTGTCCTGCACGCACGTTCATACCAAGAGGTGTTAAAGTTTGGAGTTCTCGTATCCCAAAAAAAAAAAAATTTCCTCGACTGGAATTATTCTAAAGTGTTGCCTGATGTTGTGGCCAGGAGTATTGAAGTGCTCAGAAACAGGTGGATCGTTCTCGTTGACAATGTCGGACACGTGCTGGGTGGCTCTCGTTCGTAAGGTCAACTACATACTGGCATTTCCACAAAGTACAAGTAATCACTATTTTTTGCGTCACAGTCCATCTCGTCGCGCAGTTTGTATTGGCACTTGGTCTGATGACTGAAGAATGAGTCAGACTCCTTGAAGAAGTAACTTTGCTCACAGCGGGTTTTGATGCAAGGGGCGGCCTTTCTGATGACTAAAAAATGAGTCTGACTCCTTGAAGAAGTAACTTTGCTTACAGCGGATTTTGCTGCAAGGGGCGGCCTATCCATTGCCGACAACTGGTCGGCTGTGCCTGATTTTAACGGGTTGATTGGGGTGGTACGACGCGGGGTCAGTATTTTCTATTTGAGAGTTTCCGATTTAATAATCGCCCCTCTAGCATTGTCATTATAATTCTGATAGATTGCCACAGTATTCAAATTATATTGAATCCATGCATACATACACACACATAGGCCTATACATATATGTCTTTTCACATATATAACGCATTGGTTCTAAGCAGGGTTAGACTGGTTCCAGACCTTATCAGAGTTGAATTTCTTACAGAATTCTTTGTTTGTGCTTGTTATGCTTTGTAACAAAAATGCAATTATTGCTTGGATGGAATCGCCACTCTACAGGTGATTTAGTGATAATACGCTCCCCACGTACTGTATATACGTACAAGTCATTTGTATCAATTTTCTAAAGATAATCAGAGGTAAAAACTGGGGAGCAAACAAAGACGCGCTTCTCAAGCTTTACAAATCATTCAAACGTCAGTGAGAATTGCACCACAGAGCACCCATGGTTATTCCCCACGATTGTAGACCCTTCCCGCAAAATACCCGATCCTAATTAGATAGACTATAGCCTTAAGCCTATTGTTCTCTCGTGTAAACACGCCGGTGTGACAGGAATGATAGTCCATAGGAACGTTAGTCCCTCTGGACTATTATTCCGCGGAATTATAGTCCTAGGTCTAACATTTCTAGGAATAGTAGTCCGGCGGACTACTATTCCTAGAAATGTTAGACCTAGGACTATAATTCCGCGGAATAATAGTCCAGGGGGACTAATTTTCCTACGGACTTCCATTCCTGTCACACCGGTACAGATTTTCATGTTTTTCGACGTTTTGAGATACAGCCAGTGGGTAGGAAGACAGAAGACCAGTAGAATAAGAAGAAAAAAAAAGACAATAGAAAACGAAACCATACAAAAATAATAGTCTGTGTGTTTCATACAGACTAATAACAAGTACTATTGTGGCACTTCAAATTAATCGTGATGGGCTGCCAACATCCGGCATCGGACGGTACAGAACTCCACTTCGGTGGCCGACCGTTTTTGTGTAACATTAGTCCAAGTATAAAATCTAGACACAAAAGAAAGAATATTATTACCAGCAAAATCGAATTGATAACTAAGACTCCAATCCCGACGAAAATATCCCGACTGAAAAATTATTGGGAGGGGGGCTGGGCATCTATGCTGCGCCCACTTAGCAACGCCCCTGTGCACTATAATCAGCAAAACGTATGATGATCTGTAATAGTTCTATCATTAAATCCTCCGTGCAGGACTAAAATTTTGTCGACCCTTCCCCAATAAGCAAAAAATATTTCCATCCAATGTTTTTCTATTATCGTGGTTCAGACCTTTCGGGGACTGCAAATCGAAGGGGTTAATGTTAATGTGGATTAAACAGTTCATGTCAAATGTAGAAAAAATTGTAAGAACAACCGTATCTTTGTCTAGAGTAATTATTGGTTTATATGTCAGTCCAAACAGGAGTTAACTAAATGGTAGGAATGCACGCTAGAAAATTTGATCTATGTCATTGAGCTACCAGAGTTCCGTGAACCTGTCCAAGTAGAAAGAATTATGATAGAGGAGTGTGTCAAAAGAATTTTAGGGGAGAGTCAGAAAAGATGTATCCTCAAAGCAGAACGAACACTAAACTGAAAAGACCTCGATTTACTCCTCACATCTAAAATATCAAGTATACTGCAGAAAGACCAATATCTGTTTGCAGTTTACCTTTTTGAGCGATTTACGCAGTTCCAGCACAGAGCTTCTTCCCTAGCCCTACCATTATTATCCACGAACAACATCGACAGAGTGAAGAGATTTACACGTTCTTTTTTGTTAGAGGATGGTATGCGACCTGAGTGTGTTCCTTGCCAAAAGGTATTGACAGTGGAACACATTCTTTCACACGGCACTGATCTCTAAGAGATCTATTTTTTCAGACGAACCCGCACAAAATTCTATCATTTCTTAAAGTAATCAATCTTTCTAATAAATTTTAAAATTGTTTTTGTTTTTAACCCTTTACCTAAAATGAAAAGCAGACGACACTTGCAAAAAAAATTATTGATTAACTATTTTTTTTTATTTTTTATTTTTTTTTTTGTCTCAAAAACATAGGTTATGACCCCACATTGGAACGAGCTCGACGAGCTCGTTCCAATGAGGGGTCATAACCTATGTTTTTGAGACAAAAAATTACAAAATAATGAAAATTGATTGGCGATTTTTGAGAATAGCGCTGGCCGGTTTTGGCCGTTACGTTGGGTAAAGGGTTAAACTGGACTCTTCAAGTCTCAAATCATCAGGTTGATGTATAAGGTTTTCCTATACTAGTATCACCACTAATTACTATTCAAACTACTCCAGTGTCTTTGACATTCTATTGTAATTATTTCCTATTTTTAATCAACCATTCTAATTCGTTATTTACTTTCTGCCGTTTTCTCGCCACCATAGAGCCTTAGCTGATGATGTGACATTAAGCACCAAAAATGCATAAATGAAAGGGACACTTGTAACCTAGCTAACTACTCTTGTCTCTATATCCCGATAAATTCTGTCTTGATTTGATTGGTCAGAATGCCTTGGACAAATAGCCATGGCAAAGGATGCGCCCAACATCCAAGGTATATGAGATCGTGCAACATCCAGGGTATAAGCGCACGCGAAACATCGGGGGTATGTGGTTTCAATGAAAGCTTTTCGCTTCCAATCGCCACATTATAAAACTCGAACAAAAAAAAATGAAAATAGTCACAAATATCATCAGATTTCCGACAATATAAGGATAAAAATAAAATAAGAGCAAATAATTCGTCCCGAGTACCAATGTGTTCTATGTGGCAGTAGGCACATAGAACACATTGGAAATCAGGGGACGATATATCAACAAAATACTGTTTACTCGTTTCCTTAAGGACCCAAGGGATGTAACTCTATCTGTTGTCTTCTGCGATTATAAAAACAGAATTATTATCATGAATTTGGTCCAAATGATTGTGAAGCTGAGATATGTGTCCACAAATTTATTTCCACTATGTGTGTATTGTGTTTCAAACGGGACAAAAACGTTATCTCCGCCAACATGTATGGTATATGGAGATTTAATACCTTGCTGTCTCATTTAAACACCTCGCCTGCGGCTCGCTGTTTAAAAACCGACATCCAGGTATTAAATCCCCATATACCATACATGTTGGCGGAGATGACTTATAATATACTTCTCCACACATTGAATATTTTCTTGCAATGGATAAAAATATGTGTTTTCTTATATGACGTTGGAACACGCTGGTGCTGTGTACTAAGGCGCACTGCACGTCGATGGCGCACTTGCCTTCAACTAATGCTAACTCTGCTTGTGTGGAGTTTGTACGTTGAGGAGTCTGACGTTACTCGTCGGTGCTCGGTGGTTCTCTCTGGGTACTCCAAGGTTTTCCCACTAGTAATACTGTCCGACAAGAGGTGACCCTGGCTGTCGAAAGTGTTGTTAATCCCCAATAAATGAATAAATAATATCTATCTGTCACCAAGAAGTAGTTTTTTTCAGATTCAGCTTATCATTTCATCTTTCTAAATTTCACAAGCGAATTAAATCACATGTTAAATTTATAAATGTCCGGGCTGTCGAAAGTGTCGTTAAACCCCCAATAAATAAATAAACCACGCGAACTTTCGCTGAGCACGCTTTTATTTTATATTTGTGTTCAGTTTTTAAATATCCGCTGTCATAAAACAAACATATTATTTAAGTGGTCAATCAATCTGGGTTGTCATTTTCCGTCTTGTTGACGAGAGGAGGTGACCAGCTAGATCAAATAAGACGCCAGCGGCGTCTCATTTGATCTGGTTACTCTGGTCTCGTCATTTCGACGGAATATGACAACCCAGATCAATTGTCTGTTGTAATAATCTCAATTTATTCCAGGACGATTTTTAACAATTTCTCCACACCCCCACCCAAAATAACACCACATTAAGTCCACAGTGGCAGTGTACTCGGCAGGAATAGTGTCAAAATCTACAAAGACATTACCAATTTTATAAGTTATTTCGTATTCCGCACGTCCCTTCGTTTATTGTTACTTCCTGATAAACATCCAATTTTGAAGAAAATATGCAAATTTTACTAAAAGGGGGCTATTATCTCTCAGATGATGGGCCGGCATTGTGACAGATCCGTCAATATTTGAAGAGTGAATCATTATGTAATTTGTACAAGAAAAATTCACTATTTCCCATGCCGAGATTAGTTTTGACTTCAATCCAGATTTCACCACAGTGGTGTCATTCTGTGGTATATATCTCGGATGGATACCACTCATAACTCTTACCTCAATGAAAGCATGGATAGTTTTCTCCGATCCAGTGGGGGAAAACAAACATTGCGTTGTTGCCGTTGCCGACATCACGAAACACGAAGAGTTAAGAATAAAGTGAGATTTTAGTAAAGTATGCAAACAAAAAGTGACAGTCGGTTTTGTTTTGAATGTAATCAATACTTACTCCCAACAATGCGTTGAGGTTAACCCCTAATGTATGGTATCGTCCTAAAGAATGTGACTTGCAACAAAGCCAAGCCTGGAAATAAGCAGACTGTCATTTGCAAAATGAGGTTCACAGAGGGTGAATTTGGTGATGCCACCCTGCAGAGCAGGGTGGCATCACTAAATTCACCCTCTGTGAACCTCATTCTGAATCAAGGTCCCAGGCCTCAACAGAAAGAGGTACCCAGAGGATAAATTGGCCCACGGTATGAGATAGTATCATCAAATTCATTCTCTAGGGACCTCGTTCTTCAAATGACAGGTGGTTTTTTTCCAGACTTGAACAAAACAAGAGAACCTATTTTGTATTTGCTGGGAGCAGTAGGAATCTTTGTTTGGGAAATGTATCCCTCCTCTGATTTCCAGCAGTACTGCCCTACCCCGGCTGCCGAACACCTCAGTCTTGATAAAAACATTTGTATCACCCCCCCCCCCCACCCCCACCCCCAACCTTGAGTGAGAAAGTTCCAAATTTGAAACTGCTGAAGAAATCCGAATTCCCCCTTTCCCCTAGTGTTCGAAATATATGAGCTTTGGTTCTAAAAATGGAAACCGTCTCTTGAGTGCAAGCTAAATCATTGTAGATGGCGCTCTCACGGGTAACATATTGCCTTCAGTTAGAAAAGAAAAAAATCACAATCTGTCTGTTACAAACGGTCACAGCTACTACAATACAGTATGTGGAGAGTGTATTATCACTAAATGACCCACAGAGTGGAGAATCCACCCAAGCAATAATTGCAAGTTGTTGCAAAGCATAACAAGCATAAGCAAAGTTCCAGTCAATGGACCTCCGGGTTAAACCCGGAAGTCCATTGGCTGAAATATGGCTTGTGTTTTTGTCCATATGTACAGAATTTGAAAGTGATACTTTGGGTGATAAACCACTCCATGGATGATTCAGTTACAATCCACTCTCCATATACCGTAGAACATGCAGTTTCTTATTGTCGGTGGTTTGAGGCCTAAATTTTCTAACTATTGAAAGTTTTGGTTGGGATTAGGGTGAGAAACAACCTACAACCCCCGCCCCCCTCCCCTCCCCTCCACACGCACGCACGCACGCAACGCCCCTAGTTTGGTTGATATGTTCAAAAATAGTTTGAACCCATACAGCCATAATTATTGATAAATTCTAACCATGCCTGTCTTCGTGAGTTCTCTTGTCATCATATGTACATTTTATGCAAAACTCCATGCATATCTGCTATGACTGAATGTATCTATTCGCAGAAACAATTCATCACAGACACATGACAACACCCGAAATGGTAAAAGACAAGGAAACGTTTGTACACGCACAAGCACGCGAGAAAATGCCGACGAAACTCTCTTATCTTGTGCATACACCATGCAAGCTCTGTGTATTAGAACATAAGCAAGAAATATTCTGTGAACAAACTTGAATCTCTTTCACTAAAAGAAGATAAATACCACATTTCAAAGCACTGCGACTGTTAGTTCATAAGAAATTATTTTAAAATAATTTCAAGTTTATTGGGCAGGGTTCCAAACTATGAGGATTAATATCTTCATTCTACAACACTTAACAGGGCACCCCTCCCAGATACAAACACCCCCCCCCCCCCCTCACCACACACACAAAAGAAGGATCGGCTTTTTGGACGAATCGTCTAGGAGTATTTATCAACCTACTGTCCATAAAGATTTGATTTCTAGACATAATCAAGGAAAAAGTTTTCTAATTATGAAAATTGGATTTTCAAAGACAAAATTCCTCAGAGATTTATTTGCTTTTTAATTAATCGGTGGAATTCCAAGTCTCATTCCTGAAATTTGACTATTGTTCCTCATAATCGTATATTTAAAGATATGAAGGTGAATATGAGTTTGAAATTGACATATCGTCCCCTGAGTTCCAATGTGTTCTATGTGCCTACTGGCACATAGAACACATTGGAACTCAGGGGACGATATTGCCTTCAATATTGAAAAAAACCTGTAAAATATACACCGCCAACAGAAACAACGGAGGTTACGTCGTAGAACACACCAATTTGATTTTTTGGTGAACGGGTCGTATCATTGCATTGAAGAGATTGTTTTTATCTGTTCGTCTTCTGAATCCTTCCTTTGTATGAGAGTACCGTGATTTGATAAAAGGAACCAACCCAGGTAACATCGAGTTTTCGTCTAAAAATGTCGATGGGATTTCTGTACAGAATGTATTACCGACATAGTTGCAAAATACTGAAGTACGCCATAAATTCAGAAATTTTTATGCCAGATTATCATGCTTGCGCATTATAGAAACATTTTATGTAAGAGCAATAAAATAGTAAAAATGAAAACGAGGAGTAATAACGGACTCCACGTATTAGTGGATCCAGTATATATACGGTTACATTTTCCTCTTCCTAAGTCAATGGAATTGAATTGAATGCCCGCAGTAACAACTGTGTCAAGGAGGGCTCCAACTAAAATGAATTTTCGTATTTTGATACACTGTAGTACTATCCAGGTATAAAATTTTCGTATTTTGATACACTGTAGTATAATGTAATGAGATGGCATAGCTGTATACACAACTGATTGTTTCATTCTCATTTGAAGAAGAAATGAGTAAGATAATAATAATAACAACCAGATGAATTTTGAGATCGTCTGAGGTCGCAGAACAAATCTCGAGATGTCATACGAAACATGGCCAACATTTGTTTTGTTTTGTGTTTTTTTGCACCAAGATGTAGAAAAATGTCGTCGAGCTCGTTCCAAAGAGGGGCCATAACCTATGTTTTTGAGACAAAAAAGTGAAAAAAATAGTTATTCAAGAATTTTGTTTACAAGTGTCGTCTGCTTTTCATGTTAGGTAAAGGGTTAATTGCCATTGAAAACATCAAGATATTAACATAAATTGTAGAACTATCCAACGTAATCAAAGAACTAGGGATGTGGTAAGTCTTCAATTTAGATCGTAATACCATCAAATGTCGATCAAATCAAGTAGGGATTGAGTAACATTTCTAGCTTTGATTCACAGACAATGAATTCTTATGGAATGTTTCAGTTTCAACCGTCTGGAATATATCAGTTGGTCGGAAAAGCGAACCTGCGATTCGCTTTTCAAAACCAACTGAAATATTCCGGAGGAGTGAATCTGAACATAGACGATGACCTATTTGAGAGATACACTGGTTACAGTCTATCTATTTCAGCGCTAATCCCAGGAACTCTGATCAACATCTTCGTTGCATAGTCTTCTTTATGGACTTCGTGGGAACCCTATTGGGACCCCATGAGAATCCCTGTGAAACATGGTGTGTTTTTTTCGAATTTTGTTACTCGAACAACGTAACAATTTCCTTTTCTTTCATGGGTGGTGGTGGTGGTGGTGATGGTATTGTCAGAAAAAACTTACAGAAAAATTTGTCAGATAGTTGCATCTAAGTATTTAATTCTACGAACTGCACCTCAGAAGAAATCAGCGACACTTGTCTTTTTCAAATTTCCCGGATGCCATTGAATTAAGAAAGGACGCTGGTTTTTTGTTTACATTGGCATGGCGGGGGTTCGAACCTACGCCGAGAGAGTTTCCTTCGGCACCAACCGCCTTCCGAAACTATACTGAACCATGCACACCACTCGGCCACGGACGAGTGGCCGAGTGGTGTGCGTGGTTCAGTATAGTTTCGCTAAGCGGTTTGTGCCGAAGGAAACTCTCTCGGCGTGGGTTCGAACCCCCGCCATGCCAATGTAAAGTAAACTTTGTGTTTCTATTTCATCAGCTACGGGTATGCCCTTGACACAATAAACTACAATCGCAAAACAAACTTCAAATCGACTGAATTTTTTTTTACACGTACCAGGAAAAATTATATTTGGCGTATAACCAACACAACTTCCAAACGTTATTCTCGGAGAGGACCAGATAATAAGATGACCAGACTGGACTACTCTCTGATTTCTTTGGACTTGCATCTGTTTCCAGACATCCACGGTAGATAAAGGCCAGACCACAATACAATTAAGTATTATAAAGCAAGCCAGGAGTAGGGTTACATGGAACAGTATCCTCAGTGACCCACAATAGTAGTATGTCATGTACCCGGACAGGCCCTATTGGCCGGACCTCGGTGCCGGACCTCGGAAGTTACGTCATGTCACGTGGCCCCGTGGCGCCATGTTGTGTTGTCATGGTAACCCGCGTGAGCGGCCATCTTGTAACGTCATCCCCATAGTGATACGTGGTATGAGTGCGCATGCGCAGCGCGTGTTGTTTCTATGGTAGCACGTGATTGCTATGTTACCCAAAGGCTTACAAGAAGACAGGGGTATGTTCGGAGGGTGTGTTCAAATGAATCGGAGTAAATCTAATATATGCAATAGTTTTCGTCTACCTAGGCATGTTCCTTTGTTCTGGGGTATACTCCAGTAGCGTAGAAGAGCCTATCAACTGGAACAGCTTTACTTATTATTACTATATTTAGCTTTTCTGGTCTATTCTTGTTAGTTCTGACCCTATTCCGTGTACTCTTGTTGTTTCATTTATCTAGATCATTTATATTAATTATTGCTAACCAATCAGATTGCTTGATTTCCCATAATCTGTATGCAAAGATATCTCCCCTTATTACAATGAAGTCCTATCCGATTCTCATCACATACGGGTATTTCAGGATACCTATGACCTGGTATTGTTTTATTCGAGGATACCTACTGGAGAATCCCTTTTTGTCATATGTGCTTATGTGAAAACGCACAATGTGACACAATGTGCCCTAGCACAAAGGCACATGCTGGTATTTCAGGATACCTGGTATTTGGCTATTGGGGGATATTTGTTGTAGAAACTTTACATCCGGGTACTTCTGTTTGGATAGTAGATAAAAAACAAACAACAATATATATAACATTTCATTTTTATTCAAGTATACAATTCAATTTCTCAAGGCATTTGTCTTTGTCGTGCTTCTTGCATGGGCTAACCATTTCATCTTCTTGTGGGTTGGCTAGGTTCTTGATAAAACACATACTCTCATTTGATAACTTGGCTTTGTTGGTTGCTTTAATTTCCTGTCTGGCATCTTTTGGTTCCTCTTTCTCTAGCTGTTTCATAGTAGTAACTTCAGTCTTCTGAACATTATTCTTAGTAGTAACTTCATTTGTGTTTTGAGTGGAAACATCCTTCTTGGTTTGGGTCCTCTTTGAATCTTCATTCGTAGTGGTAATTTCATTCTTTATGGGAGCTGGCATCTTTTTCTTGACTTCAGTAGAAACTTCATTCTTAGTAGAAACTTCTTTCTTTATGGGAGCTGGCAACGCTCTCGTTTCTTCAGTAGTAACTTCGTTCTTAGTGAAAACATCTTTCTTTGTTTCTGTAGAAACTTTGTTCGTAGTGGTAACTACATTCTTGTTTATATTGGAATTATCAGTCAGTTCTTCATTTTTTATTCTCTTTGTTGCAGTGGCGGTTAATGATCAGTTAGTATCCACACATCTTTGTTTCTTTCCACCAGCATCCATGTCTAGATTTTTTCTCTTGGCTACATTTACCACACGATTCACTTGAGCCAGTTCTTGGGAAGTCAGCTTTTATCCAGCATCATTCTTGAAGATCTGTACATGTAAGTCATCTTTGAATCTGAGCACTGTTGTTGCCACAGACATCTTCACTCTTCGACGTTCAAAACGGAAATGAATTTATTTTTATACCAACACTCCTTTTATACTTTTTTTCTAATCGTCTTCTTCTTCATCATCATCATCATCTACTCGGAATGAGTAGTTTGTCATAAGGTTGTCGAACAGAAATCTTTGCTTTTCCAAGGCATATTTCTGGGATTCTTCAAAGTCAAAATCCCCTTCTTCACGAAGACGCTTGGCTGTTTCTTGAATTTTCTTGTGAATTGAGTCGTTGCAAAAATTTCTTATGTTCACAAGGTTATTAATGTATTTCTCACTTATGGCTTCTCTGACATTCTTTTGAAGTGCTCTTTATGCTGTTTCAACTGCATTTTCTCTATCCTTTCCATACTTGTTCGTGATATTGTCATAGGCACTTTGGTCGATAGTTCCCATCATAGAAACGTCTTCTTCGTCTTCTTCTTCTTCATATTCCATATCTTCTGATAGTTCCGACGATTCGTCGGTGTCCGAATCTTTTGTCCAATTTTTTGGTGCACAGCTGGATTGCATTGTGTCCGCTATCTTCGAAGGCCAGATTACAAATAACAAATTTCTTACCAGCAAGACCCTTTTATAGGGTATCGGACAGAACATTGATGATGGGTTTGATTAACTTTCCTAAAAATCCTCCTTTCTGTATAATCCGTCTTCTTTTCCTGAAAGATAGTTCTGTTTTTGGTAAGGCAATTCTCCTAATCTGGTGTTTGTATGGAATCAGCTTAGCTCTCTCAGATTTGGTTATAGGTACTGCTTCCTTCAAGATATTCGAGGCACAATCACATATACATTATATCAAATCATCACTGGCCGTCTTGAGTATTGTCTTGGCTTCATATCGTACCGCATCAGATAGGATTCGCAGTGCATCTAAATTTCTCTCTAATCTTATAGTGTTGCTCGATGTTTCCGATTTCCTCATGGGACAGTAATCATCTTCAAGTCTCTTCCGTGTGAAGCTCCTGGAAAATTCTTTATCACAATATCTGCAGCAATGGACTTTCATGACTTCACTCTTTCGTGGTCGCAGAACAAAATGAGTTTATTTTCACACCAACATTCCGTTTATACCCTTTTCAGAGCTGGGACTGGGTTGATAAGCGCCGAGAGAAAGCAACTCGTTCGTAATATACATCTTTTTTTATCGGTAGACATTCCATCATCTGTTAGCAGCTTCAATACATGTCCGTATTTTTGCAGGTCATTAAATTCAGCTAAATTCAGTGGTATCTTATCTTCGAGAATGTTGGTAGCACATTTGCATAAACAGGTAATCAAATCTTCATCAGCAGCACGTAGAACGGCATCGATTTCTACCTTGTCAGCATCCCGTAAAAATTCTAAAAGTGCTTTATTTTGGTCAGTCATGGAATCTCCAACATCTCTCTGCTCTCCTGTTCTTCTTGGACAGTTATGTTCTTCATGCCTCTACAACTTTGTACAATATCTGCAGTGGAGCCGACGATGGTCCTTTTCGTGTCTTCGAGCATTATCTGATCTTGAAAATAATTTGGAACAGTATCTGCATCGAACCAGTAACATGTCTTCACTCGACGACGGTCAGGACACAAATGAATTTATTTTTGTCCCAACACCCTTTTTATACCTTTCCCAACAGAAGTACCCGGATATAAAGTCCAACAAGTATATCACAATAGCCCAATACCAGGTATCCTGAAATACCCGTATGTGCCTATGCGCTAGGGCACATTGTGCATTTTCACATAAGCACATATAAGCACATATCGGCACATCCAGCATGTGCCTTTGTGCTAAGGCACATTGTGTCACATTGTGCCTTTTCACATAAGCACATATGACAAAAAAGGGATTCTCCAGTAGGTATCCTCGAATAAAACAATACCAGGTCATAGGTATCCTGAAATACTCTTATGTGCCTATGTGCTAGGGCACATTGTGTCACATTGTGCCTTTTCACATAAGCACATATGACAAAAAGGGGTGCCGAAGGCCATATGTTTTTTCTAAAAAGGGGTGCCGGAATAGGGGTGCCCGGGAATATTACCATTGGATATAGAGGTGATGAGAATCGGATAGGACTTCATTGGAAATCAAGCAATCTGATTGGTTAGCAATAATTAATATAAATGATCTAGATAAATGAGACAACAAGAATACACGGAATAGGGTCAGAACTAACAAGAATAGACCAGAAAAGCTAAATATATTAATAATAAGTAAAGCTGTTCCAGATGATAGGCTCTTCTACGCTACTGGAGTATACTCCAGAACAAAGGTACATGCCTAGGTAGACGAAAACTATTGCATATATAGATAGAAGCAGAGAATTCTGTAAGAATTCGAAATAGTAAACTTGTCGGGTTGTTTGTAGTAATTAGATTTACTCCGATTCAATCGAACGCACCCTCCGAACATACCCCTGTCTTCTTGTAAGCCTTTGGGTAACATAGCAATCACGTGCTACCATAGAAACCAAGATGGCGACCTCCAGTATACAAAATGGACGACGGAGACACGTATCACCCTAACAACACGCGCTGCGCATGTGCACTCACACCGCGTATGACGTCACAAGATGGCCGCTCACGCGGGTTACCATGACAACACAACATGGCGCCACTGGGCCACGTGACATGACGTCACTTTCGAGGTCCGGCACCGAGGTCTAGCCAATAGGGCCTGTCCGGGTACATGACATACTACTCACAATACAAAGAGCAAATCAAGTCTGTAACAGCGAAAAAAAAACAAAAACAACAGCAGCAACAACAACAATAAAATAATAATAATAATAATTATAAATAATAATAATAATAATTAATTGGCACTTAATAGTCACTTATTCTGGAAAACATTCTTCGTACTTGAAAAGGGAAACAAACAAAAGGCAGCTAGAAATCAAGGACAAACTTAATCAACTCAACTTTAAAATGGATAGTGGAGATCAACCAGTCGATGAAGAAGTGGATACACTGAAGAAAGAAACATTAAAAGAAACTGGAGAAAAAATAAACGCTATGATCGTTCGGACGAAAAGCAATTGAAAAGTATTGATGAAAAAAACAACGAAGAACTTTTATAACTTTGAAAAGAGACACAATACGGAAAACATATACCTAAAGTAATTAAACAAGATGACTGAAACTGAAACAAAAGATTTGAAAAAAATAATCACAGAGCAAAAACTCCTGTGCAGATCTGTATAAGTGCCACTGTTCACCACTCAACTCGCAGGCGGAAAAGAAAAAAATTTTTTGACAATACCAATCCCTTCTTCGGGTTTTTGGAGTAAGGTGGTCCAGAATATGATGAACGTCTTTATATGAACAAGAAGGACTTCGTGCTCTGAAAAACATGAAAATAATAAATGCTCTGGATGTGACTGTTTAATGGCAGGGCTTAATCAAGCTTGATTCAAATTGGTTAGCAATGAGAACATATACACAGAACGACACACGCGTGTGAATGGGTTAATCGATATCGCACGAGTGTCAGCGCGGAAGGGTGAAACGAGACGCCACAGGCCTCGAGTTTTATCCTTCCGCGATGGCACAAGTGCTATGACGATTAGCCCATTCACACGCGCGAGTCGTTCTGTGTTTATTACACGTATTCACGTCAACCCCCCCCCCCCCCCCCCAACTATTAAAAGGACACCAGGCAATTCATTTGACAAATATCAACAAAAACAACACGCTTTATCGAGGGGAACCTGTGTTACTATTTCGTCCAGTGCGTCCCAATGTATTCTATGTGCCTACAGGCACATAGAACACATTGGAACTCAGGAGACGATATTCAGCTATCGCTAGCGATTCAAATTGTAATTGCGTTGCACGATTCGTAGAAAACTCCAGTGAAATTTCGCATCTATTTAAAAATACTCCCTCAACGATTTCCGATCCGCATATATCATATATATGCGGAACCGATTTTCATTTTCCGCATGGTTTAGTGTTGCTGTAGCTGGGGATTACATAGAACAGGAGTAGTAGGAGAGCGATGAAACGGGCCTCATTGGCAGGATCTCATTGCAGGATCTCATGTGACGTCATAGTAACGTGACCTGGTGACGCCATGTTGTGTTGTTATGGTAACCCGCGTAAACGGCCATCTTGTGACGTCATCTCCATAGTGATACGTGGTGTGAGTGCGCATGCGCAGCGCGTGTTGTTAGGGTGATACGTGTTTCCGTCGTCCATTTTGTATACTGGAAGCCGCCATCTTGGTTTCTACGGTAGCACGTGATTGCTATGTTACCTAAAGCCTACAATAGGACAGGGGTATGTTTTAGGGGTATGTTCGATTGAATCGGAGTATTTTCTGGAACGACTTCCCTGGATAATTACCACAAACAACCCGACAATCCTTCCAAATCACCAAAATCCACCCGAAATCACCGAAATTGACTTTATTTCCCCATTTTATCGGTTTAGCACGTAGTGCCATAGTACTAAGGGGTATAAGGGGTGCGATCGATTGAACAGGAGTAATGTTCTGGCTTAGAATTCTCCCAGATTCCCTTTTTTGGATCCCATGATCGTGTTATTTCCCAATTAAGAATAGCACGTAGTGCTATAGGACAAATTTACCCGGAATTCTCTGCTTCTATCTATATATGCAATACTTTTCGTCTACCTGACCATGTTCCTTTGTCCTGGAGTATACTCCAGTAGAGTAGAAGAGCCTATTATTTGGAACAGCTTTGCTTATTATTACTATATTTAGCTATTCTAGTCTATTCTTGTTAGTTCTGACCCTATTCCAAGTACTCTTGTTATTTCATTTATCTAGATCATTTATATAAATTATAACTAACCAATCAGATTGCTTGATTTCCAATAACCTGTTTGCAGAGTTATCCCCCTTCTGTACAACAAAAGCCAATATCATTCCCAAAGCCAATATCATTCCCAAAGCCAATAAGCTATCGAGCAGTTACTGATAAGTCATTGCTTGAATGACTCGAAGCCCATCGAGCAAATGAGCCTTAGAGTAATTGCTCGATCGAGTGACTCGGCATATTGCTTGAACGACTCGAATCCCAGCGAGCAAATGAGCCAACGAGTAATTGCTCTTTCGAGTGACTCCTCGAACGACTCGGGATTCGAGTCGTTCGAGCAATGACTTTTCAGTAACTGCTCGATGGCTTATAAGGGATATTTGGGATAGGTATGTCTTGTGGTACAGGTAATAGTATCCTCAGATAAGTATCCTCTAAAAGGTATCCTCGATAGGCATCCTCAAATAATACAATACCTGGGCCATAGGTATCCTCAAATACTGAAGTGAGTCGAAGAGTCGTTCGAGGAGTCACTCGAACGAGCAATTGCTCGTTGGCTCATTTGCTCGATGAGCTTCGAGTCATTCGAGCAATGACTTTTCAGTAACTGCTCGATGGCTTATAAGAGATATTTGGGATAGGTATGTCTTGTGGTATCCTCAAATAATACAATACCTGGGCCATAGGTATCCTCAAATACTGAAATGAGTCGAAGAGTCGTTCGAGGAGCCACTCGAACGAGCAATTACTCGTTGGCTCATTTGCTCGCTGGGATTCGAGTCGTTCGAGCAATATGCCGAGTCACTCGATCGAGCAATTACCCTAAGGCTCATTTGCTCGATGGGCTTCGAGTCATTCAAGCAATGACTTATCAGTAACTGCTCGATAGCTTATTGGCTTTGGGAATGATATTGGCTTTGGGAATGATATTGGCTTTTGTTGTACAGAAGGGGGATAACTCTGCAAACAGGTTATTGGAAATCAAGCAATCTGATTGGTTAGTTATAATTTATATAAATGATCTAGATAAATGAAATAACAAGAGTACTTGGAATAGGGTCAGAACTAACAAGAATAGACTAGAATAGCTAAATATAGTAATAATAAGCAAAGCTGTTCCAAATAATAGGCTCTTCTACTCTACTGGAGTATACTCCAGGACAAAGGAACATGGTCAGGTAGACGAAAAGTATTGCATATATAGATAGAAGCAGAGAATTCTGGGTAAATTTGTCCTATAGCACTACGTGCTATTCTTAATTGGGAAATAACACGTCATGGGATCCAAAAAAGGGAATCTGGGAGAATTCTAAGCCAGAACATTACTCCTGTTCAATCGAACGCACCCCTTATACCCCTTAGTACTATGGCACTACGTGCTAAACCGATAAAATGGGGAAATAAAGTCAATTTCGGTGATTTCGGGTGGATTTTGGTGATTTGGAAGGATTGTCGGGTTGTTTGTGGTAATTATCCAGGGAAGTCGTTCCAGAAAATACTCCGATTCAATCGAACATACCCCCAAAACATACCCCTGTCCTATTGTAGGCTTTAGGTAACCTAGCAATCACGTGCTACCATAGAAACCAAGATGGCGGCTTCCAGTATACAAAATGGACGACGGAAACACGTATCACCCTAACAACACGCGCTGCGCATGCGCACTCACACCACGTATCACTATGGAGATGACGTCACAAGATGGCCGTTCACGCGGGTTACCATGACAACACAACATGGCGTCACCAGGTCACGTGACTATGACGTCACTTGAGATCCTGCAATGAGATCCTGCCAATGAGGCCCGTTTCATCGCTCTCCTACTACTAACAGGCGTGTAATAAAAAAGTGAATCTTGTGCAACAAGGTTTCTGATATGGAATAGTTAGGGCATGATAAAGTTGTTTAATGGCGCATCTCAAATGAAGTACGTTGTCACGAGTTTCAACATGTGGAGGTTTTCAGCATTTATATATTGTCGCCAGACACGTAGCGTAATTTATTCCGGACAAATACACCTAAGAGCTCTCAACCCTTGACTATACTCCACCATGGCTGCACCCCCGATGCAACGCAGACTCAGACGTCTGCTGAATACAACTCGAACTCTCGTATTTTGATAGGTAAATGCATACCACCAACGCGACATTTACCAGCAACGCAACATACAGAATGTCGTCCATGTAGACCTGCTTAAGTCTGAAGACAATATTCTCAGCGATAACGATGACCTAGTGTTCCCTGCCACACATAGTTGGAAAAAACCCTTTCTTCACAAACTCAGAATACAAATGGTAATGCAGCTTGAAAATCGGGGTGTCCAAACACCTCTACAATCCTGACTAGGGTCCTGTGAATCTAAATTCCCCATCGAATCGAATCCCGAATCAAATCAGACAGAGAATTTCGAATCCAGAATTGAATCTTGCCGTTCTTGATGTTAAAGATACTACACCTTCTTACAATCGTAAATATTGTCAGTCTCCACTCACTTATTGTATTTAACTGCAACTCGTCTGCTTTTTGGCAAATAATTAAAAAATGCGGAATAGCACAGGACAGGATCTACGTAGCTTCGGACGCGGAGTCTCTTTGGACTCCTTCTTTTATCATCGGGTCTCCTGCACAGTAGACCCGATGGTAGAAGAAGAGTACAAGAGGAGACATTTGGTATGATTTTGAGAACTTCTCCACGGCTCGAATTTTCCGAATCAGCGCAACTCGAATCGAATCGAATCGAGACATTTTTGAGTTGAATCGAATTTCGAATATTCGCAGAACCCTAATCTTGACCTTAATAACACAAATAAAAGGGAGAAACCTGCCTTCCTAGAAGGTTTTTTAGGAATATCACAAAACCAGTTTCCTCTGCTGATCTCGTCAGATACACACTAACAATACACAATGCATGGAGATCATGGGTAAAAATATGCGAGCATCTGATCGTGGTCTCAAAACTGCTTCCATCTCTCCTGTACACTCTTCTAGTCATCGGGAAGCACTAAATCCACTCGCCGGCTGTCATTCCACATGCCCCCCCAAAGGAAGCTTCTAGTCAAAAGCAACAACAATGTAGTCCGACCAGAGCCAACTGATCCAGTCATCTGATCCACTGCCAAGTCTCCCAAAACTGCGGAAATTAGAAATGTCCAATATCAGCTCCACGCGTATCGGGCTTGACCGGCTGAAGCACCACCAACATTCTACTGCGCTTCCTTCAAAGTTGTACTGTTAGACAACGTGTGATAAATTCTAGTTTCCAGCAACTTTTCCCCCCATGGGAACCCCGGGAAGTGAAGTAGTGCTTGTTTACTGTGTCAAGCAAACTCAATATTTCTGGTAAAATAGGACTCAGTCACCAATGCCTGGGGTGGAAGTCCTCTAAATGAGCAACATGGGTGTAAATGGTTGGCTAGGCTTGACTTTATGTCCACGTTGCGGTCATGATTAACCATTGTGCGGACATATGAGACCTTAAACATCAATAAATAAATTAATGAATTAACGCCACTTTCTAGAAAACTACAATCAACTCAAGAACGTATATAGAAGCCAGAATCTGACTATTTTTTTTATTACCTACTTTGATTTTTTTTATTTTGGGTTAACGAAACTTTTGACAGTTTTACGGGTGGAGGAAGCCGCACCGAGCAGTGGCGAGCAACAGTCTGACTTCCAATGTACTAACTATACACAAGCAGGGTTAGCATTGTTTGAAGACAAGTGCACCTAGGACGTGCAGTTCGCCTTAACCCTTTACCTAACGTAACGGCCAAAACCGGTCAGCGCTATTCTCAAAAATCGCCAATTAATTTTCATTATTTTTTTCATTTTTTGTCTCAAAAACATAGGTTATGACACCTCGTTGGAACGAGCTCGTCGAGCTCGTTCCAACGAGGGGTCATAACCTATGTTTTTGAGACAAAAAATGAAAAAAAATAGTTATTCAAGAATTTTTTTTTCAAGTGTCGTCTGCTTTTTATGTTATGTAAAGGGTTAGGAGACAGCGCCACCGTGCCCCCGCGCCCTATTTTGAATACTTGTATATTTTAATAAAAGCCTGTCACTGTTTTTATCATTTATTTTATCAAACAAAATAATGAATCATGCGAATAAGAAGAGGCAGAAAACAGCATAATCAACAAGGGAAAAGTAATTGCATCATTTTCTTGTAAAACAAATCTGTCATGTTCAGTGGGTTTTCTCAATGATAAGAAAGGAGCTCGTATAACATTCTCGGATATTTGACAGACAATCCGAATTCCAATGACATGCATCGAATAGATATCAATGAACGCGACAGTTCAGAATATTTTCAATTTTATCATTAAATAACATGTGGATAGCAATTAATGTCATTCATTAACCCATTAATATAGAGTTTACATAATTCATATCTCTTTCTGAGTACTGAGACAGAAAACGACGGAGATGAAGTACGAGGGACAGGAATCAACGACGGCGCTCGTGAAATATATGAAAAACTCCAACAAGGGTTCGTAGATTCTTGTCCTCCGTATTCTACCTGAGTTATCTTCCGAATTTATGCCACGATTCGATGAATAAATCTGATATTATTAACGTTTTACCTAACGCGAAAGGTAGAAGATACTTGCAAGCAGAATTCGTAAATAGCTATTTTTTTAATTTTTTGAGTCAAAAACATAGCTTATGACCCCTCATTGGGACGAGGTCAGCTATGTTTTTGAGAAAAAAAAAGAAAAAAAATGAAACATGAAGGTGATTTTTGTGTGTAGCCCTGGTTTGTTTTGACCGTTACGTTAGGTAAAGGGTTAAAGAAAAATATCACAACTTGGCGGTCTGTTTACTTTCTTGCTTGACACTGTTTTTTGTCAAAGCATTCACTTCATAATGTTAAACATATACGTCACAACCAATCAGATTCGTTCTCAAATGATCGGTTCTTACATGTCTGCCACATTCCACGTGCGGTGTATATAGCACATTTCTCAGTGTTTGTACTGTATCTTGTAATGTGGAATACATACAGCAATCATGGTATAAAGTACTTTGGTTACAAAGGCTGTCTCTTTCGCGACCAGATCACTACACAATTGCATTAGTTGGTCGAGCTTTCAAAAATAAAATATTCCGAAAAAAGAACGAATCAAAAAAACAAAAACAAAAATGGTACGTGAAATTGAATGCTCTCGCATTTCATCCTTGGCAGGTGAAATTCCAGTCAGGTGCGGACTGGGCCAACAAAAGTTGCCGGGAAATGTGCCAAGGGGCGCCAGGACCCGGGCAAAATCTTGATATTTCAAACTGAAAGAACACTGCTTCCTTACATCTGAGCGATCATTGGCAGTCCACATAGATGGCATTTCGGAGGCACTTTTGTATCGTCTTTGTCGCTCATTTGGCAAAACATAGTTGCACCAATTGGGGCATCGGACTTATCAGACCGACCATAGTTCGGCCCAATGGGAGAAAAATTTGATTTTCGAACGGAAAGGACGGTATTTTTTTGCATCTGGCCGATCAGAGACTAGATTTCTGATATATCGAAATACACTCCATGTGGACTGTCAATGGCAGTCCACATAGACGGCATTTCGATAAACCGACAGTGTATGCAAGCAGATCCATTTTACCTTTTGGTCATTTTTACGAAATTTCATTCTCCAACAGTTGTTGGACTGCATTAATTTTGGGGGCTCCCATTAGGTGGGGAATACCTCGCTGAACCATACCAGTCTGCCTCTGATTCCAGTGTTGTGACGAAGAATGCGGAAAGAGAATTTCGTTCTGATCGCGATCGAAATTGTTTGTCCGTTTTGCAAATCACAATTTTGTAAGCTGGTAGTCCAGAATCTTCTTGCAGGAAGAGGTAAAAGAGATCGTTGTTTTGAATGGTGAACATGTGCTGTTTACGACAAAACGATACTGGAAAACAACTGAATTTGTTAATTTTGTAAACAATAAACAACATTTATCAATAAAACCTAACAAATATGGATGCTATTGGGACCGGCTCATTGTGCCGGTTCCAGTGACAGCCATATTAGCACAATTTTATTGACAAAGTGTCAGGATATTTCAGGTCATGTTAGTCTTGTATTGGTTAATTTGCTGCTGCTGTGTTAGATAAAGCGTTAAATTGACTCAATTCTTTTCACGCGAATCCTAACAGAGGTGCAGTGAGAATCTACATGAGTTCTCGATGGCTTCGTTGCGTAAATCTTTGCGTGAATGGATTCCGGATTCTCGTCGAAATATAAGCCCTGATTGGTGTTTTAAATATATTGTTGGGCGTATTCTGCAGATTTGTAAGATAAAATTTTGAAGTCGCTCGACATATCTCAACAATCAGTTCTTAATAGACTGTCGAGATCTATTTTATCTGAGATTGGGATGTACCATGGATGTATGGATGTGAAAATGAGATCTGTTATTGAATGACGCATCTTCCAAATTCAATTTTATTGATTTTGTAAATTAAGGGATTCTCTCGTCGGCATTTGTAGTACTTGGGATTTTGAAGAAGCTTTCTTCTCTTGAAAACTGAAATTGCAGATTTCCTCCAGTAAAGATATTATTCGGGTTTAGGTAGATAAGTAATTTACATTCTACCATTTTGACAACGTAGGGAAAGGTAAGAAACGCAGAAGGCGAAATGTGAACGAAACGCGCTACAACACAAATAGGTTAAGTAGTAAAAATCTTCTTCTTAAGATGCACCACTTAAAATCTTTTAATATTTAGTATACAGCATTATGGGGTGTCAGTTTCATATTTGTTCAAATCAAGCTCCCTGACTAACCCTTTACCCAACGAAACGTCCAAAACCGGCCAGGGCTATTCACAAAAATCGCCAATTAATTTTCATTATTTGTCCATTTTTTGTCTCAAAAATATAGGTTATGACCCCTCTTTGGAACGAGCTCGTCGGGCTCGTTCCAATGAGAGGTCATAACCTATGTTTTGAGATAAAAATGACAAAAATAGTTATTCAAGAATTTTGTTTGCAAGTGTCGTCTGCTTTTCATGTTAGGTAAAAAGGGTTAATATTTCGGCTTCCTGTGGAAGCATGGATTTTAGATTGGAGTAACATGAGGAATGTGTTTGAAAAATCTTTTTCTTAGGATCTGCCAGTCAGAGTCTTTTGATAATGGAAAAAAGCATCCTTATGTGAGTCAGATTCAAGTCCGTCGTTTCAAACGAAGTCTCTGTGTTCATATTTGGGCCTTTGTCGTGTGTACGTCGGGCTTTGGGCCTCGGGTTTCTCTCATATTTATTAATTTATCACCCGGTCCATTACCGTTAAGGAAAATCATGCGGGGTTGTTCCTAAGCCAGCACGTCAAGGGTCGTTATTGTCTGTCTTCCTACTCCCCGGGAACAACAGACCTGGACCGGAGGCAGACTATTATTATGCCAGGTGGGTGAGGGTGTGAGATGTGGAAATATCATCCGAGGGCAAGATATTTGGGTCAGACACGAGGCTTGCCGAGTGTTGGCCCAAATATCTTGTCCCGAGGGTGAGATTTCCCCATCTCACACCCGCCCCCATCAGAGATAAATTTTTCTTCCCCCACCAAAACAGTCTGACGTCATCAAAAGTAATTCAGGGGCACGAGCAGCTATATCGTACAATTTTGTTGTCCATTTCTGAAGAAAACTGATTTGCTTATCGGAAAAAGTACACAAAAGTTCTGTATATACCACATACCACAGGTATATACCATAAAAATTAAATCCCAATGCCGGCAAGACAGGGGTTAAAGATTTGTAGTGAAATGAACATTGACACATTCCGATGACGTCATATTATGAATTGTACAATGTATTCGCATAACTTTTCGACGGGAATTTCGTGCAACTCACCCCTCTCATAATGGCGTTCATCCAAAAATTCAAACAAAAGAATCAAGTGTCCTTTGGTTTTGCGGTCTGTGTTTTTATTTCTATTTTCTTCGACAAATGTTCAGCTGCTAATATTTCCGAAATGTGACATCATGTTGTTTGTTTACAAAAGAACGTGCGATGATTGAATAGTCCTGCGCTCATTAAATATGCTAATGAGCCAATATAGGTTGGACACGTGGGTGGGGTGAGATAGCTGTTACGTGGGTGGGGTGAGACAGGCACATCTCTCTCAGCTGTGTCATACGACTTTATATATGTCTCAGTACCTTAGGGTGGGAGAATATACCTGTCGCAGACGGGTTCTCAAAAATGATAAATCAGTGAAGTGCAGACTCTAATTGCCTGCAGAGTGAAACCAGGCCCGGGCAGACACTACTGGCCCACGACGGACTCTGAATTATATAATACATTATTAAGAGGCAGGATCATTTTACGACCTTAATTCATAAAGTGGATAGTTGGTCAGTGAATTTCTGTGGTAAACCTATCTAGATTTCCAACGTGCAGTCCCAAGGTTGCACTTTGAAAATATTGATTGGTCTTCTCCCAGGTAATGGTTATAGATTCTACCAATTTATGTCTGGACTGGCATAGAATATACCATCAGGGTCCAAGTCCATTAAAGGTGGGCCTTATGAGCCTTGCATTTAGAGTTGTTTCCCTTCTGTGATGCATTAATAAAGTCATGAAAAGAGTAGTGACCAACAAAATTTATTAATACTTTCGCACTAACGACTTATTTTTGAAATACTAATCTGGTTATCTTCTCCATCATAGCACCTTTTTCCTCAACTGATTGAACTATATCATAATTTTTGTGTTCAGCTTTCGATAAGCGTCAATACCCACTTGGGGTATTTTGCGACATATCAAGAGCATTTGATAAAGACTGGCATAAATGACTTATCTTCAAACTACAGCAAAATGGTACTACGGGTCCTCTTAATGGGTGGATAAATAATTACTCAGCTGATCGCCAACAAAGAGTAACTATAAACACCGTGTCTTCTGAATATATATCTATCAATTGTGGTGCCCCAGTGGGATCGGTGTTGGGTCCCCTTCTGTTTATAATTTATATCAATAATATTCTGAACTCATAGTTTTCATCTGATGTGTGTCAGCTGTTTGTGGATGATGACAACAGTGTAACAGAAAGTGGAACTGGCTTGATGGACATCATTTCCAAGTCTAATTATGAACTCGGCATTATACATGGCTGGATTGATTGTTGGCTAGTCGCATTCAACCCCTCTAAAACGGAGATCATTTTATTTACATCATACTAGGCCGATAGTCATAATATTGGCGTATCCGCTTTTGAACTCACGATTTCACAAACATCTTGGCCTAACAATGCAATCGAACTAAAACTGGCATATCTAAATTAACAGACTTTGCACAACGGCAAACTCCAGGTTTTCTCATCTAAGGAACTCAACTTTATTCTTAGTGGGATGGTCTGGAAACATTATATAAATCATTTACCCTCCTTCCCCTTTCTGGAATGTGTTGATGTCTGAGCGGGTGTACTAGATTACCTTCTTAGAGTCCATGCTGATGGTGCCAGAATAGTATCAGGCATCTCCAGATCTACCCGTTGTCTGTCTTACTTGCTGAACCTGTTGAGGAAACTCTCGGCCAAAGACGAAGACTATACAAAATGGTGACATTTTACAAAACCTCCTTGAACTCTTCTTCTTTCGTCAGATCTCCTGTACAGAAGAGTTCAAGCGAAGACGCCTGGCGGGATTTTGAAAACATTTCGACGATTCGAAAATTTCCGAATCAGAGCAATTAATTAATTAATTAATTAATTAATTAATTAATTAATTAATTAATTAATTAATTAATTGATAATCAATTTATTTATTTATTTATTTATTTATTTATTTATCTATTTATTTATTGGGTTTAACGGCACTTTCGACAGCCAAGATCACCTCGTGTCGCAGAGTTTTACGGGTGCAGCAAGCCGGAGTACCCCGTGAAAACCACCGAGCAGTGGCAAGCTCCTGTCAGGCTCCCCGAAGTACTAACTCCGCACATGGAGTTTTAGAATTTTCGAAGGCAGGTACACCATAGACATGCAGTAAGCCTAAGTACACAACACAACCGCGCCCCATCTCAAATTTCGGATC
Source organism: Pictodentalium vernedei (assembly GCA_031216915.1). Taxonomy (NCBI): domain Eukaryota; kingdom Metazoa; phylum Mollusca; class Scaphopoda; order Dentaliida; family Dentaliidae; genus Pictodentalium; species Pictodentalium vernedei. Next base: position 476,340,506 of record CM062296.1, read on the forward strand.
GAATCGAATCAGGCTGTGGATTTAGATCGAATCGAATCTCACCGCTTTTCAAGCTGCAGATATTGCATTTTCTTTCAACCGTGGCATGCACCAAATACTGCCTTTCTACATTCAATGGTCGTATTCAAATGCAAATCTCCTTTTTGGTAAAATCTTTCAAAAAGACAGAATATTCGAGAAACGAAATATAGTTTCAGAAGCGGAACTTCCGGGAATTCTTCTTCTATCATGCACAAGGTCTCCTGCTCAGGAGTCCTGATGATGGAAAAAGAGTTTAAGAGGAGACACCTGGCGAGATATTGAGTCGAAAATTTCCGACTCAGAATCGAATCGAATCGAATTATTGAGACGATTTCAGGTCGAATCGAACTTCGAAGCTTCACAGTACCCTATAACATTGTTTGTCAGTTATATAATTCTTCTAAGATAAGCAAGTTTGAATCAAGCTGCATGAGTAAAGACAAAGATTATTCCAGAAGAAACAAGTTAATGCCCATTGATAAAAAATCAGTGGATAAGAAAAATAAAACAACTATATGAACAAATTACGAATGCCTCCTGCAAAGATGTGTTGGGCGAATTGTGAAAGCAGTCATTTCAGCAGTGTTTGTGTTATGTTCATATTGACCCTATGTTCGATTATTTTCTCAGTACATTGTAATGATGAAAAAATATTTGAATTTTCTCTTGTGAAGAAAATCCTAAGCTAATAATGCCATGAAAAGTAAATGTTAAAGTAACATAAAATGTTTGGAGTGCAGTGGCTCAGAGAACGTTGAAGTTCAAACAGAGAGGTCCACGGTTCGATTCTGACCAGCAGTAACTGCTTTGTGAACTTGGGTTAGGCACTTAATCCTGATTGGCCAAGTGGAGACACGGTGATGCTGTGTAATTAAGTCATACTAAACGTCGATGGTCCACATGCCTTCAACCAATGCCAATCCTGCTTGTTTGGAGTTGGACTGTAGGGGAGTCTGACATTGCGCGTGGCTGCTCGGTGGTTCTCTCGCGGGTATTCTAGCTTCCTCCACCCGTAAAACTGTCCGATATGAGGTGGCCCCGGCTGTCTGTCAAAAGTGTCGTTTAACCGCAATAAATAAATTAAATTAAATTAAATTAAATTAATTAAATAAATAAATAAATAAATAAATAAATAAATAAATAAGATAGTATGATACTGTGCATCAAGAACTTTTGCAGACATAAAGAGCATGGTGAAGCTGAGTCTTTTTAATTTAACGTTATAGTACTGTGGTTACAAAAGTGGACAGAGAATTTCGGTCGAAATTCGCTTTCCACCCCGCTACACTGTAGAATCGCACCTGTTGAAAAGGGAACGCACGAACATTGGTTCTGAGATGCTATTTTCGTTGTTTTTTCTTGATTTTGTAGTATTTCAGGAAATCTCGACCCACTGATGTAAGTGTTTCCCCACCAAATCACGATCTGATGGCAAAAACCGCTGCTTTTGTGATCACAGTACTGTACATCAGAACTTACTTTTCGTACCATTATTGTTTATTTAACAATATTATTTGAAACTTCTTGAGTAGCATTTAGAGCACCTGCCCCCCCCCCCCCCCCCCTCCAGTCAGCGAGGAACAGCTGTTCCAGCTGACATTCCAATGGTTTGTTGGTCGTGGTGGGGGGAGGGGGGGGGGGGGGTGCTGTAAACATTGCTGTCAAATTCACTGGGGAAGTTGTCCTGGCCACATTTGTACACAGAACAGTTGTCAAAACTTACAATACCACTTTGGGGCAGATGGTTGACTTTGTTGGGCAGGGGCATTTTGTCTGGATGGGGAGAGGGTGGCTGAGGAGGTTGCCTGTACTTCCTTTTCGAATTATATGATAATGTGAACTATTCAAAAACAGTAGGGGATATTTGATAAAAGTGAGATATATGAAGAAATATATTTATATTTTCATCCAAAAGGCAGGTGAGGCATTGCACTGTAACATCTGGTGAACGATTTCAGTGATAGTTGGGTGTCTGATAAGCACACATTCCGCGCACTGAGCTGTAGAAGACATGGACAGTCAGTCAGAGAATTTACCACATTCAGTCCAAGACTTCAATACCTTGTAAATCCGCCTCGGTTCGCGAGACAAGCGTGGATCCGACGTGGTATACTCCTCACCAAATGTCTAATATCAGCTTGACTGATATTATTCCATTCTTCCTGCAGCGCAGCGGCGAGTTCCAGGACATTAGTAGGGGCTGTTGGCGTTGTCGTAGGCGCCTGCCAAACATATCCCAGACGTGCTCGATTAGTGAAAGGTCTGGTCTGGACTTAATGCTGCCCAAGGCAGTGTAGTGATGATCTGCTCCTGGAGGAACTCTGTAGCGACACGAGCCTGTGTGCTCTTGCATTGTCATCTTGGAAATTAAATCGGCGGCCGTGACGTCGCGCAAATGGCACCACATGAGCTGCTTACATGTTGTCACGGTAGTACTGCCCTGTGACACGCCCTTGGATGACATGTAATGCAGTTCTACTTGTCATGGTTATTCCTCCCCGACACCATAACCTATCCACCACCAAAAAGACCGTGCTGCCTAACGGTTACGTAATGGTATCGTTAGTTCCGCCGCCGCCGCCGCCGTCACACTGTGAATCTCAATTCATCGGAAAACATGACTTCGCTTCACCGACGATTGCCCCAGCGCTGTCGTGCTCCACACAAATTACGCTTTGCTGCGAGGTGACGTTCATTCAAACATAGAATTATTCGAGGTCGTCGGGCGTACAAATTCCAGCTGTGTAGGCGATAGTCTGACCACTGACTCGCACATCTGTCGCTTGGTGCAGCTGCTGTCCAATTTCTGAGGCACTTTGATGGCGGTTACGTAATGCTGTAGTCCGGATGAAACGATCCTGGTTAGCAGTTGTCGCCCTTGGACGACCGAACGACGACTGTCATCAACATGACCACAACCTGCTAATCACCGATTGAGTAATGTCGAGAATTTGAGCCACTGCAGCCTGTTTTTTGCCAGCTTCCAACATACCAACGGCACGTAAACGTAAGTCACGTGTCGGTCTTCGCATACCTCAAAAGTTACGTTTCGACCAGAAACTATTGATGAACGAGTTTATACGAAGAAAAGAACGATGAGACCTCCAAAAAGCCCGTCCAGTACAAATGAAAATTGTGGCGCTCGTGCGAAAAACCTGCACGAAGTTTTCGTGGGCCGGTGACATTCATGATCCACACTAAACTTGGTAACATATTGATGTATCCAATCACGCGTATCCAATGCCATTTTCGAAAATATCAACATCAGTTTGGATAGCCCCTACTTTTTTTGAATAGTATTTGTATGTTAAACAGAGACTCAAATACTCATGTACCACCACATTGGAGTGTTATTTAAAACTGGAATTCAATTCAATTAAGAGGCTTCCACAGTTTATCATTATTGATTTCAGATTTGATCAGATTTTGTCTGACTGTGCAAGGTTTGTGCACATATGGGGAAATGGCCCGAAAGTTCATGGTAAAAAAATGCGTCTATAGAGTAGTGGGTATCCGATATTCAACAGATAAAAATACTTCCCATTTTGGGATAGGGCCGAAAACTGACAAAAACGAAAATGTTGAGTCTGCAAGTGGATCGGGCTCGATTGGCTGGTGGGAGAGCCGGAAGAGGAAGTGACGATATAGTCACGTCCTCCAGCTACGTCATTCTTGATTACTTTGGTAGCCAACGTGAGCAGCCATCTTTTGATGTCATGACCATGGTGATGAATCGTGTCATTGCTCATGCGCAGTGCATGTTGTTAGGATGGCACGTGTTTCCGTAGTCCATTTTATTTACTTGCTTTTGGTTTTTTTTGGTGGCACGTGTTCCGTATGTGACCCATTGCCCTACGTTTGATTGAACTGGAGTGTAAATCTACATGTAGGTCGAATGGCCCCAGACCTGGATACCATATATAACATGACACTGAATCAGTGAGAAGTATAAAGTTTTCATTACCTTCGTGGGCAAGAAGTTCTTTGCCCTATTTAGTACAAAATTGCACTTGCTATTCTTGAGCACACCACAGATATATACTCTTTAAATTTCATATTTTCATCCATATGTACGCCAAGAAATTTTATAGTTGTTTGTTCTTGCTCGTTACCAACTGGCTCAATATTTGTATTGTTTAGAAATAGTTTAATATCGTTCACCTTATACGAATCGTTTTGTGGATGAAGTAGCATATATTTGGTTTTAGTAGGGTTGAGGGCTAGTTTGTTGGCAGAACACCAATGGTATATTTTGGCTAGTTTGGAATTTATACTTTCTGTAAGGGTGCTGCCAAGATTGTTACTTGACCTATAGGCCGTTGTGTCGTCAGCAAAGAAAAGTAAACTGAGTTCTGTAGATTCGTTAATATCGTTGATGTACAGTAGAAATAAAAGTGGGCCAAGAATGGACCCCTGTGGCACTCCTGTATTTATTGGTAACGTTTCTGAAATGGTATTCAAGAATGAAACAAATTGGCTTCGTTCAGATAAATAACTTTGAAACCACTGATGGGCAATACCTCTAATACCATAGTATCCCAGTTTCTGGAGTAGGATCGAGTGGTCAATAGTGTCGAATGCCTTGGAGAAATCTAGAAATATAGAAAGGGTGCAATTCTTTGTTGGTTTGTCATTTTCCGTTACCACGCTATTCAGTAGGTGCAATATAGAGTGGATAGGGTGGACAGTTGAATGTTTTGTTCTGAACCCAAACTGGTACTTATATAAAAATCATCCAAAACCACTTGATTTGGTTCGTATTTCTGAAGACTCATCCTTATAAAAGCAGAATGTATAGACAGTAATCGCTTGACTGGACTGGTTACGTGAAATAATTCATGAGAGATGAGGGACGTTGTACAAACACGAGCGCGCGATTGCGCACAAGAGTTTTGCAATATAGTCCCTCGCCTCGAATGAATTATTTCACGTAACCAGTCCAGGCAAGCGATTACTCTGTTTATTACTTTTCATTATTAACGATAATTATATTATTTAACCCTTTACCTAACGTAACGGCCCAAACCGGCCAGCGGTATTCTCAAAAATCGCCAATTAATTTTCATTATTTATTCATTTTTTGTCTCTAAAGCATAGGTTATTATGACCCCCATTGGAACGAGCTCGTCGAGCTCGTTCCAATGAGGGGTCATAACCTATGTTTTTGAGACAAAAAAATGAAAATAATAGTTATTCAAGAATTTATTTTGCAAGTGTTGTCTGCTTTTCATGTAAGGTAAAGGGTTAAAATTTTTTAAAAATCCAAAAAGCAATGAAGTCCCCATTACACACACGGCAAAGCGTCTTCGTTTGCGCGCACAGATACATGACACAATTGTTGATTGCATAATTCACTTGTGAAATTATCGTTTATAATCAAACCCGGAATTCCCAGTAAAGCACACTTTGGAAAGTAATAAAGTGCTTAAAACTGTGTGTCTGTTGTTCCTTTGTATAAGAGTAAACTAATTATCACAAACAACCAGGCAATCACTCCAAATTACCAAAACCCACCAAAGCCATTTTATTTGTTCCGACCCCCCACTCCCAATGATAAGGGTAGCATGTTGTGCTATAGAATTGTGTGTGCTGTTCCTTTATATAAGAGTAAATCTAATTACCACAAACAATCCAACAGTCATCCCAAATCATCCCAAACCACTTCAAATCACCGAAACGGTCTTTATTTTGTTCGAATTTTTGTTGCGAATCCGCCTCATTTTAGTACCCTATAGTGCTATAGGACGGCAGGGTGTTGTTCCTTTGTCTAAGAGTTACTTTACTGACTGGGATTCCCCCCAAAATCATCATTTTCTACATATTACAGACGCTATTTAAACTACTCTAAGCCTCTCAGCCTGTCTAGTCTAAGCTATCTCTGATGCCATCATTTACCTTCCAACGACCAGTCTGCTTCATTTCCAGTAATTTATATCTACCTCTACAAAGTTATCTCCCATGTGTATAACAAAGTCCTTATAATTCCTAAGGCCTCAATCGAGTAGCTGCTGGAACAAGTTCTGCTCGAATGGCTCTAATGTTATAAAGCAAATGAAACGTCGAGTAGTGACTTGAACAAACATTGCTCGAACAACTCGAATCTAATCGGCCAAATAAGCCATCGAGTAATTACTCAAACGGGTGACATTTCTTACGGCTTTTATGCTCATCTGGATATTGGCAGATACCTATGACATGGTCATCTACTATTTAGGATATCTTTCGAGGATACCCTTTAGGGATACTTATCAGAGGATATCTCTCCGATGATAGTTATGGGCCCTAGCCCCTGTTCAGTTCCTGACATCCAGGCCACTACTTTTGGTTTGTCCCAGGTTACCATGTTCTGACTCATGATTTGCTTCATCTCTTTTCTGCCACTACTACTGGTCTGTACCACTACTATTGGCCCCCACTAGGTGTCCTGTGCTAGAGGCTCTCACGTTTACTACTGATTACTCTGACTCCTCTCAGTACCTATATCATTACACTATAATCACTACCATACCTACTATCATTCCAATACTTGCTGGCACTGACGACTCGAATCTTATCGAGCAAATAAGCTGACATGCAGGATGTGCTGATATGTGTTTGTGTGCTAGTGTATAATGTGATGTGCGCCAACACATGCAACACATCCAGCATCTGTCCATGTGTTGCATGTGTGGATAGTCTTCCTACGCCGATAAAGATTGCATTCTATGTGAAAATCTTTCGACACACTTCACAGGTGTGATGTAGATCAATCGCTGGTCAGAAGCAAATTGATGAAGTTGTGAGATATCCCCTCCCCCTTTTTATACCTTCCGCAACGGAATTCGAGTGGTTCGAGCATTTCCTGTTCAAGACACTACTCGTGTGCTTATTTGCTTGATAAGATTCAAGTCGTTAGAGCAAGCAGACTATATATGACTGTTAGTAGTTGTGGAAGCCCGGTATGATAGTGATTATCGAGTCGTGATATAGGTACTGAGAGCCATAGTAGCCAGCAGTAAGTGTGGGAGACTCTAGCACAGGTCACAGACAATGGTAACCGGTGACAAGCCAACAGTAGTGGCCTTTAATTTAATTCGGGATTTAAAACGTTGACTACCACAGCAACCAAGCATGACCTAACTGGCTCACGTCGCTATGACGTTACCCTCCTCCTCTTCCGACACTCTTTCAGCCAATCGGACCCGATCCACCCTCCTCATACTACTTCTGCAAATACCCCTCTTTCGATTACATTTTTTTTTCAAGGAGATGGCTTGCGCGTTTACAAGTTTGTGTCGATCTTACAGTGAAATTGAGATAGGGACAAAATACATCCGATCAAAAATCACCTTTGGTACAGGCGTGTATAGTTTGGGGGGAGGGATTCAAAAATAATTTCGAGACACTAGGGGAAGTGGTTGGGTGGGATACCGGCCGCTGACAACGCATTTTATCGATGTGCATTCTATATACACCTTTGAACTTTTGAGTTCAACAATGCCTCAAAAGAGTACAAGGCCATTAATGGAGCCGCGGCGAAGTGTGTGTCAAAGCTGGCAAGAAATTTGGTATCAAAATATTGACAGGAGGCACCGGAAGCCGCAAGTAGGACGCAATAAGAGTAGCTCGTGCCTTTTTTCGTCAGAAGTGTACCAGTGGAAAAGACTTTACTTTCCAAGAACTTTTAGTATGTAAGTGAGAAACTCTCGATTATTTGTTTCTAACATATTTTTACTGCACACAATTTCAATAATCACCAAACAAATAATCTATACAATCGCTGGGGTGCATATATATAAACACAGACCGTCACGCGCGTGTGAATGTGTTAATTGATTCGCCACAAGTGTCATATCGATTAACCCATTCACACACGTGTGTCGTTCTGTGTTTGTTACACGGCTTCAAGTATATAAAACCAATTATTATAAGGACACTCAGCAATTCATTTGACAACTATCAACACAAAGATTATCGCCAATAAAATTTGCGAGGGAAACCTGTGTTACTATTTCGACCCCTAAGTTCCAATGTGTTCTATGTGCCTACTGGCACATAGAACACATTGGAACTCAGGAGACGATTTTTATCTATCGCTAGCGGTTCAAATTGTAATTGCGTTGCACGATTTGTAGAAAATTCCAGTGAGATTTCGCTTCTATTAAAAAATAATCCGTCAACGATTTCCGTTCTGCACATGTGTGCGGAACGGATTTTCATTTTCCGCACGGTTTCGTATTGCTACGTATGGGGATTTCAAAGAACAGGCGTGTAATAAAATTTAAGTACTATTGGGTGTCACATTACAATTCGTGATACGTTAGTAGTATGTCATGTACCCGGACAGGGATAGTTTGCCGGACCCCGGTGCCGGACCCCGGAAGTGACGTCATGTCACGTGACCTAGTGGCGCCATGTTGTGTTCTCATGGTAACCCGCGTGGGCGGCCATCTTGCGACGTCATCTCCATAGTGATACGTGATGTGAGTGCGCATGCGCAGCGCGTGTTGTTAGGGTGATACGTGTTTCCGTCGTCCATTTTGTGTACTGGAGGCCGCCATCTTGGTTTCTATGGTAACACGTGATTGCTATGTTACCCAATTTTTCTGCAATAGGACGGGGTATGTTCGGAGGGCATGGTCGATTGAATCGGAGTAAATCTAATTACCACAAACAACCCGACAATCCTTCCAAATCACCAAAATCCACCCGAAATCACCGAAATCTATCCCAACTTTTACTATTTCGAATTCTTACAGAATTCTCTGCTTCTATCTATATATGTAATAGTTCATATCTACCTAGCCCTGTTCCTTTGTTCTGGAGTATACTCCAGTAGCATAGAAGAGCCTATTAGCTGGAACAGCTTTACTTATTTTTACTATAATTAGCTATTCTGGTCTATTCTTGTAACTTCTGACCCTATTCCAAGTACTCTTGTTGTTTCATTTATATAACTAACCAATCAGATTGCTTCATCCCCCGTAATCTCTATGCAGAGTTATCTCCCCTGTGTATAATAAAAGCCTATATCCAATGGCCATATCCCATGGAATCTCAGTTTTGGGAAACGCATGTGACTGTGGAATCCCTTTTTTGTCGGTCATGACGGCTATGTAAAATCCATCAATGAGTCCTCATTTATTATCCCTCATACCCTCATTGAATTTTGAGGTTATGAGGACCTTGAAAAATCCCTCAATGAGGTATAATTTACTACGACTCTTAGCCTCATTTCAGTATTTAACAGGTATATCCTATGGAATCCCATTTTGGAAAACGCCTGTGACTGTGGAATCCCTTTTTTGTCGTATGAGGCCATGAGGGCTATGTAAAAGCCCTCAATGAGTCCTCATTTATTATGCCTCATAGCCTCATTGAATTTTGAGGTTATGAGGACCATTAAAAATCCCTCAATGAGGTTGTTTGTGGTAATTAGATTTACTCCGATTCAATCGACCATACCCTCCAAACATACCCCGCCCTATTGCAGAAAAATTGGGTAACATAGCAATCACGTGCTACCATAGAAACCAAGATGGCGGCCTCCAGTACACAAAATGGACGACGGAAACACGTATCACCCGAACAACACGCGCTGCGCATGCGCACTCATATCAGGCATCACTATAGAGATGACGTCACAAGATGGCCGCTCACGCGGGTTACCATGACAACACAACATGGCGCCACTAGGTCACGTGACATGACGTCACTTCCGGGGTCCGGCACCGGGGTCCGGCAAACTATCCCTGTCCGGGTACACGACATACTACTTACTACCTCCGCTCTAAACGCATACCCAAAGTCGTGTGTCCTTTTTGATACCACCCCACACCCCCGCCGCCCCCCCCCCCCCACCACCCCCACCCCCACCTCTTGCCCCTGGATTCTAAAGGCGCCATTGAATATGGAAGAATTTCTTTTGAATGTGTGATACTAGGAGGGTCAGTGCCTGCAGCGCACATAATTTCTTCAAACATTTTAATCAAATGCAAAGATGATGTTTCGTGTCTATTCGTAAAAATGTCAATATAATGTATAAATTATGAAGTGAGCTTTAATTTAGCATGCAATGGCAATATATGGTGTAATCCCAACCCTTCTCTTCCCGAGTAGTATATCTAGTTGGACATTCCTTAACTTGGATTTTTTTTAGTAAAAGGTCACGTCAAGTGGGAATAGGGGTATAGGCTATACTAATTTTGCTGAATTTAACCCTCTGAACACTGAAGTCCGGTTTTTCGGACGAGGATAGTGATGCGCTGTAATTTCATTAAGTAGAATGCCTACTCAGAGAACATGTGGGGTAGACCAGTCAATATTTTCAACGCGCAGCCCTAGGGCTGCACGTTGAAATTATTAATTGTTCCACGCCCAGTTAATGAATATGGCCTTTTCCAACTGCTGTTATTGAACTATCAATAACTGAATGAGACAGTTTATGATGTGGTGTTCCCTCCCAGTGGTGAGGAGGTTTGTTCCACGTAGACCAATTTCAGGTAGAACAATTTCAAGTAGAACAATTCCATTTAACAATGAAAATGACCCCAATACTCAACTAATCGTTAAAAATGAATATCTCCAACCTTATCAACTAAAACCTAGAAATGTGCCCCTTGCATCTCCGAGAACTAATGTTTTTTCCAATGAAATGAATGAGTTTATTGACAAAAAAGCAAATAGATTCAGCACAAAAGTTTTTCGCAGTAAAAGCAGTAGTTTTATCAATTAAATAACAGATATATGACTGTTACTGGAACAAGTTCATAGAGCTTGTTCCTTCACCCCTTATTTATATGATTTTAAAATTGTTTGAAAATTTTTAACAAAAAATAAATAAAAAATATGAAATGGTATTAATTATTATCTCATGACAAAATGATAAAACAAATCTTTAAAATTATTTAAATATTAAAAAAAAAATAAATAAGATAAATGTGTTGGTTCACCTGGTCTGCATGGAATTGGTCTGTATGGAAGACACTGATGAGTATCCACAGTCATGTGACTGATTTCATCTCATTAAAGATTTTTGTTAAATGTGTAGGTTGCATCGCAGCCTTAAATGAATTTGTTGTAAGATATAAACACAGTGGCGTAGCCAAGGGGTGGGTGCCCAGGGACGTCAGGGCACATCCAGAACCTATTTAGGCACCCCTAAATTCGGGAACCTTTGTCACATTTTTCATAACATTCTCCAAGTCCGAATAATTTCTCGTTTACAGCACAATAGAGCAAAGCAATCAGGGGTTAACATTTGCAGCATACACCGAGAGGAAGGTGGTCCCTGCCTAACATCTCCTTTGGGACTAAATGTGAAGGCGAGTACATGAAAACGTATTTCAAAATCTAGCGGATATTCAAAAATTCGTTAATATACATTTATTATTTGTGGCATGACACGAAAGATTGTTCTGTCATGTTATGAAGGTGAAATATACTAATGTTCCCCTTCTTTTAATGTCGTCCGTCGAACTAATAAGATATAAGAATCAAGGAAATGGTCTTTCTGTGGACCAGTTTTTCAACATTTTCTCACACTGTGCCGAACCATGGTCGGGCTTGTATGTCTAAGTCATTTCTCCCCCTTCCCGTTGAATTTTCAGAATGCATCTCGTGATCTGTGTATATGAACTCGCTATCAGGGGAAATCATCCGCGACTAAAAGGGGCAGAGGTATCGAAATGGGAACTCGTCTTTGGGTACGAGTTAAGACTTCTTGGACCGGAGCGCGGTGGCTCAGTGGTAGGCTGTTGGAGTTCTATGCTAGAGGTCCCGAGTTCGATCCTCGTCTGGGACGACCCGCGTTGTATCCTTGGGCAAGGCACTTTATCCTGGTTGCCTACATGGGAGCACGATGACACCGTGTACTAAGACGTACTGCACGTCGTTGGTGCACATGTCTTCAACCGCTGTAACCCTGCTTGAACGGAGCTTGAACAGTTAGAATGTTGAGGAGCTGACAGTTGCTCGTCGATGCTCGGTGGTTCTCTCCGGGTACTCCGGTGTAACAGGAATGGAAGTCCGTTGGAAAATTAGTCCCTCTGGACTATTATTCCGCGGAATTATAGTCCTAGGTCTAACATTTCTAGGAATAGTAGTCCGCCGGACTACTATTCCTAGAAATGTTAGACCTAGGACTATAATTCCGCGGAATAATAGTCCAGAGGGACTAACGTTCCTACGGACTTCCATTCATTTTACACCGGGTTCCTCAACCCGTAAAACTGCCACGGTCACGATTAGCCATTGTGCATACGTATGTGACCTTAAACACCAATAAATAAAGAAATAAATAAATAACCTCTAGGACCAATACTATAAAACTTTTACAAGTGTATTTTCCCGAATGGTATTTTCTGCAAGTTAATATAAATGACGGAAATGAAACATTGGCATTTTAAAAGATATGGCAATTTGCCAGTTGGCAAATTGCCATATCTTTGATATTGCTAACGGTTCATATCAATCAGTTATTTCCATAAATAGAAACTACAATTCTTAAAAATAAAACTGTAAAAGTTGTATAGCATTGGCCCTTGGTGTTAACAACGTGTCATAAATTGTAATGTAATAATCAGTAGTACTGACATCTACCAAATGTTTCCGACAAAAGCGGCAATCTCTGGTTGTCACTTAGAATGTGTCAGAATTTCTGAGAATTCTTCATTTCTATATCCTGGTCCACACTTAACTTGTATTGGGAAACCGTCTCTGTAATTTACCATTTTAAGCAAAACCACGGCGATTGGTGGTTTATTACACACCTATAATTTCCCCCTAGTTCCATGTTTACAAAGCCACAGGGAACGGGTGTTCCATTCGGATTTCTCTTGACGGACTATTTGACCACCTGACACCAAGGATCCATCAAGAGAACTAAACTCAGCCCATTTTCGTAATCGGCCAAACGTCACGTCGCATTCTGACCTAGATCAATTCGGAGACTGTGGTGACAGCCTATAAGTCGAATGTCAATTGGAAAATGTTTTTGTTCAAATCCATTAAGGTTACGAAATTAAACTTATTCTAAAAATAGGAAGTGATTTTTTAACACCAGTGTTCTAATCTTGAAGCGAATATCTCTAAGATGACGGCGGCTAAATTCTTAAAAAATACGAATAAATAACCTATTTGGACACAATTTTTATTGATATTTTTCTGTTTCCATATCGATCTGTCACATATGTTTGCCAATCACACATGAGTTTTTTTTTATTTCAAGCGGACGTCAGAATTGTCAGATTCTACAAATAAGACCGAATCTTTAAACTAATGGATTTTGTCATTTAGTAAACACAGAGCGCCACGATGTGTCAATGCGTTCCTCAAAACGGCATTAATACCATCCCGGAAGGATAGAACTTCAGGCTGCGCCTCTCGTTCTATCCTTCCGCGCTAACGCTCGTACTGTATTGTTAAACGCATTCATACAAAATGTAACATTCTGCGTATTTAAATGAATATTGTGTTCATGATAGATTTTCTTTTTATCATCTGTCTATGTTGATTGTTTAATACACACGCATGTATGGGGGCGCGGTGGCCCAGTCGGTAGAGGTGCAGGCTGCAAGCCGAGAGGTCTTCGGTTCGAATCCCACCTGCGGCAACCACGTTGTGTCCTTTGGTAAGACACTTCACCCCCCCCCCCCCCCCCCACTGCCCATCTGGGGGCACGGTGACGTTGTGTACTAAGGCGTACTGCACGTTGATGGTGCACCTGCCTTCAATCAATGTTATCCCCGCTTGTATGGAGCTAGTGTGTTGGGGAGCTGACAGCTGCTCGGTGGTTCTCTCCGGGTACTCCGGCTTCCTCCTCCAGTAAAACTGTCGTGGTCGTGATCAGGCATTGTGCAGAAATAAGTGGCCTTAAACACCAATAAATAAATGAATAAATAACAAGTATGTATACATTATGATTCACTCTCAATCAGGATTATGCTACCCATTGCAGACTCCCGTGTCTAGATAGGTCCAAAAATGCTCTTCGCATAGTAGTTTTTATCACTGAACGAGAGTCACACCAAAAGCTTAGTGGGTTCCACCAAAAATAATTTCTGGCCACACCAGTGGGCAGACTGCATCTCGCACTCTGATTGGGGACCCCTGCGGCTCCAAACATTCAAGAAATATTGTTTTGGAGTGTGTGACTGAACACTTATATCGTTATTAAATTCTAAACATATTGTCATATTGTCGGAGGGCTGTTCTTGGCGGCGATGACCTTCCTTTTCCGAGCTTATTTGTTTAGCATTGTCAAGACGGTACTTGTTTCATTAGTCGTTGTGAATTTTTAGGTGATGCTCAACTTTTTTCCAGGTGTATACTTCAATTCTTTTTATCTTGTTTCGAAGAAAATATTTTTGGCATTCGAAATACATAAAAAAAATATTTCATTTTATGAATTTTTAAAAACATTTGTGTAACTTCGTTTTACTTGTATTCAATAAAACATGATAAAACGCACAAACACAGTCCTTAACATTGTCAGTTTTGATTCTCATATATTCCATGATCAAATGTAAATCCCATATTTATACACTTGCTTGAGTTTAACCTCCCCCCCCCCCAGCCACCCACCCCCCCCCCACCCCCACCATCACCCGTTCTAATTTTGGCCTATTTCTTGTCTTGCATGCTCATGCAAAATACTTGTTCGAACATACAGTGCTTTTGGTGGTGGTCTTGATGGTAGAAGTTTCAGTACCTTAGCAATGGCTTCTTGTGAAGTCTTGCCCCCCTATATAGGCAAGTGAAGACTTCACTAGACTACTGCTAAGTCAAAGTATTACCTCATTGTGAGGGTGCAAAACATAAATAGATTTCTCAAGACTTTTAACTCTTTGAACCTTGGTGGTATCTTCCATGATAGTTGAACGGTAGCAATTGGGGGAGTTCATATTCATTATGTGGGGGTAGACCTATTAATATTTTCAACGTGCAGCCCCTGGGCTGCACGTTGAAAATATTGATTGGTCTTCGTCGTACATTCACTTTGCAGCCATCCACCATAAGGAAACTATGATGTATCATGTTCCTGGACCTTTGTTTTCCTTGTGAAAATCATTTGCGAGAATCGATTCTGACTCACGTATGAATTTTAAGCCCTGAAATAGTATAAATATGAGTCTCATGCATATGTAGTTATGATATAAATGCCGAACAAAAATGTAACGGTGATGCCAATAATCAAGGGTGTAAGTTGTTGCACATAAGGCTGTTGAGTGTTGACTTAGGAAACTGTTATTCTCGTGTTTAGATGGCACAGAATATCATAGTTGGTAGAAACAAAACGAATATCATTATACTAAGGCTATTGAAAAACATTATTTTACGTTATTGAAATATTGCAAAAAAAACCCTTCCTGGCCAGTGACAGTCTTGTTCCGGTTTTTATTTTCATCCACTCAAAATCTACAATGACTGAAGCCAATTTATTTCAAACTTTGATACGTAATGAGCGTGATAGATAAACTCGCAAGGTATATGCTAAGTACTTTGTCAGTTATTTCTTGATAAGTCTTGACTGTTTATAAATTCAGCCAGGATTTGCCGAGAAACAACTGCAAGGCCACAGGATGTAGACTGTTAACCCTTTACCTAACATGAAAAGCAGACGACACTTGCAAAAAAGAATCTTGAATAACTATTTTTTTTCATTTTTGTCTCCAAAACATAGGTTGTGACCCCTCATTGGAACGAGCTCGACGAGCTCGTTCCAATGAGGGCTCATAATCTATGTTTTGGAGACAAAAAATGAAAAAATCATGAAAATTAATTGGCGATTTTTGAGAATAGCGCTGACCGGTTTTGGCCGTTACGTTGGGTAAAGGGTTAACGTGTAACAAAAATGTACAAAGGTTTCCCGGACTTTGAGGATAAAAGAAAAAAGTCTCCCCCACCCCCTCTCATCAAAATATCCAGAGAAAATTGTCTGAAAGAAATGTTTTTTTCAAATAGTCTAACATTGAGAATTATTTTCCGTATCATTAATGTTGTTTTGTCTTTTAATTCTAATTAATTTGTTGCTTCAAAAATATAAGAAACGTGGCTGACAATTTCAGAAATTGGAAGAGATTAAACGGCTTGTTAGCTCCCTTTAATTTTCTGAAGTTGTCAGTAAATTTAATACTAGTCAGAATACATCCGATTCAGCCCGGGTATAACGAAATTTCATGGATCATACCCGGGCAACACGATTTGTCTTGGATCTATCTTCATAGGATTGATAGTGCAAGCTGAAAAGAAATTCTAACTTTTTGGCACCATAGCATCGCGACCAGTGACTGGTCGCTTTAACCAACTTCCGGATGCAGTCAGTCTGTTGTGTCGTTATTGGCGGCTGTCTCGCCCAAACAGGTGCGCGAGACCCATAGTGTCGGTGAACCGATTACGTCCGTAAAATACAAGCTATTTATGTCTGAAAACAAGCAAATTGTGTCCGCAGGTAGATGGCCAGCCGATTACTCCCCCAAGTAGTATAGCACATGCGAATCGTATCCCATTTTCCGGAGCTCTTTGCAGGTGCAACGTTTTCTTGAGTTAAACATCGGCCAAGGTGCGTCGGGCTCCTTGTATAGGGGTGTCATGGTAATATACACTACTCAAAGTATGCTAAGCACCAAGTATATCCAACTGCCTGTTTTACGTTTTAGTTGAAATATTGTAATGGAAAGTGTATATATATTTTATTTAATTATATCTTTAATGATTTAAGTACAGAAATTAATATTTTATTTGCGTTTGACGTTATTTTTAGCATGGAAAATGGATATTATTGGTAAAAGAGGAAAATTTTCAATTTGCCAAAACGTTGACGGAGCGAACTGGTATGGGTTCAATATCGAGTATGAGACCCATTACGGTTAATTACAGCTTGCCAACGCCTTCCCATGCTCCCAATCAGGTTTCTGGTGGTCCTTTGTGGGATGTTGTTCCATTCTTGGACCAGCATGGCACCAAGCTCCTGGACACTTCTTGGCTGGGCTGGACGGGCTGGAATTGCAAGCTGCAACTCATTCCATACATATTCGATTGGACTGAGGTCAGGGGATCTTGCTGGCCAGTCCATACGCTCATCCCCCTCCCTCTGTCGGTACTCCCCGACAGCATGAGCAACATGAGGACGGACATTATCGTCCATCAGAATGAATCTATCACCCACTGCACCTGCATACAATCTGACGTGGACATCCAGGATCTCATCAATATACTGTTGTGCAGTCAATGTACCACGTTCAAGGACACAGAGCTCTGTACGTTCATTCCAGCTGATGCCACCCCAGACCGTGATTGACACTCCACCATAGCTCTCATGCTCAGCAATGTTGACAGCATGGAATCGCTCTCCTGGTCTTCTACATACCCTAGAACGCCTATCTGTGTGGTCTAGGCAGTACCTTGACTCATCTGTAAAAAGGACAGGTCGCTAATCTTCTCTGGTCCATCCAACGTGGTCCATGGCCCATTCATATCGTGCCTGGGACAGCAGAATGCGAATACATGGTCTTCTCGATCGGAGACCACCTTCGTGCAACCTTGCCCGAATAGTCTGCGTCGAAACATTTACCCCGGATGCATTCTGAAGGTCACTGCGAAGATGGGTTGCTGTGGCAAAGCGGTTCCTACGGGCCTGAATGATCAAAAACCGGCCTTCAGCTGCAGATGTTGCCCTGTCTTTGCCACCACCATGCCGTCTTACTGGTGTGGCATATTGCTGAAATCTTGCTCAAGCTCTGGTGATCACCGTATGGTTCACACCAAGGGCTTCACCAACCTGACGATGGGTAGCCCTTGCTCCACCATCCCTACAGCCCGCCACATTTCTGATTCAGACAAATGTCTTCTTACATTTGCATTTGCCATATTCAATCATTAAATCACAAGAGTTTGTGTTGAAATGAAGATTGAATACCCCACACATGTCATGTACACATAGACAGTACACGAAAACATCATGAAAATCAAGGGGTACATGCTTTCCTTGACTGTCACGAAAATTCAGCCTATCAAGAGAGCTAATGTAAACACTGGGGGCCATCTCAATACATTCCTCAATCATATCCACCAAAAATGTCGCAAATATGTCAAGAAAATTTTACAATGATGTGTCAAATATTTGGTGCTTAGCAAACTTTGAGTAGTATAGTATTGGCCAAAAATGTTGTGGAGGTATGCTTGTTTGTCAAGTGCGATAGTATAGGACGTCCAGTCTGGTGGCCTATTGTCAGTTCTTATAACAACTAATCTATCTATGGCGGTATACCGTCCTATCATTTTTGATATAGACAGTGCTGGGCCATATGACGCTGTGGGGGTATGATTGGTTGTTTACTACGGTGGTACAGTGTGGGCAGTCTGTGCCCTTATTGGTCTACTGTTAGTCCTTATGACCATTAACACACCATATCCTGGGTTTTCGAGTATGATAGTCGTTTAAGCTCCGGGTAATGGGGCACGATTTATGCGTGCTATACTACTTACGCAAAACCCAAGCCCATTACGAACGCACGTATATCTGTAAACACAATCGGCACGTGTTTTATAGGCGTAATTGGCTTGCAGGCGTAATTGGCCTTGTGGGCCAATCCGACAAAAGCGTGACACGAAATGGCCATTCTTGGTAAAATAGTCGATGAATCTCGATAAACTAACCAAAGATTGACTTTTTCAATGCCTTTCACGTCCCGTGTGGTTTCATGTCAGTTAGAATTATATATTAAAATTTGTCATGCCATATAATGTCGATAGGTTTTCGTGATTATTGGCGAATATATCTTACAGTAGCAATTTCCGTTGTTACTTATGATCAGCAAAACTGGGGATCTCGAAGTATTTGTTTTCCATCATGATTTGTTTTCTGCCTGCATGGTTCAGCACTCCTCGGAACGACTATACGTCATTTTGGACACCCGGGATAATAAAGAATACAGATTAAAGCAAGCTTCCTCTGTCGCTGTCTAGACAGAAGACGGTTTCAACGTAATGGAAGCTTACGATTTTTTATATGTAATAGATCTTTCTGTAGTTCCATCTTTCTCCAACATGATAATAACTGCTTGTAATGTTTGTAATGACGCAGCGTCGTGTAACTGAGACGTCTTTGCTATTCATCTGATGACAGCCATTATAAAGACACGGATATAAATTACTGAAACGGCAGAGAAGCTTTCAGACATTCCCATTTAACACACGAACTTAGATTGGTGCCAATTGCTTGAAATAAGCCACCAATTATCCCCAAACGAGGAAACATAGTGGTCTTTTTGGGACTGAAAATAACGGGGAGGGGGCGGGTGTAGGGAAGTGTTACACCCTCTCCTATGCCACCATAACTTATGTAGTTAGGCACAGCTCACGCACTTTATATGTGATGATAAATCGTTGAACGAACCTTGCAGTGACGGGTCTCTCCTGAAGCGTTGTGGCTTGATAAATTGGCTGAAGACAGTTCAATTTTTTTTCCTTCATGGGTATATGGTATCATTTCCCCCCTTTTCTTCTTTCTCTTTTTTCACTTTCTCTGAATATCTACCGCCAAAACAACGTTGCAATCACGAATAGCTTAATTGTTTATTCTGATATGTATATATTGAACAAATGCTGCATTTAATTGTTAATCGTATACAAGGGAGAAAACGTGTCTTTGGTGTTCGACACATGTTGTCCAATCTTTTTGTTAATTTTGACAAATAAAATATGTTTAAACTAAACTAAACAAAACCCTCTCAAAATACTTTTTTCAATCGAGACATTGTTGTCTGGGTTGTTGTCTTATCTATATCAAATCGTTCTTTCTTTCCAGTAACCAAATACTTTCTTAGCCCTTTGAACCCGCGAGGCCGCTTTAAGGGCCAAGGAACATGAAACGTAATAATCTTGTCAAGTAGGATGGATGCAAAATGAATGTGTGAAGTAGACTAATTAATATTTTTAACGTGTAGCCCCAAACAGTTAGTATTGGCTTTTCCAATTGCTGCCATTGAACTGTCCTGGAAGATACCACCAGGGTTTAACCCTTTACCCAACGTAACGGCCAAAACCGGCGAGCGCTATTCTCAATTCATGGTGGAGACCCTGGAACACTTTCTTCTAGAATGCCCAAAGTATCAGCCTAAAAGAATGAGATTCACTGGGAGTATAATGGGGAAGTGGGATGGGAGAATGAAGGACATGTGGTTAGGGAGGGGGGACTCAAAGGAGAGGGTTAATATGCTAATCGGAGAGATTGGGAAGAATGGGACAAGGGATATCATCAAGCAGTTCGTCTCCGAGTGTTGGGAGGAGAGGAGAAGCGTGGGAATAGGGAGGCAGTTGGGAGTACAGGGGTAACCATGGCCTTCTCGTAAAGAACCGCGACAAATCAGCGGCTGGCCAAAGTGTTATTATTATTATTATCAAAAATCTCCAATTAATTTTCATTATTTTTTCATTTTTTGTCTCAAAAACATAGGTTATGACCCCTCATTGGAACGAGCTCGTCGAGCTCGTTCCAATGAGGGGTCATAACCTATGTTTTTGAGACAAAAAATTTTTAAAAAATTGTTATTCAAGAATTATTTTTGCAAGTGTCGTCTGCTTTTCATGTTAGGTAAAGGGTTAAAGGGTTAAGAAACTAGATTTGATGCTTGGACTTAGGTAACACACACAACTGATCGCAGGAGTAGCATGACCAATTTGTAGTACGGTACATGTTAATTAAATAAGAAGTTGCGTTACCCATGCGTTACCACTGTCACTTATTTTTATCCACAAATAAGTATTCCAGAACTCTGAAATTTGAGCTATAATCACGATTAAAATTCCAACAACATCATCCATGCGTGCCTTCGATGAAGGCATGCCTCGATGATGACGATGTAGTTGGGATATTTTGTCAGTAGGGACTTGAGCCATCACATTCGCGCAACTTATGATTACATCGGTCATATTCGCAAAACTCCTCGGAGTTCTTCCAGAGAGACAGTGGCGAGAAATAATGCTTTCAAACATATCCGAACCTCAGCCGCCCCCTGCTTTCACCACTAACACAATCTTTCAATTTTGCTATTCAACTTAATTCCACCTTATTCAGTACATTGACATATGAAACTGTTTAGAGCGATGCATGATTCTAGCATGATGCACTTTTATTTTTTGTTGAAATGCTATTATGCAGGCAGAGAAATCCGCGCCAAATTTAGTTTCAAATAGAACCGAAACTTGTTGTAGAACTTAAACAAACGAGTCTTCGGGTGATTTAGAACCAGACAGTTTCATCTAGAGCAGCTCGTTTTGTTTATATATATAATGCCGTTATCGCGCAACTTAACGCATGCGTGATGAATGTGTTTCAGACGTTGCACCGTCGCCATTTTAAAACTTCAACCTTTAAAACTTCAACTTTGGCGTCGCTTTGTAGTTTATATAATATCCGGAGGCCTTGACAGACCAGTTATTGTGAAAGACTGAAGAACCAAAACACGCGTATGTTTGATTTCGTGTAATCACATTTGGTTCCCCCTACTAGAACAAACTGAACAACTAGTTTTAGTTCGCGGGGGAACCAAACTTTCACTGTGCGTGCACTGCAAAAAATATAGGTTCTCAGTAGTAGGAGATGAGGTAAACGACCCTCATTGGCAGGACCCCGGGCAGGACCCCGGAAGTGACGTCATGTCACGTGACTCAGGGGCGCCATGTTTTGTTGTCGTGGTAACCCGCGTGACCGGCCATCTTGTGACGTCATCTCCATAGTGATACGTGGTGTGAGTGCGCATGCGCAGCGCGTGTTGTTAGGGTGATACGTGTTTCCGTCGGCCATTTTGTATACCGGAGGCCGCCATCTTGGTTTCTATGGTAGCACGTGGTTGCTATGTGACCCAAAACCTTCTAACAAGACAGGGGTATGTTCGGAGGGTGTGTTCCTTTGTAGAAGAGTAAATTCCCGATTTGTAGAATTACCACAAACAACCCGACAATTCCTCGAAATCACCGACATTGACTTTATTTACTATAGATTCCCCAATTTATCGGTGTAGCACGTAGTGCTATAGTACCAAGGGGGTACCGGGGGTGTGTTCGATTGAAGAGGAGTATACTCCAGTATCATAGAAGAGTCTACTAGTTGGAACAGCTTTGCTTATTATTACTATATTTAGCTATTCTGGTCTATTCTTGTTAGTTCTGACCCTATTCCAAGTACTCTTGTTGTTTCATTCATCTAGATCATTTATATAAATTATAACTAACCAATCAGATTGCTTGATTTCCCATAACCTATACTTAATCGTACAAAGTTATCTCCCCTTATTACAACGAAGTTGTATCCGATTTTCATCACCTCTATATCCAATGTCAATATCCCCGGGCACCCCAATTTTGGCACCCGTTTTTTGAAAAACATATGGCCTTCAGCATTCCTTTTTTGACATATGTGCTTATGTGAAAAGGCACAATGTGTCACAATGTGCCCTAGCACATAGGCACATGTTTATGCGCCGATGTGTGCTTATGTGAAAAGGCACAATGTGTCACAATGTGCCCTAGCACATAGGCACATGTTTTATGTGGTGATATGTGCTTGGGCACAATGTGACACAATGTGCCCTAGCACATAGGCACATGCTTTATGTGCGAATATGTGCTTATGTGAAAAGGCACAATGTGACACAATGTGCCCTAGCACATAGGCACATGCTTTATGTGCCGATATGTGCTTATGTGAAAAGACAAAATGTGACACAATGTGCCCTAGCACATAGGCACATACGGGTATTTGAGGATACCTATTGCCTGGTATTGTATTATTCGAGGATACCTACTAGAGAATCCCTTTTGTGTCATATGTGCTTATGTGCAAAGGCACAATGTGACACAATGTGCCCTAGCACATAAGCACATGTTTTATGTGCCGATATGTGCTTTTGTGAAAAGGCACAATGTGCCCTAGCACATAGGCACATACGGGTATTTGAGGATACCTATGGCCTAGTATTGTATTATTTGAGGATACCTATCGAGGATACCTTCTGGAGAATCCCTTTTTGTCATATGTGCTTATGTGAAAAAGCACAATGTGACACAATGTGCCCTAGAACATAAGCACATGCTTTATGGGCCGATATGTGCTTATGTGAAAAAGCACAATGTGACACAATGTGCCCTAGCACATAAACACATGCTTTATGTGCCGATATGTGCTTATGTGAAAAGGCACAATGTGCCCTAGCACATAGGCACATATGACCAAAAAGGGATTCCATAGCCACAGGTGTTTTTCCAAAAGGGATTCTTGAAAAGGGATTCCGTAAAATGGGATTCCTATCAGACTCCGTAAAATGGGATTCCGTGTTTTAACATCAACACTCAAGGGTATTCCCCTTCCCTATTAGAAGTATTCAGTTCAATGGGTTGTAGTTAAAAACTTTAATTCAGATCACTTTCGTTATATTTTCATTAAGGCTGTAAACTTTGTTCAGTTCAAAGAGTGTTAATACCTTCATTAGGGCTATAGATAAAATTCATTTAGTTCAAAGGGGTTTACACTGGGTTATATTAGGGGTAATAGTTAAAAACTGTATTGCTTACAAAGGGTTCATTCAGTTTTGTTCAATTCAAGGGGGTTAATATTGGGTTATATTTAGGGCTTATAGTTCATTCAGTTGAAAACTTTGTTCATTTTGTTTTGTTCACTTCCATCTTAGTTGTGTTGGATCTTTGTTCACCTTGTTCTGTTCCCTTCCATCTTGATTGTATTTGGTCAGAGCTGTACAGCCTGTCCAACTAGTTCGATCAATCCAACTAGTTTGACGTTCTTTCAATTTGTTATGTTCATTTCGATGTTGGTTCTGTTGGATCTTCGTTCACTATTTTATGTTCATTTCACTTCGCCAACTTCATTGGGTCAGTTTACTTCGATCTTGGTTGTGTTCGATCAATCCAATTAGTTCGATCTTGGATGTCAGTTGTATCTGTTCAGGTTCTTGTAATAATAATTGGGTGTTATCAATCCCTTTCCATGCCCTTGAGTGTTGATGTTAAAGCACGGAATCCCATTTTACGGAGTCTGATAGGAATCCCATTTTACAGAATCCCTTTTTAAGAATCCCTTTTGGAAAAATATTTGTGGCTATGGAATCCCTTTTTGGTCGTATGTGCCTATGTGCTAGGGCACATTGTGCCTTTTCACATAAGCACATATCGGCACATAAAGCATGTGCTTATGTGCGAGGGCACATTGTGTTACATTGTGCCTTTTCACATAAGCACGTATCGGCACATAAAACATGTGCTTATGTGCTAGGGCACATTGTGTCACATTGTGCCTTTGCACGTAAGCACATATGACAAAAAAGGGATTCTCTAGTAGGTATCCTCGAATAATACAATACCAGGCAGGCAATAGGTATCCTCAAATACCCGTATGTGCCTATGTGCTAGGGCACATTGTGTCACATTGTGCCTTTTCACATAAGCGCATATCGGCACATAAAGCATGTGCCTATGTGCTAGGGCACATTGTGTCACATTGTGCCTTTTCACATAAGCACATATCGGCACATAAAGCATGTGCCTATGTGCAAGGGCACATTGTGACACATTGTGCCTTTTCACATAAGCACATATGACAAAAAAGGAATGCTGAAGGTCATATGTTTTTCAAAAAGGGGTGCCGAAATTGGGGTGCCCGGGGATATTGCCATTGGATATAGAGGTGATGAAAATCGGATACAACTTCGTTGTAATAAGGGGAGATAACTTTGTACGATTAAGTATAGGTTATGGGAAATCAAGCAATCTGATTGGTTAGTTATAATTTATATAAATGATCTAGATAAATGAAACACAACAAGAGTACTTGGAATAGGGTCAGAACTAACAAGAATAGACCAGAATAGCTAAATATAGTAATAATAAGCAAAGCTGTTCCAACTAATAGGCTCTTCTATGATACTGGAGTATACCCCTATTCAATCGAACACACCCCGGTACCCCCTTCGTACTATAGCACTACGTGCTACACCGATAAATTGGGGAATCCATAGTAAATAAAGTCAATTTCGGTGATTTGGAGGGATTGTCGGGTTGTTTGTGGTAATTCTACAAATCGGGAATTTACTCTTCTACAAAGGAACACACCCTCCGAACATACCCCTGTCTTGTTAGAAGGTTTTGGGCGACATAGCAACCACGTGCTACCATAGAAACCAAGATGGCGGCCTCCGGTATACAAACTGGCCTGCGGAAACACGTATCACCATAACAACACGCGCTGCGCATGCGCACTCACGCCACGTATCACTATGGAGATGACGTTACAAGATGGCCGCTCACGCGGGTTACCATGACAACAAAACATGGCGCCACTGAGTCACGTGTCATGACGTCACTTCCGGGGTCCTGCCCGGGGTCCTGCCAATGAGGGTCGTTTACCTCATCTCCTACTACTCTTCTCTTTAGAGCCAAAACTGGTTCTAATCTTGTCCCTGAGATGGAACAAGCTCTGTTTAAACAGTATTTATTTCAAATCAAATAAATTTACCAAGATTGGCATTCAATTTTAACAGAATATTACATGAACTGAAGTAGATTCAACAGTAAACTTGGAGCTTATTCAACGCAGACGCCAAACATTTTGAAACAAAGGAGATATGAACAGTTGGCATATCGAACCAGTTTTGGTTCTGTATAGAACCAAAACTGGGTCGATATGCCAACTGTTCATATCTCCTTTGCTTAATAATGATTTGAGACAACCTCGTATAAGATCTAAACTTACCACTGAAACCCCCTCAATTTATGTTTAATTCTGTTAATATTTAATGTTAATCTTTATAAATTTATTTAATTTGAAATAAATACTGTTTAAACAGAACTGGTTCCATCTCAGGGACAAGATGAGAACCAGTTTTGGTTCTAAAGAGAACCTATATTTTTTGCAGTGTATAGCATCGTGTTTGCTTTGCAATGTATAGCATCGTGTTTGCAAGGGCTTACAGAAACCTTTCTAGTTGTATATGTCCTAAAACATTATAGTCACTATCAAGTCTTACCTATAATCCCTCCCTGCCTTTCTTGTCTATCCTTTTCGATAATCGAAGTCCTAAATATTGTGAATCGTCGGTTTATGTTATCGTTGATTGTTGACAGGTTTTTCAAACAGTTTAGAAAACAAAATTTTATAAACTCTGTCGTGTCTCCGATTCTTATCCAACCAAGTTCTCCCGCGAACTCCTTGCTTACAGTACTTTAGAATTGCTTGACTATGCCTGCATCGTTGTGTTAAGTTATCAAGCCCTCGCAACTGTTTTGGTGAATAGGAGCATACCCGCCCTCACTTCACAGCTGGTGCGCACATATGATACTGCTTTCAGCAAATGAGTGAACACAAATTGCAATATAGCAGGAATACAACTCCCGAGTACATGTACCTGTCAGTGAGGTAATTACCCAATTACCTCCCCCATTCTCCAAGATGCACTCTCAACATTGCAAGTACCATTTGGATAGTTTAACATAAATTATTTTACAAGGATTCGCGAGCAAGTTATACAACCTTTTCAACACCTCTCCCTAGCTCTGTGGCGCGGGTATGTTGGATGACCGGGGGCGCGGCGGCTCAGTTGGTAGAGGTGCAGGCTGCAAGCCGAGAGGTCCTCGGTTCGAATCCCACCTGCGGCAACCGCGTTGTGTCCTTGGGCAAGACACTTTACCCCCATTGCCCACGTGGGGGCGCAGTGGCGTTGTTTACTAAGGCGTACTGCACGTCGATGGTGCACCTGTCTTCAACCAATGCTAACCCTGCTTGTGTGGAGTCAGTATGTTGGGGAGCTGACAGTTGCTCGCCGTTGCTCGGTGGTTCTCTCCGGGTACTCCGGCTTCCTCCACCCATAAAACTGTCGCGGTCATGATTAGCCATTGTGCAGAAATATGTGACCTTAAACACCAATAAATAAATAAATGTGGGATGGCCAGAGTATTGACAACTTCATGTCCTAGTTCTTCTCGGGTACTGCGATGGAATCTTTTGCCTGCAAGGGATGTGTCTCTCTCGGTGCAGGGGACGGCCTTTTGCGCCCCCACCCGATAGTGGTGTACGCCCTGACTTCATCAACCCCACAACTGATGCTGCTAGAGAGTGTTTGGACACATCAAGAACTTTCCAGGCGTTGGCGAGACCAAAGCAATTATTCATTCAACCATCACTCCCCATCTAGAAAAGACAATGAGTGTATTTGATATTTACTATCCTCCGGGTGGTGGTTGCCACGTATAGCATTTGGAATGCAATTCAGAGTACAATCACGCAGTAGAGTGCATATGAGACTGGCAATGCTCTTTTCGTTAGACCAATCTTACGCGGCCTCAGGAATTAGTTTTTTGAAAATTTCTGTTTCAGTAGAAAGGGTTTAGGTGGGGGCCCACTTCTCTCCAAAGTATTCTTCATTACGTATAAATGCAGGAGTTTGTGATATCTTTTCGCAGACTCTAAATATGATACTCTCCTTTAAAAGAGTCTATAGGATTCGGTATTCTAGATGCCATCACTATAGTTTTTTTAACCCCTTACCCAACGAATCGGTCGCATCCGCCCGCGTAATGTGCAAATTCAGCAGTTGAAAAAATATTATTTTTCAAAAATTTCAACAAAACCATATCATGTGACCCCTCGTTGGAACGAGCTCGTCGAGCTCGTTCCAACGAGGGGTCACATGCTAAGGTTTTGTTGAAATTTTTTGAAAAATTTAAAAAAATGATATTTAAAATATTAAATTTTGATATCGTCTGCGTTGGGTAAAGAGTTAAGACTCTCAGAAATTGACTTACGAATTAGAGTATGAAATAAAATTGGTCTCTTTTGAATTGAAAAGTTACGTTAACTTCCACCGATTCAAATCGCACGAAATCTGTAAAACATGAAGTGATAATTGAATTTGGCACAGACTGAGCAGATCATTTTTCAACTAGCAGACAAGTTTGTTGTTGCTGCGGGTTTTTGTGCAGCATCATTCTCACGGTAGTTGTTGGTATTATAATGTATCCTAGGTTGGCCGAAGCCTTGACCATTTATCGGGTCAACCTTTGAGTGCACACGACAGTTTAATTATTTTCAACACAGGCCAATACGCGTGGTCTCGAGGAAGAAAACCGGTGTGAACAACCCACGTTTTTTCAAACTAACAGCACACCTGCAGAAATTATAGATCAATCGCACCCAATGGGAGAGACAAAGCAAAATCATATATAAGATAGGAAAAAACTCACCTCTAACAATCCCTATTTAGTTTTCGTTCGGGTACCCGATATATATAATATAATGGTCTATGGCCCCAGCTTTTAAACACAGTTAATGGAAGATCGGTGAAGATGCGACTGCGTGAATTTTTATTGTATATCGCCTATGTCAAGAAGGAATTCCACCGTGCAAAGTCCGGGCACCGCGCCACTGGATTGAAAACTGCTAAGTTTTTTGGAAGGTGGCCCGGATGGGAGTCGATACCGGGCCTACATCCAGTCGCCTAGCCATAAATGCTCTGCCACCATAACAACAGAGCTAACGGCAACCCCCAAAAGGGTGTAATTGACTCAGCCAGTATGCAAGTTCACATTTACAACCCGCCCTGAGACCGAGAATTGACAATTACTGACTTGTTGGAATTGTTTTCTGTGATGATTCGTAATTGTCTGTAAGTAGCCTGTATTTTATTGTGAGATTTACCCGTGGATCGTTTGCCTTAGCATCCAATGCAACTGGAACAGATTACTGTTATAATGGTCTGTGGGCCAAGCTTTTAAACTCAGGAATCTCAATTAATGGAAGATATGTGAAGATGCAAATGCTTGAATTCAATTTTATATCGCCTTTGTCTAGCGGGAATTCCACCAGGAATAGTCCTGGCACCGCGCGACTGGATTGAAAACAGAAAACTTTTTCGGAAGGTGGCCCTGACGGGTGTCGATCCCTGGGCTACGGCACCCAATCGCCTAGACATAAATGCTCTGCCACCATACCAACGGCAACTCCCAAAAGGTTGTCATTGAGTCAACCAGTATGTAAGTTCACATTTACAACCTGCCCCGAGGCCCATATTTAGGAATTGACCATTAGTGAATTGTTAGAATTGTTTTCTGTGTTAATTCGTATTTGTCTACAAGTAGCCTGTATTTGACTGTGAGATTTATTATACGCTAAACGATAGATTATCGAAGAAATGGACAGATAGTTGCATCGTGGCTATCTGTGTTTATTCCACAGCGCCGGCAATTATTCATATTTGTGCGATAATCCGGCTTACATTGGGGGTATGCACAGCAATTCATTAGCCAGCGTTATCAATCAGCTCATTCCCCTCTAGGGAGAATTGATGCACAACAATTCATTAGCGAAGGTTACAGACAGAAGGTCAATTAGCCCATTCCCCTCTAGGGAGAATTGCTTGAAACAAAAGCGTAATGATATTGTAAAGTTGATGAAAATAGTTCCAGGTTTTACCCAATGCAAGCCAAGGATTCGATACGGCGGTTGCGTATAGCGGTGTTATGGCCAACATAACATCAGGTTCAGTGTGAATTATTTTCATAATTGTAACTTCCAGCAAACAGAATTTGAAAACTTCATCAACGTTGTTCAATTTTCATCACGACAATTTTAAGGTAAGCTAATCACCTATATTCGTCGTCTTTTTCACTCGGTCGTTTCGACCCAACGACTACAGTTTCCACTTGGCATTCCGTCAACATGTCCATTCGTGCCGCGGTTGTCGGCCATTCTTTTATTAGCAGACTGGCATATTTTCTACGTTCAGGACGCACTGCTGGAAGACGTCCAAAATTGGATCTCACTTTTAATTACGCCAGCCATTTCGACCTCAGTTCCCACAACAATCACAATGTAGAGATCCGTTTATTTGGCAAAAGTGGTTCGACAGTTTCAGATTTACGGCAGTGCCTTGCGTCTTTAAAGCGTTTTCACCCACAAATTGTTGTAATCCAAATTGGTTCGAATGATTTAAGCAGTGTGCGACCCGAAACCGTCGGTAGTGCCATTGACGAGTTTGCAGGTCTTTTGTTGACGGAATGTCCGGTCGAAGCTATGGTAGTTTGTCAAGCGTGCTATCGGACACGCATTCGGGGCGATAAGCCTGCTTCTCTTTATAACCGCCAAGTGGACATACTCAACAGGTATAATTCTGTAGTGTTGCCTGACAGGTCACCACGCATTCACTTCTGGAGGCACAAGCGTTTGCATAGACAGGTCTTCAATCTTTTGGCTGATGGGGTGCACCTGAACCCCCAAGGCATGAAACGTTATTCCCGTAGTATTCGGGGTGCAATTTTGTTCTGCCTTAATCAATTTTGACTTAATGAATTGACATTGCTTGATCACTGGAGACCAGAAATGTGTGCATAAATATATGTCAAAAAAAAAAAACAAAAAACAAAAAACAAAAAAAAAAAACAACAAAGAATGATTAAATAAATAATCGGATTTTCCAATTGGTTTATCAAAAAACACAAAAAAAAAGAAAAAAAAAGAAACCTCCAAAACAAACACAAATCGATCGAATGTAAAACCGACTATGTGGGGACAGTCCACTCAGTTCATTGAACAATCTCACTAGAGTTGTCATATATTTT
The DNA here is from genome assembly GCA_031216915.1 of Pictodentalium vernedei. Taxonomy (NCBI): domain Eukaryota; kingdom Metazoa; phylum Mollusca; class Scaphopoda; order Dentaliida; family Dentaliidae; genus Pictodentalium; species Pictodentalium vernedei. The sequence goes on from CM062296.1 coordinate 476,371,127, forward strand.
GTGTCCCACAATACACTGCTTGGCTAGCCTGTCTGGCGACTGTATTCCAACTACAGAACTTGCACTTATATTGTTTAGTATTAGCCCAATTTGATGGGCATTTTTCACTTTGTCATTTTCACATCCCTCTTATTTTGGAGGGTGGAGCACGAGCCATATTAGCTCATTTATGATGTTTATACAATTTTTTATCCCGTTTGATGGATACGTATAATCAATTGACGATTCAGGTCCGGCCAATTTGATGGCGATCGCGGACATATGACATCACTCAATACTTGTACTGGGTGGAGAAGAGCTATATTAGCTTCAGTCCTTTCGCCCTTATGATATTCTTGAATGTTTTTATCCAATTTGTTGGATATGCATTATCATTCAGCTTTCATTGCTCCTTTCTCTGATGACGATTTATTCAAAGCACCGTTAACATATTGATATTTCATCACATGCTTCGGTTGTTCATGTTGTTCGCTGTTCAATATAGCGTCGTTCTTTTACATCATAGGCTAATTACATGCAAGCTGAATAGCTCTTTTCGAGTGTTAAATTGTTTTTGAATATCCGAATCTTTTCGTTACACGTTGTTCCATTGGAAATTATTTGGGAGTGCCTCAAAGCGCTCCCCAATCATTTCTTTTCAATTTCAATATCAACTACCTATCAGCACCTACTGTCCTCTTCATCGCTGGAAGTTCGAGGTTTAAGCATGTCATTAGGTGCTGCTTTCTTATATTTGGTAACTTGTCTTAGACTGTTCACTAACGCGACAAATACTTTATGTTGATGACCAACTGCAGTTTCTCAGTATGGTGCACACTTGTGATACTTTTCGCGACAAGTGGCTGCTAAATCGGCGGCAAGTGACTGCCGAATATGTGCATAGTTTCTCGTCGAAACACAATCATTTTTCGTTAACCTTGCTGTCCAGTGTTTCTTTTTCAGAATGCCACGAAAACGTGGAGCGGTATCAATCAAAATGGCAGCTTTCACAGCAGCATCACTTCAGAGTGAATACGAGTCAAATTATCACTGGAAATGATCAATTCGACCTAAAAACGTATAATGAAAAGAAAATCGGGTGTTTTTGAGTGGATACCGACCATTTCCAGAAATAATTTAACACGCATTTGATTGATGTATGGAACCCGCTTGTCCAAGCATGGCCTGAAAGTCCGTAATATAAGTTTTTGATTTGGTACATCTTTTCAAAGGACGTACCAGACCAAAAACTTACATTACGGACTTTCAGGCCATGTTTGGACTAGCAAACCGTCAGCTGAATCAGATCGCTAGACGCTATCTATTCCGAGTATCAATCAAATAACTTCCGCGTATCAATGATTCAATGCGCTGTTTACTTTCATACATCAATTCAAGGTTGAAACGAGTGGAATCATCGGATTTTTATATATATAAAAAGCGAATAATAAAAAGAAAATCTAGTGTTTTTGAGTGAATACCGAAAATAATCTCACTTGTGACCGAGAGAAATGGTTATTTTCAAAAATAACCATTTGTCTCGGTCACTCATGAGATAATTTTTGGTATCCACTCAAAAACACTAGATACCCTCTATTTACCCGTGGATCGTATCTTTACAATGTGCCCTACCAAAGGCAACACTTTTCGCGGATTTTGGATGTACCGCTTGGGGACGCTTGAAATTTGAGCCTCACACACGTTGCAGCCATCCAGTCTATCTATATTGGTGGACACATTTCCGAGAGATTTTTTTCTCCCAATTTATTTATTGGAGTTTAACGACACTTTCGACAGTCCGTGTCACCTCGTGTCGGATTTTTTTTTTTTTTTAGATTAGATTCTTTATTTTGCGGTATAAACGTGCATCTATAACAGGGTAGAATCCAAAATTGTTGTTACAAAACATAGTGCAAATGAACATACCGCAGGGAGATGACATAGCCAGATTGGCTGTCTACCCGTCATCCCCTTGTAGTGAGTATGTTATCTTCAACACTGCAGATAGTTTTACGGGTGGAGGAAGCCGGAATACCTGGAAGGAACCACCGAGCAGCAGCGACCAACTGTCAGATTGCCAAACATACTGACTCCTCCTCACAAGCACGGTTTGCATTGGATGAAGACAAGTTCACCATCGTCGTGCAATACGCCCTAGTACACAGCGCCACCGTGCCCCCACGTGGGCAATCGGGATTAAGTGTCTTGTCCAAGCGCACAGCATTACGCCTTTTTGTTTGAAGTCCAATGCTCTAACCGCTGAGCCACCGAGCTTCCCCTTTCTCCCAAGAATCCATTAGGCGAAAAAACCCAAAACCAAATGGTTTGGTTCCGGTTACATGCAAGAGAAAAATAGGGTCAGTCGGTCGGGATTTTTTCAAAAATTTATTTCAGTATTTTATTTCCTCCTACAGTCCCTTAACCCTGCACTCCAACTTAGCAGACAAAACTGGTCAGGGCTTTCCACAAAAATCACCATTCAATTTTCATTATTTTCTCAAAAACATAGCTTATGACCCTTACTGGAACGAGAGTAAAAGTGCTCGCACGTTTCACCCCCATTCTGGATGACCCCGGTGGATGACCCCGGAAGTGACGTCATGTCACGTGACCTAGTGCCGCCATGTTGTGTTGTCATGGTAACTTGCGTGAGCGGCCATGTTGTGACGTCATCCCCATAGTGATTCGTGGTGTTAGTGCGCATGCGCAGCGCGTGTTGTTAGGGTGATACGTGTTTCCGTCGTCCATTTTGTATACTGGAGGCCGCCATCTTGGTTTCTATGGTAGCACGTGATTGCTATGTTACCTAAGGCCTACAATAGGACAGGGGTATGTTTTGGGGGTATGTTCGATTGAATCGGAGTATTTTCTGGAACGACTTCCCTGGATAACTACCACAAACAACCCGACAACTTGTATTATTTCGAATTCTTTCAGAATTCTCTGCTTCTATCTATATATGCAATAGTTATCGTTTATCTGCCCATGTTCCTTTATTCTAGAGTATACTCCAGTATCGTAGAAGAGCCTATCAACCGGAACAGTTTACCTTATTATTGCTATATTTAGCAATTTCTGGTCTATTCTTGTTAGTTCTGACCCTATTCTAAGTACTCTTGTTGTTTCATTTATATAACTAACCAATCAGATTGCTTGATTTCCCATAATCTGTATGCAGGGTTATCTCCCTTGTGTATAACAAAAGACTATATCCAATGGCCATATCCCATGGAATCCCATAATTTTGCAAAACACCTGTCGCTATGGGATCCCTTTTTTTGTCGTATGAGGCCATGAGGGTTATGTAAAAGCCCTCAATGAGTCCTCATTTATTATCCCTCATAGCCTCATTGAATTTTGAGGTTATGAGGACCTTGAAAAATCCCTCAATGAGGTATAATTTTCTACGACTCTTATCCTCATTTCAGTATTTAACAGGTATATCCTATGGAATCCCATTTTGGAAAACGCCCGTGGAATCCCTTTTTTGTCGTATGAGGCCATGAGGGCTATGTAAAAGCCCTCAATGAGTCCTCATTTATTATCCCTCATAGCCTCATTGAATTTTGAGGTTATGAAGACCATTAAAATCCCTCAATGAGGCATAATTTACTACGACTTTTAGCCTCATCTCGGTATTTGAGGATACCCATGGCCTGGTATTGTATTATATAACCCTCATGGCCTCATACGACAAAAAAGGGATTCCATAGCCACAGGTGTTTTGCAAAATTATGGGATTCCATGGGATATGGCCATTGGATATAGTCTTTTGTTATACACAAGGGATATAACCCTGCATACAGATTATGGGAAATCAAGCAATCTGATTGGTTAGTTATATAAATGACACAACAAGAGTACTTAGAATAGGGTCAGAACTAACAAGAATAGACCAGAAATTGCTAAATATAGCAATAATAAGGTAAACTGTTCCGGTTGATAGGCTCTTCTACGATACTGGAGTATACTCTAGAATAAAGGAACATGGGCAGATAAACGATAACTATTGCATATATAGATAGAAGCAGAGAATTCTGAAAGAATTCGAAATAATACAAGTTGTCGGGTTGTTTGTGGTAATTATCCAGGGAAGTCGTTCCAGAAAATACTCCGATTCAATCGAACATACCCCCAAAACATACCCCTGTCCTATTGTAGGCCTTAGGTAACCTAGCAATCACGTGCTACCATAGAAACCAAGATGGCGGCCTCCAGTATACAAAATGGACGACGGAAACACGTATCACCCTAACAACACGCGCTGCGCATGCGCACTAACACCACGTATCACTATGGAGATGACGTCACAACATGGCCGCTCACGCGGGTTACCATGACAACACAACATGGCGCCACTACGTCACGTGACATGACGTCACTTCCGGGGTCATACACCGGAGTCATCCAGAATGGGGGTGAAACGTGCGAGACATACTACTAACGAGCGCCTTGAGCTTGTTCCAACGAGGGTTAGAAGCTATGTTTTTGAGGCAAAATATTTACTTATTCAAGAATTTTATTTGCAAGTGTCTTCTGCCGTCCGTGTTGGGTAAAGGGTTAAGTGTGGTCTGCTCTTCGGATTAGGAGAAGGTAAAAAGGCATGTATTTGACGCCAGGTCTGCAAGAATCTTCAATTATCGTTTTAAATAGTTATAACATTTTTTTTTTTTGCCAAAAGCTCATAAGTCGGGCATTAAAATTAGAATCAGTGAGGAAACCAGAACTTTTCATTTTTTTGCTCAGCCTGACTATTCATTTATATATTTATTGGGGTTTAACAACACTTTCGACAGCTAACGTCACCTCATGTCAGACAGTTTTACGGGTGGTGGAAGGCGGAGTACCCGGGAGAGAACCTCCGAGCAGCGGCGAGTAATGTCACACTCCTCAGCGTGCCAGCCCCGCACAGGCAAGATTAGCATTGTCTGAAGGCAAGAGCACCATCGACGTGTAGTACGTCTTAGGACACAGTGCACCGTGCCCCCACATGGGCAATCGGGATTAAGTGTCTTGATCCTGGCGGGGATCGAATCGTGGACCTTGAGGTTTGAAGTCCACTGCCGTAACCACTGACCAAATGCGATGCCTCCTCAACATGTCTGATCTACACTAATGATTCATTATTGAGTAGCCTCAGAGCCTGGAGGAGTCTCAGCTCCTCCACGTTGTTCGCGAACATGTTACAATAGGAAGCGAACTTTCTTCTATAGTCCTGATTATCGGAGTCGGCGCGGGAGTAGTAACCACTTTAATGGCCTGTCAGATTACGCAACGTAGGGCTTTTGTGGGGCATTTAAGGGCATTAATGGTCTACATACATGCCGGTAGTCCACCGATGCTCTAAGATCGCTCAAATCGCTTCTCAGGTCACAAATTTTCCGGAGGAGGGTGACAGAATCCCTGCTTACATCCCCCCCCCCCCCCCCCCCCCCCCCCCCCCCCCCCATTCAACTGGCTTTTGTGGCTCCTGTCATTCCCGTATCCATCTAATGCTAGAAACTCCAGGTGAGACGAAAGAAATGCTACCAGTTGCAGACTGAAAAATGGCGTAAAATCATTTTCCAGTCCACCATTAATTTTATCTTCGGAAAATAATTTCGAGTTCTAAAACTTATTCCAGAAAGAAACCTGCCTTCCTTCAGGCGGTGTTGAGATGAGATTTGAAAATTGGATGCAACTCCGAAAAATGGATATAACTCTGACATAATCAATATTTGAACCTCTTAATCGTCTAAATTGTGTTATGCAGTCTCAGCTCAAGTAAGTGACATTTGGTTATTAGCTGAATTAATTTACTGCAAACCAGAATCGGCTTAATGGGTCTCCGATGCCTGGAGGATGCATTTGCGTTCACTTGACTGATAAATTCCCCATTAACGTGACAAATAATATGATAATAACCACCAGCCATTTGCTGTCCAATTCCAGAATACGTTTACTGATCATGACTAAAAATGTTCTGGTACAGCTTAATCTCGTACCAACGGGATTAGGTGATTTTATCATTATCTGATCTTTTTAACCTTGTATCTGCCATAATTTAAAGACGACACTTGCATTATTTCCGTTCTTCATTCATAATAAAATTTTTCTATTGTATAGTACTGATCGACTTTTACCGATTCACATTTATTTATTCATTTATTGGTATTTAACGCCACTTTCAACAGCTAGAGTCATATCGTGCCTGGTGGGTTGACGGGGAGGAAGCCAGAGTATCCGAGAGAACAACCGAGCAAAGACGAGTAACTATTGGACTCTCCAACTTACTGATCCAGAAGAGCAGAATTCGCATCGGTTAAAGGGGCGTGTATAGCACAGTCGCCGGTGACTGGTCGTAATCCACGCGTAGGCAGTGATGTCCACACATGCGTTTAACAGGTAATACAAATCAACATTAGCAACATTTTATTTAATGAAGCACCGGGTTGTACCCGGTGATTTTTTATGATTATTCCTATAATTAGTGTTTGGAATCTAATATACTATTCAAAAAGAGTAGGGGATATCCAAACTGATGTTGATAAATTCGGAGCATGGTATTGGATACGCGTGATTGGCCACATCAATATGTTACCAAGTGTGGATCATGAATGTCACTGACCCACGTAAACTCCGTGCAGGTTTTTTTGCACGAGCGCTGCGTTAATGCCTGTGGGGTACGTTTTGAAATTTTCATTTGTACTGGACGAGCTTTTTCGGAGGTCTTATCGTTCTTTTCTTGGTATAAACTCGTCCATCAATAGTTTCTGGTCGAAACGCAACTTGTGAGGTATGCGAAGACTGACACGTGACGAACGTTTACGTGCCGCTGGCATTTTGGAAGCTGGCAACAGACAGACTGCAGTGGCTCAAATTTTCAACGTTACTCAATCGGTGATTAGCAGGTTGTGGTCACGCAACCATCAGCCAGGAAACATTGATGACAGACGTCGGTCAGGTCGTACAAGGGCGACAACTGCTAACCAGGATCATTTCACAGCATTACGTAACCGCCATCAAAGTGCCTCAGAAATTGGAGAGCAGCTGCGCCGAGCGAAAATGTGCGAGTCAATGGTAAGACTATCCGAAATCGCCGACACACCTGGAATTTGTGCGCTCGACGACCTCGAATAATTCCACGTGTGACTGAACGTCACACCACAGCAAGGCGTAATTGGTGTGGAGCACTACAGCGCTGGGACAATCGTCGGTGGAGCAACGTCATGTTTTCCGATGAATTCAGGTTTACTCTCGACTTCCACGACAGGTGAAACAGAGTGTGGCGGCGGCGGAACGAACATTACCATGACGTAACTGTTAGGCAGCACGATCGTTTTGGTTGTGGATCGGTTATGATGTGGGGAGGGGACGCATAACCATGACAAGCAGTACAACATTACATGTCACCCAAGGGCGTGTCACATGGCAGTACTACCGTGACAACATGTTAGCAGCTCCTGTGGTGCCATTTGCGCGACGTCACGGCCTCCGATTCATTTTCCAAGATGACAATGCAGGAGCTCACAGGGCCGGTGTCGCTACAGAGTTCCTGCAGGAGCAGAACATCACTACACTGCCTTGGACAGCACTAAGTCCAGACATTTCACCAATCGAGCACGTCTGGGATATGCTTGGCAGGCGCTACGACAACGCCAACAGCCCCCTACCAATGTCCAAGAACTCGCCGCTGTATTGCAGGAGGAATGGAATAACATCAGTCAAGCTGATATTGGACGTTTGGTCAGGAGTATGCCATGTCGAATCCGCGCTTGTCTCGCGGATTTACAAGGTATTGAGGGCTTGGACTGAATGTGGTAATTTCTCTGACTGACCGTCCACGTCTTCTACAGCTCAGTGCGTGGAATGTGTGTTTGTCAGGCACCCAACTATCGCTGAAATCATTCACCAGATGTTACAGTGCAATGCCTCAACTGTCATTTTGATGAAAATATAACTATATTTCTTCATATATCTTACTTTTATCAAATATCCCCTACTTTTTTGAATAGTATATTATTGCTCCCGTGGAAATAATGCCCACCTGTGGGAAGTGACCAGTCCACGGCGGTACTGCACCATAGATGTAAAGTACACATCAGCACATTGTGTCACATTGTTTCCGCGGGAGCAGTTGGGATTAACCCTTTACCTAACATGAAAAGCAGACGACACTTGCAAGAATAATTCTTGAACAACTAATTTTTTTCATTTTTTGTCTCAAAAACATAGGTTAGTCATAACCTATGTTTTTGAGACAAAAAATGAAAAAAATAATGAAAATTAATTGGCGATTTTTGAGAATAGCGCTGGCCGGTTTTGGCCGTTACGTTAGGTAAAGGGTTGAGTGTCTTGTCCAAGGACACAACGTAGATTACGCGGGGCAGGATCGAACCTACGAGCTACGACCTTTCGATCTGAAGAGGAATGCTCTAATAAATTTGCCACCTCGCTCCCTACCGATTCGCAGAACAGAGACAACATTCCAGCCTCAGTGGCGCATTCCTGTCGCGTGGGCCGTTTTTTGCCAGTGGGGTAGGATTGTGGGTATGGGCTATAGAATTGCCACGAGAAACCAGGGATGCAGAGCCAACGCTGTGTGCAACTACGGCACACAGTGAAGTGTCACATCGCCAATTTCTTTTGGAAAATTGATGATCTCAACTCCGCACTTTATGAAGGGGTCTCTCCTTCCTAACTCGAAAGCATTTTGAAAACAATGATTTTTCTAAAAATTGCGAGTCCGCACTTAAGCTGCGACGAATGGGTAAAATGGAACAAAACCATAAAGGCCATTAACTCTGACAATAATACTCCAAATAATACCTACATTGAACATATTTTTATTCAAACACCTACGAATATTTTCAGGGAAATATCATTTGTAAATGCTCTACCGATTTACATGGAGTTAATTCCACCAGAAAATACAGCCAGTATATGTCTTATTTATACCATGATTACCTATTCTACTATATATAAAAAGCCTATGACATAAATTTTAGCTTTACACACCAACCGTGGTGAACACGCCAGCAATGGGATTTCATTAGTTAAATTTTACACCTACAGTAGAACTACATCCAAGTTGACCTTTGGTGACGTCGACCTGAATGCAAACTTGTCTAAATTTACCGCACGTCGCTTCGCGAAGAGTGAAATGAAACTGGCAGTTATTTATTACGTTCTTAAATGGGTTTACCTTAACAAACATGCATTGTCTCGTGCTAATAAGGCATCCATAACTCGAAATGGTATGTTATTATGTTATTAAAACGAAAACGGTTCCGTTTCTTTTTCCGTTTCATTTCGGCGATAAAATAAATTGACAGCAGAAGTACCGCCCACCGATGCTTATGTAAACAAAAACAGATTCGCACGTATGTACGTCTGCTTTTAAGTAAAATCGAGAAAAAAATAATAGCGACTCTTAATAATCTGACGGTCATGGTATGAATAAAATATACCCAAAGAAGCTTGGTGTACCAAATGTTCACCACTCGTGGTGAACATTTGGTACACCAAGCTACTATGGGTATATTCTATATGTAACTATTGGTAGCTAAACTATCGAAGCTGGCTTCCGACGCAAACAAGAACCAGGACATTTTCTCACATGGCTGACAATTTTCGTCATTAAAAGAGATTTACACGAAAGTTATATCCCCCAATTTTCTAAAGTTGTCAGTACCTTTATCACTAAGGGTATGGGAATTTCATATAAAAATTGAAATTTCGAAATGTTGGAGAAGTTGTATCATCGCTGTGCGCATCATTTAACAAAGTTCAATAATTGTTCAGTAGAATAGTATAAAAATACAGAAGCTGTTTTTTTTACAATTCTTTTCCTAATCAGTTTGAATGTCTGAAAATTATTCTCTGCTTAAATGCATTCAAAAATAGGAAAACAGCGTTTTCACCATCTTTTGATGTTCTGTGACCTTTCTTCTGTTCATTATATCACCCGTGTGTGCATCGTGGCATATAATACAGACATTACCCTTTCATTAACCCTTTACCTAACATGAAAAGCAGACGACACTTGCAAAAAAAATTCTTGAATAACTAATTTTTTTCATTTTTTGTCTCAAAAACATAGGTTATGACCCCTCGTTGGAACGAGCTCGACGAGCTCGTTCCAACGAGGGGTCATAACCTATGTTTTTGAGACAAAAAATGAAAATATTTTGAAAATTAATTGGCGATTTTTGAGAATAGCGCTGGCCGGTTTTGGCCGTTACGTTGGGTAAAGAGTTAATATAAAAAGATAGGAGGTAAGATTAGCTAAGTTTTTCCTGGGAAGAATAAAAAAGTGCACATTACTGAAAAAACACACTAGCTAAACAAAGAGCCAAGGTGGGCTGTTACTTAGTTGCTTCTAATTTACATGACATAAAAAAGTAAAGTTTCCTTTTGTAACTTTGAATAACTGAAAACAGCAGACAGCTCCAAGAGCTGGGTGTTGTTTTCGTTTATTATAAGTTACAAAAGGAAGCTTCGCTTTATTTTCTTCTGAAGTCACAGGTGTTTTCTCAACTTCCTAATTAGACCTTCCTCGCCTGTCTAATAATTGCAAGGAAGACAACTTTATCGAAAGTCGATTTTTCATGACGAGGTAAGTCAGGGGTGTATATTTTGCCGAAACAAATGCTGAATTAGCCTTTTGGTTGACACACGGCATTCCAGTGAAAATGCAACAAATAAATGGAGAAATGAATGCGGTTACGAATCCATATTTTCTTTTTGTTAACCTTTTGATCCCCGACCGGGACGACCCGCGTTGTGTCCTTGGGCAAGGCACTTTATCCTGGATGCCTACAAGGGGGGCACGCTGACGCCGTGTACTAAGGCATACTGCACGTCGATGGTGCACATGCCTTCAATCGCTGTAACCCTGCTTGAGCGGAGCTTGAACAGAGTTAGAATGTTGAGGAGCTGACAATTGCTCGTTGATGCTCAGTGGTTCTCTCCGGGTACTCCGGCTAAACTGTCACGGTCACGATTAGTCATTGTGCATAAGTATGTGACCTTAAACAGCAATAAATAAATATTAACCCTTTGAAACCGAGCGTCCACTTTTCCGGCCAGGAACACGATACGTCATAACATCATTATATAGGATAGTAGTAGGACATGTTCATTTCGACCCTCATCAGGTGGTTCTCATTTGGTGGCTCTCATGTGACGTCATACCGCAACGTATTATGGTATCACGTGGTTGTCATGGTAACCCGCGTTGACGGCCATGTTGTGGCGTATTGTCATGGTGATGGGTGATATGAGTGCGCATGCGCAGCTCGTGTTGTTCGGGTGATACGTGTTTCCGTCGACCATTTCCAAGCTTACAACGAGACAGGGGTATGTTTGGAGGGTATGTTCAATTGAATGGGAGTATTTTTCTGGAACGGATTAAATCCTCGTTTAATTCATAGGATTACCCAAATGAGCCCGAGAATGACCGTAAATCACCGAAAAATCCCCTTTTTTACCGAAACGGACCTGTTTAGAGTAGCTCGTAGTGCTATAGACCCTTAAAAGGTCGTGTTCGATTGAAGCAGAGTACTTTTCGAGTGTTACCCGGCAGGAGAGTCAATCGTTTCTCAAGATAATTACCCCCAAACGACCCGACAAACTATTTATCCGGCTTGGATTCGCCTAGAATCCTCGTTTTATCTCTGTTACAGGTCTATCAGCACATGCAGCACATCGGTACATGCAATAGTGCATGTGTGCAAGTGCACAATATGCGCACAAGACATGCAGCAGATGGGCACATACGGATATTTGAGGACCAGTGGGGACCAGTGTTTGGGGACTATTGAGGACCATATTTTGGGGACAAGTGAGGACCAGGCTCCGGGGACCAAGGCATGGGTAACAAGGTTTGAGGGCCAGTGTCAGAAATATTGTCTGACCATCGTCTCTTAATTCAGTACTAAAGTTTCTGCTACCAACAGTGTTACAGTTTGCAACCAAGGTCTTGGCTTATTCCGCCGCTCTGCTAAATCCATCACAACTACTATGAGATGTGATTGTACACAATGTGCAAATAGCACATGTAGCACATCAGCATATGTAAAATGTGCCAATATGTGCCTGTGTGCAAGTGTACAATGTGCTCTCAAAATATGCAGCACGAGCTGCGCATGCGCACTCACATCACACATCACCATGACAATGACGCCACAACATGGCCGCCCACGCGGGTTACCATGACAACCACGTGATACCCATAATACATTGCGGTATGACGTCACATGAGAATCACCAAATGAGAACCACCTGATGAGGGTCGAAATGTACATGTCCTACTACTGATGAAAAGAATTGTAAAAATTAATTGGCGACTTTTGTGAACAGCGCTGGCCGGTTTTGGCCGTTACGTTGGGTAACGGTTAACTAGAGCTACATAAAAATGGATGGTAGTGATTTGCCAGTCACCTTCGAAGTGGCTAGATTGAACACAGAATTTAAAGCAATAAGAGAAGAAATTTAAAGTGTCTGGTTCTTTGAAAGAAATACAAGGGGAAGGGGGAGGGGAAAAACAACGAAACATTTTTGCAGTTTAGAGAAAGGGCACTATTCAGAAAAAATCATACCCAAGTTAACCAAATCAGATGGTACCGAAACAGTAAATTTGATTGGAATAATCTAAGAGGAAAACACTTTCACGAAAATCTTTGTTAGGTCTCGACTGTCCACGACAAGTCTGAACTATTTGTTGAGCAGGATTGTATTATGTGGGATTAGAGAGTTGTGTACCACGTGTGTTCCACAATAGAATTCTGGAAGAACTACACATATACCTCCCGGGTATGGACAGAATGAAAGAGATTGCCAGAAGTTTTGTCTGGTGGCCTGGGATCGATCACGAAATTGGACAGATTGTCATAAAATGTGCAAAATGTCAGCAGGTAAAGAGCACATCTTCCGTGGCTCCATTAATACCATGTTTGTGTCACCGTGGCAACGTGGACATGTAGATTCGAATCTTTCTTGTTGTAGTGGATACATATTTAAAATGGCCTAAAATTATTATGATGCATTCTACCGCATCTTCGGCAACTCACTTGTAAGTGAAAATGGTCCGCAATTCCGCAGTGAGAAGTTCCAAATATTTCTTAAACTGAATGAAATTTAACATGTCTGTGTAGCACCTTATCATGCTGCCAGTAACGGTGCAACTGAACGTCAAGAGAGGCAGTATAGAAGACTTAAACATTGAAACTGATCATGGTAATGAAACACCACACGATGTGCCAGTCACATGTTCATTATTATCGCTTGAAGGGAAATCAGATGTTTCAGTTGTCCCAGATGTATCACAAGATGTAGTACGTAATGAGACCGATGTTCATTTTGAAAGAGATGCATCTACAACTATGAATGTTTTTCCCGAGAAACATCCATCTCCCATAGTACATCATTCCAGAAGAGTTCCAAAACTCCCAGGAAGACATATAATCAATGTGATTTGAGTTAATATAGTGTGCACAGCTAGTTATTTTCATTTTCTCATTTAGTTATAAACAGTTGTACAAGAAGTACATGGCTGTTAACCTTTTGAACCTTAGCGGCCGTTTTTTCCGGCCAGGAACATGATACGTCATAACGTCATTATATAGGATGGCTGTTCAGTAAATGTTTGGGCTGCTTTTCATGTTAGGTAATGGGTTAATTGTGTTCTCAATTTCGACTTGCCTTTTATCCACTCTCTTCTTTAAATATGACGAATATTCGATTGTCTCCCATCGCATCATGACCTTTAATGTTTTCTGCCTCAACTGGTTGTTGATTGTAAATTTATTATTATATTATTATTATTATTATTATTATTATTATTATTATTATCATTATTATTATTATTATTATTATTATTATTATTATTATTATTATTATTATTATTATTATTATTATTCAGACTTAATTTAGCGAATGTATTCTGAACGAAGACTATTATTGAACTTTCATATACCTTTACCCCTGACTTTTTTTACTGTAAACTAATTGTGGTCTGACTTTATATCTATAGTGAATATCTTGTGTCTGGCTAAATATCTTAAAGCTAGAAAATTATCAAGTCTGAACTTTTTATTTTGTGGTCCTCTCCAAGTGTAACGCCTGAAATCCGAATTGGTGCCTTTGGTATGTTATATGACGTAATGTAGACACAGACTCGCATGGTCTCGCGAGGTTTGAATATAGATTTGTAACGCACCTGCTTGTTAGGATTCACATGCAATTAATAAATACTAACATTTCGTTAATAATCATTCTTATTATATGCTAGCCAGTGAATTGTCGCAAATTATCTAAACGATATTTTTCGTACCCATCGACTCGATGGATAATGAGAATATTCCTCGGTAGGTTCCTAAATGACGTCACGCTTCAGTGCATAACGTCGCCTTGAACGTCGCCTTGAAGGAACGATAAGCATATCTTTGTTATTGTCTTGAAACTGTTTGCAGTCGAATTGGGCTGAATATTGCGCAGTAAAATGTCACGTAGCATATAATAAAAAGAAAATCTACGCCATTTTAGTGAAGATCGGGAATTATCTCATGAATGTGGTCCTGAAAGTTTTATTTTTCACGAGCTCTTTCTCGTCCGCGCGCCTCGGCGCATGACGTCGCCTTGGACGTCGCCTTGAAGGGCAATCAGCAGATCTTTGTTATTCTCTTGAAACTGTTTGCAGTCAAATTAGGCTGAATATTACGAAGTAAAATGTCACGCAGCATATAATAAAAAGGCAATAGTGTCGTATTATTTTTCACTCGCGCAAGCGCTCGTGAGAAATAAAACTTTCAGATCCGCACTCATAAGATAATTCCAGATATTCACTAAAATAGCGTAGATATCCTCTGTTTATTCCTGGAATCCAAACACGACAACTGGCGACTAGAATGGGATGGCAGATCATCTCGTGACCATGAAAACCTTTTGTTACGTGCACGAACATTCATATAAAAACTTAAATGAAGAATTTGAAATGTGAACAAAAATGGGTAAAAGTGGCATTTCCAAAAATAACGCATCTTTCGTCGACCGCATTTTTGTGCGGGGGACGATCGATGTTAAGTGGAGAATATGCTGTAGTAGTGGAGAACGCGGAATAAGCATATTTAAGGATATGGACACTTTGCTAATGCGAAATCTGGCTGTATAAAGCACACTATGGTAGCTTGGATATTTTTCTTGACATTTCTCTATTGTTTTGTCAGTATGGCAACCGTAAGAGCTATGTTTGAAGAATGTAGTGTTGAAGGTGGCGATACTGACTGTTACTTAGAACGTTTTTCATTGCTGCGGATCTACCAGATGATCAAGGCAACACTGTGAAAAGGAAAGCCATATTACTTAGTAGTACAGTTAGTGAACAATATTAGGCTTTAAGGGATTTACGTTTCCCAATGTCACCACACGAGACCACAAGAACTGAAACAGCTCTTGAAGAATCACTATCAACACAGAGGCTAGTACTTTGCTGAGAGATTTCGTTTCCACTCTACCTAGCAGCATCAATGGAAATCTATTACAGATTCCACAACCAATTTACGGAAGTTTGCAGCGCATTGTGGTTTTCATGGGGAAGAACTGGGTCATAGCTTACGTGATCGTTTCGTGTGTGGCATAGTGTCAGATTACTCTCAAAAGAAGCTATTAGCACGTCATTATTCTTTTGAAGACGCCCTATAGATTGCAATTGCTGAGGAGGCAATAACTAAGAATGTCAAAGATATAAGTTCAGGACATCAGCATACTGTTTAAAACATCAATTAGACGGATTAGTGAAAATTATCGTAGGAGTCATTTACCATAGCCTACCACAGAAGATGAACAACAAAAAGTGTGACAAGTGTGTATTCTCAAAGCATTATAGAGACAACTGTAAATACAAGAATGCCACCTGCTTTATCTGTAAAAAGTCGGGCATCGGTATGACGATCACCTGTAAAGCAAAACCAGATTTTTTCTGTCACGAGACAACAACAGATAATGCATACCCCCCTTCATGTGCGTGTAGTCTAAGATGACTCATCACGATGTGAAAATTCAGAGTTTGTGGATTCTATGACACTGTATCTATTACAATGCCCGATTTTAAAGCTCCAATGATCATTGAAGGTGTTCATATGGATATGGAAGCGGACACAAGTGCTACCATTAGTGTAATCAACTTCGAGGACTTTCAGAAATATTTTAATCATTTGAAATTGAATCCACTCAATAAACGCCCCCATAGTTATTCCGGATCAACACCTGAAGATGCGGGAGAAATGGAAAGTCAGATATATTATAAACCCACAAGATTTTGCTGAGAGAGATTATTGTTGGGTAGGGGTTGGTTAAGTGTAAGTGGTTAAGTGTAAGTGTAGTTAAATTAGACTGGCCTGCACCATTTTTAGTATTGTGTCGGTGTCGAGTCAGTTGAAGTGCCTAAGGAAAAATACAACGATATATTCTGTTCGGGGTTAGGTACAGTGAAAAATATAAAAGCCCAACTTCATTTAAAAGAAAAATGTGTGTGCCAATTTTTTATAAAATCTTTTTTATAAAGCTCGCACTGTACCTTATGCACTACGTTTAGCGGTTGAGAAATAATTAGATAGAATGTTGGAAGAGGGTGTAATTGTCCCACAGGATTATAGTGAGTGGGGCACTCCATTAGTGTTTGCCAAAATCTGATGGGACTGTTTGTCTTTGTGGCGATTATAAACTGGCAGTGAATAGAGTGATACACACGCCCAATATCCTATACCTACACCGGAAGAGGTTTGTGAGCAAATGGCTGATGTGAGAAAATTTCGAAATTTGCCTTGGAGTGTGCATACCAACAATTGCTGCGGGATAAAACGACTCAAGATCCGGTTACTATTAATACGCATAAGGGTTTGTTCCGAAACTCTCAGTTATCATTCGGTGTTTCACTAAGTCCAGCTATTTGGCAACATTGTATTGACTAAGTGATATCTGCTTTAGATGCTGTCATGGATGATGTCTTAGTGTCAGGTAGAAATGAAAAGGAACATTTTCAAAATTTAGACAGAGTGCTTCAGAGATTTAGACACTGTTTTAAAAGTAAAAAGAGATAAATGTGAATTTTGAAAAGTTTTGTGCATAAGGAACGTCATATTTCAGCTGGTGGAACTCAGCCAACGAAGGAAAAGATCGTAGTCATCCATGATACTCCAGTTACAGAGAATCTCACAAAATTACGTTCGTGGTTAAGAAGGGTAAACTTTCAAGCTCAGTTTCTTCCTAATTTGTCTTCAATGCTTCATCCGTTGAATGAACTCTTAAGTAAAAAGAAACCATTCAAGTGTACAGCAAAATGTAACAAAGCCTTTAATGATGTGAAACAGACCATCCCATCAGATTTTTTGATAACAGATTATGACTCTAATGTACTGTTTGAGTTAGCTGTTGATGCATCACACTACCGACCATAGACCATAGGTTGGTACAACAACAGCTAACTCTAGCAGCAATTGTGTATGTGAAGAATGGTAAAGTGCGACAGCCGAGATCATTCGCACCAAGAACTTTAAATAAATATGAAAAGGGTTATTCTCAGCTGGATAAAGAAGCACTAGCCATAATATTTGGCGTTTCCGCGCATATTTGTATGGACGTCATTTTACAGTTCTTATGGACCATGAACCTTTAGAACGAATTTCTGGCCCCAAAGTGACTATTCCGACTCGACTTTAGCAGACCAGAGCTTACAAAGATGGGCAGTGACACTATTAGCTTTTGATTACGAATCACATGTTATGCCATCAAAAGGCAATGTGGTAGCCGACGCGCTTTCATGACTGCCATTATAAACATTAACCCTAAAGGAATTGTGGTTGAATTTAACACGTTCCGTGTTATGTCATCTGATAAACTCGGCCCTTTAGTATTGAAATCACCTTCAAAGCAGTGCCCACTTGATATAATTCCCTCATAATTGTTAAAGTATTGTCTGAATGCTCTGATTCCCTGGTTAACAGTAATTGTAAACGCATTTCTCTCGTCTGGAATTTTTCCATCCACCACGAAGCAAGCCCTTGTCATCCCACTTCTGAAAAAGCCTGGGCTTGACGCGGAAACCTTGAAAAACTATCGGCCGGTTTCTAATTTGAGCTTTATATCTAAACTGATTGAGCGTGTTGTGGCCTCCCAAATTCGAGAACACGTGAGCATGTGCGGTTTATCCGGCAGAAGTTTAGCACTGAAGCTGCCATACTCCGCGTCCAAAATGACATTCTACTGTTAATGGTAAAAAAACTAGTATCTTGTCTTGTACTTCTCGATTTGAGTGCAGCATTCGAAACTATTGATCACACCTTGCTACTATACCTTTTGGGAAATAGGATCGGAATTGGAGGGACCGCACTTGACTGGTTCCGGTCCTACCTCTCACACCGCAGACTGAAAATCACTATTCAGGGTGCGGTATCGGAGGAGCTGCAGCTGAACTTCGGCGTACCAAAGGGATCGGTTATTCAGCCTATGCTTTATGCAATCTATGTTTTGCTGCTAGGAGACATCATTCGCCAACATGGTCTAAATTTGTATGCCGATGATACGCAACTCTATGTACACTTCGGCCCCTTAAATGAGACACGGGCTATTGCCTCTTTGCAAAACTGCGTATCTGATATCAAATCCTGAATGAGAACGAACCATTCAAAACTTAATGTTGAAAAAACTGACGTAATTTACATCGGACTTCCAAACCAACTCTCAAAATTGTCAAATATTGATCCTAATTTCAATGGTGATGTGCTCTCCCTCTCGGCAGTCGTGCTGAACCTGGATTATTTCTTGGATGGGAATCTAGCTGCTGACAATCATGTCACACAGGTGTCACGCAACTCATATCCCCATCTACGTAAAAAAAAAAATATCAGCAGGGTTCGCTCCGTTAGTTTAGTTTAAACATATTTTATTTGTCGTTGACGATAGTTGACAAAAAGGATTGGAACACACGTTATATCAACTTATTTTCGTTCCTGTCCTGTACAATGCAGTAACAATATAAACAAAAATGTACAAGAGCGGCATGCATAGGTGAACATTTTAACATCCTTATAATAGAAAGTTTAAGTTTCCAAGGGAAGACGATAAAGATTGTTGGAAAAGAAAATATAAAGTAGAATAAATAATGCTTGTTTTAGTAGGCTGTTACCCGACCACCAGTCAACAAAAATGTTTTAAGCCCAATATTGCAATCGACGAAAAGTTTAAATTTATTTTATTAGGTATTGGGGAAGCTCCAACCACCAGCTTTTCTGGATGAAGTTTTGATGAGTGCAAATGCAAACCCTGACATTCCAAAGTATGAAATATGAAATATCTGAAATGAAATATTTGCCGCCCGCTCGTGAGGGCCCATCTAAGAACGCATGTGTTTACTTGGACAAGTACATGAAATCACACATACACACATATGTTTAAATACGCGTTCAAATTGCACGCACAGTACGGAGGGGATGGACCAAGTCTCCGAATCGCTGCTGGGTAGACTTTCCCCCCGAATACTATCTGTACAGTTTCAGAAAACAAGGAACGAAGAGCACGAGTTTGCTCCGTTGTAGATGGAATATCGCAAAACTACTAGTCCAAGCTCTTGTCACAAGCAGATAAAATTATTGTAATTCTCTGCTATTCGGCTGTAAACAGTCTAACATTAGGAAACTGCAACTCATTCGGAACTGTGCAGCAAGAATTATTACCAGACAACGGAAATCATGTCATATTACCCTCATCCTCTCTCATCTACACTGGCTGCCAGTTGAAGAAAGGATAGAGTATAGACGCTCCTTCTGACATTTAAAGCCCTCAACGACCTGGCTCCTGATTATCTGAGCAGTCTGATACAAAGGTATGTACCATCTCGATTTCTCCGTTCAACAACTTCGAACTCCCTGCTATACAAACCAGGCGGCATCGCGCGTTTTCCGTGGCGACCTTAAGGCTCCACAGACGCTGGAAAGCTTCAAAAAGGCTCTGAAAACCCACCCCTTCAACCGAGTTTTCGGTGTGCGCTAGTTGTGTATTCTCCACATGTCCCATATAACATGTTTGCTACATACTAACAGAGCATTGTAAAGACTGAGAGCGCATAATGTTTAGCGGATTCATGGCTCTAAACTGTATTTATCACTATTATTATCAACAGTCACGGATGATGATGACGATACACTGTTTAATATTAGTGATAAAGTTTTAGACAGTCTACCAGTCAACAGCAGACAAATCATTAAATCTTCTAAGGTAGATCCTATTTTGTCAAAAGTTCTGGAATTCACTAGGACAGGGCGGCCAATGAATGAAGGTGATTTTGATATGAGTTTAAAGCCATACTGCACCTCCAAAGGCATGGAAAATGAGATTTTAACAAAAGCATCTCCGTTTTCAACATTTTTGACGAAAGAGACGCAGAATATCTTGAAAGTCTCATCTCTGAACTATTAGAACTATGTGCCCTAAAAACACGAAAAACAATAAAAGCTCCGGGTCCAACGGCTTCACGTCAAAATTCTACAAGATCTTTTTTGGAAAGATTTGGGTAACTTTTTGATTAGTTCGCTAAATTACGGCTACAAGTCAGTTGAACTGTCTACAACACAAAGGAAAGGAATAACATGTCCCAAAAAACAAATAAATTCAGGTTGTACATAAAAAAAGCTAGCGCTCAATTTCATTAATTAACACGTAGACGTGGTTCAACGCTAATTGCAAACCTAAGAAAAAAGTTGTACCCAAATTGGTATCGGATACTCATATAGGCTTGAGAAAAGGTAAGTACATTGGAGAATCATCAAGATTAATATGTGACTTAATCGAAAAAGTGAAAAAATGAATATTTCTGGCATTTTATTGTTAATGGATTTTGAGAAAGCTTTCGATTCAATGCGAAGATCTTTCAAAGAAAAACACTGCTTGGTTTTCGGGTTTGGTCCGTCAATCATTCAACGGTTTCATACATATTGTACTAATATCTTTAGTCTACCTTGAATAACGGACACTGCTCAGATCGTTTCAAACTGCAAAGAGGGATTAGACAAGGAGATCCCCTCTTCTCTTTCTTTTTTATACTTTGCGCCGTAACTCGCAGTGCTTGTTTCAAATACTACTCTACTAAAAATGTAATAGAAATACTGGATTCGGAAAACCCGTTAAAGCAATACGCCATATAACACTTTTCTACATGATGACTAATTCCTTTTAAATAATGCCTTGACAATAGTGAATATTTTTTGTGTATTTCAGGCTGGCATACCAATTTTGAAAGAATACAAGCTATACTGATGAGACAAAAAAGATAGTGTTGGATTAAAATTGGAACACAACAACATTTTGAATTTCTTTGTTATCTGATTGTACAAAAATACGATTGTAAAACTAGTAAGCTTAAAATGGGTTTAGATCTTAGAAAGCAGGAGCTGAAACATTTTATATCTCTATAAAGTCAATACTGATTCACATTAGGCTACAGAAAATTAATCTTTTGATTCAAAGGCAAGGAGCATTCGGCCAGCGTTCGTCATATTTATTTTGATGGCCAAATTCAAAATGAATAAAACCATAACAGGGTGGGATTTTAGCGGTATCGCATCACGATTTGCGATACAATATGTCGTATAGATAAGTGTTTTGATTCTCAGGCAATCCCTCATTGAATTTGAACCTCATCATTCGACATTTTTATCGCCTTTCACTGTCTTACAATATTAGTACAAACACATGGAGACCCAACACCTTTTTACATTTTTTTATTGATATATATTTTTTTAGTTGCGTCTCCAATATGTTTGCCTTGTTGCAATTTATGAGAGAGTGCCTGTAGGCACTCTCTCATAAATTGCAACGAGTCAAATCCTCATAGATTAAATATTTTTACTTCAAAGATAATATGAGGAGCATAGAAGGAATATGAAGCCTTTCATTTGCACTACCTACAGTTTGTTTTTAGAAGAAGGTTTTATTTTTCAAAATAAAAATAAATTTATTTTTATAATATGCACTTTCTATATTTTGTGTAAACAGACAGCCGAAATGCTTTCCAAGTTTGTTCATTTTTTGCAAAAGAAAATAAAAATTAAAAATAAAACCCTCGCTCCCTCACTGATTTAAAAAAATGCCTGAGAATCAATTAATTCATTTTGTGAGTCATTATCTGTTCTTACTTTACATGTAAAAAGACTGTATGTAGATATATACATATGTATGTTATTTTTATCTCAATAAAAATCAAATAGTAGAAAAAAATTGGGCTAGTCCTTAATAAGATGCACTTGGATATCAAATATGATGTCATTCTACCAAGAATTTTAAAATTTATTGCGTTTAAAAACTCGCTGGTTACAGACCGACCGACGACCGACCAACAAATTCCGACCGGCAGACTGGCCGACAGATAGATCGAACGACCCACCGACCGACATTACTACTTTTTGAACTGTTTGTCGCAGCTAAAAGTATAATGCGCATGTGACTAATTGGCAGCTGGCAATTGCTTCTGGGGTGAATTCATCTGCAACCTATCAAGCTCCGAAAAATCGTTTGTGCTGAGCAATCTTCCATCCAGTCCGCCCTATAACAAGGCTACTGGTTTATTCTTGTTGGATAGTCAGGGGACATTATTGCAAACGTAACTCCTTGCATGCTGCTGGCGGATATTCCTGCTCAGGACGGGATTCCCTTGACATTGAAATATATATAATTTGGGCACATTTAATCCATTTTCCACCCTATAAATTGAAACGATTTTTTCATAGATGATTTCTTGAGATAAATTGAGAAGAATGTTCCATCAAATCTAGATTATTTATTCAAAAAGGCAGCATCCATGACCAGATTTTATGAAAAATATCTTTAAAGTTTTTAGCGTGTAAAGAGTTAAGTCACCCTGGCACTTGCATGCACGACAGAGGTGACACGAAGATGCACGCATTGTGGCGTGCCAATGCGGGAACTAGTCGTGGAAGTGTCCTTAGGGCTTCGTGCCAGTGCGTGAGTGCGTGCCAGGCCGTGGTCGAAATTTTGAAATTTTCCAAAATAAATTTTGAGGTGTCACGACATCATTTTCGTGCCAATGACGTGCCTAATGCGTAAACTATGTGCAACCTATGCGCAACTCATGCGCAACTTTTGCGGGCCACTGAGTGTCACTGCTTGGTAATGCGTGCCTCCGTGGCAACGTAAACACCAGTGGAACGCAGTGGCACGCAATGGCACGCATGGGTTGGGCATAGTTTGTGCACACGCGACCGCTTGCTTTAGCGTCCCAATGCGTGGGCAGTCGCACCCCAAATTCCTCCACGATGACTTCACTCATGCGCAACTGTGGCGTGTCAGTGAGTAACCATCCGTGCCCTGGCGAGACAACCTCGCAACTTATGCGCAAATAGTGCGTAATCTTGGCGCACTATGGCGCAATGATGATTGCCATGATGTGCCATTGCGTGACGTAGATGTGTCACGTTTTCGTGGCAGATGCGGACCTAGTTCGTAACTAATGCGTGTCAGATGGCACAACATGGCGCAAACTATGCTTAACATTGTCGTGATGAGAAGTTTCGTGCCCCAAATGTGGCGCGTGTTGGCACGCAAGAATGCGGACCTGTTCGTGACCAAAATACGAGCAAGTGTCAGGGTGGCTTAACACCTACAAAACCATTGGCGTTAACGCAGACCACGCATGACATTTCCTGTAATTCAGGCCTTTAAATTCCCTCTAATAGCGATGGTGGTAGTTGGATGGGTGGGTGACCATTTTAGCGACTGATTCGTGCTCCCGCGTTGTGTCCTTGGGCAAGGCACTTAACCCCGATTGCCTACATGGGGGCACGATGATGCTGTGTACTAAGGCGTACTGAACGTCGATGGTGCGCATGTCTTTAACCAATCTAACCCTGCCTGTGCCGCGGTGCGGAGTTCAGAGTTACGATGTTGGAGAGCTGACAGCTGCTCGTCGTTGCTCGGTGGTTCTCTCCGGGACTCCGGCTTCCTCCACCCATAAAACTGTCACCGACATGATATGACCCTGGCTGTTAATGTGTCGTTAAACCCTAATAAAATAAATAAATAATAGCGATGGTGAACACCGTGCCCAAATAATGTAACTGTATCCAAATTATGGGGTGTTTAAATATGTTTTTCAATGTTTTGCACTGTTTTGGCTATATATAGTTTGATCAAGCTTTCATGATGCTCACAATATTGTGTAGAGCCTTCCAATCGACTCAAATAATACAGCACATAAATCAGTTATTTATCTAGGCCTCTGAGATTATGGACTTTGTTTTCGACTCGACTTTCGACTCGAACTTGCCAAAAAAAATATTCGAGTCGATCGAATTCGGACCAAGTTAGCCGAAACCAGGTGTCCAAGTGCGGTTTCGTACGCGATATTTCCTGTTTAAAATAGCCACATTGGGTTTGTTTTGACATTGTACTATGATTTATCCACATATTCATGCTGAAATTCAACTGTTCGTACGTTAACAATGTAGCACACTTGAACACATGGCTGAATAGGAGACAAAGGATCTGTATGTACCTGTGATTGCTTCGCTCCCTTCTTGACTTTAAGCTTGGCATCCTCCGATCTTGCCTTATCATGAAGCGATGGATGCTTCTTACTGAAGTGTACCACAGGTGAGATGTAGTCCCTGTCACTTGGGTTTTGTACGAAGTCTTACATGTATTACACGTGTATGTAGCCGTGCCTTTATCCACTGTAAAATATGATTGTATTGCCGATGTCATTTGGAATCACGCGTGAGGCGTTATTCCAAAACATTGGTAATACACTGTAAGTTCCATGTTGACGATGTGTGCCTTGCGGTTCGAGCTCAATTCCTCGCATTGTTTTGACAATTAAGCCAGTATTAAATGTACGAATGTTCGTATACCGAGATATTTATTAATAAGTTGTTTTTTATATTCGATTTTTATATTCGTGATTTGATTTTCGACTCTAATTCTACTCAAATTTGTTGATCGACTCGAACATTGAATATTCGCAGGGGCCATTTATCCTCTACATAAATAAGGAGTTGCTGTTGGATAGGCGAGATAAAGCTTACCGTCGAGGTCCGTTGGCCCGAGACGGGGTGCTTTCTCTCGCCTATCCAACTTCAACAAGTTATTTATCCTACTTGAAAACCTTTATTTGTTGTTGAATAGTTCCATTGGTGTAAAATATCCAGAGGTTAGCTGTTAGATATACAACTATCCAACTATTAAGCATGGGATAGTCAAACTATATATCATTATTATGCCTCACGTCTCTGACATCAGCTGTGATTGGTTAATCTGACACCTTCTAAAAGTCGTAGTACTGGAGTTTGGGGGACGAAACACGGGTACTATCGGAACGTTCTTCCCTGGAGACATGAGAATAAAGAAAATGTAAGCTTCACTTCCATTGATCGGTGTCGATTACGCACACGCTGATTGGAATTTCTCAACACCAAACGCTGGCACTGTGTCTGTTTAACTTTTTTCGTCACACAAACTTACTTACAAATATGTCATCTTCAGTGGGTTGTTCTCAATTTTAACTGCAAACAATGGATTCAAAAGAATCAGAAATATTAAAAACTCACGTGTTGTTCACCACTTTAAGTTTAGTGAATCGTGAATGTGACTTCAAGTTCAATCAATTATATTTCCACCAGTTCAGTAATAGTATTATTAGTCCTCCTCGACCTCACTGAGTCTCCACCTCAAGTTCAAAATAAATTGTTTCACTCCGCTAAATTCTAACAACTGTCGTCGACCAAGAAACATGAATTTATATTCCATCATACCACTTATCACACAAGCATTAACATGAACAGCATGATGCAGTTGTAAACACTGACATTTGGTGATAGACAAGCTTCCAAAGCGACGGGACTTGTAACAAGTCATTTTCGAATTTGGTGATCTGGAAACTCCTAAAGCGACGTCATTCGTTCGAAATGACGTCACTAAAAGCATGTTTTTTGGGTTCGGCTACATTGTTACAAGATTGATGGCACGTTGCAGTTAACGCTTAACAATGAAAGCTATTTTTTGTTCGGCATAATAAAATAATTAGAACGTTTATTTCATGTTCTGTCGGTCGAGAGTACCTGAGTTTGTGTGATTTCTGTAAAAAACCATCAGCAGCTTTGCTGCTTCAGGTTTTATTTCAGAAATGACACAAACTCAGGTACTATCAACCGGTAGAACACGAAAAGAAACGTTCTAATATTATAATAGTAGAACCCTGACAGGTCAGATTGGCAGAACATCGGTGTAGGACCTCGGAAGTGACGTCATGTCACGTGACCCAGTGGCGCCATGTTGTGTTGTCATGATAACCCGCTGTAGCGGCCATCTTTTGACGGCATCCCCATAGTGATACGTAGTATAAGTGCGCATGTTGTTAGGGTGTTTCCGTCGTCCATTTTGTATACTGGAGGCCGCCGTCTTGGTTTCTATGGTAGCCCGTGGTTTCTATGTTACCCAAAGGCTTCTTATAGGACAGGGGTATGTTCCTTTTTACAAGAGTAATTTCCCGATTCGTAGAAATACACAAATAAATCCGACAATCTCTCCAAATCACCAAAAACACTTTATTTACTACGGATTCCCCCAGAATCCTTTTTAGGACAGCCATACCATGGATTTTAAGAGTAGCACGTAGTGCTACTGAGAGCCCAAGCCCCCCCCCCCCCCCCCGTACCGAGGGGCCCCGGGGGTAAGTTCGATTGAACTAGAGTAGTTTTCTGCCTCGGATTTTCCCCAGAATTCATATTTACTTCGTAGAATTACCACAAACAACCCCATAATTGTTTACTTGGCTCTGATTTCCTAGTAAATTCTCGGTTGGGCGAAATTTTATTGAACATGAAGGCAAAAATGTGCATTTTTCCGAGTTCAAAGGCTGTAGTAGAGCCAATTCAAACGATGGCATCTACGGTCACATCTTAAAAGTAAAGAGTCTGCGCGTCCCCTTCAATGATATTGCAGTGATGGGTTGATAAAGATAATGTTGGCCTGAACTCCCCCTGTCTGTCTCGCTCTGTCTCTAGTTTAAACAATATATTACTTCCAAAACTATGAAACATTATGATGACAAGCTATATGGTGAGCAAATATAAATACGCAACAGCAATAAATAATTGGAAAGCGGATCCAGGAACAAGCCGAAGCTTATGTGAGCGCTCTCCTTACACGGAATTTACAAGCGAATAATGTCAACATGGCAAGGAGGCAATATACATGCCAAGATGCAGTGAAGTTTATTTCTTGAGTGAATCGGAGATGTCCTATCGGAGAAGACTAGCCGTCTTTTTCGAGGTCATAGTTTCATGCGAACGTGAATATAACTGACAACTAAGTAAGTAATGTTCACTAGTTTCACGCTCACCGCAGCTACAAAAAGGGGAGGGGTCTTATCAGGTGGTCATTATACAGATGTTCATTGAGACTGTTACAAACCAGTCGTAATCTACAGTGTTGGATTTGGGTTTTACGTGATTTTTTATAGTTAAAAACTTTGGAATCAATAATTTGTCTTTATTCAGATACGAAGTAAATTGATGTAATGATTTATTATCTCGAATGTCTACGGGTATATCATTTGACGCAATGTGGTTTGGCACTGTGGGATTGACAAATCTCTTCTGCGCGGAGAGCATTCTCGTGGGACACCGACGAGGCGGGCGCAACCAGTGGAGATAAATACGCTGGAACAAGGTGGTGATACATTTTGGAAAATTGTTTCAGTTTGTGTTTTACTCTGCGAGTTTTTAACTTTTTCAAGATATAAAAGGTCTTTATTAGCATTCCTGGTTGCCCCAGTGACTATCCATGCCGTTTCAATTTGGGATTTTTTCGTGACCTTAAACACCGATAAATAAATAAATAAATATTTGGATTTTTTCAAGTTCCAGAGCTTCAGATTCGGTACAATTGCCGACACGATATCTGCGTATTCGACTACGAGGCGTATAAACGCAAAGTATATGTTTCCAGGGTCCTTCCATCTAAAGCAAATTTGTATTTGCGCATGAGAGCTATCCTTTTCCAAGCTTTGGACGTTATTTCCGAAATTTGATCTTCACATGAGCCTCGGTTATTGAAGGTTACTCCGAGGAGGTTATGGGAGTCTACCTCTTTTACACCCGTACCGGACATACTCAGCGCTGGGTGGGTGACTGCAGGTGATTTGCGTGAAATAATCAATGATTCCGTCTTGGTGGGGTTGAAGTCTATCAGCCACTGGCTTGCCCAGCGTTCAGTTTGACTTATGCTGATATTGATAAGATCGAAGGGCCACATCGGATCTTCAACGATGAGATAGAGAGAGGTGTCATCGGCAAATAAACGGATATTGCAGATCTCTTCCACTTTGTCATTAATATAAATGAGAAACAGAAGAGGCCTTAACATGGATCATTTGGATACACCTGCGGAAAGTGCCATCCATTCAGAGCGGAGCGAATTAATGACAACACGTTGCTATCTATCTTGAAGATAGGAAACAAGCAGTTCTAGCAGTCTTCCCGTGATACCCATCGCCTCAAGCCCAAAGAGGATACCTCGGTTCCACACTTTATCGAACGCCTTGCTAATATCACAGAAGACCAAATCTCACTTCTTTGCCTTCATCCAAAGCGTTGTTGATTGTGTCTGTTTGTCTCTGTCTTTCTATTTCTCGACTATTTTTCCTCTTTTGGGCGGATGTTTTGTCTTTTTTTTTGGGGGGAGGGGTACTTCCCCACCCCATGCCCCAAGTTTCTACGTCCCTGAATGACACTATTATTAATATATTATCAATTTTGATGTAAAATGTTGACAATCGCTGCTATTTGGAAATAAGACCTAGAAAGAAATTTCCAATTCTGTTATTAATTCCAGTAGAACATGCTGGTCAGCACAATTACAGTGTAACTAATAACTTAATAAAGCCCAAACAGTGGCGGGATTTACTCCTCGAATAAAAGGGCAAGCTTCCTTCAAATTAGCGGCGCCCGTACAACATACCGATGTGTTTATCACGAGGATCATGCATTCTGCGTGCGCGCACGAATTGCGAACATATCAGTCGATTGTTCCGAGCCAGCTTAACAGCCTTTGGAGGACAGACATCGTGTGCATGGCAGCTTATGTGACTAAACTGCCATGATTCACATGCTTAACCACAAAACAAATTTCCGCTAAAAGTTCACTCTTTATGTGTGTGTGTCTGTGTGTTTAATGGGACCAAATGACCTTCCCCGAGCACCTACATCTTACAGATGCTCAACTCTGTCTGAATTGTTTCCTGACATCAATAACAATAGCATTATGGTCTTAATCCATTTACCACAGATTCCAGAATAAAATGAACTCCAGACTGAAAGCCGTTATGTAACGCACGGCTGAAACGGACTCTCTGAACCCTCAGTAATATGTTATCACATTATCATCTCATACAGTGACTACTGATCAAGTAAATACAAGGATTTACCAACCTCCTAAAAATGATATTCATCGAGGCCGAAGGCCGAGATGGTTATCATTCTTAAGTGTTGAGAAATACGTCCGTCATTTTTAACCATCTACACAATAATGTCGAAATATCAAAAATCAAGGGGTTGATTTTCCCATAATGCAACTAGGAATTTAACAGATTCAGCCTTATTTGACAAAGCTCGATGAGCTTTGTCAAATAAGATTGAATTGGTTAAATTTCTAGTTGCATTATAACTTGAATGCTTGAAATATTTGTATTTTGACATCAGCGAGGATGCCGTTATGTAACGCAAGGCTAAAATGGGCTCTCTCAACCCTACCCAATATGTTATCGCACTATCACGTTATATACAGTCAGTGACTATTGGTCAAGTAAATACAATGATGCATCACCCCCTCCCCCACCACCACCACCACCAAAAAAGTAATATTCACCCAGGCCGACTGCCGAGGGTGGATACCATTTTAAAGGGTTGATAAATGCTTGTTACAACGTAATCAAAAGTCAATAACTGCTTTGTTATATGCATCAACCAATAAAATATAGTTTATTATTATTATTTATTTTTTTCTGTTATTTGGTTATTTCGGGTTTGTTTTTTTGGGGGGAGGAGGATTCTTATCAACCATCTGCATGCTGATGTCGAAATAGCAAATTTTCAAGCGGGAAATTCTCCCATAATGCAACTAACAATTTAATCAATTCAGCCTTTTTGACAGAGCTCAACGAGCTTTGTCAAACAGGACTGAATTGATTGAATTCCCAGTTTCATTATGGGGAAGATTTATTACGTGAAGTATCTGTATTGGACAACGGTGTTCAGAAGGTTAATCTACTGGAATACCAGACATCTCGGTATGAAAGTATATCTCATAAGGTGATGACAGATGTCAAATCAACGTTGCCTTGTTTGTATTTGCCCAAATGAGCTATGTAATGTTATTTTATACCCTTGAAGTATTTGATCACAAAGAACCACAATATTATATCAACAATTCAGTGATGAATTTTGACTCCAATACCTCAAATCATGAATAACACCGCGGACGAGCTTTTCACCAGTCAAAGAGAATAATTTTTGAGGTCAAATAATAAACAATCATATCATGCGATTGTGTGGTAGCTGCTTTGATAAAATCTTGCCCGTTAGACCTAAAAATAAAAAATCTGTTTCTCAGGCCCTCCCGCATGGTTCTTTTGGCTGCCGCAGGCTCTCTTTTTATAATCAATTTAAACTTAAAAAAATAAAAATTAAATGGTTTATGTCTGATATTTTACCCAAGTTAAAAAAAATTGATGAATTTGTCCCTTGAGTGCAAGAAGGCTTTGCAATGCTTTAGCATTGCAAAGCCTTCTTGCACTCAAGGGATGAAATACACCACCACCCATGCTATTCTGTAGATTATGAGGCCTAAAACTTGAACCAAGAACATGAACTTTTGATGGCAAAGAAGTAATTACTGAAATAAAAAATAAAATAAAAAAACGCTCGCCCGCATGTAATTTTACAAATAATGGCCTGAGAAACAGAAGGTCTACTTTGTGTGGCCTTAAACGTTAGGTGGTTAAATATATATTTTTCTTCAATATCTGTGATAGATTGCTTTAATCTTCTTCAAGTACAATGCCAGTCGCTTTAGGAAGTGTAACGAAATACATTAAGACATTGAATATTTCTGATTAAATACCGAATCAAGGCAAGAGTAATTAAATTTCACATCAATGTCAATATTTTCCGAGATTCCCATTTTCTCTCAGATCGACAGACCTTCAGAACTTACCGACAAGCACATTTCTGTGTCTGATAATATGCTATCAAGCTGCGATCAATTTGTCCTGGTAAATCTTTTCGTGACTAGACAATTTTATCCACCATTCTGTTTATTGAAGAAATCGAGAGAAGACATCTACGCTCTCTGAGTGACTGATATTTGCTATCCGAGTATATTGCCGAATGCCAATCTCTCGGGCCACCAGTCTCATTCTGTAAGGAATTTGAGGCTGTCATGGCATGGAACCAGTCTAGTCCTGAAATAGTCCATCGCCTATGTTTATATTCAGTTGGCTGGAATATTTCAGTTGGTCGAAAAAGCGAATCGCTTTTTCGGCCAACTGAAATATACCATCCGATTGAATGTGAAATTATTAGATAAACATTTTTATTATACGCTAAACGATAGATTATCGAAAAAATTGCGGAAAGTTGGAAATCGTATCTACCCCACCCCACCCCCCTACTGTGAAGATATAAAAAAATTTCACTTTCACGGTATCAATCAGAATGGCGGCTTTAAAGCATCACTTCAAGTTGAATACGAGTCAAATCATCACTGGAAGTGAGCAATTTGTTCTAAAAACGTATAATGAAAAGAAAATCTAGTCTTTTTGAGTGGATACCGATCATTTCCAGCAAGAATGGAACACGTATCCACCTTGAATTGATGCATGAAACCCGCCCGCTGAATCAGGTCGCAAGACGCTACCTGTTCCGAGTATCGATCAAATCACTTCCGCGTATCAAATGCGTTCATTTTAATGAATTATTAAAACTTATTGTTCCAATTATTATAGATGATTTTGCCAAGTTATTTAATCAAATATTATTATCAGGCCACTACCCTGTATGTTGGAGTGAGTCATAATAAACACTCTCTATAAGAAAGGCGATCGACATGATCCTAACAATTACAGACCGATCGCGCTGAGTAGCAATTTCGGAAAATTATTTAATAAAGAAATAAACTCGAGGCTGAATGAGTATTTTGAACTCAATGATTTAATAAGCGATAACCAATTTGGATTCAGGAAGTATCGTGGAACAACTGACAGTGCATTCATTGTACGCACGTTGGCAAATAAATATAAAGAAGAGAAGAAACCAATGTACGCAGGTTTTGTTGATTTTAAGAAAGCATTTGATTCGGTAGATAAGTCGTCACTTTTTGAGAAAATGAAGTCATTGCGTATCCGTGGGAAAGTCCTAAAAATTCTTAGCTCTCTTTATGAGTCCAGTTACTATTCTATAAATACTTCTGTAGGATTGAGCCCATCTTTACTCACAACAATGGGAGTTAGACAAGGATGTTCTTTATCCCCAGCTCTTTTCAAAATTTTTATTGATGACATATGCGGGATATTTGATGAATCTTGTTCACCAGTTAATGTGAATGGACAACGACTCAATCACCTACTTTTTGCCGATGACCTAGTAATGTTATCAGAGTTTCCAGCCGGATTGAATAAATGTGTTCAGAAGCTAGAACACTGTGCGGTTAAAAGCAAACTTAGTGTCAATATAAATAAAACAAAATCCATGATTTTCAAAAATAGAAAAGATAAAAAAGACCCTACGTTTTGTATTGGAACAGCGGAATTAGATATCGTAGATCAGTATAAATACTTAGGTCTTGAATTCACACATAATGGAAACACAAAACAAAACAAAGAGAATTTAAGTACAAAAGGATCGAAAGCAATGTTTTTCCTTACAAATTCTCTCAGAAAGTCACTTGACTTAACTCTTGATGTGAAATTTAAACTTTTTGATAAATTGATTAAGCCTATTTTATTATATGGTTGCGAGATATGGTTCCCTGGTCTTAATACGCTTGCGGACACTACGAC
This sequence comes from Pictodentalium vernedei, assembly GCA_031216915.1. Classification (NCBI taxonomy): domain Eukaryota; kingdom Metazoa; phylum Mollusca; class Scaphopoda; order Dentaliida; family Dentaliidae; genus Pictodentalium; species Pictodentalium vernedei. The sequence goes on from CM062296.1 coordinate 476,404,206, forward strand.
CTGTGAACAAGTCCACTTGAACTTTTGTAAACAAATATTAATGTTGAATAGAAAAGCATCTAATCACGTAGCACGGGGAGAGTTGGGTAGATATCCTTTTGTGAACGATGCCATCTTACATCTCCATAAATATATCGATAAATTACCCAAAATTGCTGGCGATAACATACTCTCCAACTCATTCAAGGAGTCGCTCAAATGTAAACTTCCGAAAACTTGGATAACTCAGTTATCTCGTTATAATATCAGAGTTTCCGATGCTAATACGTTAACTAATAGAAATGGAAAATGCCTGAAAGATGTACTAGAATCTCAACATTTTGTTATGGATTGTGAGGCATATGTCGAAATTAGGGGAACGGGGTTCGAAGAAATTATGAAAGAAAACAAAGAATTTAAACAATTAAATGATTCGGAGAAATACTATTATATATTGAAAAACTGTGAGAGTAAATCGATTAATATTATTTCTAACATGATTTGGTCATTCTTCTGTAAGCGAGATAACCTTGTTAAAGAAAAAAAGTCATTAGTACTTTATATTATACATCATGTTTATTATGTCTTCTTATTTGTTATGTTTGTATTGTATAACTGCCATTATGGTGTAATGCATTAAACTATTAAACTGCATCAATTCAAGATTGAAACGAGTGGAATTTTCGATAGGAATTATCAGATTTCTATAAAAAGCGTATAACAAAAAGAAAATCTAGTGTTTTTGAGTGGATACCGAAAATTATCTCATGGGTGACCGAGACAAATGTTTATTTTTCGCGAGCGCTCTTGGGTGACCGAGTGAAATGTTTATTTTTCGCGAGCGCTTCTTTGAATCAAGGCAAGAAATGTTTCTCTATCCAGACTTGATTTGACCGAATCTTTGATGGCATTTTTCATTTTGAATGGAAACTCACCTCAGCTTTGTTTATGATTACTCTGTGTAGTTCCACTAATTGTTTTAATATATCGATGTCTTCAATGGGAATTAAATGTTTATTAATTTGAATATCTATAACTGGAGAAACAAAGAATATATGTACATCTTTGTGAGTAAAGGGACAGCACATTGCATCAACGACCGTCAGCGGGCAATGTCTGCAAAAAGTGGGTAAAAATCAGCTCATATAACAGCGTCGAATTCCGAACAGAATTAGACTGGTGGGGTGAGAGCCTGTCAGGATTTATGGAAATTACAGTGGTATGAAAACTGATACATCCCCAGCCGCAGTCGAAGGGTGTCAGTATCTATCGGTTTAGAAACCAATATAAATGTCCATACATTGTGAAATACATGGATAGCTAATTTATTTCCTCACTAACTCCATTTACTTTGAAGATAAATTTCTATTCTGTGGAATGGAAATATAACCTATTAAACAATGGGTTATACTTAAAGATATTATATCTCACATGACTTTCCCTTCATCTGATTGGTTGGGATGTACTGTACTATTTCCGAAGAGCGCGTAGTGGCTCAGTGATTATAGTATTGGACATTAAACCGAAAGGTCGACGGTTCGATCCTGAAGAGTAGTAACTGCTTTATATCCTTGGACATGACACTAAACCCCGATTTCCCACGTTAGGGCAAGGTGGCGCCGTGTACTGACGGGTACAACAGTACAGTCTCCGTGGACTGCACGTGATCCACGCGTGGGCAGTGATGTCCACTCATGCGTATATCAGGTAATAAAATTCACCAGTAGCAAACTTTTAATTAATGAAACACCGGGTTGTACCCGGTGTTTCATTAACCCTTTACCTAACATGAAAAGCAGACGACACTTGAAAAAAAAATTCTTGAATAACTATTTTTTTTCATTTTTTGTCTCAAAAACATAGGTTATGACCCCTCATTGGAACGAGCTCGACGAGCTCGTTCCAATGAGGGGTCATAACCTATGTTTTTGAGACAAAAAATGAAAAAATAATTAAAATTAATAGGCGATTTTTGAGAATAGCGCTGGCCGGTTTTGGCCGTTACGTTGGGTAAAGGGTTAATAAAGTTTTTGATGATTATTCCTATAATTAGTGTTTGGAATCTAATATTATTGCGTCCGTGGAAATATTGCCCACCCGTGGAAAGTGACCAGTCCACGACGGTCGTACTGTAACATCGATGGTGCACTTGCCTTCAACCGTTGCTAACTCTGCTTCTGCATTTGGCATAGTCATCTCCTAGTGGTGTAGGCCTAATATTTATAATTTATTTTCACGATGATATGTATCAAAGAGAAACGACTCATTCGATAACAGGATCGTTGGAATAAGCAACGGATTAGTACCATTACATTAATCGGCTACAAATGTTCAGTGGATAAACCATGTGATAGAATGACGGATGAGAGCCATCGAATGCTGGGCAAATGACAATTTGAATAAAAAGAAAAAATCATTGCTCTATATTAAAATATAGTCAAGTATGTGAACTAATTTTCTGTTGTGGAAAAGTTAAAACTATAATTCTGATTTTTTACCAACAAATAAGAGAATAGCATTGCTATTTTTAATACATATACCATAACTAGGTACTACTTTTGTGAAAATGTTTTAAAAAAACACGTCTGCTTATTCGTGTTTGTATCCCGGGCTAACCCAAGATGTACATATTCCAAGAGAGTGATGTCATTGTTACAGTGTAGTCTTCAACCAATCAACTCACTCTTATTCCATTGGGAAATAATATTAGTTACTTGTGTCTTATTCCAGGGTATATGGTAATTCTTTATTACCAACTCCCTTCATTTTAAACGAATTTGAATTTAGTAGAAGTGAAATGAAATCCGTTATATGTTTTGACAGATCTATTTGAGATCTTGATGAAATAATCAATTAAAATGATAAAAAATAGATATGTCGGGCTAAGCAGAATAGAATAGCAGAAATGTTTGTTTCACTGGTGAACAAAAATTTGATAACATTTGAGATGGGGAATGACTAAATTTCGGATACTTTAAGGAGAAAGTCGATATCATACTGTGGGTGAAGTCTAGGAATTCTGATATTTCGTTGGTAGCGGGATGTCAGCAATCATGTCAAGCTCTCGGGCAACCTGTCAAATTCCGTAAGGAATCCGACGCTGCTATGGGCTGTTTGTTTACCCACATTGTTTTGAAATTTGCGTGTAGACCACAGTTTATTTACTATGATACCACTCTAAATGGTCCAATCAATAAGTCGTTAATTCGCCCACAGCAGCTAGTAGTAAAAGACCGCAAATATATTTGTCGGAAAAATGGGACAGAGCGAAATATATTATAGCAAATATATATGTCGGAAAAATGGGACAGAGCGAAATATATTATAGCAGTAAAGCTTATGAAATGATCCCTCATAAAATACTTGGCGTTTTTCGAAATGTGGGAACTTCTTCAAATGCAGGTCTGCAAATAAGAGTCGTGTAATGCTGCTTCGTTCAGGGAATCGATTTTTGCTAGACCAGGAAAGTGGCGCATGGCAGAGTATATCCGCTCCGTCTTCAAATCCTGTTGTACTCCTTTTAAGGATATAATCTTGTTATAACTGCTCCCGCGTTGTGTCCTTCGGCAAGGCACTTAACCCCGATTGCCTACATGGGGGTACGATGACGCTGTGTACTAAGGCGCACAGCACGTCGATGGTGCGCATGTCTTCAACCAATCTAACCCTGCCTGTGCCGCGGTGCAGAGTTCAGAGTTACGATGTTGGAGAGTGCTCGTCGTTGCTCGGTGGTTCTCTCCGGGTACTCCGGCTTCCTCCACCCGTAAAACTGTCACCGACATGATATGACCCTGGCTGTTAATGTGTCGTTAAACCCTAATAAAAAAAACTAGTTATAACGAGATGTTATTTCAAGTTAATGAGATACGTTTCTCAAATAGTTACATAGACAGTATAGACAAGGAATATTACGTTATGGCGAGAAACTCTCTTGTTTTAACGAGATTTCTCGATTAACTAGATGCGTTCATACTTTTACAATTCAGTTTCTCGTTACAACGATATATTATTTCGTCGCAGCGAGATTAAATAATAAACTTCCCTAATGTCATAGTTCTTATTGATCACGGTCAGAAGTTCTTTCCTAAATGATCTCAGAATTGGGGTATTGGCGGAGTCTTGTACTTAACCCTTTTTACAAGAGAGGCCGTTTTTCCTGGCCAGGAAGATGACGATACGTCATAATTTCATTAACCCTTTACCCAACGCAGACGATATCAAAATTTATTATTTTAAATAACATTTTTTTAAATTTTTCAAAAAACTTCAACAAAACCATATCATGTGACCCTCGTTGGAACGAGCTCGACGAGCTCGTTCCAACGAGGGGTAACATAATATGGTTTTGTTGAAAGCATTTGAAAAATAATATTTTTTCAACTGCCGAATTTGCATATTACACGGGCGGATGCGATGCGGGTAGATGCGGGCGGAAACGGACCATTCTTTGGGTAAAGGGCTAAGTAGGGTTGCTGCTAAGTGAATGTCTGGGATAGACTAATCAAAAAAATATTAATTGGTCTTCTCACGAATAACGAATAAGAACTCTTTCAATTGATTCCATTGAACTGACATGGAAGATACCACAAGGGTTTCTAACGGTTAAAGAAAACCTTCCCTTTTGAGTGACAAACTGATTGCACTCATGGAGTAAAAAAGATAATATAACATAACGTGTGGCTTCAGCACGCGTGAAAATATGTCGCTTTTCGTTTTTCACTCATGAAATAGTTTCGGTATCCACACAAAAATTATAGATAACCTATATTGGTGGGAGCGCGTGGCTCAGTGATTACCACAGTGAACTTAAAACCAAGAGGTCTACTGTTCGATCCCTGCCAGGGGTAACTGCGTTTTGTTCTTGGGCAAGGCACTTAATCCTGACTGCCCACGTGGGGCACGGTGGCGCTATGTACTAAGACGTACTGAATGTCGATGGTGCACCTGTCTTCAACCAATGCTAACCCTGCTTATGTGGAGTTAGTACGTTGGGGAGTCTGACAGTTGCTCGCCGTTATTCTGTGGTTCTATCCCGGTACTCTGGCTTCCTCCACCCGTAAAACTGTTCAACATGAGGTGACCCTGGTTGTCGAAAGTGTCGTTAAACTCCAAAAAATAAATGAATAATATTGGCGATATAATAATAATATAATAATATTTATATATTATATATTATAGTGTTCACCACAACAAGCTTGCTTCGGATGCAGAGATTGAAAATAAGTATTTTGTTAGATTTATACATTTTTTGTTGCTTTTTGTTTATATATTTTGTGCAGTTTGTTTAAGGGGTGTATTTGGGTTGATTTTGGTGGGTTGTGTTAAATTGCGTTGGTTGTATCCTTTGAAGGTATAATTTGCGTTTTCTCGATTATGAAATGATGTGCCCCTTGAAATCAGATAAAATAACTCGTTGTCTAATTTTAAATCATATCTTAATAGGAACAAACGCGTTGTCCCATCCTACTTTTATGGTCATAGGACGCGTCGAGCTCAAATCCTACATTGTCGCCTGCGGCTCGGCTGTTGCGGCCTGAACAATGATTTATTTAATAACTTCGTCATTGAATTATTCTTATGCAGCTGTGGCGCACGTGAAACGGTGAATCACTACCTTTTTCACTGCAATAGGTACGCGCAGATAAGACTACAAAGACTCGGCAGCATCCAGTACCATATTTCCACTGACATCTTATTTTTCGGGAGCGAACATTTTGGCACGGAAATAGACAAATCAATCTTTGAGAAAGTTAATGAATTCATTCTTCTTACTAAACGCTTTGACTAAACAACCCATCTTTTTTTCCTCATTGTACAAATACTTGTGAGTCTCGATGTACACCGCGCAAAAATCTAAGCACTGGTCACTGTTTCCCTTGTGTCTTTCCACTTTTCGCCTCCACTGTAAAGTCCCAGTCCTCCTTCTGCACACTGCACCTCCACTATCTTTTTCAGATATCCAATTACTTTTTTTTTGTTAGCCTGTGCAAAAATTTAAAATCCCATGTACTGCTGATATCATCATATGTATATTTTCCCATGGAGACAGCCCTGTATAAGCTTTTTAGCTTCCTGCTGAATCCATTTCCATTTTAGCTATGTACACAACAGCAATATGATTGTATTCTTATTTGTTTGGAAATAAATATTGTTTAAACTAATTTGCGTTGCCCTGTTTCGTGTGCGTCGGTTGATTTGGTTTTGGGTATTTATTATTGCATTTAGACATGATTGGTAAGTGTTCAACTGGTGTCCAGACGGAGGTGAGTATGGTAAGGATGGTTAGTAAAGGGATGCAAGGGGTTCAGTGGTCGTGGGTCATCCGAGATGTGCAGGTGGAGGAGGCCGAGACAGAGGCTTGTATAACTGATAGAGGGGTAATGGTGGAGGGGCCAGGGGGTTGCAGGCAGTGTAATTTAAAGTACGGGGTGGTCGGCCAATAGTCAGTAGTGTCAGAATTGCAGGGACATCTTACAGTTGTTAGAGAAGTGTGTTGGGTTCGAGTGGGAAATCCCTGAGCTGAAGAGAGACTGGGGAGTGCTGGTATAGCTGGGATAATACCGGTGAAAATTACTTACAATGGTGAGGTGGAGGGTGGGTGGAAGGTGGATGTGGATTCAAAAAGGAAGCGGGTATGGAGGAAACGTGGAGGGAGGACACTTGGTGTGAAGGATGCCTGTGAGGAGGGAAGCTCGAGCCAGGTCACGAAAGGGTAGAGATAGTAGGTCAGAACCAGTGTAAGGAATCTAAGGCTAGTAAGCGGTGCTTAGAAAATAGATTCAGTGTCTTAGATTCAGATGCACCAGGGGGAGGGGATGAGGGTAAGGATAATGGGGGGGGGGGGCAGTTTGTGTTGCTAATAGGGTAGATAGAGTAAAAATGGCGGTCAAAGGGAAGAAGAGTTCGGATGCCAATCAAACAGGGTAAGTTGAAGGTGTTACCGGGGGTATGAGGTCTGAGGAGAGAAGGTGGGGAGAGGAAAAGAAAGTTAGTTACGCGGAATAGATAAGGTTGTGGTCCTAACAGCACAAATCGGACTGTTTTGTGTTTCCCTTGGGCGAAGGTTGAAGATCTAAGGGACAGGGTGGAAGGTATTGTGGCGGGGTCAGGATCAGATCCGGTAGTGGTGGTTCATGTGGGGACCAACAACATCCGGGAGAGAAGATCAGTAAGACTGGTAGGGACATACAGGGACTTTGTAACTAAATTGCTCAGTAGAAATGTCAGGGTAGTGGTATGGGATCCTTCCCGTCATGAAAGGTGTGAATGAACGGAATTCAAGAATTATGGCGTTGAATGAGGAGTTGGAGTACTGTGCCGATTGGGGTATACCCTTTATTGACCACTGGGGCACGTTTTGTGGTAAGGGGAGCATGTACGGGTGAGACGAGCTGAATCTAAGCAGAATGGGGACACAACTGACATAGGTGTTGGGTGAAAAAATTCTACAGGTAGCAGAACCTTTTCTGGAGACGATCGGAGTGGGAGTTCAGAGGCAATAGCAAGAGTGGACACAGATGGGATGAAAAAGAGTGAGGGGAAGAAAGAGATTATCGTCGTTACCGTCAGGAAACAAGAGAATTAATAGGGGGACGTCAAGGAATCCCGGTAATCAGAAAGTGTGGTACAGCAACGCCCAGGGTCTCCACAGGAAAGTGAGTGAAATAGCTACACTGATCGAGGGAGAGGACCCTGATGTCATGGGCTTAAGTGAGACGTGGCTAAGACATGACGAATGGGTAGAGTAGGTGTAAAGTAAGGGGGTAGGTGTGGGACGAACTGAAGGTCCTAAAAAAGGTGGAGGGGTAGGCATGTACATAAAAGATGATTTAAACTCGTCGTTGATGACAGATCCGACAGATGTCAGTACTCCGCTTGAGGTATCTAAAGAAATTGGATGGGTAAAGGTTAATTTAAAACGCAAAAGTGTTGCCATTGGGATTCTGTACCGTGTGGTGGAGGGAAGCAATTCTGAGTGGAATGACTCAATATTTACAACACGTAGGTCCAATATCACGGTATGAGAAAACAGAGGACTCGGTATAATTGTGATGGGAGACTTTAATGGGCACATAGGGAATAAGGAAGAAGGTATTCAGGGCGGGGATAAGAAAGTCAACAGGACTGGAAGGAAGTTGTTGGACTTCACAAGTGAGTTCGGTCTGAAGATTATGCGAGATGTAGAGGGAAGAGGATTTGGTAGAGGAACGACAGAAGAACAATAATCGACTAGATTCTCACAGATATAGAGATATGGAATGAGTGTTTTTCTCATATAATATTTATGAAACGAGTCTAAGAATTTTCCGTTTTGGTCAGCCTCTGGCGAGCCCAAACGGAAAATTCGGACGAGTTTCAAAAATATTATATGAGAAAAACACTCATTTCATATTCTATTTATCATATGACACACACACGCACAAATTAGCCACTTAGTATGACTTTTTATCCCATCACCTAACTTGAATTGCAGACGGCACTTGGAAAAACATCCTCGTATAACTAAACATTTTCATTTTTTGCTTCCAAAACATAGCTTATGACCCCTCATTGGAACGAGCTCGTCGAGCTCGTTCCAATGAGGGGTCATAACCTATGTTTTGGAAGCAAAAAGTGAAAATATAAAAAAATGAATGGCGTTTTTCTTGTAGGTAAAAGATTAATACAATATAACCCACCTTAAATAGGACAGATAACGTAAATTCTCCCAACTGAAATTAAGCAAATGTGACGCAGTTGTATTTAATTTAGCCAATCAAATTGTCCAGTTTGAAATTGACCATTGAAAGCTCCCAACTCTAATTATGCAAATTATGAAAATGTGGCCCAGTTGTATTTTGTTCAGCCAATCAAATTGTCTAGTTTTGAAATTGACCAATGAAATTGACGGAAGGCTTTATTTATCACTGATTAATATGAAAATAAAATATCAAATGTTTTAAAGTGAACAAAACGGACGAGTCATATGATAAATCGATTTATGGAGGGGCGTGATAGAGGTAGAATTGGACGATGAGGGTAAAAGGGAGTCGGATAGTGATCTCAACTTGATTACAGTTACTATCAGGGGCAAAGTTTGAACAAACATTGAAATCAAATCTTGTGAACCTACACATGGCGGGGGGATGTTTAGGAGATGGCAGATGTCATAGTTGCGAACCCAGTGAAGGCAGGGAAGGAATGTATAGAAAAGATTAGGGTGCCAACACGGGAACTTGGGAAGAGAGTGACTGACGAACTGAAAAAGGCGATAAAGGGCCGAAAAGTCAACTGTGCTGCATACAGGAGGAGTAGAAAGCGCAAGGAGGTGGAAAGCAACGATGCCAGGGTAGCAAAAGAAGAATACAAACAAGCGCGAAATAAAGTGAGTAAGATTAAATACGATAATCAGAGAGTGCGAAACTGCAATCTCATTATGACGATAAGAAATACAGGGGACTCGAGTTAAAACGTATTTTGGAAATGGGTGACTAAAAGGAACAAAGGAAGTAATTTAATTTATTTATTTATTGGTGTTTAAGGTCACATATTTCTGCACAATGGCTAATCATGACCTCGACAGTTTTACGGGTGGAGGAAGCCGGAGTACCCGGAGAGAACCACCGAGCAACGGCGAGCAACTGTCAGCTCCCCAACATACTAACTCCACACAAGCAGGGTTAGCATTGGTTGAAGACAGTGTACCATCGACGTGCACTACGCCTTAGTACACAACGTCACCGTGCCCCCACATGGGCAATGGGGGTGAAGTGTCTTGCCCAAGGACACAACGCGGTTGCCGCAGGTGGGATTCGAACCGAGGACCTCTCGGCTTGCAGCCTGCACCTCTACCCACTGAGCCACCGCGCCCCCAAAGGAAGTAATTTACAGAGTATTAAAGTAAAGGACAGAAATGCAGACGATCAAGACCAAATCGCATCAGAACTAGTGAAGCACTCGGAAAGGGTAAATGATAAGCAATGGGGCATGGAGAATCCACCGGAGTGCCACAAGGAGGCAGAGGAAAATATATCGAACTTTGTGTGCGGTGAAATAAAAACTGAGGAGGTACGAAATTGGTCTAAAAATTAAGGGACGGAAAAGCGGCAGGGATCGGCGATATTCCCAACGAGTTTCTAAAACATGGAGGAGAGGAATTCCATAAACGTTTAACGGCTTTATTCAATTTAGCCACAGAAAAACAAGAGGCTCCAAAAGAGTGGGGAGAAAGCAGGGTTACATTTATACACAAGAAGGGAGTAAAGGACGTATTGGACAATTATCGGGGATTTCTGTCAGTGGCAACATTGGAAAACTTTTCTGTAAAGTCATGTTTGGGAGACTACAGGAGGTGATCGAGGCGAAGGGTTTTTGGGAGAGATTCGGAATGGTTTCAGGTCGGGAAGGAGAGTCACTGACCATCTTTTCACGCTATCCCAAGTGATAGAATCCGCGAAAGCAAACAAAATGTTTACGGCCTTTTTAAAAGTTTAAAAGGCATACGGTGGCGTATAGAAGGAAGGTATGTGGCGAAAGTTTGAGGTCCTGGGCTTGGGGGTGAGTTTGTTGGAATTTTGAAAGCATTATATAGAGATGTACAAAGTGAACTTAGTCTCAGCAACAAAACGACAAAACGCGTGCTTATGGAGAGAGGCAGAGGTGTATCCTTTCGCCAATTCTTTTTGCATTGTACATCAAAGATTTAGGAGATAAACTCCTGCATAGCGACGAGGGGGTGACATTTGGGGACTCGAAGATCCCATGGTTATTTTTTGCAGACGACATTGTGCTTGTGTCCGAAAGCGAAGAGAAACTAGCGAAAAAAGGCAATAGTTGGGAGATATGGGAACAAACGGAGCCTCGAACTAAATGAAAGTAAAAGCAAAGTTATAGCTGTGGGCCGTGGATCCTACAAGAAGGTGGAGACTGGGAGAGTTCTGTATTCCGGAAGGTAGCAGGAAACTTCTTAGTGTAGGAGAGACAGGTGACTACGAGTATTGGGGGTGAATATAAACATCACTGGAAGAGGCATCTACCGATACCACACGAATAAACTGATTGTGGGGGGGGGGGGGGGGGGGGTCGAAGCCTTAATCAAATGAAACTAAAAGGGAGAAACAGTTTCAATAAGATTTTCGTGGGGAAAACCATTTGGGAAGTGGCGGGTCTACAGGTATAACATATGGTATGGAAATGGTACATCTAAACCAAACGGCTTTAAAGAGCTTGGAAACCCTGGAACGATGCAGGCAGATGGATAACGGGGTCGAGTAATGCCGCAGCACTAGAAGCAATCAGGGGGAGCTTGGGCGGTTGTGGATCAAGGACAGGATAGACTTATTGAAACTCTGTTATCTTAATTGTAAATCTCCCCGACAGCCGATGGTGTAAAGAAATGTTCCAGAATATTTGGGAGAGTTAATAGAGAACTACTCACTAGAGATCTCGGACTTAGAAGTAGGGACAACCCAAGGTATAAAAATTGTCAGAGAAAGAATCATGGAGGATGGTAACCTCAATTGGCGATAGGGGGTCAAATCAAAGAGGTCTTTGAATGATCTGCGTGATAAAGAAAAAACAGGTTTTGACGAATGCATTGATGGCACCTTTGGGGGAACACCGTTATTCAAGCTGACGTCACGGTCCCTGGAACTGAGGAGGGAAATTGGGAAAAACAGTGAAAAGAGTGCCAGATGTGTAATTTAGGCGTGGTGCAGACCCTGGAACACTTTCTACTAGAATGCCCAAAATACCAGTCTAACAGAATAAGATTCACTGGGAGTATAATGGGGAAGTTGTATGGGAGAAAAAAGGGCATGTGGTTAGTGTGTAATACAAAGGAGAGGGTTAATATGCTTATCGGAGAGATTGGAAAGAATGGGGCATGAGATGTCATCAAGCAGTTCGTCTCCGAGTGATGGGAGGAGAGAAGGAGTGTGGGAATAGGGAAGCAGTTGGGAGTAAGCAAGGCCTTCTTACAAGAGAACCGCGACAAATCAGCGGCCTGCCGAAGTGTTATTATATTATTATGTGTCTCCCATCCTCTTGCTTTATGCTCGTCAGCTTGTAATATGCTCATTGGAAACGGCTAAATATAAGCTAGCATGCTAACTGCCGAATCCACATATTTATATTACATTTTGAGTTTATGAAATAAATATTGTTTGAACTAAAATTTGCGGCTTGAAATGTTCATATTTCCACACCAGTGTACAAAAGGTTAAACAAATTTCGCTAAGGGGATACACTACATCAAAATATGCGATTTTCAAGTCATCTTTCTAATATAAAATTAGGCGGACACGGCGCCGGTGTGACAGGAATGGAAGTCCGTAGGAACGTTAGTCCCTCTGGACTATTATTCCGCGGAATTATAGTCCTAGGTCTAACATTTCTAGGAATAGTAGTCCGGCGGACTACTATTCCTAGAAATGTTAGACCTAGGACTATAATTCCGCGGAATAATAGTCCAGAGGGACTAATTTTCCTACGGACTATCATTCCTGTCACACCGGCGTTTGGTGTTCAGAAATTCCAATCAGGGCGTGCGTAATCGACGCTGATCAATGGAAGTGGAGCTTACATTTTCTTTGTTCTCTTGTCTCCAGGGAAGAACGTTCCGATAGTACCCGTGTTTTGTCCCAAAACCCCAGTACTATGACTTTTAGAAGGTGTCAAATTAACCAATCACGGCTGATTTTACAAACGTGAGGCATAATAATACAATTTAGTACTGAACCAATTTAGGGTCCCGTGAATATCAAAATTCGGGTCGATCGAATCAGGCAGAGAATTTCGAATCGAATCGAATCTCAAATAAAATTCCACGGCTCTTCATGTTGTGATATTGCACCTTTTTACAACCGGATATTTTATCAGCTTCTGCTTTAGTGCTGTGGGAAACCTTGTCTTATCTGTTTGGTCAAATCAATAAAAAGCGAAATCTTCCAGAACGGAATCAAAAAAGTTTGGGAAGCGGTAGCTCCTTGAACTCTGAATCTATCATCAGGTTTCTTGTACAGGAGACCCGATGGTCTCCTGTAAAAGAGACCTAACGATAGAAGAAAAGCTCAAGACGAGACACTGATTTTGGCAGGATTTTGATAACATGCTTACGATTCGCAAATTTCCGAATCGGCGTGACTCGAACAGAATTAAATCAACGGGACGATTTCGAATCCAATGGAAATTCGAAGCTTCGTAGGACACGAACCTAGCTAGTTTATTGTCTCCTTGGACCACTGTTTAAACTGTAAAAACACATTTTATTACTTTCCAAAGTGTGATTTACTGGGATTTCCGGGTTTGATTATAAACGATAACTTCACAAGTGAATAATGCAATCAACAATTGTGTCATGTATCCGTGCGCGCAAACGAAGACGCTTTGCCGTGGGTGTAATGGGGATTTCATTGTTTTTAACCCGTTACCTACCATGAAAAAAAGACGACACTTGCGCAAAAAAATTCTTGAATAACTATTATTTTCATTTTTTGTCTCAAAAACATAGGTTATGACCCCCCTCATTGGAACGAGCCCGACGAGCTCGTTCCAATGAGGGGTCATAACCTATGTTTTAGAGACAAAAAATGAAAAAATAATGAAAATTAATTGGCGATTTTTGAGAATAGCGCTGGCCAGTTTTGGCCGTTACGTTAGGTAAAGGGTTAAATAATATAATTATCGTTAATAATGAAAAGTAATAAACAGAGTAATCGCTTGACTGGACTGGTTACGTGAAATAATTCATTCGAGGCGAGGGACTATATTGTAAAACACTCGTGCGCATTCGCGCACTCGTGTTTGTTCAACGTCCCTCACGTCTCATGAATTATTTCACGTAACCAGTCCAGTCAAGCGATTACTCTCTATTTATCTCATTCCCAACCTGCAGGCGGTGGTGCTATGTCAAGTAAAAGATTCTTTAGATATTTTCCAAGAGTAGTTCATTTTGATAAGAGGAGAACGTGACAGCTGGTTTAGACTTTACCAATATAACATCGATCTTTATTCTTCTGAATTCCCAGTCAGTAGTTCATTCATATTGTAAGTAGATGAAAGGCAACACAAAATTATTTCATTATTGAAAAAAAACAGCATGATGTTGGAAAATCAGCTGAAAATGAAAAGAAAAAAACGATTTCAGAAAAAGGTTTTCCGATAAATTGTCTATTGATACGTTGATACAAGAACGCAATATTACACGTATTGATGTCATGCAACTCAACTTTTCTTTGTTCATTGATTTTAACAGGTTTGTTTGGAAAACACGAGACCAGCGTTTTTGATGAGTTCCTTTGCTTTTCATTAGTGTAAAGTTCAGAATTTGTTGTAAGAGGAGACAGTTCAATATTTTCTTGTGGGAATGTTTGCAAACACGCTGTCCCAGTTCCAGACCAATATTCTGCAATAATGTGCTAATTATGTCAGCCAGATTGGCCATGATCTTGAGTACTTTATCTTTTGCTCTCTCCTTTCTCCTTATTATTATTCGCATTATTTGCCAATCAATTTTTGTTTCCGTTCCGCCTGAAGAAGTAACAGTTCGACTTTTATTCACTTACGCATGCTACAGATAGCAGTGGCGTAGATGCTGAGAAAAGTCCCCCCACCCCACCCCCTCACCTAACATTTTTCGGGCCATTTTCGGCACGTCGAAGAAATTTTGAGGCCTCCTGGTAAATTTTAGCAAAATAGGAGGAAAGATATTAATTTTTTGTCTAAAACATAGGCTTTAGACTAAATTTCCGATAACCCACCCATTTTGGGTGCCAAACTGTAGAATTTTGGTTTCTCAATTTGAAGTATGATGAAAATGCTGTTGTCTGGTAGAAAATTTGGGACCTCCTCCCTCCTCCCCACAGCCTTGATAGCAAGGAAACGATAACAACTTTTTGGTTTTCCCCCTACATTATTATGGCCTCGTCCAGAGGCTTAAATGACTATCATAAAATATTGCGCCTTATATGTCCATTTGATATGCAGGATATGCCAAATCCGGTTTAGAAAAGAGCCACGCTATCCATTCGGAAAAAAGTATATGGAACAGCATGCATTTATTAGATCATGTTTACTTGATCGTCAGAACGAGACTATGACCTCGTTCAGACAATTGAATAAATATCAAATCTTAGTGCAAGCCGAAAATTTGATAGTGTGTGCAGGACTACATTATACAATATTTTTCATACATCTCCATCCCTTTAAAAACTTGGCATATACAGCATTACTGAATAGTAATATCAACACACTTATTAACCCTTTGAACCTGAGTGGCCGCTTTTCCAGCCCAGAATCATGAGACGTCATAACTTCATTGAGTCGGATGGCTGCTGAGGTGAATGTGTTGGGTAGGCCAAATAATATTTTCAACGTGCAGCCCCATGGCTGCATGTTGAAAATATTAATTGGTCTACCCCCAGATAATGAATGTGGACTCTTCCAATTGCTGACATTGAACTGACATGGGATACCACAAGGGTCCAAAGGGATAATCCTAAGTTCCGTTTTGGAGTTCTGTGAGTGACAGTTATTAATATACTAGATGAATATCAAAATAATAAAATAAGGTAGATCTGTGGTTTAACCTGCATTTAATTAGTCCGTTGGTTGTATATCTTTGACGACCTGCACACATAACATCCACACCAGCAATTTGGGAATGAAAGACATGGCCACGTGTATCATTTTTATGAAAGCCCAACGAAAATTCGAAATTCGATTCGCTTCGGAATAATCTTGGTGATTCGATTCGAATCGAGCTGATTCTGAAATTTTTGCATCACCGAGATGTTCTCAAAAGCTCCCCATGTGTCACCTCTTGTACTCTCCTTCTGTCATTCGGTCCCCTGTATAGGAGACCTGACGACAGAATAAGAGGTCAAAGACGTTCGTCTTCCGAAACCACTTTGATTCCGTTTGGGGAATATTTGGGGTTTTTTTATGGTCGGGGGGGGGGGGGGGGGGGTTGTTTTGTTAGTTTTTGTTGTTTTTTTTGTTGTTTTAGGGGTTTTTTTAGGGGGTGGGGGGGGGGGGGTGTTTGACCGACGGCGCAATATGTACACGTGAAAATCTGTGACATTCTATTCGAGCCGATCCGATCTCCTTTAGTTTAAACAATATTTATTAACCCTTTGAACTCTAGTGGTATCTTCCATGCCAGTTGAATGGCAGCAGTTAGAAGAGTTCATATTCATTATTTGGTGTAGACCAATCAGTATTTTCAACGTGCAGCCTCGGGCTGCACGTTGAAAATACTGATTGGTCTACCCCACAATATTTACTGAACAGCCCTCCGATATAATGATGTTATGACGTATCATGTTCCTGACCGGAAAGGCGGATGCTGGAGTTCATAGGGTTAAGGAAGATAGTTGAAACATACATACATGAATTATATGTAATACCAGAGGTACAAATACAATAAGTTGTATATTTTAGTATGTAAAACGTGAAAAATTAGAACAAAATTAGACGGGAGGATCCGACGGTAAGCATATTGCTTATTTAAGTCGTCTCCCCTGAATCTGCAGGTTGCACTTGAGATTTGCCAATAAGTGTTAGCAGGTATTTGGTCATTCTATGTTTAGTGAAGTAAAGAGGTATAAAGGGGGGTGAAATTCAACGGGGGAAGAGGTGAGAAAACAGGGGAAGCCAACCTGGCCACAAAACATTCTGATAACCTGCCAGGTAATTAGGGTCCTGCGAAGCTTCGAGATTCGATTCGATTCGATTTCGAAACTTAAGTTGGTATTCGGTTCGATTCGAAAACGGCTGTCCGATTCCTTTTCTTTCGAATCTTTTCTCTGGAATTTCGCTTGGTATCAGTCATCTTAGTCGTCTCGCTAAACGTATAGCTGAGATAGAAATCGTGCATAAATAATGTTGAAAATGAAGACTAGTGTAATTTCCGCACTTTTAACATGAAAAGCATCTGTACCCATGCCACCATGCGTGCTAATCCCAGTTTCACTAGTCACAGCCAGTGCTGAAAGTAAATTTAAAGTTCCAAAGTAATATCGATGATGAGCTCACGGTTGCTAGCGGCTAGCCCCCTGCAATGCATGCGAAGACGTTGGCATGCCTTGGTGATGTAGTTGCAATATTTATCAGTCGGGACTTCAAGACGTCTGTATTCGATTCGAGGTTCTTTTCGATTTCGAATAATAGACTCGATTCGATTCGAGATTAGATTCGAATCGAAAATATGTGATTCGCAGGGCCCTACTGGTAATGTTAAGAATACGCAGCAGTCGATAATATATCCTTTGCCTGATTCGATTCGGATTCGATACGACTTGAAATTTGAGATTCGTTGTGGCCTAATTTCTATTTGAGCGTTTTGATCAGGCCAATGTACAAAGTTTATAACAGTCCAAGAAAAACACTCAACCTTTTAGAAAGATGACGAAAAGGTAATTGCAGCTGTTGCGTCTTGTAAATGAAACGTGCAAATTTGCAGTGTTCATGTGGTTGAATTCCAGATCGCTGGTAGTGTATAATGCCTTTTGTTAAAGGCGTGTCTGTTGTGGGTGTATTTGGACAATGACCTCTTTGAAAAACGAGGTTTGATGGTATGTTTTAGCAGTGTGGGATTTTGAAGACTTTTTCGCGAGAATGTGTTGATTGAGCTTGAAACAGTGATAAATGTTAGTGATATTGTTGCCATACGAATAAATGAGACCTGAGTTGGAGAGTACTCGGCGATGCTAGGTGGTTCTCTCCGAATACTTGGGCTTCGTCCATTCGAGCGAAAAACTGTCCGAACCAATATGAACCTGATTGTTTAAAGAGTCGCTAAACCCCATTAAAGATGGGGTGCTTGACGTCACAAAGTAGTACGGATATGAAAAATAAATTGATAAATTTAATGCTGATTTCTACGTGCTACTTTCAAGCCTTCTCGTGTAAAAAGTCGAGCATCTCATGTAATGATTAAGGATTAACCCTTTGAACTCGAAAGGCCGCTTTTGGGGGCGCGGTGGCTCAGTTGGTAGAGGTGCAGGCTGCAAGCCGAGAGGTCCTCGGTTCGAATCCCACCTGCGGCAACCGCGTTGTGTCCTTGGGCAAGACACTTCACCCGATTGCCTACATGGGGGCACGATGACGCTGTGTACTGAGGCGTACTGCACGTCGATGGTGCGCATGTCTTCAACCAATCTAACCCTGCCTGTGATGTGGTGCAGAGTTCAGAGTTACGATGTTGGAGAGCTGACAGCTGCTCGTCGTTGCTCGGTGGTTCTCTCCGGGTACTCCGGCTTCCTCCACTCGTAAAACTGTCACGGTCACGATTAGCCATTGTGCATAAGTATGTGACCTTAAACACCAATAAATAAATAAATAAATAAATAAATAAAGGCCGCTTTTCCGCTCCAGGGTCGTGATAAGACCTGAATTCATAAAGATGCTTTGCGAATTCTGTGGTAGACCAATCATGTGCTGAACGTTAAAAATATTAATTGGTTTTCCCCCAAGTAACGAATACAGACATTACCAGTTGATGACTCTAAACCAATCCATTGGGATCCATTGGGTCAAAAACAAGTTACGGAGAAGGAAGAAGGAAAATTCGAGAGACTAACACTGAGACGTGGGCAGGATATTTACACAAAAGGGGATGTGAAGAAATATCTGGTCATATTGAAATACAGGATTTTATTGTGTATATCTTTTCTGGTAAAACAAAGGTCAATTTTAAGTTCTGTGGTGATAAATGTTCCTTCATGTGTTTGTCGTCAAAGAAGTTCACCCAAGTACGCATGCATGTGTTACAATAAATATAGCCATTGGATGAGATACTGTGTGAATATTGTTTTCCGTATCTGTCGTTCTGCAGTCCATAAAGCTATGAACTGTATTCACTGAATGGAAATACCGTTTCCTTAACCCTTTTCCTAACACGAAAAGAAGTCGACACTTGCAAACAAAATTCTTGATTAACTTGAGTTTTTCAGTTTTGGGGTCAAAACACAGCTTATGATCCCTCATTGGAACGAGCTCAACAAGCTCGCTCCAACGAGGAGTCATAAGCAATGTTTTCGAGATAAAAAATGAAACAATAATCAAAATTGAACGGCGACTTTTGTGAACAGTGCTGGACGGCTTTGGCTGTTAGAGTAGGGAAAGTGTGAGAATAAACACACCGATGACCGTGGGTGGTATCATACACGTAGACGAATCATACTGCTATTCACAACATTGAAGAGAGCATTGAGGTTACTGGATCACTGGTTCAGACTCAACAACACCCCATCCTACACAGACTCAATGCTGTTACCGCCCCACCCCCACCCCCACCCCCCCCCCCCGCAAAATTTCCTAGTGGGAACATTTTCATCTAGATTGGGGTCTTAGATATCGATTCGCTCTTGTCGATAATCCAGTACTTTCTTACGGTTCTAGATTTGCTTCTTGAGCTTATGTGACACACGCTGTCAGCCGAATTTAGAGATGGCAATATGACAATATTACCAGTTTTAAATCCAGTATGTGCTAATTAAATAAAAAGTAGGGAATCCCACAGATCACGGCATCATCATCATCATCATCATCATCGTCGTCGTCGTCGTTGTCAGCAACAGCAACAGCAGTAGCATCATCATCATCATCATCGTCATCACCATCATCATCATCATCGTCATCACCATCATCAGTAAAAATAATACGTGCAATGGATATAAGGCGTTATCTGCAATGATAAAGCATTACAGATGGTGTCTTGTACTCAAGGCACGTATATTTCATACATTTGGACTCGAGGACTGGGTGAGACAAAGGGAAAGGGAACTGGACAAGGAGGGGTGCCAGTGTGGTTGATTACGGTAATTGGGAGCGAAAGCCTTTTCCATACTAAGAGTGATCACTCCATTCATAATTTTTCCTGCATCTACTCAGATGGACATGGTGGTATTCACACAAGAACTGAAATGAATTATTTGTCGCTCTATCAAAGTAGGAATTTGGGATGGGCATGATAAGTTATATGTAGTATGAAGCCCTTCACACAAAACTTAACACGCCCATCCCACAATCAGTTTAAACTCCGATAACATGACGAATATAGTGCCTCAAAATTCGGGTCGAATCAAACCCCAGATCGAATCAGGCAAAGTATTTCGAATCGAACCGAATCACAATCGAATCGAATTGAATAGAACGATTCTTCAAGTTGTACATATTGCACTTTCTTACGACCGTAAATATAGCCATTCTCAACTCAAGTGTTGCATTCAACGACGACTCGTTTATTTGGGCACGCCAATCAAAATTGTGGAATATTTCCGGATGGAAACACAGTAGTTTCAGAAGCGAAACCGCCTTGAACTCTTCTTCTATCATCAAGTTACCTTTACTGGAGACCCGGTGACAAAAGAATAGTTCAAGAGGAGACACCTGGTCGGATTTTGAGAACATCTTGGCTATTGGGAAATTTCAGAATCAGTACGGCTTGAATCGAGTCGAATTATTGGGACAATATGGAATCGAATCGAATCAAATGGAATTCTGAAATGTCGCAACGACATGGTCAGATAATTCATTTCAGTTCTTATAATTTAATTTTAGTTGTTGATTATCTTTTATAATTATCTGTTTTCAAAAGTCGCGTGAAAATAAATGTATAATTTAACTTGACTATGCAAGTATCAAATTACTTCCTATTATACATGTTTGTCGCTCTCAATCAGGGCGATGAACGTTTGTCCAAAGGACAGTGTTTACAATTTTCAACAAAGGCTAATACACTCTGCCTCGGATACGGACGAAAAAAAAAACAAGTGTGAACAACTAACATTAAAACTGGTCAGAAAATTTATTTATGAGTGCCATAATGAATGTAGCCTAGCTTGTCGATTTCGACATGAATCTACTTTTCAGCGGACAGTTACGAATGCAATTGCAGTTTAGTTATACCGTTAGACATGCCCACATTTCTTCGGCAGATAGGCGGGGGAAAAACGTTCATAAGTGCGGCGTCTTGTTTGATCTGGCCGATCTCATCTCGTCAACGATACGGAATACAACAACACAGATCTATTGACTGTTGTAGTAATTTGTTTATAATATGACAATTAGTATTTTAAACTGATCACAAGACCTGGAAAATCAAATACAAAAATTATATTAGCCAAATAACCATTAACAATTCATGGAATTGGGGGAGCCCAAATGCGTAGTAATATCGAACGTTCGTGTCTAACATGGAATTTGAAAGTCAAAACAATGGAGGCAAGGCTTGAATTTCAATCGGAATCGCTTTCGATAACGCAGATTCTCCTACGTTTTGTTGGATTCGCATCTTGAAAATAGTTATTAATTGTTATTTTGCAATTATATTCTATATTTATTTGTAGGTTACTGGTAGAAATAGTCCGCTCACGTGCGCCTCGTTGAGACAGGTATGATAGCGATCTGGAAAGCTTTACACTCTTGTTTTCCGAGGAGCTGTATTTGATGTTCCAACTGGCAATTGGTGGGGGAGGGGCGCTTGTATTCCCTGACGCGGGGGGCTAAGGTATTCACCGACAGGCATACAATAAAGTAGGAAGTTTCTCCGACACGAGGACTAACCAGCTCTGCGATGGGGAGGGGGGATTAGCCTCCCTCCTGGGCGCCACCCCACATAAAACCAGGCCTATATTCTATTCGCTGCAATAGAAGCGATAACTGGAGGATGACAAATCTGAAAAAATATTTTCCATGAGGGGGAAAAAGAAATAGTTACAGTAAGTCCTGGTTCGACAAACAAGGCCAGATTAACCAATTCCTAAACGAGAATAGCCGTTGACACTTGAATAACTTAACTTTTCATTTTTTTGTCTAAAAAAATAGCTGATGACCTTATGTTATGAGGCAAAAACGTGAAGACAAATAGAATTTGAAGGACCATCTGGTCGATTTGGGCCGATATATTTGTTAAAAGGTTAAACGGGCAGCTTTTCCCAAGAGAAAAAAAAGTATACAAGTCATGTTAATATAGGGCAAACAGAAAGATGCTTAGCTATTCCATAAGAATAGTATATGAGGTTTGTCTACACCTGTAGCGGTGAATGGATATTATGGTCAAGCTTTAGGTAGAGGGCTAGCCAACAGATTATAAAGACTCGCGTTTTCAGATAACGAAATTTGTCATAGCCCACGAAAGCAAGAAATTCATTGAAACTAAATTCATCCGCAGTGGACCGAAGAAGGGAAGTAGTAGGAGTGGGATGGATCGTCCCTCATTTGGAATCTCATCGGGGACCTGCAGTGGACAGAGGGTGGGCAGTAGCATGAGAGGGGTGGATCGACTCTTTTTAGGGGGGCCGAGGATGGGAAGTAGTAGGAGATGTGGATACCGGGATGTAGAAACTACAAACCCACTAGTCCCCAAAACACCCAAAATCACTGAAGCGGGTTCGAAATTCGGAAGAATGACAGTAGCACACAAACAAGTCTCGACACGATCAACGGGCAATTTTTTATATGTAAGGCATCCTACCGTGCACATCATTAAGGAATTGTTTGAAGTGGAGTGACACAGGCTTAGGTAAATGGACTGGTCGACGAATGGGCCGATAGAAGATCAGAGATAGCTAGTACCCCTGTAGTAGAGCTACAAATCAGTAATAATGGAACAAATCTGCAAAGGTGGTTAAAGACTGTAGCCTCGGGTGATTACAGTGGAAGTCGATCATGGAACGGGGTAGTGACAATGGACAAGTCAGCAGCTGAGGCCTAAATACCGCCAGGAACTGAACAGGCACTAGGAGTAACAAATATCTTCAGATAGATATCCTCCGATAGAAATTCTCCAATAGGTATCCTCCGGTAGGTATCCTCAAATAGTATAGCGGAGAGGGCAAACAATGAATTGTCAAAAATCAATGACTGGTGTCTAACTAATAAGTTATCATTAAATGCTAATAAAACTAAGGTCCTACTTCTTCATCCCCCAAAATGACAATTACAATTTCAACAACGTACAAACCCAAATTTCTCTAAATAACTCAAGCTTAATAATAGCAGGTAATAATCGCCAACACAAATTCATAAAATTCCTCGGAATTGACATGGACGAGAACCTTAGATTTAATCATAATGCATCCGTAGTCTGTACGAAACTATCCAGGGCAATTTATATCCTGAATAGAGCCAAGAATTTTTTGCTGCTCGAGACACTACTCTATTTCACTTTATTTCAAAGCCATTTAATTTACGGGATACAAATTTGGGGCAATACACCAACCACCAAACAAATTCTGAATCTTCAAAAAAAGACTGTGCGTATCATAGCGAACAAAAAGTTCAACTCACACGATCCTCTTTTCAAACGTTTGAAAATCCTGAAATTTAATGATCTGTACAAGTTACATTCACTTCTATTCATGTACGACTGGTCTATAAACAACCTCCCTGGCAGTTTTGATAATACATTCCAAGTGTACTCTAACCCATCTGGTATGAATACTAGGCAATGTAGAAAAATAATTACACACAAACCCAGTCCTCAGCCGCTCTTCCATATTTTTATTTTCCTAAACTGTGGAATGGCTTAGACACAACGATAAAAACCCTCACCCGAAAGGTATTTAACAAAACTTTATTCAATCAATTTGTAAACGCATACGAAGTCAATGTTAGGTGTTCCAACCCAAGATGCCCTGACTACTTCGCCTAGTTGGAACTCTCGGGGTCGTTATTACCTTCATCTCTTCTCTTCCCACAAGCAAATGAAAAGGTTGTTCCGCGGTTTTCCGGTTTTTACATCACCCCATTAGCCTACGATAATTGTACTGGCCTACTTAGAAATGCGTATAAAAATATTTTTTTATTCGGAAACACTGTTGATTCGATTAGGATTCGGAAACACAGTTGATTGACGGGTTAAAACAATCCGAGACAGAACTCTTGGGAATTTGATCCATGATGTGGAAACAATACTCAATTCTAATGTAAAGGATGTTAAAATAAACGCAACAACTACCTGCTGTCTGGATCGACTACATGTAACTTGAATTTAACACTTGCCATTTGCCATTCTATTTTATTTATTATTTTGATTGTCCAGGGGATGATAGGAAGACAGTCACAAGGCTATGTCATTCCCCACAGTATACATTTATACATCATTCAATATTTTTTTAACTTTACTCTCTCTCTCTTATTTGTATTTGTATGCTGTGAAATAAAGATTGAATTGAATTGAAATAGTATATCACTATTTCATAGGTATCCTCCAATACCCAGATGAACACAAGCGTCGTGAGAGAAGTCTATCCGTCACTCGGTCGAGTAATTGCTCGAAAGCTCATTTACTAGATAAGATTTGAGCCGCAAGAGCATTTGCTCATAGAGCAATTCGTCACCCACGTTTCTCAGCACCCCACTTACAGAATCCCTTTTAGGACCTAGAACCCCCTTTTTAGAAATGAATCGAAGAGTCGAAGGAGCCTTTGTTCATTGAGGAATACTCTCAAGGCTCTTCAGCTCATTCGATGAAATAATTATCCACGTTTTTCGGCGCACCACTTACAGAATCCCTTTAAGACATAGAACCCCTTTTTATTACACGCCTGTTCCATGAAATTCCCATCTACTGCAACACTAAACCATGCGGAAAATGAAAATCCGTTCCGCACATATGTGCGGAACGGAGATCACTGAAGGAGTATTTTTATAAAGAAGTGAAATTTCGCTCGACTTTTCTACAATCGTGCACCGCAATTAGTTTGAATCGCTAGCGATAGCTAAAAATCCTCCTACGAGTTCCAATGTGTTCTATATGCCAGTAGGCACATAGAACACATTGGAACCCAGGGGACGAAATAGTAATACGGGTTCCTCTCGCAAATTTGGTTGGCGATAAAATGTGTTCTTTGTGTTGATAGTTGTCAAATAAATTGCTGAGTGTCCATCTATTAATGTTTTTTATAGACGCGAAGGCGTGTAATAAACACAGAGCGACACGCTTGTGTGAATAGGTTAATCGATACGGCACGTGCGCCATCGCGGAAGGATAAAACTCGAGGCCGTAATGATAAAACTCGAGGCCTACGGCCTCTTTCTATTCTTCCGCGCTGGCACTCGTTTCATATCGATATACCCATTCACACACGCGTGTCGTTCTGTGTATTTCTGAAATGAGTCGAAGAGTCGCAAGATCATTTGCTCATTGAGCAATTACTCTGGTGGCTCTTTAACTCATTTGGTGAATCATCATCCGGATATTTCGCCGCCCACTTACAGATTCCCTCTTAGGCCATAGAATACCTTTCTTTCCGAAATGAGACGAGGAGTCGCAAGAGCATTTTTGCTCATGGCCAATTACTCTCGTGGATCTTTAGGTCATTTGACTAGTTGGAAACCACATGTATTACCAAAGGGAGATAATTCCGTAAGGGCCGAGAGTGGATTTAAAGAAAGTGATCTGATGGGTTAGTTAGTTGCCGTAAAGTGAACTGATTGGATGATCTGGATAAACGAAACATGACTTATGCTATTCTAAATAAGAACAGGAGTACCCGGAAATGGGTTATAACTAGCCAGAACAGACCAGAAAAGCTAAATATTGTAACAATAAGTTAAAACTGTTCCAAATGAAAGATTCTTCTACACTTCTGGAGTACCCTTCAGAACAAATGAATAGGGCCTGGCAGACAAAACAACCACATAGAAACAAAGATAGAAGCAGAGGATTCCGAAGGAATTTGAACTAGATAAACAGGAAATAACTGACGATTTGGGTAAATTTGAACCAGTTAAGATTTTCTTATAAAGGAAGGCACCTTATTATTGGACAAAAATAGGATTCTGTGGAAATACGAGTCCGTTTCGATGGTTTCGGGTGAATTGGGGAATTGTCGGCTATTTGGGCAATTAGTTTACTTATATTCAATCGAACACACCCTCAGATCATACCCCCGTCCCATTGTAGGCAATTAGATCACACATCAACCACGTGCCACCATAGAAACCAAGAAGGCAGCCTCCAGTAATGGACGACGGAAACATGCGTCACCCTAGCAACACGCGCTGCGTATACGCACTACGACCACGTATCACTCTGGGGATGACATCACAAAAATGGCCATGACAACCAAATATGACGTCACTGGGTCGCGTGACTATGGCGTCACTTGAGGGGTTCCCTGCGGGGTCCAACCAATGGTGGCTGATTTATCGCTCTCCTACTACTTCGCTTCCTCGGTCACTGCGGGGCCCCAGGAGATCCC
Organism: Pictodentalium vernedei; assembly: GCA_031216915.1. Taxonomy (NCBI): domain Eukaryota; kingdom Metazoa; phylum Mollusca; class Scaphopoda; order Dentaliida; family Dentaliidae; genus Pictodentalium; species Pictodentalium vernedei. The sequence goes on from CM062296.1 coordinate 476,430,374, forward strand.
CAATGAGGGACGATCCATTCTTCTCCTATTACTTCCCTTCCTCTGTCCCCTGCAGGTCCCTCATGATATCTCCCAATGAGGGACGAGCTGTCCCTCTCCAATTACTTTCTCTTCTTCTGTCCCTTGCGGGATCCCCCGTGAGATTCCCCAATCGGAACGATTCATCCCTCTCCTAGTATTCCCCTTCTTTGGTCGCGTGTGGGGTCTCCCATGAGATCCCCAATGAGGGATGATCCATCCCTCTCCTACTACTTCCCTTCCTCGATCCCCTGTGGGGTCCCCAAAAAGAGTCGAATCATCCCTCCCCTACTACTGCCCTATTTAAACGGTTTCCTGTGTCAAGTAGCTCTCTGCACATCAGAGAGTGTTAGTAAGACAGACAGTTAGGCTATGTCACTCCCCAGCAGTGTACCCATATTGTAGATTTGTTTGCATTCTGTATTTATACACTGCTTAAATAAAAAAAAAATCAATATTTTGCTGGGAAAAATTATAGGGATATAATGAACAGGAAAGAAGTCAAAGAAAATGAAGTATTTTCCAGAACTTTCAGATTCTTCGAGAAGTACTATAAGAGTTACGGAAAACGTTCAGATATTTTAATGAAGAAAATGTCAGTAGTCATAAAAATGTAACGTCTCACTTGAAATGTTTCACAAAACTGCATAAAAAAGAATATGATACCGAAGACACAGTTTTGGATTCCATATATTAGTGATCTCTACAGAGAGTCGGTCGATGACGCTCTTAACACCCATTTAAGCAAACTAGAAATATATGCGACAATAAGAAAACTAAAAAAAAGGTAAATCTCAAACAACTGATGCTATTTTAACCATTTACTCAATACAAAAGCAGGCGACACTTTCAAAAAAGGAGAGAAAAAATCATGAATAACTTCACTTTTTCATTTTTTTCACTCAAAGACATAGATTATAACATCTGCAACGAGCTCGCCCTAGTGAGGAGGCATAAACTATGTTTTGGAGATAAAATATGAAAATATAAGAAAATTTGAATGGAGTTTTTGGGAGTAGAGCTGGTTGGTATTACCTTTGGATAAAGCGTTAAAAGAATATATAACACTTACAAAACATATTATGATACCAATTTATTCAAAATTATTCAATCTTATTTTTTAAACCTGTCATTTTCCAGGAACATGGGCAACAAGAATAATACAGCCATTGTTAAAAATAATGTACTATCAATTGACCTTGATAGATATAGAGGAATAACGTTGATGATTTCTTCGGGAATTTATTTATTATTTATTGGTGTTTTAAGGTCACATATTTATGCACAATGGCTAATCATGACCGTGACAGTTTTACGGGTGGAGGAAGCCGGAGTACCCGGAGAGAACCACCGAGCAACGATGAGCAGCTGCCAGCTCCCCAACATCGTAACTCCACACTGCAGCACAGGCAGGGTTAGATTGGTTGAAGACATGCGCACCATCGACGAGCAGTACGCCTTAGCACACGGCGTCATCGTGCCCCCATGCGGGCAATTGAGATGAAGTGTCTTGCCCAAGGACACAACGCGGTTGCCGCAGATGGGATTTGAACCGAGGACCTCTCGGCTTGCAGCCTGCACCTCTACCTACTGAGCCACATTTCTTCGGGAAATATGTTTATTTACGTACTGTTAGAAAGATCACTAACTGTGATGTCAGATGCGTCGCGCCTCCTGAGTGACTGTCAGTCGGGATTCAGACAACACTATTCAACAGGCGATAATTTATTTGTTAACCCTTTGAACTCTAGGGGTATCTTCCATGACGGTTCAATGAAAGCACTTGGAAGAGTCTATATTCATTATTTGGGGTAGACCAATCAATATTTTCAACGTGCAGCCTCGGGGCTGCACGTTGAAAATATTGATTGGCCTACCCCCACACATTTACTGAACAGCCATCCTATTTAATGACATTATGACGCATCATGTTCCTGGTCGGAAAAGCGGCCGCCATGGATCAAAGGGTTAAGAAGTAGGAAATTGTTGTGTACATTTTAAATTCTCAGAAGACTTTTGAAACTGTCTGGTGAAAAGAATTAGCAATTGCTATGACTACATTTTCTGAAAAATAACATAAAAGGTAAAATCTTTCAAATAATTGGATTAAAAACATGTATTAGGGGGTAAAATAATGTTTGATACAGAGCGGGATGTGATCGAACTATTTCCTCTCTAAAACTTGTGTTCTGCTCGCCGTTGCTCGATGGTTCTGTCCGGGTACTCCGGTTTCCCCCACCCGTAAAACTGTCCGACACGAGGTGACCCTGGTTGTCGAAAGTGTCGTTAAACTCCAATAAACAAATAAATAAATAAATAAATAAATAAAACTGGTGTTCGACGGGAGGAAATTTGTCACCGTTGTTGTTTTCATGACCTTGGATGAGTGTTTTTTCAGTGGATAGTGTATTCAAAGATTATATTGCTTGACTAACACGTTTTTTGGAACAATTTGGCGATTACTTGAGAAAATGCAATTTATTTGTATACTGATGACACCTTAATTCTGGTGGTTGATTCAGAAGTCATGCAGCGCGCACCTGACGCTTTTGTCGCTTTTTTCCGTACATGGAATCCAACCATATACGCATGCAAAACTCCTTATTAATAATATTCTGTAATAGAAGCGTCCATCAATAACTTTTTGTTAACACCCGCGATGGAATTATGGAAGTGGAGCATTGCGTGAATTGAACTGTTTTACAATTTTGTAGCGCAATAAAATGGTGGGAATCCATTGGAACAAAGTTAATGTACGCACTAATCTGCTTATTTTACTCTTTGATACAGGGTGTCTCGACGGATAAAATATTGCAACTACATCATCAAGGCATGCCTTCGTCGAAGGCATGCCTTAATTATGTAGTTGCAATATTGGTCATTCGAGACTATAATTCAAGAGCTCAGGGTTCTATTTGTGGAACATGGATGCAGCAGTTGTGACGCATGGCCTTCCAGACTTATCATTTAAGTAGCATGTATTGGCTTCTATATTTTTCAGGCCACAGAACAGTCGCCATGGACTGGTCGTAATCCACGCGTGGGCAGTGATGTCCACGCATGCGTTTACCAGATAATAAAAAGCATCATCAGCAACATTTTAAGTAATGAAGCACCGCATTGGACCCGGTGCTTCATTAATTAACCCTTTGAAGAATGGTGGTATATTCCATGTCAGATGAATGGAAGCAATTGGAAGAGTCCATATTTATTATTTGGGGTAGACCAATTAGACCAATTAATATTTTCAACCTGAAGGATTGGTGCTGCGCTTTGAAAATATTGATTGGTCTACCCCACGCTTCAACTTTGCAGATATCCGACCTAATGAAAGTATGGCGTACCATGTTCCTGGGCCCGAAAAGCGGTCTCTCGTGTTCAAAAGGTTAACCCTTTACCCAACGTAACGGCCAAAACCGGCCAGCTCTATTCTCAAAAATCGCCAATTAATTTTCATTATTTTTTTCATTTTTTGTCTCAAAAACATAGGTTATGACCCCTCATTGGAACGAGCTCGTCGAGCTCGTTCCAATGAGGGGTCATAACCTATGTTTTTGAGACAAAAAATGAAAAAAATTAGTTATTCAAGAATTTTTTTTGCAAGTGTCGTCTGCTTTTCATGTTAGGTAAAGGGTTAAATGTTTGATGATTATTCCTATAATTCGTGTTTGGAGTCTAATTTGATTGCGTCCGTGGAAATAATGCTCACCCCTGGAAAGTGACCACTTCACGGCGGCCGTACCGTGTGCCCCCAAACGTCAACAGTCCGAAGCGGGTACCACAGACAACGCCATTTGTATTGCCGATTGCGTGTGATATAACTCCAAGTATTAAATTTCGTAAGAAAGTACATGGTTGCTAGGCAGAATAAATCGATATCTACGACTCCAATTTCATTTACTTTCCTCGTTTGATAGATCGTGCAACCAATTATTTTGTATGGAATTGATGCATGGAGATATGAAAATGTCGAACTTTTGGAAAAAAAGCATTTGTAAGTTTATAAGTTCATATATGTGATGAAAAGCAGTACTATATAACTTGGATTCTTTTGTCGAAACGAGTCAAGATTGAATTGAGAATGACAAGATATTGGTGTAGGATTCTCTCTGGGTAATGTATGTACTTGCCCAAAACTTTACAGTTGTGATGACTGTCACAGATGGACTTTTTCATGTACGTTATGAAAGAATAATGTAGATACGAGCAGCAGAAAGTATTTTGTAACTCAGGTGGTTAATGCAGGACAAACAGTATCTGGTAATCCAAGAACCAATTACTCATGCCGAGCGTAAGATAGTAGAAAGTGTCTTGAAGGATCAGTTTGTGCGGCAATGGAATACTGAGATTAAACGTTCCTCCTGGAACATTTTTATAGAAATAAAAAGACAAACTGAAGAATCGAAGCCCATCTACTTCAGATTCCGTTCAGTTTATCATTATTTCTGCTCCGATTGAGAACCGCCAACAATGGGTTACTAATAGAAAACGATATGTGGACTGGGAAATAGAAGAAAGATTATGTAGAATACGTAACATTTTCGTGGACGAGTGCCACTTTCTAATCTAATGTATCCACGTAAGGTTATTAAGAGAGAAGGTTTATCCCAAATATTACTAGAAAAATCTAACCCATAACAAATTTCCTGATTTGTGATCGAAAACCACGGCACATTCAAAAGGCTATATATCTTCCTTAAATCATGGTTTCAAAAGTACGATGAATTAGGACTTTTCGTCTATGAATGTGATGCATAATACAGGTACAGTTGCACTATTTGCTGGTGTAATATGGTATATCAGATGTCTGTACATCCATATTTTAAACTGGAGTATAGATATTCAAAATTAACCTAAATGAGTAGAACTCATTAGTTTGTAATATCTACCATAGTATCATAAATGATGTCTCTCCTTGTTTGGCTTACCTGTGAGTACAATTCTATTTGGTGTGTAGCTAATTGGTTGGGTTATTCGTGTACGCAACTAAATCGGTTTGTATCCACAGTACAGGAATGGCTCATATCTCAGAACATTATGTGGACGCACGTCTGCCACAAGTAGAGTAGCAGTTCGGGTTAATGAAACATAGACTTTGTCAGTACACAGTTAACTCTTATTCACCGAGCTCAGCTCACTTTTTTCTTTTTTTCTGAGCGTAGAAATGGGAGAATGGGTACTGAAATAAATATAGGTTATTACCACCATGTGGTTTCTGAGATATTGCATTGAAGTCGAGACCTCGTCGCTGGGCATATATCGACGCGTCCGTTAGAACGAGTCGATATATGATCCAGAGACGAGGTCGAGACTTCAATTCACCATCTCTGAAACCCACTTGGCAGTAATAACCATTTTATTTTACAATATCCCCCCTCCCCACCCCTTCTTGACTTGCTCGCATATATTTTGACAATCATTCAGCGTCTGTAAATTGATTTTTTATGTCATTGAAGATTATGACGCCATGGAATTACGTTCTTGAGCTGGGCATGGCGTAATCCACATTCATTGTTCCACTTGTACTATAACCACCGAAGTTTACGGTAGTGTTTTAGCTGTCTGTTTCTTTATTATACCCCCACTTTTTTTAAAACGTCTGGTCGAGTTATAACTTGAACATTATTGCTCAGATTTCGATGAAATTCCATACAGATATTCACTATCATAAGATCTTTCCGCAGAATCAGTCGTTTAGCTGTTGGAATATTTTTTCTGTGAGTTATGGCACTTTGAATATACAAAATAGCCTGTCTGTTCGCCTCGTATCTAAGGTTTGGAGTTTCGGGTCTCAGTGAAATTTGGAATGAAGATTGTTTATGGGAAAGGCTTTCAAATGAATCTCTGATAACATTTCTTACATTTCACTATCTAGACTTATCTCCCTTTTTAACTCTGGAAATTCGCTGTTCGCCTCGTAAAATAGCAAATTTTTTGTCTGTTCGCCTCCTATCGTAGGTTTCGGTTATCGGACCTCAATGCAATTTGGAATGAAGATTGTTTATGGAAAAGGCTTTCACATTATCATGATTTTTTTCTTCTCTTGCCATTGTTTGGCGGTATGCACCGGGGCGGTGGCCCACCTCTTGTTTTATTTTTCTGATTCAACACATGGTAGGCCAATATTAAAATATCAGCATGGCAAAAATGATCTATTTTGCCGAGTTTATGATTTATTTATCATTTAATTACTTTTATCAAAACGTTGTCCTCGACATGTTTGATCAGTTTTCCATAGTGAAGGTAAAAAAAGTTCTGTTTCTGAATAGAATGATCGCGCGTGCGGTTACTACCCTCAATACAGTTTTGTCTAGACGCTTTTATTTGTATTGGGGAAAATACAGTCTTGTTGTAAGGTAAAAATGTATGCATCACTGTATCTTATCTGAGTGTTTATGTAATCATATCTGTATTTATGTAAGAAAATGAATGTCGCCTATGTCAAGCAGGAATTCCACCAGACATCGTCCTAACACCGCGCCACTGGATTGAAAACTGTGAAGTGATTTGGAGGGTGGCCTCGACGGGAATCGATCCTGGGTCAGCGGCACCCAATGGCCTGGCCATAAATGTTCTGCCATCATACCAAGTGAGTCAACGACAGCCCCAAAAAAGGTTGCAATTGACTCAGCCATTATGTTAGTTTACATTTCCAACTTGCCCCCAGACGGATATTCGGGAATTGACAGTTACTGAATTGTTGGAATTGTTTTCTGTGATGATTCGTAATTGTCTACAAGTAGCCTGTATTTTATTGTGAGATTAACCCGTGGATCGTTTGGCTTAGCATACAATGCAACTGGAACAGATTACTGTTATAATGGTCTATGGTCCCAGCTTTTAAACACAGGAATCTCAATTAATGGAAGATCCGTGAAGAGGCAACTGCTTGAATTTAATTTATATCGCCTATGTCAAGCAGGAATTCCACCAGGCATCGTCCTAACACCGCGACACTGGATTGAAGTTTTTTGGAAGATGGCCTCGACGGGAATCGATCCCGGGTCTATAACACCCAATCGCCTGGCCATAAATGCTCTGCCACCATACCTACTGAGTCAATCCAAGTATATGTATGTATATATATTTCCAGTACCAAGCTCCTAAAAGGAGCTCGTGAGATTCTTAGGCATGGCTGGATACTACAGAAAATTGTGTTTAAATTTCTCAGATGTTGTCTCCCCTTTGACCAATTTATTGAGAAAAAAGGTTAAGTTTGTTTGGACTGAGGAGCGCCAGAAATCATTCACATATTAAAAACATTATTAAAGAATTCCCCTATCCTGCCCAGTCCTGATTATGAAAAGCCCATGAAATTGTTTATAGATGCAAGTGACAATGAAGACTCCTAAGGTATCGATCACCCTGCGTATTATTTCTCCAGAAAATTTCTTAAACATCAAAAGCATTACCCTGCAGGAGAAAAAGAAACTATGGCTTTATTTTTGGCATTAACCCATTTTGCTGTGTATCTAGGGACCAGTAACTTTCCAATTTCAGTTTACACCGATCATAATCCCCGACTTACATCAATAAAATGAAAAACAAAAATCAAAGATTGCTGCGGTGGAGCTTTGCCCTATAAGAATATCGTTTAGATACCTAGTCACCAGCTGATAGCATATATATAATTACTTTGTACATATGAGATTACTTTGTAGTATTACTGTTGCCATCCATGCCAAGTCCAGAGTTGAATAGTTGTATTTGTATTGTGAATGTAGAATATGCTAGTTGTTTCTTTTGTATCACATATTTTACGCGGAGGAGGACTGTGCCTCAGTGGTTGTGGCATTGGACTTCAAACCGAAAGGTCCACTGTTCGACCCCCACCTGGAGTGACCGCGTTCTGTTCTTGGTCAAAGACTTAATCCCGATTGTCCACGCAGGGGCATGATGGGTCTGTGTACTAAGGCGTACTGCTCGTCGACGGTGCACTTGTCTTCAACCAATGCAACCTTGCCCCACACCATAATATTAGTTTTTAATAAAAATCACACGCTATGGAATGTAGACTGAAATGACTCGCTCTCAAGCCACTAGTCTAATTCGGTAAGGAATTCTGGAACCAGTCTAGCCCTAAATTAGTCCATCGCCTATGTTAAAATTTACGCGAGTGGAATATTTCAGTTGGTCGAAAAAGCATGGTATCAATCAAAATGACGGCTTTCAAAGCATCACTTCAATGTGAAAACGAGTCAAATTACCACTGGAAATGATCAATTTGTTCTAAAAACGAATAATGAAAAGGAAATTTAGTGTTTTTGAGTGGATACCGATAATTTCCAGTAATAATTCAAAACGTGTTCACCTTGAATTGGTGCATGGAACCTGCCAGCTGAAACAGATCGCAAGACGCTACCTGTTCCGAGTATCGATCAAATCACTTCCGCGTATCAATGCGCTGTTTACTTTCATGCATCAATTCAGGTTGAAACGAGTGGAATTATCGGTAGGAATGATCAGATTCTTATAAAACATGCGCTCGCGAAAAATAAACATTTGTCTCGGTCACTCGTGAGATAATTTTCGGTATCCACTCAAAAACACTAGATATCCTCTATATTTTCTTTGAATCAACGCAAGAAATGTTTCTCAATGCAGACTTTATTTGACCGATTTTTTATGGCATTTACCATTATCAATTAAAAATTACCACAGCTGTAATTTTATTGTTATTATTATGTGCAGTTCGACTAATTGTGTTAATATCTTAAGGTCTGCAAGGTGAAGTAAATGTAAGAAGATTGGAATATCTATAACTGGAGCACGAAGAAATGTCTATATACCTATCTGAGTAAAAGGATACCACGTCACGTCAGATGTAGTCTGCGCGCAAACACCACGTACCGTGAGTAAACAAACAGCCCACAACAGGGTCGAATTCCGAACAGAATTATACTGGTGACCCGAGAGCTTGGGGAAACGAATACGCTGACTTAATAACTCCCTTTCACTCACCAGCAACCATGTTACGGTTTAGTTATATCAGGAAAATAATATTTAATTTTCTGAATATAACCTATCATATTTTGTTGGACGGAGCTTTGGGAGTTCTGTCAAACAGAATATCGTGAGTTTAGTTTAGCGGTCATGGTCTGACGTCATCCTCATGGTGTTTACTGTGCACCCGCGATAACGGCTACCAAGGTGATTCACCAGCAAGCGGTCTTCCTGCTGTCTGAAGCCGAAACTTTGGATACAAAACGTGGTGCAATCTGTTGTCTCTCTCTTCCTCGATGATAACACGACGTGTTATGAGACTGGTCACGTGGTTTAAGGCGGTAGTATGGAGAACGAGTTTTGCTACCATTTTGTAATATTTTCATTCTTGGAATGTCTGTTTGGTCTACTAGACCACCTTGAAGTTAACTATACCACATTGCAGGCGTATTTTTTTTCTCCTTTTTCTCTAAAATATATGTGTGGGGTCAGGGTGATTGGTGTCTCATTGCGGTTGACAACTCCGCCTGGACGGAACAGACTTTAACTTGGGGTCAACTCTAGTTTTCGAAACACTTTCAGCATTTTTTGTCTTTTCTACACCACAACGCGTTATCCCCCTTATTTCTGAAACAATTTCAAGTCGTATTATAATTGTGTATCTTCACAAAGCAAAGACGATTACGTCTGCTTGTTGTGGAGTTGTTTGATGGCGATGAAGCAGTTGAAATTTTAAACAGTTTCCGACCGACATCGATTCGAACACCTTTTATCCATTGATGGTGGTGGCGTTCGTATCAAGACTTAATCATATTAACTCCTCCGGTCGGTAATGGGTTGGGCATGTTTGAGTGGGAAGCACATGGTCAAAATCAATACGCTTATAGTTAATTTGAAAACTCTGTTCCTGGTAGAGAATCGATAAGCTATCCATAAAAATAGGAACTGTTTTGTGAGCTTTCGTTTCATATAAACTGCTCCATTGTGAAGGTGAAGAGATCCGATTCCCAAAATAACTAGCACGATTGCTTCGTCAATAAACTGGTGTTGGTTTAACTGAGTTAGCAGTCAGAGTAAAAAATCTGAAAGTAATTTTTTAGTTTATTTGCACTTATAACATCTAGACATGTTTTATTTTAATAACTTGGCTACAGGTCGTTGCATGAACGATTCCAGGGAAAAATCACTGTTTTCTGAATGTGTTACCCCATCAAAAATTGAGTACTTCACACAACCATGAGTTGATCTGATAAAATGTGTTACACTATCAAAGCACAGCAGCTGTCTGCTTCACACAGACGTGCGAGGATCTGATAAAAAAAAATGAATAAATTCAGTTCATATGATATTATTAAAAGAGGGGCGTGGCGCCAGGCTATGATCCCCGAGAGTGGGGGGGGGGGCGCTAGAGACGGTCTCCTGACCCACCATGTTGATCATGGTTTGGCCCGGTGGGAGAAATTTTTGTTTGAATACGGAAAAAAGTGGCAATATCCACTACTCTAGAGGCTTTGAGAGAGTCAAAACGAAACGCAAAAACAATTGTGGCTGATGGAACTAGGGTATCAAAAATAAGTGTCATGGCGATTCGCCATGACACACATGTTTTTGATACCCTAGTTCCACGAGGCACAAATTTAATAAGTAAGATATAATACACAACAGAAACAAGATGTGTGTCGACCAGTGAACGTTTCTGGTACGGAATAAACTAGAACTCTCGCAATGTAATTAACTCTGTCTATGCCACAGTGATTATTCTTCCATCGGGTTATTCCTATTGTGTACGTGTATCTGGTTTTCGGGAGGATTATCTCTGTCTTGATGGTGTTTGCATAATTTTATCTCCTTACGAATTTGACCGATTTCCCCGACAGGGGAGGCTATCCCCCTTTGACCCCACCCCTTGGCGCCAACCCTGTTAAAAGATAGCTAACTGTCGTAAAATAATAAATGAGAGAGTTTCCTCTTTTCAAAAAGGTTCCCATAATTTCGCATGAGTTTTAGCGAACGACGTAATGGCCATCAAATTATTTGTTTTTAGTTACAAACAAGTCCCCTACAATATCGGAAAGACAAAACCTAATCCATTGTTTTCTTTAAGATGACATGGAGAAAATCCTCGTGGAATATTAATATACCTAAATTCTAATCCACGGTTGTCGCAACTACGAATTTAACCAATTCGGTCTTGTTTGACAGAGCTCAATGGGCTCTATCAAACAGGGGTCTAAATTGGTTAAGATTCCTTGTTGCATTATTGAATAAAATTACAGGCTGAAATTTGTATATTTCGACATCAGTGTTTAGAGGGTTAACCCTTTACCTAACATGAAAAGCAGACGACACTTGCAAAAAAAATTCTTGAATAACTAATTTTTTTCATTTTTTGTCTCAAAAACATAGGTTATGACCCCTCGTTGGAACGAGCTCGACGAGCTCGTTCCAACGAGGGGTCATAACCTATGTTTTTGAGACAAAAAATGAAAATATTTTGAAAATTAATTGGCGATTTTTGAGAATAGCGCTGGCCGGTTTTGGCCGTTACGTTGGGTAAAGGGTTAAAGTTATTCGGGCAAATTAAAATAGTGTATATAAATTATATTCCCAGCATGCATATGTTTTGGAATGTGGTCATTAACCAGTGATAGACATGGGCGCCGGAAGCACTTCAGGGCAGGGCACGGGGATCAGACTCCGAGAAAAGGGGATTTACTCGCACTAGCAGCCCTGCCATGACATGCAGAAGCATCTGCCCCGCGCTACCGGCGTCCCCGGTGATAGGTGTTGGGTTCAATTTAAGCTTCGTGTAAATAAGCACATAACATTTTTATCTTTGGCAGCATGACGTGTATTTGCTTTTCTCTTATAACAGACACATAACCTTACATTCACAGCCAATTTGACGAAAGGCATAACGAAGCAATACAAGGGAGCAATTATTAGTATCCTCGAATGGTGATGTGATGGGATGGGGGAATTCTCACCCGAAATGTCGGGTATCTTTTTCCGAAGGTGGAGGTTTTCCCATCGCATCCCACACCATTTGATGATGCTTTTCTTCCATCACACCCCACAAGACGTTATGGTATTCAAAATACTGCTAAAAAGATTCTGTCCAACCGAATGAAGGGCATATTTGACCAGCGCATTGAAAGATTCCGTATCTACCAAAGGTAACCCGCGTTAGCCCACAGCAGCGACGGTTTAACACTTTTAATTTAAAGCCCACTTTAGCCATATATGGAGGACCTCTATGTACGTCTGTATGCGAGGAAGTTTAATCAACTTTACCACATACTTGAACTTTTTCATCTGATTAATTGTTGGAAAGGGCTCTCTGAGCCCTTTCCAACAATTAATTCAGATGGCAGATTTGATCTGCGTATAACAGATCGTACAGATAATCATCGTAAAATAGGTGACAGTTATATATAGTCGTTTTCGGCAGCTAAGTGTTAACATACTGAAGCGAGTTGAATCAGCTGGCGTTTCAGTGGCGTCACGTTTGGAATTGTTGACTTCGATGACGTAATATCGGGGAGTGGTAGGAGTAAAAACGATCATCAAATCGAGTCAGGGTGGAATAGATAACTGTGTCAATTGATGGGAAAGGGAGCGCGGTGGCTCAGTGGTAGACTGTGTTGGACTTCTATGCTAGAGGTCCCGAGTTTGATCCGCGTCCGGGACGACCCGCGTTGTGTCCTTGGGCAAGGCATTTTATCCCGGATGCCTTCATTGGGGCACGATGCTCGGTGGTTCTCTCCGGGTACTCCGACTTGCTCCACCCGTAAAACTGTCAGGGGTCACGATTAGCCATTGTGCATAAGTATGTGGTCTTAAACACCAATAAATAAATAAATAAATATTGATGGGAAGCGGGACGCCATGTTTATTTACATAATGCAGACGATGATGAATAGACTGGCGATCACTAAATATCAATTGAAGAAGGACATGTGTGGTGGATAAGATAGATCTGTCTCACCCAGGTTTCTTACTCAGGACACACGTATCTCAATAGGCATGTGGTGACAGAAAGGTTTTCTCGTCTTTAACTCGTACAAGTTTGGAAAATTACGAGTGAACTACTACGAGAGATACTACTCAACATGGATGGTCTAGGGGGTTGTTTTTCAATTGTCGTCTGTCTGTTTCGACAGACACCCTTGACTAGAAATCGGGGGTTAACTGCAGGGGTGTGATACACCTCAATAATAATTAATCTGGATTGGAGTGATAGGTAGCGATTCGTTCTTGTCGGTAATTGTCTACTCTTCTTCGAGGACTAGATTTGCTTCTTGGACTTATGTCACACACGCTGTCGGTCTCATGCAAATGGAGGTGTGTGGATGATTGGGGCTGTTTGGGCACCAGCATGACAAATTTTAAGTTTAAGTCCAATACGTGCTGATTAAAGTTGGGAAGTCCGTGCACCACAACTACTACACGTATTTATTTATTTATTTATTTATTTATTTATTTATTTATTTATTTATTTATTTATTTATTTATTAGGGTTTAACGACACATTAACAGCCAGGGTCATATCATGTCGGTAACAGTTTTACGGGTGGAGGAAGTCGGAGTACCCGGAGAGAACCACCGAACGTCGACGAGCAGCTTGTCAGCTCTCCAGCATCGTAACTCTGAACTCTGCACCGCGGCACAGGCAGGGTTAGATTGGTTGAAGACATGCGCACCATCGACGTGCAGTACGCCTTAGTACACAGCTTCATCGTGCCCCCATGTAGGTAATCGGGGTTAAGTGCCTTGCCCAAGTACACAACGCGGGGGCACGAATCAGTCGCTGAAATGGTCACCCATCCAACTACTAACCGCGCTCACACGTATTTATCCACACAAAAATTTCCTGTTTTTTTTAAACAATAATCTCCGCTGACAAATATTCCAATTACCTCATCAAGGCATGCCTTCGAGGAAGGCATGCCTTAAGGATGTAGCTGGAATATGCTTTCAGTCGGGACTTAAGTCATGACAGTCAGGATTAATTGGGTATACACGCCCCCACCCCATTGGTCATCTCCGTAAGACTAGAAACAAGTGTTCAGATTTTATGGTTCGCGCGCTCAATATTAATTGAGTCACCATTGCCAGACTATCAGTTGTATTACATCACGGACGAGTAGATCGACTTCACTTCTCAAGGTATAAATCAACAACAAAGACAAGAACACCAAAGAATCGTCAAATGCCTGGAGCTCCGGTGCTGATGTGGAAAATAGCTTCTGTGTGGACTAATGGCATAAATACAATCGATGAGGGACATTTCTAAGGTTTGACAAAGCCACAAACGACGGTAAACTGTGATGACATTACAACTCTCTTTACCAAACTTTTGACACTTCGCTGTCTATCGCTTGTTTCCGAGATCATACCACCCCTTCTTTGCCAATTAATGTTCACAGATTCCGCTGGTTCCACGGTGAATTAATTTCCAGTTATCATTGACCCCTTTGACTAAGGAAACTGTCGTATCCGATCAGATATTTTCACAACAATGTTATTCAAATTCTATTATTTTTCATTTTTGCCGCAAAAACATAGCTTATGAACCCTCAATGGAACGAGCTCGACGGACTCGTTCCAATGGAGAGTCATAAGCTATTTTCCAACGCAAAAATCATTTTTTTAGATATTCAAGAACTGCTTTTTATGTGTCTTCTTCTAGTGGCATTTGTAACTTCATATTCATAAAATGTGCCAGTTGTCCGAAGCGATGGTTTCCCGATTATACTCTTTTTTGAAATCTTCAGTAAGGTCACGTGATTATTAAATACGCGAATAAGATCGGGTGATTACACAATTCTGATCAGTATTTAGAGCTCAGACATTCAATGCTGGTTTTCGTTCCTCGCTGAAGGGAAAAGGATTTTAGGAAATCTCATGACTCGATTGGCGAAGAAGAGTCTGCCAGTTCGGGATTTATTTTTATTACACATCTGTTCCATGAAATCCCCATCCACAGCAACACTAAACCATGCGGAAAAGAAACTTTGTTCTGCACATATGTGCGGAACGGAAATCGTTGACGGACTCTATTTAAATAGAAGCGAAATTTCACTGGAATTTTCGTGCAACGCAATTACAATTTGAATCTCTGGCGATAGCTGAAAATCGTTCCCTGAGTTCCAATGTGTTCTGTGTGCCAGTAGGCACATAGCAGACATT
Source organism: Pictodentalium vernedei (assembly GCA_031216915.1). Lineage (NCBI taxonomy): Eukaryota > Metazoa > Mollusca > Scaphopoda > Dentaliida > Dentaliidae > Pictodentalium > Pictodentalium vernedei. Next base: position 476,445,527 of record CM062296.1, read on the forward strand.
GGAACTCAGGGGACGAAATAGTAACACGGGTTCCCCTCGCAAATTTGGTTGGCGATAAAATGTGTTGTTTTTGTTGATAGTTGTCAAATGAATTGCTGAGTGTCCTTCTATTGTTTTTATAGACATGAAGGCGTGTAATGAACACAGAGCGACACACGCGTGTTGTTGTGTGTATTTACTTTGTTTTGATCCTTTCAACACGAGAGACCGCTTTTCCAGTCCAGTAACATGATACGTCATAATTTCATTAAGTAGGATGAGTGCTAAGCGAATGTGTGCGGTAGACCAATCAATATTAATTGGTATACCCCCAAATTCTGAAATGGTCCTTTGCGATTGGTGCCATGGAACTGACATGAGAGATATCAACAGGGTTCAAAGGGTTAAAGGAAAGTGCATCACGATGTCAAAATATAATGGATATATGTCCCAACAACTAAATTCAGATTAACCCTTTACCTAACATGAAAAGCAGACGACACTTGCAAAAAAAATTCTTGAATAATTAATTTTTTTCATTTTTTGTCTCAAAAACATAGGTTATGACCCCTCGTTGGAACGAGCTCGACGAGCTCGTTCCAACGAGGGGTCATAACCTATGTTTTTGAGACAAAAAATGAAAATATTTTGAAAATTAATTGGCGATTTTTGAGAATAGCGCTGGCCGGTTTTGGCCGTTACGTTGGGTAAAGGGTTAACAAAGTTTCAGGTTCATAATAGGAATGTTGCTGAAAGGAACACCACAAAATATTTCCTTGACTGAGACCACCAGAAAGCATTCAAATTTCTTGATTTACTGCCAATGTTTAACCATGGTAACACACCCGAGTGGCCATATTGTCAAGTCATTACCATGGTGATGCGTGATACTACCGTGCATCCACAGCGTGGAAGGTGCTGTGACACGCGGCTGCTGTGGGTCTGGAAGGCCGTCAAAAATGTTCAGAGTGTTCGATTGAAGTGGACTACTGTGCTTCTATAGATAGAGCCGATATGTCCCATATTTTCACAGAGAACATCGATTGGTCCATCTTAAGGCTTATACTATACCACCCTGTGAATGCTGTGCCATTTGAACTACAATTCAATTTTGTCGGAGTATACTGATATAGAAGTAGAAAAGCCCTTAATTTGAAACAAAATTAATTGTTGTAACAATTTTTAGCTACTTCGTCTGTTCTGCCTACTCCCGGCCCTTTTCCAGCTAATCTGCCTTCTGTTCCGAATACCCCAAATAATGTTTCTTCTTCCATTGGTTAATCTATCCGGCTGACGTAAATACCGCAGTGCTAGAATCCCAAATTTGGACCCCTGCAGGAGCGTGGCGAATCTGTGATTAGAGCATTGGACTTTAAAGCGAAAGATCGAGGGTGCCATCCTGCCCAGCAGTAACTGCATTGTGTCCTTGGGCAAGAAAATAATCTTGATTGTCCATGTGTGGTTGTGGGGTGGGCGGGTGGGTGGGGGTCACGGCGGTGCTGTGTACTAAGAAGATTCTGCACGTCGAGTGTGCGCTTGCCTTCAATAGCTGCGGTCTTTGCTTGTGCAGACTTAGTAAGGTGAAAAGTCTGATAGTATCTCACCGCCGCTCGGTGGTTCTCTCCGAGAACTCTGCTTCCTCCACTCGTAAAATTGTCTGACACAATGGGACCCTGGCAGTTGAAAGTGTCGTTAAACTGCAATAATCAAGCAAACATCTGAACTCCAGTAAATAGTATGCAGGTGATACAATAAGTTCTTATCTTCTTTGCAGGTGCTTGTTGTTCAGCAAGAAATGACTGGTATTTTGTTCTCCTAGAGTTGTTCTGATTGCACTTTATTGGTGAGTGCCCATGTGCACTCTCCAATAAACTATACAGCACAACCATTGCAAATTCTGAGTACAAGAAATAATCTAGCACTCTATCAGTTAACCCTTTACCTAACCTGAAAAGCAGACGACACTTGCAAAAATAATTCTTGAATAACTATTTTTTTTCATTTTTTGTCTCAAAAACATAGGTTATGACCCCTCGTTGGAACGAGCTCGACGAACTCGTTCCAACGAGGGGTCATAACCTATGTTTTTGAGACAAAAAAATGAAAAAAATAATGAAAATTAATTGGCGATTTTTGAGAATAGCGATGGCCGGTTTTGCCCGTTACGCTAGGTAAAGGGTTAAATAAAATATGATAGAATATATTTTGTTTTCGTCAGGAGGGTCAATAACACTTTAATCATACAGCCCAAATGACTTTTAGGTTAAATTATTACTGTTTCTCCTTACAAGTTGCCATTTGTTTTGCTGGCTCTCCGTTAATCGTCAGAATTTCCGTTGCGCAAAATCTTTACGCATGCCGTGTTGAAAGGGTTATGGCACACGAACAAGCATACTGTATTGCCATATTCAGTTGCGCACATATGGAACCAACAAGGAGTTTGTCTGGTATTCAGTGTTCTGTCTTCTAGACATCAGTTTTTCAACAATTTTCCAATAGGAGGAATACCTACGTATTACGTCTTTCAACCCCGAACGCACAGACTGGTATCGTCTTATGCATTGCTTTCCCTTATATAGCTAAATGCCGAGGCTGTATTTCATTTATGTGAGGGTTCGGTGACCAATTTAATTATACAACCAATGGTGGTGCCAGGGGGGAGGGTCGGAGAGGTCTAACTCCCCTTCGGAAAACGGTTTCCTTTATTGCGACTTTGTTGGAGAGCAGTAGGCGAGAACAAGTCCCACTCCCTTCCTTGTCAGAGAAAGAGGGAAGATTGCTCATTTGTGTTTAATGACATTTTTAACATCCAGAGTCATCGTGTCGGACTGTTTTACGGATGGAGGAAGCCGAGGAACCTTGAGAGCACCGCCGAGCAACGGCAAGTAACTGTCTTTCTCTCACACTTACTAACCCGTCACGATCAGTGTTAGTATCGTGTCCTACGCATGATGTTCACAGCGCCATTATGCTCTCACACAAGTAAACGGAATGAAGTGTATCGCACAAGGATACAACGTGGATGGATGACGCGGGTCACGATCGAACCGTCGAGGTTTCGATCTCAAGTCCAATACTCTAACCAATGATCTGCCGTGCTCTCCAGTCTAGAAAGTGGGAAGAAGAAAGATAGCGTGTCCATTCGATCACCTCAACGCTGGTTATGAAGCTGATATATGTCGCAAATTCTTCAAACACTGAACCGGATATGTCTGGTCATTTCCGTTCCAATATCGATCAGATGAATAATATTTCTCAATGTATTGACAAACTGCCAGCCTGCAATGATATCGATACAGTATTTCCACACAACCGTCGAGTACTCTTCAGTTTTACCTCTCATGCACTTCGCAACCGCGTCAGAATAAACCCGGACATTTCTTTGCGGAGGCGAGAAACAACATCAGTAAGAATGTAATAGTAGTCAAATTGAACAGCATGTTTCCGTACGAGCCCAGAAGACACAATATATCCCTCTCCATCCTAATCATAGCAACCATGTGCCCCCTGGAAATCCAATATTGCCACCGCCGTTATCTAAAATGGCCACTTCCTTGCTTGTCACCTGAAACAGTTGATACGCGAGGGCATTAACATTACGCATCGATGTGGTAATAAAGACACAACATGACTGCTCACGCTAGCTCTCGTGACAAACCACACTACACCCATCATGCATTGCAAGATAACGTCACTCGTTTGGCGTCTTCTCAGTTCCCATTAACAAAATCTCCCATTCCCAGAAGTGATTCGTTAGCCTGACTTAAAATTACTATTTTCACAAAAAAGTAATACAATTTTTATTTTAACATATTCCTGTTACACGGCTAGTAAACAACCCAGCAAAAAACATTTTAATAACTAAAAAAAGTTTTTTCTTGCCTCAAACATTAGGTTATGATCCTGCATTGGAACGATCTCAACGAGCTAATTCCAATAAGGGACATAAGCTGTGTTTTGGAGCAAAAATTAAAAGAAAAGAAAATTTGAGTGGAGATTTTTGGATTTAGCGTTGGAGATTTTAATCTCTACTTTAGATAAAAGGATTAACGCCCCTCATTGGCACTAGGACATAGGGTTGTGGGATGTCATGTTATATTAGACTTTGTGGTGGCAAAACGTCTCTTTACCGTCTGCTGTGTGGTCCATTTGACGACTTGCCATCGCACAATTCTGCCGTCCTTTATTTCATGTAATGGTATGCAAGCTGAAACGCTAAACGTTTGCCCAGCGGTTGCTAATAGGTGTGTAGATGTGCACGAATGTTTCATGTGCTACTTGGCTGTTTCACCAGCGAGGCACTTTAGTGTTATCTTAGCCCATTTCCGGCGAAAGACTCCTAGAGCATGTAATTCGAAACTCTAAAACTCTGATGTGGCAAGAGAGTGTGCACGAAGGATCGGCTGTTCTATATGTCACTTGGCCGTGCCATTCCAGTCAGTTTATTACTCTCTTTAACCGTTTCCAGCGTAAAACGTCTGGGACATGTAATTCGAAACTGTAAAACTATATTCGGGTTTTGCAATTGGATCTGCAGATGTATATGAGGATATTGGATTTTCCATGTGCCATTTGTCTGTGCTACCACAGCCACTTTTCTCAGGCCATTTCCGGCAAAAGGCTTCTAAGGTATGTGGTAGACTTTATCAGCTTTCCCCATGTCCTTGTCGTATTCCCATCCCGTCCAGTCCCCTCGCAGGAGCTTTATTTGAAAAACAATAAAACGCGCGAAGTGAAATGGAGAGATAACGATGCCTGTTACCGTCATTGGCTTCATATTTCACTCATTTCCTGGCGTGTATAAATCCACTGCGCAAACTCCTAAATCTCTGGTATTGGCAGCGGTAGTTCAAAGTTTCGCTTTGCAAAGCAACGAAAATACACAACTTGATCCAGCCTATACGTAGTCACAGATCAAAGTGTTCTTTATATCTAAAGTTTCGTTTTCAACACGGATTTACCATATTATTAGTATTACAGTTCATACTTACTGTAAAAGTTATTTTTTTTACACCAGTGATCACGCGTGTGTTATATCAATATTGATTTATTTAACTTTTGAGTCCAGTTCACGCCAGCCATTTTCTGACTAAGATTGTGCACTGCTAATGTTCCACGATGTGATTTGTTTTGGAAACATGGAACACGTGAGGGAGCATTACATCATCAAGATAGGAAATGCTAATCTCCAATATTCAAAACGCCAAAGCTATGTGTTGCAAAATGGTCTATAGATGTGCACGAATGTATTTGATTCCCATGTCACCTTGCTTCAGCCTGTTTAATGTTATTGATCGATGCTTTCACTCATTCAAAAATTCTTGTACAGTGCCTCAATTTTTTTTCATTTTTGCCTCAAAAACATAAGAACGAGCTCGTCCAACCCGTTCCAATGGGGGTCATAAGCTATGTTTTTGTGGCAAGCCTTGAAGCTTGGGGGGAGCTAAAACGCTATTTCGTTTCTTTTCCCACTGTTTTCATAAGAATATAGTTCAGAAATTCAAAATAAATAAAAAATTGTCTGTCAATCAACTCTCTGTGACAGTTGATTTTGGACCAAAATAGCATTTAACGTATGGTTAACCCTTTACCCAACGTAACGGCCAAAACCGGCCAGCGCTATTCTCAAAAATCGCCAATTAATTTTCATTAATTTTTTCATTTTTTATCTCAAAAACATAGGTTATGACCCCTCGTTGGAACGAGCTCGTCGAGCTCGTTCCAACGAGGGGTCATAACCTATGTTTTTGAGACAAAAAATGAAAACAATTAGTTATTCAAGAATTTTTTTTTGCAAGTGTCGTCTGCTTTTCAGGTTAGGTAAAGGGTTAACAAAACTATTGGATTTGTGACTATCATAAGACAACAAATAATAGTGACCCAGATTCCCCTCAATGTGTATTAGTGTGAATGCCATATGTGATGTGTAATTTGGAGGAGTGATGGAATGGAACTGTGTCAGACACAGGGCTGCACGATATTCTAAACTGAATATTGGTATCGGTATTCAAAAAAATACCACGGTGTACCGGTATATCGGAAGACTGTTCAGATATCTGAACATACGTACTACAATCGGGATTTGAGCCATCACAGTGGAGTGAATTTAGCATGCCTTGATAATGCAGTTCGAATAACCCTTTACCCAACGCAGACGATAACAAAATTTATTATTTTAAACATTATTTTATCGAATTTCCCATACCTTTCAATAAAAAAAGATCATGTGACCCCTCGTTGGAACGAGCTCGACGAGCTCGTTCCAATAAGGGGTTACATGATATGGTTTTGTTGAATATTTTGGAAAAAATGTTTTTTTCAACTGCTGAATTTGTATTTTACCCGGGCGGATGCGGCCGAATCGTCGAGTTAAAGGGGATAATATTATTCATTCAGGACTATAGTTAAAACTCAAGCCATCCTGAAAATTGAATTGTGGATAAATAAATAATGACGATAAACCGATATTTTTGTAATTACATCGGTATGCAATCGGTACTGGTTTGAATACCGCTATGTATCAGTTTATCGATATTCCATGCAGCCTCACTGTGTCTCTCTTTCTGAGACTTTCGGTTTTTTAGAAAAGAATAACGTTATCTACACGCAAAAATCGGTTGGGTTGAAAATTAACCCAAATCAACTGGGATGAGTGAATATGTATGTTCATATTCACTCAGCCCAGCTGTTTTGGGTTGATTTTTTAACCCAATCGATTTAGAGTGTATTCTTTTCTTTTTACAGAAAAACCCACACTCAAATACATTCATGAGGAGAAAAACGTGATAGCGATGGGTTCTGATTTTTGTCTTCATGAAAAGACTTGTAATGCATATGGTGTTAGAGAAACTCTTTTTAAGTATGTGTGGGCCAAGAAGACACTCGATTTTTGATACAACTAAATTATTAACAAGTTGAAACGACGTACGGAGATAAGAATCAGGATGAATCAGTATAACTTGTATCCTGAATGTGTGTCAGGCAAAAATTCAATAACATATACCTGTATTTTAAGAAGCATCATAGAATTCACTCAAATTTGGGTATAGATTATTAAATTTAACCTCATATTTTGTGTATCTTTTTTCGGGTTGCCAACGAATCGGCCGGGAGCGCGGTGGCTCAGTAGGTAGAGGTGCAGGCTGCAAGCCGAGAGGTCCTCGGTTCGAACCCCACCTGCGGCAACCGCGTTGTGTCCTTGGGCAAGACACTTCATCTCCATTGCCCGCGTGGGGGTACGATGACGCCGTGTACTAAGGCGTACTGCACGTCGATGGTACGCATGTCTTCAACCAATTTAACCCTGCCTGTGCTGCAGTGCGGAGTTACGATGTTGGGGAGCTGGCAGCTGCTCGTCGTTGCTCGGTGGTTCTCTCCGGGTACTCCGGCTTCCTCCACCCGTAAAACTGTCACGGTCATGATTAGCCATTGTGCATAAATATATGACCTTAAAAACATAAATAACGAATCGGCCGCATCCGTCCGCGTAATATGCAAATTCAGATGTTGAAAAAATATTATTTTTTCACAAAATTTCAACAAAACCATATCATGTGACCCCTCATTGGAACGAGCTCGTCGAGCTCGTTCCAACGAGGGTCACATGATAAGGTTTTGTTGAAATTTTTTGAAAAATTTAAAAAAATGATATTTAAAATAATAAATTTTGATATCGTCTGCGTTGGGTAATGGGTTAAGATCAGGATATAGATCAACCTTCTTCATCCAGTACTTCTCCAGCTCATAGCCACTAGCCACTAGGAGCTGTTTTATTATCGCACGGCATTCCAGTTTCAATACTACTTTTTTGGCACCACTAACGAGTATACTTCAGAGTGGCCGATGCGCTGTATATATCCAAAACAATCTTCTGCCACTTGTCTTTGCCTTCTCTATCCTTTCGTGTTTTAAACATTAATGTTTATGAAAGAAATGGTGAGCAAATGAAACGTGCATTAGTTATATAATCAAGGCAAAATGTTATTCGGAGCAAACTCTACCCAAAGAACGCTCACACGCTATCTTGATCAAAAGGCGATAAAATTTTGTCAACATGAGTCATTTTTGACGTTTTCGTCGTCGGAGTAAGTATAAGATTGTCGACTAATGCAGGAGTATTTCGTCAACGTCATCAGCTTGACCTAAACGTCTTTGAAGATCATGGTACCAACACATTGCCCTGCAGCAGACAGCTATTTGAATACCATGAAGGGGAGGACTGATCAAGAATGTTGCCTCGCCTTCAAAAAAGGGCCCACGACGACAACGTTACCCAACAAAAAATACCAGATCGAAAGATGCCACACAATCGAAGACGTCAGAAGACCATTCAGGGAAGCCCAATATCACAGCAGAACAAAGCACTGGTTAGATCTCCTAATGTGGATCCAAGAAAGCAAAAAAGAAAGCTGGAAGGAAGAGTGCTTCACAGAGGTGGAGGTGGGTGGAGAGCATTGTTAGCCACCATTTCCTCTGACATACTATGCATTACAATTCTTTTCAAGAAAACAAAAGCAGTACCCGCCCCTTCATGTGGCATATCTCTCTATCCATATACAATTTGGTGTAGCAAAAGAGAAATGAATGGATATAGTACACGCTCCATCATGAACATGATCTTGATATGAAAAAAATCAGAATAATGGTATGTTATGTATGTAACTGCTTGGAAGGTTCATGTAATTTTGTCTCATCATTTTCGAAAAAGACACCACTGTGAAGGAAGGGTATACCCTTTCAAAGATATATAAAAATGCATGTAGTTTTTACCTCCCCAATTTATACAATATTTATTTATTGGGGTTTAACGACACATTCGACAGCCAAGGTCACCTCGTGATGGACAGTTTCACGGATGGAGGAAGTCGGAGAACTCAGAGAGAACCACCTAGCAGCGGCTAGCAATTGCCAGGTTCCCCAACGTACTAACTTCACATATCATTAGCATTGGTTGAAGACAAGTGAACCTTCGACGTGCAGTACCCTTAGTACACAACGCCACCGAGCCCCCGCTTAGGCAATCGGGATTAAGTGTCTTGCCTAAGGACACAACGCGGTTGCCGATTGCGGGATTCGAACCGAAGACCTCTCGGCTTGCAGCCTGCATCTCTACCTACTAAGCCACCGCGCACCCAAAATTGAGAGAGTAATGATTATTATAACCCCTGATGGGTACGGGTGTGGGATGGGAAAATCTCACCCGAGGGCAAGATATTTGGGCCAGACACGAGGCTTGCCGAGTGTCTGGACCAAATATCTTGTCCCGAGGGTGAGATTTTCCCACCCCACACCCGTACCATCAGAGATTATTTTTTTCCCCCACCATACAGCGGTTACGTTAGCCAGAGATAATCGGCGGTCACGTGCTGATGTAATCAACTCATTTGGTATTCGTTGTTTTGAAAAACTAATGACACCATCGGAAAGAGCATGCAAAAGGTATGTATGTACCAAAGGTATATACCACGAAATCAATTAGGAACGGTGGCATCTTGGGTTTTAAAGTGTTTTAGAGCATCAAACTTTGATCACACGGCGTTCTGCTGACGTCAATATGAATTAGTTTGTAGCAAAAAACTGATACGATATGCATAACGTCATAATAACGTTATAAATGTATAACGTCACGTGGGTGGGGTGGGATTATTATAATCCCTGATGGGTACGGGTGTGGGATGGGAAAATCTCACCCGAGGGCAAGATATTTGGGCCAGACACGAGGCTTGCCGAGTGTCTGGACCAAATATCTTGTCCCGAGAGTGAGATTTTCCCATGCCACACCGTACCCATCAGGGATTATTTTTCTCCCCCACCATACAGCGGTTACGTTAGCCAGAGGTAATCGGCGGTCAGGTGCTGATATAATCAACTCATTTGGTATTCGTTGTTTTGAAAAACTAATGACACCATCGGAAACAGCGTGCAAAAGTTATGTATATACCAAAGGTATATACCACGAAATCAATTAGGAACGGTGGCATCTTGGGATCTAAAGAGTTTTAGAGCATCAAACTTTGAGCACACGGCATTCTGATGACGTCAATGTGAATTAGTTTGTAGCAAAAAACTGATACGATATGCATAACGCCATGATAACGTTATAAATGTATAACGTCACGTGGGTGGGGTGGGATACATCTGTCTCTCCCTGCTATCTCACCCTGGATAGACGTATGTTACACATGCAGTGGGGGGAGAAACATCTGTCTCTCCCTGCTATCCCACCCGGGACACACGTATGTTACACATGCAGTGGGGGAGAAATGAAATATCATGAGCAGAAGTTGTATTTGATGTGACTGATATTCTCCTATAACTTTGGTGTTGCCCCTCACCAAATGTTGAAAACCACTCACCACTGTGATGGTGAAAAGCATGACCTATTCTGTCTGTGCAATCTTTGTGGTTGTTATGTCTCTAAAGGTTGAAATATTTTCGAAAAATATTTTGTACTTGTACGAATAAGATTTTATTTTCAGAAGAAAATAATTTGTGCTTTGCAAAACTTGTAAGTTTTGAAATGCCCAAATTATTTTCTTCTGGAAACAAAAACAGATTCGTAATTGCAGAAATAAGTTGTTTGTTTTCACAAAAAAATAATTTGTGCTTGAAAAAAAATGTTGCGACACAAAAGTTTTTATCCAACACAAATTATGTTTCAGAAACAATTTTTCTGTCAGTAAAATAATTTGTGTTGGGAAAAAAACTTTAGTGTTATTATTTTCATTGAAGAGATAACTGAACATATCTATTACTTTTTTTCTTTGGATAGGGCAACACTCGCTCAAGGAAAGAAATCTACACACTATTTGGCATTCGTTGTGGTCAAACTTTCTGTGACAGTTGACAGAATAATATTAATTGTATGATCACAAATCAACTTTTTATTGACTGTTATATAAACGGAAATTTGATTGGTCAAGAGATAAACGATATAAACCCGTATCGCGTGAAAACGCCCGAACTCACCATATTTCCGCTCACCCATACGAATATTTTCCGTATCGTGTATTTGTCTCGTTCCGGTAAGGAGGGGGGTGATTAAAACTTCAGACGGTTCTAAACTTGTTCCATATTAATTTATTATAATATATTAAATTGATTTTAGTTTACACCGTGCTTCCCTACCGAACAAATGAGACCCAGAGTATTTGCAAACATTGACAGTCTTAGTTGTCAAAAGTTAAAATCGTCAGCCCATGTCTGTTCACGCAGTACAGGATTTAACCTACCCGAAGTCAGCCGTATCACGGCTGGCTTCGGGCAGATTAAAACCTGCACTGCGTGAACAGATACGGGGTGACTAATAGTATTGTGAAAAGTATAAATGTTCACAATATAAAATTTTGATAGGTATGCATGCAATATTAAACGTAACAGTCACAGCAAAAAAGAGAAGTGACTCTTAAACTTCTTACTTTTGGGGTATGGGGTAGCGGTGATAGAAAGGGTTTTTGTGGGTAACCTGGCATTTCGACAAAACTATCGCTAGTCCCTGTTTCCTGGATTTCATACAGCAATCCGTTCAGTGGATCCCAATGAGCTTTAAGGCTTTGGCAATTTAAATGAAAGATTGAAAACCCATTCATACCAACATTTTCACATTTTGGAGGTACTTTCTTAGGTAGATAATATCGACATTTCTGGTGCTAGGTGTCTCCAAAGGGGGAATCATCATTAGACAGAGTTTGCCCCACCATTTCATAGTGGACAGTGAGGAAGTTATATTCGTCTTTTGACTCGACCTCGTCCAGAATAATGTTACCTGTCATAACTTTTCTCAGAATGTTAATCAAGGTGATAGCTTGAATTTTCGATTTTGTTGTTTAAAGGTGTTGTATCTTTGATAATTTTTCTCGTTCGGGCCAAAGGTATAAGAATGTGCGTTTGTATGATGAACCCCGAAAACCGATTTGTCACTTAAACAGACCAGCGATAAGTCATGTGCTGTTAATTAAGCATGACATTTTATGTCCATTACCGCAGTTCTGTTTAACGCCATAATGGACGGTCTGATAAGAGATTAAAAGAAAGGGAGCAATTATCTGGGCAATTATGGCCAGTTAATAGGTAATTGTTGTAAAAAAAGTACATCACACATGTGCTGGACACACCCATAGTACGCATCTTGCATGAAACCGAATGTCAGGATTTACCGAAATCTGATTCTTTATAAGGAACCCTAAAGCGAATATTAAATTCAGATAGATCTGAGCGGCCAAGTTCAAGAGAAGCAATTAAAATTAGAATTAATGTTCTGGCTATCGAAATAAAAATCGGGTGATTTCTCGAAAATTCCATTCCAGCCTGAAGGCGGGTAAGGCTGTGGATCGTAGAAGCTGGGGATGTCCCATGCTATAGGTTAGAGGAGGTGCCGCATCGGTGCGAGACTAAAGGCACGTTGTAGTGATGGGGAGCCACAGAGCTCATATTTAGAATAGGGGCAGTCGCGGGCCAAGTTGGTGGCCATATTTGAGAATAGGATCAGAAACACGAAGTACGAGCCCAGGGAGCTATTTACATTTAGGTAAACGGCATTACCTGTTGTAGAATGCAAGCCACACATAGGTGGAGTAGGCTTTTCCTGTATGAACATTATTCTGAGATAAATGGAGGGGAGAGTTTAACCCCATTGGTGGCGACTGCTTGAGTGAAAAGCGTCCAGTAAAGCGACAATAAGCTAGTGGCCGTGCGACGGCAGTGGTAGAGTGACATTCCGTCACTTGTTAGAGGGAATGCGACATAGTGAAGTGACAACACGTTAGTAGCCGTGCGACGGCAGTGGTAGAGTGACATTCCGTCACATGTTAGAGCAAAGGGGTCCGATAAAGTGACAATACGTCAGTGGCCGTGCGACGGCCGTTAAAGAGTGAAGTGAAAGGGCGACCAAGGATCAAACACCAGCGACCAGGAAGGGGAACCAGCGACAACAGAGAATGCGGGCCCGCAAGTGAATCAGAAACTGTGTGGGTGGGGGGGGGGGGGGGTGATTGACTTTCTGTTTTTCTGATTCATGAGGATTTCATGTAAGTCACAAATTACAATATTTTATATATATGTATTAAAATTGTTGTTTCCAGTGAACCCCTGTTGACTTATGCTTGTCGAGGAAACGTCATTGACCCCTTCGGGATAAGAACCACCCCAACAAAAACGAAAACGGGCGGGTTCGTTACGGTGAGACATACGTTCACGCACGAGTTCAGGCGACATTCCTTGAGTTTTGGCTGAATACGCGGCGTGAATCTATTTCCCACAGCAGAGACGAAGCCCGGTTTCCGACACAGAATAATGGCCAAGCATTCTGGCCACACAACAGAGCACCAATCCTGTGTAAATCAGATGTAAGAACAAATTGTTCTTCCACCCAAACTTGTGATTTTGGGGATGACTCTGGAACTTACGTTCAACAAAGTAGGAATTGCATATACAAGTGGATGGAATACCTATGGTCTGTAATGTGATTGGCGGTATGCGTTGAAAATATAAAAATAAAATGGGTAATACAATAAAGAAAAACATATATACAGATTTCGTGTCACAGGATGATTTAAGCATTTTATAGAAGGCTGGAGAGAAGCTCTTTTTTGATTCCATCCATACATTCAGCCACACACATATAAGATATACCAGCATGACTGAGGTAAATTTTGCGAGACTTCAGTGCAAGTCACCCTATTGCGTTTACGGGCCCTGTCAAGGTATTTTAAGAGAGGCTTCCAATAAACAGATGAATGATTTATTAACCTTTTACCTAACGTAACGGCAAAAATCGGCCAGCGCTATTCTCAAAAATCGCCAATTAATTTTCATTATTTTTTCATTTTTTTCTCAAAAACATAGATTATGACACCTCGTTGGAACGAGCTCGTCGAGCTCGTTCCAACGAGGGGTCCTAACCTAGGTTTTTGAGACAAAAAAATGAAAAAAATTAGTTATTCAAGAATTTTTTTGCAAGTGTCGTCTGCTTTCCATGTTAAGTAAAGGGTTAAATTTAGAAGGACAAATAAGTCCAATTTATCCTACCACATTTAGGGGCAAGGGACTAGTAATTATTTAAAGAACCTATATTATTAATGAATAAATGGATAAAAGGGTAAATGGGGGTACGAATTCAAATTATTGTGATTCATCCTGTCAATTCTGCAGAACCTATGAATTTAATGATTAAACGTGTATTTAGGGCAATAAAAGAGTGTTCAGTTACATTCAAATTATACGAAAAAAGTTTCTATGGAGTTGGGTAAGAAGTTATCTATCTCAGCCACTAACGAGCTTATTTGAAAAGTACTAGGAACCACTATAGTGGCCTTGGACTCAACATAGTTCCTTTCCGGTCATTCTGCTTTAATCGACTCTTAGTCCGTATAAAACAATGTTCTTATATTTATTGTAAAATGTCCCAAGACCCCAACCAATAACTAATAACAAAACAAGTTTATGATAAAAAGTAGTCACAACTTTATAGTGGAATTGGACTCAACACAGTTCTCTTCGAGTCATTCGACATTAAATGACTCTTTGTTCATTTCATATTATTATCCTTTAGTCCATTGGGGAGAGCCATTAACTCCTTGCATGCTGCTGGAGGATATTCCTGCCCATGACAGAAAATCTCTTGTCACTAAAATAAGAAAAATCTGAGCACATTTAAGCAAATTTTCCCCTGTAAATTGTGTCAACCTTTTGACCAGTGATGTCTCCAGACAAATTGGCATGGATTTTTCATCAAATCTAGCCATGGCTGCTCCATAGCAGCCATGACTAGATTTAATGAAAAATACTTTAAAAATACTCAGCGGGTTATGAGTTAACTGACTCAGTTCATTTTGAACTGTTTTCCTATTTTTTTAAGAGAGCCACCGGACACTTCCCAATTTATTTATTTATTTATTGATGTTTAAGGTCACATATTTATGCACAATGGCTAATCATGACCGTGACAGTTTTACGGGCGGAGGAAGCCGGAGTACCCGGAGAGAACCACCGAGCAACGACGAGCAGCTGCTAGCTCCCCAACATCGTAACTCCGCACTGCACTGCAGCACAGGCAGGGTTAGATTGGTTGAAGACATGCGCACCACCGACGTGCAGTACGCCTTAGTACACGGCGTCATCGTGCCCCCGCACGGGCAATGGAGATGAAGTGTCTTACCCAAGGACACAACGTGGTTGCCGCAGGTGGGATTCGAACCGAGACACTTCCCAATAAATTGCAACAAAACAACTTTATGATAAGAACATGACTGGAAAAATTCAAGACTAAAAGAGTTGAGAAAGCTTGGCCTCTAACTCTTCGAATATACATCCAAGTCCACTGACTTCCCGGCATTGTTCTGAAGTTAGACAAAACTTTTATAATTCAAGTGTCCTGAACACAATTTTGATTTAGGCCATGGTCTTGGCCTCAATACGGTTCCTTTCGGGCCATTTGGCATTTCATGGCTCTCTGTTCATAGAAAATTGTTTTACTGCAATTCAATAGAGAGTCCCACCGAGCACTCACCAATAAATTCCAACAAGACAATTTTATGCTAAAAATTGACTGACGTCCAAAGCTCAACGTCGCAGTCAAATAATTTAGGAACATTAAAATACTTACAAAACTAAGTTCTATTTAGTTGGATAAAGAGTTAACTCTTTACCTAACGAATCGCCCACATCCGCCCGCGTAATATGCAAATTCAGCAGTTGAAAAACTATTATTTTTCAAAACATTTCAACAAAACCATATCATGTGACCCCTCGTTGGAACGAGCTCGACGAGCTCGTTCCAACACGGGGTCACATGATATGGTTTTGTTGAATTTTTTTGAAAAATTTGAAAAAAATTATATTTAAAATAATAAATTTTGATATCGTCTGCGCTGGGTAAAGAGTTAACTATTTCAGTGCTGGAATCCACTATCGGGGCTGTCCTGAAACGTGGTGAAATCTACCAAAGTGGCATTGGACTTGACACAGTTTCCTTTGGGTCATTAAATGACTCTTTGTTCACATCAAATTATTTTGCTATAATCCATTGGGGAGTGCCATTAAAGGACTCACTTCAGATAGATTTGTTTTCCTAAAGTTCATTCAAAAGTGTCACCGGACACTTCCCAATAAATTGCAACAAGACATTTTCGATGGTATTTTTGAATCATCTTTGTCGCTCATTTGGCAAAAATAGTAGCACCAAAGGAGGCCTCGGACTCATAAGATGATGGGAGCAAATTTTGATTTTCTGAACCGAAAGAACGCAGTCTCCTTGCATCTGACCGATCAATGGTAGACTAGACTGTCGGTATATCGAAATGCCCTCTATGTGGACTACCAATGGCAGTACTCATAGAGGGCATGGCGATAAGCCGAGTCTATGCAATCAGACCCATTTCCCCATTTTTGTCATTTTCACGAAATTTCATGCGCGAACGGGTGTTGGGTGGGGGAGGGGGAGGGGCTGGGTGGCTCCCAATAGGGGAACCCAATATGAAATTTCCCGGTGGACCATACGGCCAGTCCGCCTCTGCTTCGGGCCTGAGCTTCGCTCCAGTGTGGGGATGCCCCCACCCCCCCCCTCTCTCTCTCTCTCTCTCTCTCTCTCTCTCTCTCTCTCTCTCTCTCTCTCTCTCTCTTTATCTTCTCTCTCTCCCTATCTCTTCACGAATCAAACTGATTACTTTTCAGTTTCTGTCTCGAACACAAAGCTTTTAACCCTCATTAGAACGAGTAAGTTTTGGGGGCAAACAAGGAAAATATTATTTTTTCCCTGTTATTCCAGGTTATTCAAGATTTTTTGCCAAGTGTCATCTCTAATTCGTATTTGGTAAAGGTTACCAGTTTGAAAAAAATATGTTAACCCATTAACAAACACCAAATTTATCGATATCTGTTTGAATTATTTGTTTTTAAAAGTTTCCCAAAAAATCCAACACAACCATCGAGATCGTTCCAATCGGGGAGGGGGGGGGGGGAGCACATGATATGGTTTTAAAAAAAATTCAACTGCTCAGTTTGTAAAGCAGCCAATTCCTTAAGATCGCGGTGGCTCAGTAGGTAGAGATGCAGGTTGCAAACCAAGAGGTCATCTATTCGAATCCCACCTGCGGCAACCGCGTTGTGTCCTTGGGCAAGACACTTAATCCCATTTGCCCACGTGGGGGTATGGTGGCGTTGTGTACTAAGGTGTACTTCAACCAATGCTAACCCTGCTTGTGTGGAGTTAGTACGTTGAGGAGTCTGACAGTTGCTCGCCGTTGCTCGGTGGTTCTCTCCGAGTACTCCGGCTTCCTCCAGACTTAAAACTGTCTGACACAAGGTGATCCTGGCTGTCGATAGTGTCGTTAAACCCCAATAAATAACTAAATAAATAAATCAATTCCTTAGATAAAGGGATAAAAAGGAAAATTCTAATCGAGGTTTCTTGTATATACTCTTAGTGGATTTGACCGATTTGTTTGGTAAGATTTACAGTGATACAGTATGCGCGTGCCTTACTCCCATCCATTTCACCCACAAAGCTGAGGTAACTACGTAACACTCCCGGAATTCGTTCACTAAAGTTAGCTTTCAAAGCGAAATTTACATATATTTGAAAAACCTTGACGTATTGGTTTTAATATCTGCACAAACAAGGCAAGTGTCGCTTGATAAAATGTGCTACTCGAAATAAATATGAGTGGGGCGGGGAGCGGCAGTCACCCTCCCACGAGTTGCATGCTAATGGTGAACTGTGACGTAGCCACAGAGGACTCTAAGGTACCTTGGCCCTTTACAACTTGCGTCCCGCCCCCAAGAATTAGCCCAATGCAAGTTACACATAGCAGAGAGACCCCCCACCAACCACCGCCACCAAATGGTCTCGAATATAGGGCTACACACGCTACTAATGTCTGAGATACGCCCTTAGAGTACTGAATTTTGGAAAATTTTCTCCGAAGGTGGAGGGGGGGGGGGGTGTCACAATTAGGACATTCCAGTTGTTACCCCTCCTCCCACTTCCCTGATGTGAGAGGAGGGGTACCCACTGAAGGGTCCTCGTTAGGGACGACCCCCCCCCCCCCCCAACGGCATTCCGAATTTCATGTTTGGCCACCGCCAACACTGGGTTGGGAACCTCCTATCATAGAGTTCTGGCGTGTGCCTGATGGTGAAATAAGCATATAGAGATATTTGAAGTGCTTTTTGGCACTGTGATCTGCAAATTGCGTTTGGGGTTAAAACTGCTAGTCCGAGGTGGGTTAAATTTTGATTGGTACACCATTTTACTTTTCCTGCCATCTTGAATTCAATTACTGGAAAGTTGTCCATTGACGTAGTCAATATCCGTTTTCTGCAAGAGCCAGAGGTGTATCAAGTCATCTTCGTGAAGTTAGCAATTAAGATTCTTGCCCTCTTCCAACAACCTTCAATAAATCAGGAAGTGAAATATATTTTCAAAATGCTATCTATCGCCTACAGATAATTAATTATTCAGCAAAATCGCTTGACATTCGTGTGCAGTTGGTAAAACCAAAAAAATATAATTAATTGGCAGGAATTCAGAAGACTTTCAGCTTCCGTCATAAAGCGTGTGAATGCATGCATATGTTTTCAGATGTATTTTGGCAAACAAATATGATGGAAAACTAATTCCGTTCTGCCTGATGTCAAACTTGTTTATTCTCTTGAAATACTGACTTCAGCTCCTTCAATCCGTGTGCATGTATATTTGTTAGTAAACCGAAAGTTGCGAGTCTGTGAGTCGACAACACAATATTTATGTTTTCTTATTTATTGGGGTTTACCTACACTTTCAACAGCCAAGGTCACATCGTTGCGAAAAGTTTTACGTGTGGAGGAAGCCAAGTACCTAGAGAGAACAGCCACGCAGCTACAAGCAACAGCCTTGCTCTCCAACTTACTAACTCTGCACATGCAGAGTTAGCAGCGGTTGGAGGCAAGTGCACCATCATCGTAATGTACGCCTTAGCACACAGCATCATCGTGCCACCCTTTACCCAACGAATCGCCCGCATCCGCCCGCGTAATATGCAAATTCAGCAGTTGAAAAAAATTTTTTTTTCAAAAAATTTCAACAAAACCATATCATGTGACCCCTCGTTGGAACGAGCTCGTCGAGCTCGTTCCAACGAGGGGTCACATGATATGGTTTTGTTGAAATTTTTTGAAAAATTTAAAAAAATGATATTTAAAATAATAAATTTTGATATCGTCTGCGTTGGGTAAAGGGTTAAAAGTAATCATGCACAAATGCAAATAAATAGTTCTATTGGTGGTGAGGAACCCTTACAGTTGATTTATACTCCTAATTTCGTGTTTGGACAGTCGCCAGTATCCCCGGTCAAATCACCAGTAAATGTTTCCAGTTATTTAACAAAAAGGAATCGGGACGTAGAGGTGCCTGCCTCGATGGTTGGATATCTGGACTACCCGCGATACTATTTATTTATATTTATTTATTGGTGTTTAATGCCACATATTTCTGCACAATGGCTAGTCATGACCTCGACAGTTTTACGGGTGGAGGAAGCCGGAGTACCCGGAGAGAACCACCGAGCAACGGTGAGCAACTGTCAGCTCCCCGACATACTAACTCCACACAAGCAGGGTTAGCATTGGTTGAAGACAGTGCACCATCGACGTGCACTACGCCTTAGTACACAACGTCACCGTGCCCCCACGTGGGCAAGGGGGGTGAAGTGTCTTTCCCAAGGACACAACGCAGTTGCCGCAGGTGGGATTCGAACAGAGGACCTCTCGGCTTGCAGCCTGCACTTCTACCTACTTAGCCACCGCCCCCCCCCCCACCCCCACCCACCCCCATCCCCACCCGCGATACTAAATTTAGAGATACTGTTGTTGATGTACTATTGTTTCCCACCGGCCCATAGCCCTTGAGTGTAGTATTCTCTGTAAGTTCTTCGAAAACTAATGGTTTCCAAAGTGGTTTGTCCAGAATGAATTATGTATGTAACCCACTGATTTGTATACAACTGGATTGCGGGACACTGATTGGTCACAGATAGAAAAGTGTCTCAACCGCTGTCATATTGGGAGGGATTGTGGCAGAAGTTTCTATAAATAAACAATACTCAACAACAACAACAACAAAATTCCCCAAGGTTTTCAATTTCCCGACGCATCGCAATCGCCGATCGCTTTTCGGAGCTGTCTGTTGTTTTCGATTATTAAAAGTTACAAAAGGAAACTTGTTTTTTTTTAGCAAGCTAATTAGAAGCAACTAAGTAACCGTCCACTTTGGCTCTTTGTTTAGAAAATGTATTTTTACAGTAATTTGCAAGTTTGATCCTTCCCATTGAAAAAATAGCAAATCTTACCTCCTTGGTTTTTATGTTCATGGAAAATGTAGTGTCTGTGTTATATGTAACGATGCACACACTGTTCGTCCCCTGTGTCCCAATGTATTCTATGTGCCTACTGACACATAGAACACATTGGAACTCAGGGGACGTGTTGTTATAATGAAAAGTAAAAAAAAGTTACAGATCTTCAAAAGATGGTGAAAGCTAAGTGTTTTTATTTTTAAATGGGTTTCAACAGAGAATAATAGTCAAACGCTCAAACTGATTGGGGAAAAATTGTTAAAAATCTACTTCTGTATTTCTATACCACTCTACAGGAAATGCCTTAACCCTTTACCTAACGCAGACAATTTCAAAATTTATTATTTTGAATATCATTTTTTAAATTCAAAAAATTTCAATAAAACCATATCATGTGACCCCTCTTTGGAATGAGCTCGACGAGCTCATTCCAAAGAGGGGTCACATGATATGGTTTTGTTGAAATTTTTCAAAAAATAATATTTTTTCAGCTGCTGAATTTGCATATTACGCGGGAGGATTCGGGCGATTCGTTGGGTAAAGGGTTAAGTTTGTGAAATGATGCGCACATCGATGATACAACTTCTCTAAAATTTTCGAAATTTCAATTTTTATACGAAATTCCCACACCATTCGTGTTAAATTTACTGACAACTTTAGAAAATTGAAGGGAGTTAACTTTCCTGCAAATCTTTTCCAATGACGAAAATTGTCAGCCATGTTAGGTGAATGGTCAGTACACCAATTGGACCGTGACAATGCGCGTGTTTCAAAAAACAATTTGGGATTAATTTAACCCTCAGCGCACTGATGTCGGTATAAAAAAAATCCAACTAAAAATTGTTCTTACAGAGTAACTTGGAATTTTGCAAATCCAATCATGTTGGACAGAGTTGAATGAGCCCTGTCAAACAAGAGTAGATTCGTTAAATTTCCAGTTGTATTAAGGAAAACTCTTCCATTTTGACATCCATTGTCGGATACTCGTGCAGGAGCATACACTCCAAAATGGTGGCGCTCAGTTAACAAAATAAGTGGTAGGTTTATATATTGTGTTCAAACGTGTCTCAAAGGCATACTTCCGAGGAACAATGTTGTACAGTTGGAAAATTTTTCAATTGCGCAACACCAAAAACATTGCAGATTTTTTCATTGCAAAGATGTATACTAACCCAGTTTACCGACAACAACCCATAATTTTGACGAATTGTGGGTCAAAAGGTCTGAAACCGACACAAAGACGAACACTTCGTCGCATCCACAAAACTGTTCAGATCTGACCGCGACTGGACACGCCAATTGCATCATGCAGCAAATTTAGTTAAAGAAAATCAACTTCGCAACAAGGGGTGTTGGTCAAAACATCCCCTAACCAACACGTCCCCACCAAAACGTCCCCTAACTCTGGTCAAAATGTCCCCTAACGTTGGTCAAAACGTCCCCAGGCATTGGTCAAAACGTCCCCACCAAAACGTCCCCTAAATTTGGTCAAAACGTCCCCTATCTTTGGTCAAAAAGTCCCCCGACTTTGGTCAAAACGTCCCCCAACATTGGTCAAAACGTCCCCCAATATTGGTCAAAACGTCCCCCAGACCTCAGATTGGTCAAAACGCCCCCCCGACTTTGGTCAAAACGTCCCTCAACATTGGTCAAAACACCTCAGTTTGGTCAAAACGTCCCCAACTTTGGTCAAAACGTCCCCCGACTTTGGTCAAAACGTCCCTCAACATTGGTCAAAACGTCCCCCATCCCTTAGTTTGGTCAAAACGTCCCCCGATATTGGTCAAAACGTCCCCCATGTCCCCTTGATCAAAACGGCCCTCCCCTCGACTTTATCCGATATTGGTCAAAACGTCCACCGTGTCCCCAAACTTCGGTCAAAACGTCCCAGCCCTCAGTTTGGTCAAAACGTCCCCTGATATTGGTCAAATCGTCCATGTCCCCATGATCAAAACGCCCCCCCCCCCCCCGGACTTTCCCCGACTTTCCCCGATATCGCCCAAAACGTCCCCCATACGCCCCCTCGACTTTGGTGTTTGCAGCTACTGTCAGCTTATACAAGCTAAAAGCCTAGTGCTGAATCCTTTCAACAAATCTCGTTCTTGACTCGTTACTTGATCACATACCAGTGTATTACGCACTCTGTACGACAATCATGTTGTAGTTTATTATATGTATGCATCATATTCTCTCATGAATAAATGTTGTTTAAATGAAAACGTACCCCACATCCAGTTAAGTTGAGACAGGGGTTGGGTGTATCTTCCCACTCTCCGAATGTACATAAGTCGAGAGGACATTCCTTCTCAAAACCGATCATCAAAAATTGGAAATTTTAAGGCTCAAATTTCAAAAGTTGGAAATTTGAGGAGCCGCACCCCCCCCCCCCCCCCCACGCAGTCTCAATTTTCTAAGGAAGTCCCTGCCCACGTCCCCTAATTTTGATATCACAACATTCCCCACTCCATTGTCTGTCAGCAAGAAATTTCGGTTTCTAATAACTGTCATGTTGTTTTAGTCATTCTGGAGAGGTGTGACATGTTGGACTTCGCACACCATCTAACAAAAGGCTGAAACTTCAGTAGTAATCAAAATGATATCAAAAAGACTACTTTAGCACTTGCTCAGGGTCGTGTTTTGATTGCATTTGAGTTAAAACTATAAAGGATGAACATTCTGGTTACTTTCATAATTATTCATTCAGACCATTGAGTTGAGATCAGTTGACAGTTTTTAACCAGACGAGGTCCTGAGAAAGTGATTCTCATCATATCTCAGAGAAAGCTAAGAGTAAACTATATAACACACACGCACCTTGTCTGACTTAAATTCCTAAACTTCTCAAAACAAAATTAACTAAATTAACCATGACTAGCATCAATACCAACACTAGCAGCATCATAAAGCCAGCCAACTTCACCACAAATGGAAAAAGGAAGGATGAGACCTGGGAGGAAAAGAAGGAGAGGGAGAGGAAAGAACGCAAGGAGAGAGAGAAGGAAAGGGAGAAGGAGAGAGAGAATGAGAGAGCAGCTCGTAGAGAATCCATCACTGGAGCACATAAGGTAAGTTTTAGTGGAAATACCAAGGGGGCAGGGGGTCCCAATATGACGTGATACAGAAATTTATGGAGGATAGAGAGAAGGAAAGAGCTGAAATTCGGGAAGATAGAATTAGGGAGAGGGAGGAATGGCGGCTGAGGTATGCTGAAATGGATAGAAAGCATGCCCAGCAGGAGGATACCATTGATAAACTAACCAGAGAAATGGCCGAGGAGAGAATAGCTGCCAACGAGAGGTTTATCGATTTAACAAACCAAATCAGAACGTTGTTAGCCCAACTGGGCTTGCAAAAACCACCAAATGCACCAGACAGCTGTGTTGCATTGGAGGCTACTGCACTGAGGGATGCTCCAGCAGTCACTGTGGCGTCGGTTTGGGTCTCCACCTTGCAGCCCAATCCAAATTGTAGCAATTGCCGAGGTTCATGCTCAGGCAGAGGCAGAGGCCTTGGATAATTCTCTAGACAATTCCTTCATAAGAGAGATTCTACCCACCGATCTCCAGGTGGTTACTCCTGAGGGACCTGTCCCTGACGAGTCATCATCTGGTCGGGGAGACACAGGCCCTACCAATGCAGCACTCAAGGATCCAGCTGATCCCTGCTCTCTGGGCACCATCTGCCCAGATAAAAATCTAGATATAATGCTCGCCACTCCGCTGGTCAGTGCTCCTAGCAGCACTCTGACCCCGTCCCGCAATAAAGGCAAAAGAAAAAATTCAATAGACCTAGAGAGTGAGTTGGTAGAGGTGGTGGACGGACAGGGCTTTTACCACACCGTTGACCGGCAGGTCAAGAAAGTGAGGAACTGCCCTCCACCCACCACCTCACCCAAAGCATTCCATCATACCAACAATGAGCCTCAACCTAACCAGCCAGGCCCCCCCCCTCACTCATGGAGACACCCTGGACAACAGTGGTTAAAAGAAAGAAGGCAAAAGCTAACATGATAGCCAACTGCCAAAACCAAAAGGGGGGGGGGGGGCAAAATTCAAACACCTCCACCAATAGTACCAACAGTACAAAAAACAAAACAAACGGCAGCAGGGAGGGCAGGGGTAACAACTCGCCAAACCTCACTGCGGTTATAACTAGGGTCCACCCCGATACACCCAGTGGAACCATAAACCTCAGCCTTAATAACTGCAAATGGGAGAAATTCCACTCCAGAGCCACGGGCAAGGCCACGTGGAAAATTAAAGTCACCTGTCCCAACAAGGAAACCAAAATAAAAATAATCAAAAATGGGATCCACATCAATTAATTAAAAGTGGGAGAAACAGGACAGAACCCAATAAAACCATTTCGAGACAATTAATTTCAATCAACAGTTCACTGTACATGAACGAGATTATTCTTATTAATATACCGCAGGTCCCTCGATTTGTGGGAGTAACAGCAAAACGAGGGACCTGCGGTATATTAAAAATAAATATGCGAAGGATTTGGTAACCTGTGGTAAGGATACCCCTACGGCGCAGACCGGTCTCATCCCAGAGTCCCCGCGAAACAAAATATTTATCAGTATTAACCTGAAGTAAATGACGGAGAGAGTGAAGATGAGGGGAAAAACTAAAAGGGACCTGCGGTAGCTTTTATTTTACCGCAGGTCCGTTGTTTTGTGAAGGTAACAGCAAAACAAGCGACCTGCGGTATATTAAAAATATGTTAAGATAACCAGTTTTGATCATCAACTAAAAAACAGTTTCATTATAATTTTTTTACCTGGTAATGCATCCCAATTCCAATAGCTTCTGATAGTTTTGTTCTGCTGCAGGTTCCTTGTTTCATGAATTTTTCACCCTAATAGTGAGGCTGGGAGTGGGATGACCAGGGGACTTATGTTAGATCACGATAGTTCTAACATGCCACAGGGAAATACTTAAAAAAGGACCCGCCGTAGCTTGTGATAGTACGTCTTTAATATACCGCAGGTCCCTCGATTTGTGGGAGTAACAGCAAAACGAGGGACCTGCGGTATATTGAATTGCATATCGGAATGTTATGTACAAAAGAAGACAGTTTTTATATTAGTTATAGTTTTATAGGTCTGCACACGTTATTTTGACACCAAGAGCGTGATAAGTTTATGTTGTTTATATAGCGTAAATGGAAAAATATGCTCCGTTATTATTGATTTTTGGTGTAAAATACCCCCAAATATCAACGAGACGACAGTTGACTCGAACTATTAGTTAAAACAAAGATAATACCCCGCAAAACAAGGGACCTGCGGTAATTTTGAGGGACCTGCGGTAGCCTGCGGTAAAATCGGGGACCTGCGGTATAAAGGCGCACCCAATAAGAAGGGAGAATAAGATTTCGTTTATTCACAGGACCCTATTTTTGATCCCCGGGGTGCCAGTAACAGCCGGTAATGGAAAAAATAGTATCGCTACTTTTGTAAGAAAGTTTGTATAAAGTTTGTATAATTGTTTACCTTTATTCTTGTTTGGTTTTATTTTGTAAAAAAAAAATCATCCTCAAGATATGTACATAGACAAAACTACAATAAAAAAAAATCATCCTCAAGATCTGTACATAGACAAAACTACAATTGTTGTTGTTTTTTTTTTTTAAATCATTCTCAATAAATGATCACACTTTTGCCTTCTTGCTGTATGTTATTTAAACACAACGAAACAAACTCGTTGAATTCGCTAAAACAAGAAGAAACATCTGGGGACGTTTTGACCAATGCCGGGGGACGTTTTGACCAATGCCGGGGGACGTTTTGACCAATGCCGGGGGACGTTTTGACCAATGTTGGGGGACGTTTTGACCAATGCCGGGGGACGTTTTGACCAATGTTGGGGGACGTTTTGACCAATGTCGGGGGACGTTTTGACCAATGTTGGGGGACGTTTTGACCAATGCCGGGGGACGTTTTGACCAATGTCAGGGGACGTTTTGACCAATGCCGGGGGGCGTTTTGACCAATTTTGTTTGGGGGACGTTTTGGTTAGGGGACGTTTTGACCAGCACCCGAATGCAAGGGACCCATTTTTCCAAAACTGTAAAAAATTGTGCCTGGGAAATATGCGTCTGAGACACGTTTGAACACAATATATAAACCTACCGTTCAATCTGTTTATTCGGCCTTACTTTAATGGATTATCCGTCCCTGCTCGGGAATCCAGCAGTGGCATTAGAGGTTACAGTACGCTGTTTTTTCCATTGACGACAGTGCTAATCTTTCCTCCTCTCCCCATCTCATCAAGCTGATTTGGGTAAAAACAGCCATCTATCCATTTAGTTTATCATATCATCTCATGAGAAAAATATACTGAAAAAATATAGGTCGCTATGTGACTTTTGCCTTTAAATTTGGTGATTCCTATACTCCCGTCCAGTTTCGCACTGAATGAAATGTCCGTCCCTGCTAGAGAATCCAACAGTGGCATTAGAGGTTACAATACACTGTTTTTTTCCATTGACGACAGTGCTAATATTTCCTCCTCTCCCCATCTGATAAAGCTGATTTGCGCAAAAACAACCATCTACCCATTTAGTTTATCATCTCATGAAAAAAATATACTGAAAAAAATGTAGGTCGCCATGTGACTTTTGCCTTTAAAATTGGTGATTCCTATACTTCCGTCCAGTTTCGCACTGAATGAAATAGACATATTTTTACCTACCCCGCCCAATTTTTATCTTCTCTCACACTTTTCAGAAGACAATTGTCACCAATATTTGATATTTTTTTTCAAAACATGCACTTTAAAATGTTATTCACACTAACAAGCTCAGTTCCTTTTCCACCAATCGGATAAACTAGGGACTTTTATCCTCCATTAAAGGCGCTGTTTGCACCAAAACAGTGTATTGTAACATAGAATACAGAGGAATCTATAGAGTTGATGCTACACTCTAAAATCAGTTGGGTTAATAACAAATCAACCAAAACCAACTGGGTTGAGTGAATATGAACCCAACTGGGTTCATATTCACTCAACCCAGTTGATTTTGGTTGATTTTTAATCCAACTGATTTTAGCATGAATATAAGATATTTGTACTTCATTATTTCAATGCAACACCTTGACACAGGAATAAAAAGAGATGCAATCTTGTTTCATGCTCCACAATATCAAAGCTTTGTAGGATCAATATCATCAATATCATGATACTATTGAAAATTACATCAAGTAATATCTGTTGATTCATCGTGAAAGGGTCGGGGGTTAATGCAACTTGAAAGCCAAGTAGTGGTCCAATGTTACAAACTGTCACTTTATCATTGGGGGATCTATTGTCCATTAAATACATGAAAGACATGTTGGAATCCAATATGTGAGATCTGACAGAGAGAACACTAGGCAATATCAGATGTACTCATTAAGGTTGCTACAGAAATCTAAAATAAGTCGAAACTCTATTAACGACCACTTGATGAATAATGAGCAGGAAGTTCTTTATATATTGTTACACGCTACGACTGACAAAGCGTATGTGGAAACGAGTCTACTTATGGAACACTTCACAAGACGGTCTTTTATGTAAATGATAGATAAAGAGTGCACATGCACATGTCCACACTGGCCTTGGCAACTCGTGTGTTGCGATATTTAACCGGCGTGGTGCTGAATTAATGTGAGAACGAGTTAGAAAGTCGTTATTTATTTATTTATTTATTTATTTATTTATTTATTCATTTATTTGTTTGTTTGTTTGTTTATTTTTTAAGTTTAAGGACACTTTCGAAAGCCAGAGTCGCCTAGTGTCGGACAGTTTTATGGGTGAAGGAAACAGGAGTAGTACCATCCGAAGAGATCCACCGAGAAGTGATGAACAAATATCGGACACACCCAGCGTACTAAGCATAAGCAGAGTTAACCTTGGTTGGAGGTAAGTGCACCGTCCTCGTGCAGTACGCCTTCGTACACAGTGCCACCGTGCTCCCACGGGCGTCATCTTTTGACGTCATCGACTATATCTAAGGTCAATAACGCCATGTTATGCGAACATTTTCAAATGTATTGAGCTGGAATTGGCTGTAGTTTTCTCTCGGCAGGAAAAGTGACTGTGTATTTGACCTTTACTGACTTCACCATTTCACGTCACTGGCGTCACGATTTTGTTCAATTTACTTACACCATGGTTACACCATGTTGCTTTTGTCAATCTTTCGTCCCGTGCAATGCCCGATTCATTCGCTAGCACATATATATTGTTGTAAGAAATCATTTGTTAAACCTTGATTTGGAAGCAGCCTCCGGTGCGTGATTGAACGGGGTTTACTTCTCTCAATGTCGAAGGTCAATTTTTGAGAGCCAGACGGGTATGGTTCAAACACGAGTCCGCTACTATCAGCACATTCTGCCTCCGACATCGGCTTGCATGTGACAACCAATTCTACCTCCAAAATATACCCGTTCGCATAAACAAATATGTATTGACATCCCCATTCGAAAGCTATCAAATACTCTCCAATCCTCACGCATATCGCCTATGTCCTCACGGAAAATTATTTTATAATGAAATGTGCTAGTAGTGTCAATTGGATCCATTTTTAAAGGAATCTTTCCTTCCGACAACAATGTTACTTTCTTCTCCGGCTTTTTGTTCTATGTCCATCACCACGTGTCTTCTCCCATTTTTTGGTAAGAGTTCTTAACTGACACGTCATTGAGATTTTCATGTAAGTGAGAAGACCAATTTTTCAGAACTGAAAGATAATATTTCTGTTATCTCCGTACGCTGCAGCTTATGATTTTGGAACATTGAATTTACCAACACTATTCCTAACCTGAGGCTCGCGGTTTGATAAATAGAGATAATTATGACAGTAAAGTGTTGTGGTTTATCGTATTCCGTCGAGTTCACGAGGTCAGATCGCCGGATCACACGAGCCGCCGAAGGCTCCGAAATATCATTTTCATTTATTTCACTTCATTGTTTCATTTTAATTTTGTTCTTCACCCATCTACTTCTTCTACAATCAAGCCCGGAAATAAGCAGGCTGTCACCTGCAAAATGAAGTCCCCAGAGGGTGAATTCAGTGATTCTACAGAGCATAGTAGGGTAGCATCACTAAATTTCCCCTCTTGGAACCTCAATCTGAATCAGGGTCTCACAACTAAACAGAAAGAGGTACCCAGAGGATAAATTGACCCACTGTATAGGATAACATCATCAAATTCACCCTCTGGGGACCTTATTCTGCAAATGTGAGACTGCTTATTTTCAGGCCTGTCTACAATGGTTAAAAGGGACAGAGACACTGGGGACAGAGAACTGTCCGATCCGAAAAAGGCAGGGATATCGTCCCAGGCCTATTACAGTTTGATCAAAGCTAAGAGTTCCAGTCGCATCAGTGCATGAACCACGTTGGGCTCCTAGAGCAAACGTTTGATTAATCGGTCTTTACCAAAGCAGCTGGAGAAGAAGGTGGATGAGTTGGGTGATTTTTTAAGCCAGCTTTACACAGCTCAGACATTTTTTATGTTTTTCGGCAGATTGGTGTAGGATGGACCAAAAATTCATTAAATGCTTTAGTTGGGCATAATTAGAAAAAATTAACGACTTGAAGTCGAAAATCACTTCGACGATGCAACCACCCTGTGGCTTAGAAAAAAATTGTCTTCAACAGAGCTTCAGCGCGTGCCTTGATCTGGGCTCGAAAAAAGTGACAGATGACAAAATTTCGGCTTATGAGTCTTATATTTCGGAACTTCACCTAACTTCTGAAGTGAGAAACAATATGGGAGGAAATATACAAACCTCTACCCGGGTCGCCCCACTACTCCCAACGCGAAAAAATAAAAAGAAAAACTCAAGGCAAAGCACATTACCCTCTTCTTTTCCTTCTTCCTCTCATCCTGCTTTTGTCGAAGCAAGTGCCTCAAATTGCAATCATCTTCGGTCCACATTGTGACTGAGGAAGCTCGCAAAGTCAGTAACGCTGTATTTTCTCGTCTTAATCCTCTCCCACACCCTTCCTCGTCAGTTTTCCTTTTCTGCCTCCCTATGCTAGCACTAGAACGTCTCCCTTTTCTTCCACTTTCTTTCTTTCTACTTCTTCTGGTTCTTCTTCTCTTTCTGTTTCTTCTCCTTCTGTTTCTAGTTTCGTTCAACCGGGAATATCGTACTCCCACAAAGTCAAATCATCGAGCCGCAACTCGGGTCGCTCATTTTATAATAAATTCTTCCAATTTCGGCATTCAAACGGAATTAGCTTATTCATCACGCGAGGCCGCTTTTCCGGCCCAGGAACACGATACGTCATAATTTCATCAAGTAGGTTGGCAACTAAGTGAATGTGTGTAGCAGAACAATTAATATTTTCAACATGCAGCCTGAAGGCTGCACGTTGAGAATATTAATTGCTCTACCCCCATATAATGGATATGGACTCTTCCAATTTCAGCCATTTAACTAGAGTGTTCAAAGGGTTAATTGGTCTTCCCCCGATGTTTGTAAGAATATCCTTATGATTGGTAGCTCAGATTTAGAACATACTGGCAGAGATATCCGCCTGGACATCCAGGTGGAGTGTTACCCCGGTGCCAAGTTCAGTCACTTCCGTAACATGTTTACAAATTACAGAGGCCAGCCCAGTTCTCCCAAAATAAAATTAAATATTCGCGTGGAACTCACGAAACGATAAACCTCATGTCGCGATTAAGCAGATGCGGAACATGCTAAGCCATATCGGAGCAAGTTTCGTGGTACAGAAATATGTTTCCCAGAATTAAACCTCTCTCGAAAGCTCCGATTGGTGGGAAAGGAGGACACTGAAGATAAGATAAGATTTATTCAAGCAATTAACACCTACGGAGAGGCAGATTGCGAAACCTAAACAATAACATTCAAAAGAAAAAGATGTTAAAAGTACACACAAATAAACTATATATATCAACATAAAGAACAATTATTTTATTTTTGTGACAGCTCCTCTATGTTGAAAGAAGCGCCGGAGAATGTTACAGATGGGATTACATAGCTGGGAGATATTATTTCGCATTATTAGATGAAATGGTTTCGCGCGCCGAAGGCGCGCAGGAACGCTGTGAGGCAAGCCCCTTTCGACCCTCTTTAACTTTAGATCTTTTGTAGCGACATGTCCAGGCGCGCTGAAGGAAGTTGAGGGTCGGGTATTCGACTGATGTCCGGGATTAGGTATTTTTGGGGAGTTGTGGCTCGTCTTTTTGATGTTCGTTGGTCTGAATCCGCGGGTGAGGATCAGAGCGAGAGGGGGTCCTCTCAGCAAAGGTGCTACCTCTTCCCGAGGGTGTTGTGATGGTATGTTCAAGCAAGTAAAGTTTGCCACTTATAAAATTGTTATGTTGTGGTGGTGCACCATCATTGGCAAGTATAGTCTGCCTCAGGCAATCTATCATTGGATTGGTGGAGTGGGTTTCTTTTATTAGCTTCTTGTTTGAGCACTTCGTCGGATCGTGGAGAAAAAACAACTACGGTCCCTTTCGGGGACCACCTAGAGAAAGACCCGAACTTCGCAGGTTCGGGGGCATGCCTTCGTGGTAACCTATTTGGCAGGAGCAGAATGCGCACTACCGGCGCTTACAAAAAGGGGCAAAAAATAAAATGGGACGCAGGACCAATGCTCGGCTCCCAGGAGATGGATGACCACTTCTAGGGATGGAGCGAAGGATGTTCAAAATTCATAGCGGTTACTGTACTCCATATCGGTTAGAGTTTTTCTATTGCGGGTATTGTGGAGCTGGAGATCAAAAAGAAAGCATCTGTGTGTACCTGCTAATAAAGAAAAGGCCGAATTAGTGGGTTTTAAAATTAACAAAAATATGCAATTACATCGTTATAGGTAATCGATCCCTGAGAACAGTCCATAATGTTCCTATGGCCTGTTTTTATGTTCCCAGACAGTTTTTTTTTTGTTTTTTTTTTATTTACAGTTTTCACAGTAAAATTACATCAAACACACACATTATATATATATACAAAACAAAAATACAATGTGTAAAGAATTCTTCCGATCAAAATTCAACATGGGCTTGTGTGGTTATAGAAGACACTTAAATTTAGCTAAATATTTTAGATATTGCCTCCCATCTCAGTTTGATTTTGTTTGCCTTGCCGAACGAGTATAAATAGAGTGAGTATGTATCGATAGTTCTGTAATTCTTTAAAACTTCTGTATACGCGGTGTAGTTGGGTAGCCGGTTTTCAAGACTACATGAAAATATATATTTTTTAAAAATTTGTAAACATGTACACAGTATGTCGGATAACTGAGCTTCTGTTTGCATTCCTAATATTACTTCCTTAGGGCTGGCCTGAACATTTGAATTACAAACAGTATTAACCTTTTCTATGCGTTGAAGTAAAACTGTTTTTGAATGTGAACAGTCGTAAAAGAGATGTGTTATTGATTTTTTTGAATTAAAACAAAAGCGGCAGAGCCGAGTTTCTGAAACACCACTACGAAATAGTTTAGAATTGGTGTATAATATACGGTGATTTGTTTTGAACTGTAGTGTCTGTAAACATGTGTCGCTGGTAGAATTAAATGTTGTCTTGTATACATATTGCCATTCGTCTGTGCTTATATCATATCTAAGCTCATCGCTCCATTTTGCTTTGGATTTTCTTGCAGGTACAGCTACCTTGTTCAGGAAAAGGCCGTAAAAATCTTTATTAACTTTGGCAGTTGACTTTAAGCGGGATACTAATGCATTCTCCACAACATCAATTTTTGTGTACATTCTTGGATTATTTTTTTCCAGTTTTGGGGTATTGAATTTATCAGTCCCAAATATGTAGTGAACGGGATATCTAAGTTGTATTTGGTTTTAAATGCTCGATGTGTTAAGAAATTTCTGTTAGAATCTACAATATCGTTTATAAAAAAACACACCAGCGGCAAACCATTTTTCTAAATGATAGCATGCATTATTTAATTTGATACTTTTATTATAAAATATTGGTTGTGATAAAATATCCTTATATGTTGATATGGAATAGTCTTGAAGGAGTGACCACGAAATTACAACATTTCGCCAGAATGGGGGCATTGATTCCGCTAATTTTTGTAGACCGTCTTTTGTAAAATACCAAACATTGTTGAATCCAATTTTTTCAAAGTTATCAAGTGCCAGTGTTTTCCACTGTGATGAATTTTCCGGGTCTAAGAGCTTCTTAACCCAAATAAGTTTTAATGAATTACATAGGGTTTTAATGTGCGGGATTTTGAGACCACCTTTCTCCACTGTGTTTATCATGGTAGAGCGTTTGATTTTGTCTTTCTTATATGACCAAAGGAATGTGAAAACCATGTTCTGGAGTTTAGCGATAATCCAATCGGGTGGGTTGGGAAGGACTGTGAGAGAGTGTATGGTAATTGGAAGAGCACGAGTTTTTAACACCGTAGCTTTTCCAACAAGGGTAAGATTTCATAACGACCAATCATTTAATAGTTTCTGCATTTTTTCTAATTTTTCTATAAAATTTTTATCCAGGTAATTTGTATTACTTAAATTGTATTTTATTCCCAAAATGGTAAAGTCTTCACCGTGATTCCATTGTATCGGTTTGTCCGTTTTTAGTTCCACACCGCAACCCTTACGAGAACCGATCCATACTATATAAGTTTTGTCAAAATTTACTTTTAGACCTGATAAATGAGAAAACTCGTCAACAATATTTAAGGCTGCGTTGAGTGATTTTTGATCATCGTCAAGAAATAAGGTGCTGTCGTCTGCATACTGGTTAATTATATATTCAGAATTGTTTATTTTTATACCATTTATTTCCGGACTAAATTTTAACCTAGCACTCAGTATTTCTACACACAGGATAAATAGGTAAGGGGAGAGTGGGTCCCCTTGTCTTACACCTCTTTCCACATTGAAAAACTCAGAAAGATGACCATTGTTTAAGACACAGCTGGAAACGTCACTATAGAAAGCCTTAAACCAACGAATGATTGATGGACTGAAATTGTAAAAGTTTAGGGTTTTCTCAATGTAGTTCCATTCAAGAGAGTCGAAGGCTTTTTCGAAATCCAATAATACTAACATTCCCGGGATATTACTCGATTTGCACTTGTCGATCAGGTCAGTAATTAGACGTGTAGATTCCCCAATGGACCTCCCTTTTACAAAACCCAACTGACTTTCAGAGATAAGTTTGGGTAGGACCGTTTTTATACGAGATGCTATTGCCGAAGAGCCAATTTTAAAATCAACGTTTAGAAGAGAAATAGGTCGCCAATTTTTAATGTACAGTTTAGATTTTCTTTCCTTTGGAATGAATGTTATTATACCTTGTCTTTGTGTAATTGAGAATGCACCGTTTTTGTAACCAGCATTTAGCGATTTATCCAAAAAAGGACCGATATCTTTCCAGAAATATTTAAAAAATTCGGAAGTAAATCCATCTGAGCCGGGCGATTTATTGCATTTCATGTTTTTCAAAGCTGCTAAGCATTCAGAGGCTGTCAATGGACCATCTAGTAAAATATTGTCTTTGTCGTCAGGTTTCCTTAGAAACGGGTTATTATTATCGAAAAACATGTCATCTGTATATACTGACGGAGTATTTATCTTGGAACTATATAAATTTTTGTAAAAACGTTTTTGTTCTGAAATAATATCTTTAATATCTGTACATTCTGTGTTGTCATCTTTAATTAATTTTGCTATTAATTTTTCTGTATATTGCCTTTTCTCCAAATTACAAAAGTATTTTGTCGGTTTTTCCCCTTCCACTTTCCACTTTGCTTTAGTTCTTATTATAATGCCTTGCACATTTTTGAATCGCAATTGTTTCAGTTCGGAGTCCAAAGATAGAATCTCACCTCTAACTGTTTCATCCCCACTATCTAATTTTATATGTAGTTCATTTAATTTACCTTCTATATATCTTTCAGAGTTTTGATTTTTTCGTTTCAAGTAAGATGCATATGAAATTGTTTTACCGCGTATCATTAATTTTAGTGTTACCCCAAAAAGCTGATCATTTATAGTGAGCTTAACGTTATGTGGGTTGTTAGATATATCACTTTTACTATTTATACAGTATTGTTTTATTGTTTCAACAAGCCAAGACCAATACCGGGTCTGGACCTGCGTCGCTGCATGCAATTGAATCGGCAAACAGGAAGTGGCTGCACAGCAGATCTGAAAATTGCATACACGATACAACTGATCATTATCAGGCTCCAGTTGAAATATAAAATCAATCCCTTGCATAGAAGCCGAGAAAAGTTTGACGAAAAATTTCAATGTTCAGTGGGTACAGTAAAATTTCAAAGTATCGGCAAACAGGAAGTGGCTGCACGACAGATCTAAAAATTTCTTACACGATACAATTAATAATTATGAAGCAGCAGACCAAATATAAAATCAATCCCTTGCATAGAAGCCGAGAAAACCTTGACGGAAAATTTCAATGTGCAGTGGGTACTGTAAAATTTCAAAGTATCGGCAAACAGGAAGTGGCTGAACGGCAGTCCTGAAAATTGCATACACGATACAACTCATCATTATGAAGCAGCAGACCAAATATAAAATCATTCCCTTCCATAGAAGCCAAGAAAACTTTGACGGAAAAAGTGTTTCGGACGGACGGACGGTTTCAATGTTCAGTGGGTACAGTAAAATTTCAAAGTATCGGCAAACAGGAAGTGGCTGCACGGCAGATCTAAAAATTGCTTACACGATACAACTCATCATTATGAAGCAGCAGACCATATATAAAATCATTCCCTTTCATAGAAGCCAAGAAAACTTTGACGGAAAAAGTGTTTCGGACGGACGGACGGTTTCAATGTTCAGTGGGTACAGTAAAATTTCAAAGTATCGGCAAACAGGAAGTGGCTGCACGGCAGATCTAAAAATTGCTTACACAATACAACTCATCATTATGAAGCAGCAGACCAAATATAAAATCAATCCCTTGCACAGAAGCCGAGAAAACCTTGACGGAAAATTTCAATGTTCAGCGGGTACTGTAAAATTTCAAAGTATCGACAAACAGGAAGTGGCTGCACGGCAGACCTGAAAATTGTACACACGATACAACTCATCATTATGAAGCAGCAGACCAAATATAAAATCAATCCCTTGCATAGAAGCCGAGAAAAGTTTGACGAAAAATTTCAATGTTCAGTGGGTACAGTAAAATTTCAAAGTATCGGCAAACAGGAAGTGGCTGCACGACAGATCTAAAAATTTCTTACACGATACAATTAATAATTATGAAGCAGCAGACCAAATATAAAATCAATCCCTTGCATAGAAGCCGAGAAAACCTTGACGGAAAATTTCAATGTGCAGTGGGTACTGTAAAATTTCAAAGTATCGGCAAACAGGAAGTGGCTGAACGGCAGACCTGAAAATTGCATACACGATACAACTCATCATTATGAAGCAGCAGACCAAATATAAAATCATTCCCTTCCATAGAAGCCAAGAAAACTTTGACGGAAAAAGTGTTTCGGACGGACGGACGGTTTCAATGTTCAGTGGGTACAGTAAAATTTCAAAGTATCGGCAAACAGGAAGTGGCTGCACGGCAGATCTAAAAATTGCTTACACGATACAACTCATCATTATGAAGCAGCAGACCATATATAAAATCATTCCCTTTCATAGAAGCCAAGAAAACTTTGACGGAAAAAGTGTTTCGGACGGACGGACGGTTTCAATGTTCAGTGGGTACAGTAAAATTTCAAAGTATCGGCAAACAGGAAGTGGCTGCACGGCAGATCTAAAAATTGCTTACACAATACAACTCATCATTATGAAGCAGCAGACCAAATATAAAATCAATCCCTTGCACAGAAGCCGAGAAAACCTTGACGGAAAATTTCAATGTTCAGCGGGTACTGTAAAATTTCAAAGTATCGACAAACAGGAAGTGGCTGCACGGCAGACCTGAAAATTGTACACACGATACAACTCATCATTATGAAGCAGCAGACCAAATATAAAATCAATCCCTTGCATAAAAGCCGAGAAAACCTTGACGGAAAATTTCAATGTTCAGTGGGTACTGTAAAATTTCAAAGTATCGGCAAACAGGAAGTGGCTGCACGGCAGACCTGAACATTGCATACACGATACAACTCATCATTATGAAGCAGCAGACCAAATATAAAATTAATCCCTTGCATAGAAGCCGAGAAAACCTTGACGGAAAATTTCAACGTTCAGTGGGTACAGTAAAATTTCAAAGTATCGGCAAACAGGAAGTGGCTGCACGGCAGATCTGAAAATTGTTTACACGATACAACTCATCATTATGAAGCAGCAGACCAAATATAAAATCATTCCCTTTCATAGAAGCCAAGAAAACTTTGACGGAAAAAGTGTTTCGGACGGACGGACGGACGGACGGACGGACGGACGGACGGACGGACGGACGGACGGACGGAGTCGACCGGTTACTAGACCTGCTCTGCCGCTGGCGACGCAGGTAAAAATGGTATTTCTAACAGCTGTTGCATATTCTGGGTCAGATAATAAGCTATTATTAAATTTCCAAAGCCCTCTACCCTTTTCTTGTTTTATAAATTTGAGAGCGACGGATACAAGAGAGTGATCTGAGCGGTAACTAGGCTCAATGTCAGTTGACTGAACTAGGTCCCGCAGGTCAGAAGTTATTAAGAAATAATCCAATCGAGCAGATTTATTATTTGGACCCCTCCACGTGAAACGTTTGCAGGATGGATTTTGTTGTCTCCATACGTCATTCAGATCTAAAAGTTCCAAGTAATTAGATACACACTGTTGGGCTTTTACATTGTTCTTATTTTTGTAGTTTTTGGTGTCGAGGCGATAGTCCATTGGGATGTTTCAATCACCACCAATTATTATAGAAGTGTTCCCTACGCTTTCTATTTTATCGAAAAAATCGTTATAAAAATCGGGTGAGTCATTGTTTGGGCCATATATAGTCTTTGTAAGACTGTGACCCGGGGCCCTCCTGGCCCTCACAGTCTTTGAGAGACCCGTTCAAATCTAGTCTGACTAAAAATGAAAGAAACTGACCGCATTTGGGTCGACTCAGTTCACGCTTCATATCGAAGACACAAATCACATAATCAACATTCTACTTGTCGTACTCAGCCCAAATATAATTTATTTACGTGTCTGCATCATTTTTTAACGCAAACACAGCATCAAATTCAAGAAATGTTGAAAAATATCCGACTTCAACACGTAAAATAACATCATGTTTCAAAGATAAACAAATTGTACTACGCATGCGCACACATACTGTGCGCATGTGTAGTACAATTTGTATATCTTTGAAATCGGTGTTTTTTGACGTGTTGAAGTCGGATATTTTTCAACATTTCTTGAATTTGATGCTGTGTTTGCGTTAAAAAATGATGCAGACACGTAAATAAATTATATTTGGGCTGAGTACGACAAGTAGAATGTTGATTATGTGATTTGTGTCTTCGATATGAAGCGTGAACTGAGTCGACCCAAATGCGGTCAGTTTCTTTCATTTTTAGTCAGACTAGATTTGAACGGGTCTCTCAAAGACTGTGAGGGCCAGGAGGGCCCCGGGTTAACAGTCTTACAAAGACTAGGCCATATACTACTGCAATTGTCATATAATTATCCTGAACCACGATGTCTGATATAATGAAGTTTCCAGAAGTGTCATAAATCTCATTTTTTATTTCGTATTTAAATGTGTTTCTGAACAGTATAGCTGTACCTCGCTTGTGACTTGTATTCGAGCAGAAAAAGGCATCTAAACCCCATTCGTGCTTCCACGGTAATTCGGTCTTCTTACTGGAATGGGTGTCTACTAAAAGAGCAATGTCACACATGTTCCTGCAGCGGGAGAAGAAATCCCTTCGCTTTACAGTATCTGAAGCGAGACCCCGGCAGTTCATACTACAGAAGTTGATCTGACTCATATTTGGTTAGTTTTGTAAATAATCACAACTCTTTCGGCAAGGCAAACACTTATAACATAAATGAACGAAGGATTTAATTTACATTTCACATCGAGGTATACTGTGTTTGGTTTTTTTTTTGTAAAATAATAACAAGAGGGAAGAAAACCATAGTGGGACATATTTTACCACTTTTACATCAGGTATAACTTTGCCATTTGGGAGATTTTAAAAACTCAACAGCACCATCACCTATGTGATACGTGGTCCGGTTGAGAAGGCAAGAGATGGAGGGCGAGAGAGATGTAGAGAAAGAGAAAGGGAGAGTAGAGAAAGAGAGGGGGGAGTGTGAGAGCGAGGGGAAGATAGAGACGCACATAGAGAGAGAGAGAGAGAGAGAGAGAGAGAGAGAGAGAGAGAGAGAGAGAGAGAAAGAGAGAGAGAGAGAGAATGGTAGGAATATTTTAAGTCGAGAAAGTGAGAAAGAGAGGGTAAGGACCATACAAAGTGATAGGCATATAGACAGAGAGACACGGGTATATTTGGAGTGATGTGATTAAGAGAAGGGCATATATACATATATGCTTGCATACTTATACCCAACATAGATATATACATGGACTTCTCACATGACATCGACTACTTATTTATTTATTTATTGGTGTTTAAGGTCACATGCTTATGCACAATGGCTAATCGTGACCGTGACAGTTTTACGGGTGGAGGAAGCCGGAGTACCCGGAGAGAACCACCGAGCAACGACGAGCAGCTGTCAGCTCCCCAACTTCGTAACTCTGAACTCTGCACCGCAGCACAGGCAGGGTTAGATTGGTTGACGGCATGCGCACCATCGACGTGGGGGCACGATGACGCTGTGTACTGAGGCGTACTGACGCCTCAGTACACAGCGTCATCGTGCCCCCATGTAGGCAATCGGGGTGAAGTATCTTGCCCAAGGACACAACGCGGTTGCCGCAGGTGGGATTCGAACCGAGGACGTCTTGGCTTGCAGCCTGCACCTCTACCAACTGAGCCACCGCGCCCCCTCATGACATCGACTATATACATATACATATACGCTACATATCATATAAACATATAGATGCTATACATTATTAGTCTGTGTGAAACACACAGACTATTGTTTTTGCACGGTTTCTTTTTCTTTTTCTTTTTTTTCTTTTTTTTTTTTCTTCTTCTTCTTCTTCTTCTTTTTCTTCTTCTTCTTCTTCTTCTTCTTCTTCTTCTTCTCCTGTCTTCTGTCTTCTCATCACTTTTTTGCCCGCAAGATAACTCGAAAACGAATTGCCCTATCTCGTTGATTTTTGGCATGCTGATAGACAGCCACAAGTTCTCGGCCACCTATGTTTTTCAGATTCCTGGGGTATCAGGGGTGTCTGTAGGGGTGTTTTGAAAGTGGGTCACGCCCATATCTCAGGCGTAGTATGACCTACAGACCTGGGACCAACACCAAATGAGTCGACATTCGACGGAGGTTCAAAATATGGGTCAAGGTCACAGAGGTCATCTAGGGGTCATTGAGTGCATTTTTCATAATTGCTAGAAATCACATTTTTTGACCCCCTAAAGCATTCCTGACATACACACATGCATTTTGACGTAAAAAAAGTGGGCGTGGCCAAAATTTTTGAAAGTGGGTCACGCTCATATCTCAAGCATGGTATGACGTATGGACCTGGGACCAACACCAAATGAGTCGACACTCGATGGAGATTCAAAATATGGGTCAAGGTCACGGAGGTCACCTAGGGGTCATTAAGTGCACTTTTCATAATTGCTAGAAATCACATTTGTTGACCCCCTATAACATTCCTGACATGCACACATGCATTTTGACGTAAAAAAAGTGGGCGTGGCCAAAATTTTTGAAAGTGGGTCACGCTCATAACTCAAGCATGGTATGACGTATGGACCTGGGACCAACACCAAATGAGTCGACACTCGATGGAGATTCAAAATATGGGTCAAGATCACGGAGGTCACCTAGAGGTCATTAAGTGCATTTTTCAGAATTGCTAGAAATCACATTTTTGACCCCCTAAAGCATTCCTGACATACACACATGCATTTTGACGTAAAAAAGTGGGCGTGGCCAAAATTTTTGAATGTGGGTCACGCGCATATCTCAAGCATGGTATGACGTATGGACCTGGGACCAATACCAAACGAGTCGACACTCGATGGAGATTCAAAATTTGGGCCAAGGTCGAACAGGAGTCACGAGGGCTATTACCAGAATTGCTGGAAATCATATTTTTGAACCTCCTTGTGCATTCCCTTGATTGGTCCCTTTGAATACTGTGAGGATATATACCTTATCTGGTTTCTTGGAAAAAATTAACTGATTTTTCAATGAATATCTATAAATACTGTCATTGAAAACCTATTTTTTATTTCTTTAAAACTATTTTATCCCCAAAATAAGCCTCTAAAGTATTCCCATTACATTCATAGAGGGGCACGGTGGCTAAGCAGTTAGAGGTGCAGGCTGCAAGCCGAGAGGTTCTCAGTTCGAATCCTATCTGCGGCAACTGTCTTGTGTCTTTGAGCAAAAACACTTCACCCCCATTGCCCACATAATGGCATAGTGATGTTGTGTACTAAGACATACAGCATGCCGATGATACACTTGCACTAACCCTGCTTGTGTGGAGTTAGCATGTTGAGGATCCAGACAGTTGCTTGTTGTTGTTGTTTGGTGGTTCTCTGTGTTCTCTGGTTTCCTCCATCCGTAAAAACTGTACGACACGAGGCGGGCCTAGCTGTTGAAGTGTCGTTAAACCCCAATAAATTAATAACATTCATAGAATGTCTTCTATGCACTGTTTGTCAACATGATAACCCAAATACAATCAATCCTATCTCAATGTTTTTGGTATACTGATAGAGTGCCTGCCATTGGTACTTGGTCATCTATGATTTGGAGGCATGTGGGGCCTTCGGGCTCTAGATGTTAAAAATATGCTTACAACATTTACTGGGAAATGAGTTAGCTGAAGCAGTAACCATTATCTAAAACAGAAATCTCCAGAGAGAAAGCTGAGATAGAATTCTTTGTTACATTGAACAGCACTGTATATTTATGTTGTATCATGTTACAAAACTTCAGTCTCAGTCATTGAAGAGAGAGAGAAACCTTCACTTTCCAAAGCATTTTTTTTAAAAATCTATGTATTCTCAATCATAACTCAAGATTGAGAGGTTTTGGGATGGAGTGGTGTGTGGCTTTCTCGAAACACCTATCACAGTTACAAAGTAATAAAATGGAATATTTGAATGGTCAGATTTTAACCCTCTTAATACTTCGATGTGAGTAAAAAAATATCTTTAATATAACTCATGGCTACAGGATGTTTTTCACTCTCTTTTCTGAAACATTTAATTCTATGTGGAATGGGAGACCTTTTCAGTGTGCTTTCCAAACTAAGGGATTCTTAACCCTTTAGCCAACATAACGGCAAAAACCGGTCAGCTTTATACACAGAAATGTCTATTCAGTTTTAATTACTTTTTCATTTTTGCTTGAAAAACATAGCTTATGACCCTTCAGTGGAATGAGCTCATTTTTTAAAGGATTATTTATTTATTGGTGTTTAATGTCACATATTTCTGCACAGAGGTTTACCATGACCAGGACAGTTTTACGTGCGGAGGAAGCCAGAGTACCTGGGGAGAACCTCAGGGCAACAGCGAGCAACTATCAGATTCCCCACATACTAACTCCACACAAGCAGGGTTAGCATTGGTTGAATACAGGTGCACCATCGATGTGCAGTACGCTTTAGTACACATCGCCACCATGCACCCACGTGGGCAATGGGGTGAAGTGTCTTGCCCAAGGACAGAGTGAGGACCGCTCGACTTGCAGCCTGTACCTCTGCCAACTCAGCCACTGCGCCCCCATTTAACCCTTTACCTAACGGAGACGATAGCAAAATTTATTATTTCAAATATCATTTTTTTCAAATTTTCCAAACAATTTCAACAAATCCATATCATGGGACCCCTCGTTGGAACTAATATTTTTTCAACTTCTCAATTTGCATATTACGCGGGCGGATGTGGCCGATTCGTTGGGTAAAGGGTTTTTTTATTTTTATTGGTGTTTTAAGGTCACATATTTCTGCACAACGGCTAACCATGACCGTGACAGTTTTACGGGTGGAGGAAGCCGGAGTACCCGGAGAGAACCACCGAGCAACGGCGAGCAACTGTCAGCTCCCCAACATACCAACTCCACACAAGCAGGGTTAGCATTGAAGACAGGTGCACCATCGACGTACAGTACGCCTTAGTACACATCGTCACCGTGCCCCCACGTGGGCAATGGGAGTGAAGTGTCTTGCCCAAGGACACAACGCGGTTGCCACAGGTGGGATTCGAACCGAGGACCTCTCGGCTTGCAGCCTGCACCTCTACCATCTGGGTAAAGAGTTGAAGGATTAAAATTGAATATTTAAAGCGAATATTTTAATCCTCTGAAAATCTTAATATGGGGGCACGGTGGCACTGTGTACTAAAGCGTACTGCACTTCGATGGTGCACCTCTCTTCGAAAAAATCATTGAGAATAATGAAAACCATTTCCATTCTCACAGTGTTGTACTAAACACACATGGATATAGATGGGACCTTGGTATTTTGACAATGCCAATAAGTCTTCAGACAGGCTCTTGGGGGTCTTCAAGGCCTTTCAACGTCTACATTCCAACATTACTGAACCTTTTTACTTGCAATATATTTTCCAGAGGTACCATGCATGCACTTCACCATTGCCTTGCTAATATGGATTTTTGCCATCATCTACAAATATGGCAGATCCAGAGTTGGTGGAGCCAATATTTATAAAGTAGTTTGTGCTCATACTTCAGGTTTAGTATGACCTATAGTAAAGGTACCTACACCAAATGAGTTGAAACTTGTGGTTCAAAATGTGGTCCACCTCTATGAGGTCAAGAGAGGTCATTAAATGAATACTTTTTCTTCCTATTGGGAATTTCATTTTATACCAATTAATGCAGTTCTGAAGATTATACATGTATCTCATCATTCAAATAAATGGTAGCGGCAGTAATGTCAATTTCTGATTCCTTGATCGAACCCTATATATGGTGTGCACATATATGCCTTTTCGGGTTTCTTAGAAAAATTGTTCTGATTCCTGTATGAATATTTTCTCCATGAAAGAATTTCACAAAAAGCAGTGGGGAGAAAGCTGTGACTGTCACATACAATAACATGATCTATTTATTTAATCTCATTGTACAGAATTAATTCCCAAACCAAGTTAATATAAAAACAAACAACTTGATAATGAAGAATTCTTTTGTACATGTAATTGTAAAATTACACTGGAGATTTGTTATTTAAACCTATCACAATACTGTCAGGATGCCGGTAAAAAATGCAATACTGACATAGTTGAATCTTCTGTTAACTGTGTTAGTGCTATGACTGTTTAAAATTAATTTATTAGAGACGTTCTGGTTTTATGTATGCCTTGTTTAGGTCACTAGTTGCTATTTTAAGAGCAGGCTTTCAAATGAGCTCTTGGGGTTTTTTAAG
Organism: Pictodentalium vernedei; assembly: GCA_031216915.1. NCBI lineage: Eukaryota > Metazoa > Mollusca > Scaphopoda > Dentaliida > Dentaliidae > Pictodentalium > Pictodentalium vernedei. The sequence goes on from CM062296.1 coordinate 476,490,321, forward strand.
GTTTTTATGACAATATCTCTGACATAGAGTCTTTGCACCCTTTGTCAGCGCGACAACTCAAATACGGACCGTCCTATCTCTCTGCATTTTGGCATGCTGGTTAACAATAACCAGTTTGCACTCATCTATGTTTTTTTCACCCGTTCGATCTGAATGTCAGATGACAGATCTGAAGTTGGTGGAGCTATTATTTCAAAGTGGGTTGCGCTCATTCTTCAATGTAGATGTGGACATGGGACTACACCGACTGAGTTAAACATTGCTGGAGATTCAATATATGGTCCACCTGAATGAGGTCATCAAGTGCATATTATTCAGAAAGACTGGGATATGCATTTACACCTTAATGTATTTCTAAAGTTTATGAATGTATTTCATCACTCAAATTCGTGGGCAGAGCCAAAATTGTCCATTTCTGATTCGTGTATCGAACCCTTTAAATGCTGGTCACATATATGTCTTTTCTGGTTTCTTATAAAAATTGTTCTGATTCCTGTATGAATATCTGTAAATACTGTTAACGAAAAACCTATTTCTGATTTGTTAAAAAATATTTTACACCAGAAGATAAGCCTCCATAAATTCTCTTTCTGTAGAGTTTATTCCTGATACTTTAACCCTTTTCACACAGACTTGAATTTACTGGATGCAGTAAATTCTGTTTCTCTAGTATATGGATTATAAAACTGTAACTTGTACATATGAAATTAACTGTATCCACTAAGGCGCGTTAGCATCACCGACTGTATGTTTAAGATCGTTGCAAGCGACTAAAATAAGCCATGTTAAACTCGCGTCGGACAACCTCAGCCATTCTGGACCGAGAATAGAGAGTATGGCAAGTTATGGCCTGTAGTCCTCCAGTCTATAACCCGAGGGATTGGCCAGTAACTCATCGTGGAAATGGACTGGCACAGGGTAAGAGATAGGTAGAAAGATAGAGACCGAGACAGAGACACAGGGGGACAGAGACAGAGAGACGGCGGGGGGGGGGGGGGGCAGTAGGAGAGTGTAAACTGTAACTTGTACCTATGAAATTAACTGTATCCACTAAGGCGCGTTAGCATCACCGACTATATGTTTAAGATCGTTGCCAGCGACTAAAATAAGCTGTGTTAAACTCGCGTCGGACAGCCTCATCCATTCTGGACTGAGAATAGAGAGTATGGCGAATTATGGCATTCAGTCCTCCAGTCTATAACCCGAGGGATTGGCCTGTAACCTATCGTGGAGATGGACTGGCGCATGGTAAGAGATAGGTAGAAAGATAGAGACCGAGACAGAGACATAGAGGAAGAGAAACAGAGAGACAGAGAGACAGGGGGTGGCACTAGGAGAGTGGGGGAGATGGGTAGGTACCTACAGAAGGAAAAAGAAACGGTAATGTTCCCAGATAGTTGCTATTAACGGTTAACCCTTTACCCAACGAATCGGCCGCATCCGCCCGCTTAATATCCAAATTCAGCAGTTGAAAAAAATATTATTTTTCACAAAATTTCAACAAAACCATATCATGTGACCCCTCGTTGGAACGAGCTCGTCGAGCTCGTTCCAACGAGGGGTCACAAGATATGGTTTTGTTGAAAGCTTTTGAAAAATTTTAAAAAAAATGATATTTAAAATAATAAATTTTGATCTCGTCTGCGTTGGGTAGAGGGTTAAGTGATTATGATAGCCAAATAGGTGAAGGCAGCCCATTCTGGTAAATGGTCTCCGCTGAACTGATTTCACTGCCTGTTTATTCATCTTCCTAGTCACCTGCTATTAATGGTTAAGTAAAAATAGGTGAAGGGTTTCGCATTACCAGGTTAAAGTTTCCTTTTATATCCATATATTGAAAGTTTTCAGTCTTCTTATTTCTTTCTTTTAGGAGATGCTTTCTCATTTTGTTATACGCGGGCGGTACACTCCATAACAAAGTGAAACTCGTCCTCCGTCGCCCCCGAAACAACAAACCTTACAAAGTCTCTCTTTAACCGGGATAGGGGGATGTGAATGTCTCTCTTTCTTGATTAATAGACTGTGGTTACTGATTCGGAGTCGAGTGAAGACGTTCCTAGCTTCCTGAGTAGTGGCGTGTATCAGGCATGACTCCATAATGTAGTCGTCTTTAAATGTTCTGCATTTCCGTAATTTGTGTTTGCTTCCGTTTCTATCTTCGTCATCGTAAATGCTAGAGAAGAAATTAGTTTCGTGTCTACTCCGAAGCTCTTCCAGCATGTATCTGTTCTGATGTTTATGACTGATATTAACGTTAAATCAATAGAGCTGCACGGAATATGAAGGGCAATAAACTTATTTTAAAAATTTATGATTTCAAATTTGATATTTATACAATAACATGATTTTTGAGGGTGTTATGGTTCATTATCGGCCCTACCGGAATGATCAACAGCCCAAGGGTCTATTATCGGCCCGAGACGGAGTCGAGGGCCGATAATAGCCCGCGGGCTGTTGATCATTCCGGTAGGGCCGATAATGAACCATAACGCTCGAAAAGAAATCATGTTATTTTTATTATTATCACTACCGTGAGGTTATATATGGATAAAAGGGAGAAAACATCAGATCATCAATCATTTATATATGATTCATCAGAGGTGAACAAAAATGAAGATCATGAAGTTCAACAATAATACTAGTCACTGTCCAGTGTAGTTGGCCCTGAAGAATAATTCACATTTTCATATTAAATGTACAATTATTGAAAGTGGCACCAGGCATTATATTGGGAGCCATCTGAAGTGCCTGTGAATTTGAGTGACCCGTGAACTGATTACAGCTGCCTGTTTCATTTGACTGCTGGTTTGGTTGAGGAACATCAATATTAAAAATTGTACCAGGTGGTGCGTTGGGAGGAATTGTAATTATTCCATCCTCTGAAACCAAGTTCATATGTGGATTAGCAACTGATGCTTCTATGGAATCATTGTCTGCATGGTTATGATCATCAAACAAACTGTGTGAAATGCTAAATGAACCAGCACCTCCACTGCTTCCACTGATATTCGTATTCTAACTTTCACCGATATTCATATTCTCATACTCTTGGTCGGAATTGACATTCAAGGATTCACTGGGAGTACTCAATGATGCACTGAGGATGTTAGCGCATGCTCGTTTTTGGTGAACAGAGCTGTCAGAAATGTAATGTTTTAAACTTTCAACATTTTTGTGATTAGTGATGCTTCTGATTGTCTCTGTGCTAATCCCACCCTGGTACAGATTGGTCACGGTAGCTACTCGTACACTGTGGCAGGTATATTCAGTCGAAAGTCCTGCTTTTGAAGAAATTTGTTGCATCATAGATGCTAGGGTATTCTTGCCAATCGGTTTATTTTCAAACCAGTGTTCATTTGTATTGTATTTAACCCTTGGGTGTTGGAAAAGTCTGTTACAGTTAGGATTTAATTTAGAAACATGAAATTTGAACACGGCAACCCCATCGCCATACATCCTTTGGGTATTATAGTCGATTTCTCTTTGGCGGTTGCCACCTTGGTAGTTTTTGGACTGTAACGTTTCATTCATTTCCACGAATTGGATACCATCTGAGTCTTCAGACAAACGAAAAGTGTCTTTCGTCATTGTTGTCCAACCCTCTCGCCCACGACGGCCGAAGCTATAACACAGGTGAAACCAACAAGCTTCAAGGAGAATTTCAGGTGATTTTTGGTAACTGGATAAGTAGATGCCAATTTTTTTCATGTCCGAATCACTTATTGTTGGCTTGTGCTTTGGCTTGGGATTGCCAGCTTTGAAATAAAGTCGACATCGGGCCTGAAATATGTTGTTAGCACTTGTAAAGTCCTTGTCTTTTATGATATTAATAGGCCTATTGTATGGTGCAGAGGTGATGAACCGGTGGATAGCTGCTCGCACAGACGACAAGCTACTTGGTGTTAGACTTGTTCCAGGTTTCTTTGAACGCACTTCTGCGTAAAACTTTCGCAACAGTTCATTCAATTCCATTGGTGAAATTGTATAGAAATTACATTCTTTCTGTCGCCTTTCCAACCAATCATGGAATTTCTTGACCCCATATTTCGTAGCCAGAGCAGTATTTTAGGGTATTGAACTTTTCTCCAAATTTTGCAAATCAGCTTCACTTAACTCACTTGATTGTGACATTATACCGGTAATACTTTTGGTTTTCAGATTTTAAGAAATCGCATGTGTCGTCTGCTTATCAACAGTCGCCGGTGATATTTATAGACAAATGCGGTCACGTGATGAGTGAGTTGACCTCTCGAACTTTGAAATAAATTACAGCGAAATCTAGAAAGGCAACCGAATGACGAAGCTAAACAATGTGCTAACAACATATTTCAGACACAGTGACTAACTATTACTTACTAAATATCGATAGTAAGATCCCATACGTGCCCCATTTGGAAGGGGTTTCACCTAAACATGTAGCTTTGCGATGAAAAGGAATGAAGAAAATTGCACATTTTTCGAAACAAATCGCGGCAGAGGAAATTGGGAATTGAATTGAATTGAAACATTACGTCACATGATAAAAGATGTGCATCATGTTACCGGTGCCGGAAATGGCCCGCGGGCCATATTGAGTCGACTTTTTCAATATTGGCCCGCAGCCCAGTACATCCTGGACAATATGACTTTTGTGCAGCCCCAGAAAATGAAAATATTCGCCAAGGAGTGCCCTGTAAAGTGATAATAATGTTCAGTATTTAATTCATTAGATTACGTGCGCAGCCAATATTGTTTATAACCACTGGTTGAACCATCTAGATTTAACTCTTTACCTAAGACGAAAGGCAGACGACACCTGCAAACAAAATTCTTGAATAACCATTTTTTGAGTCAAATACATAACGAGCTCGTTCCAATGAGGGGTCATAAGATATGTTTTGAGGGTAAAAATAATAAAAATTGAAAGGTGATTTTTGTGAATAGCGCTGGCTGGTTTTACCGTTACGTTGGGTAAAGAGTTAACCCTTTACCTAACGTTACGTCCAAAATCGGCCAGCGCTATTCTCAAAAATCGCCAATTAATTTTCATTATTTTTTTTATTTTTTGTCTCAAAAACATAGGTTATGACCCCTCGTTGGAACGAGCTCGTCGAGCTCGTTCCAACGAGGGGTCATAACCTATGTTTTTGAGACAAAAAATGAAAAAAATTAGTTATTCAACAATTATTTTTGCAAGTGTCGTCTGCTTTTCAGGTTAGGTAAAGGGTTAAACTAAATAAAGGCAATGGTAATAACCGCCTAAAAGATGTGGTATTAGACTATTAGGAACTAATGTGGTTAATCTGTTTGGTACCGATGGCCTAGCACCACCTGAAAAATCTCTTAGATCGCGGCCTAACTTTTTTACCAACACAAAAGCCAAAAAATGATAATCTGACTAATTTACTATCCTATAACTGTAATTTTCTTGGGCAAGTGAAATTAGTAGATCGATTCGATTCATAAATCCCAGCGATCGGAAAGTTCATGTTAGTAAATTATCTGTTTGGCCACCTCCAGATAGTTTTGTACATCTCTAAATTATTGAAGCTAGCACAAGAATCCTCAACAAAGTGTTGAACACGAACATACTAAAAAGCTAATGAACGCGGAACTCTCACTAAAATTCGAAACATAAGAAATTAGTTATCAAATCAGCAGATAAAGGCGGGTCAGTTGTGAGTAGTATGTAATGTGGTTTTCGAGGGTAGGTTGCCGGATCTCATTGCCGGATCTCATGTGACGTCATAGTCACGTGACGTAGTGTCGCCATGTTGTGTTGTCATGGTAACCCGCGTGAGCGGCCATGTTGTGACGTCATCTCCATGGTGATACGTGTTGTTAGTGCGCATGCGCAGCGCGTGTTGTTAGGGTGATACGTGTTTCCGTTGTCCATTTTGTATACTAGAGGCCGCCATCTTGGTTTCTATGGTAGCACGTGATTGCTATGTTACCTAAGGCCTACAATAGGACAGGGGTATGTTCAGAGGGTATGCTCGATTGAATCGGAGTATTTTCTGGAACGACTTCCCTGGATAACTACCACAAACAACCCGACAACTTGTATTATTTCTAATTCTTCCAGAATTCTCTGCTTCTATCTGTATATGCAATAGTTTTCGTCTATCTGGCCATGTTCCTTTGTTCTGGAGTATACTCCAGTAGCGTAGAAGAGCCTATCAACCAGAACAGTTTACCTTATTACTACTATATTTAGCAATTTCTGGTCTATTCTTGTTAGTTCTGACCCTATTCCAAGTACTCTTGTTGTTTCATTTATATAAATTATAATTAACCAATCAAATTGCTTGATTTCCCATAATCTGTATGCAGGGTTATCTCTCTTGTGTATAACAAAAGACTATATCCAATCGCCATATCCCATAATTTTGCAAAACACCTGTGGCTATGGAATCCCCTTTTTGTCGTATGAGGCCATGAGGGCTATGAAAAAGCCCTCAATGATTCCTCATTTATTATCCCTCATAGCCTCATTGAATTTTGAGGTTATGAGGACCTTGAAAAATCCCTCAATGAGGTATAATTTTCTACGACTCTTATCCTCATTTCAGTATTTAACAGGTATATCCTATGGAATCCCATTTTGGAAAACGCCTTTGACTGTGGAATCCCTTTTTTTGTCGTATGAGGCCATGAGGGCTATGTAAAAGCCCTCAATGAGTCCTCATTTATTATCCCTCATAGCCGCATTGAATTTTGAGGTTATGAGGATTATTAAAAATCCCTCAATGAGGCATAATTTACTACGACTCTTAGCCTCATCTCGGTATTTGAGGATACCCATGGCCTGGTATTGTATTATTCGAAGATACCTATCGAGGATACCTTTTATTAAAAATCCCTCATTGAGGTCTAATTTACTACGACTCTTATCCTCATTTGACAAAAATGGGATTTTCCAGAAGGAACCCCAATTTGGGCACCCCTTTTCAGAAAAACATATGACCTTCGGCACCCCTTTTTTCTGAAATGAGGATAAGAGTCGTATTAAAAATCCCTCATTGAGGGCTTTTTAGTACGACTCTTATCCTCATTTCAGAAAAAGGGGTGCCGAAGGCCATATGTTTTTCAAAAAAGGGGTGCCGAAATTGGGGTGCCGGGGATATTGCCATTGATATAGGTTTTTATTATACAGAAGGGAGATAACCCTGCATACAGGTTATCGGGAATCAAGCAATCTAATTGGTTAATTATAATTTATATAAATGATCTAGATAAATGAAACAACAAGAGTGCTCGGAATAAGGTAGGAACTACTGGTATTACGTACCACCTTACCCGTAACAGGATGATAAAAAGCATTTGGTAGGTTAATACAATGAACGGTAAGGAGGGGACCTATAGGGGAATATACCAACCATACACTGCTGCCGTTCTGTATTACCAGGCATTGACCCCCACCCCAGAATACCGCTCAATAATATGAAGCATCTGGTGGCTCAGTAGTACCAAGGGCCAGCAAGAGACCTACAGGGATATGTACAGCCTATGCTATTCTACCGTTCTAAACTACCAAGCATTACCCCCACCCCCACAAAATCACTAGGTCTACCATAACGTACTACATATACCAGCCATATAATAAAACAAAGCAATCGGTTGGTTAATAATACCAAGCACTAACAGGGGCCTATAGGTGTATATACCGCCATACTATAGTATCGTTCTAAACTACCAGGCAGTACCCCTACCCACAATACCCCTATGCCTAGCATTGCATACTACCTATACCAGTCATAGGATAACATAAAGCATCAGGTGGATTAATAGTACTAAGGGCCAGCAAGAGACCTATATGGATATGTACAGCCTATATAGTATCCTCAGATAAGTATCCCATAAAAGGTATCCTCGATAGGTATCTTCGAATAATACAATACCAGGCCATGGGTATCCTCAAATACCGAGATGAGGCTAAGAGTCGTAGTAAATTATGCCTCATTGAGGGATTTTTAATGGTCCTCATAACCTCAAAATTCAATGAGGCTATGAGGGATAATAAATGAGGACTCATTGAGGGCTTTTACATAGCCCTCATGGCCTCATACGACAAAAAAGGGATTCCACAGTCACAGGCGTTTTCCAAAATGGGATTCCATAGGATATACCTGTTAAATACTGAAATGAGGATAAGAGTCGTAGAAAATTATACCTCATTGAGGGATTTTTCAAGGTCCTCATAACCTCAAAATTCAATGAGGCTATGAGGGATAATAAATGAGGAAGCACTGAGGGCTTTTACATAGCCCTCATGGCCTCATACGACAAAAAGGGGATTCCATAGCCACAGGTGTTTTGCAAAATTATGGGATTCCATGGGATATGGCGATTGGATATAGTCTTTTGTTATACACAAGGGAGATAACCCTGCATACAGATTATGGGAAATCAAGCAATTTGATTGGTTAATTATAATTTATATAAATGAAACAACAAGAGTACTTGGAATAGGGTCAGAACTAACAAGAATAGACCAGAAATTGCTAAATATAGTAGTAATAAGGTAAACTGTTCCGGTTGATAGGCTCTTCTACGCTACTGGAGTATACTCCAGAACAAAGGAACATGGCCAGATAGACGAAAACTATTGCATATACAGATAGAAGCAGAGAATTCTGGAAGAATTCGAAATAATACAAGTTGTCGGGTTGTTTGTGGTAATTATCCAGGGAAGTCGTTCCAGAAAATACTCCAATTTAATCGAGCATACCCTCTGAACATACCCCTGTCCTATTGTTGGCCTTAGGTAACATAGCAATCGCGTGCTACCATAGAAACCAAGATGGCGGCCTCTAGTATACAAAATGGACGACGGAAACACGTATCACCCTAACAACACGCGCTGCGCATGTGCACTAACAGCACGTATCACTATGGAGATGACGTCACAACATGGCCGCTCACGCGGGTTACCATGACAACACAACATGGCGAGACTACGTCACGTGACTATGACGTCACATGAGATCCGGCAATGAGATCCGGCAACCTACCCTCGAAAACCACATTACATACTACTGTTGTGTTAACTATGGGTGGTTATTTAAAGGAAGCAACGAGACAACTCAGTAACACCAAACATTATAACAAAATAGATTCACTTATTTGGCCCTGCAATGTTGAAAAAATTAATAAAATCCTGAACCTCCTCGACGAAGGACATATAAACAAAACAAGAACAGTTGAGATATTTAGCAGCTAATCACAGTGCTCTAACGAGGCAATTTTACATGATACCAAGGACCCACAAAGACCGTTCGTCATGGACGGAAGACTTAATTCCACCTAGCAGACTAATTGTCTTGGTATTGTAATTCAGAATCCTAGGCCATCTCGGAACTGATTGATTATCATCTGAAACCTACAGCTTAGAGACATCGGGCTATCACAAACATTTGAAGAATTTTCTGTCAAAATTTTCTAAATTGATTATCGAACAATGCAATTTTGGCTACTTTAGATATTGCCAGCATGAATGTTATGCAATCTGTCCATATGGATGTTGTATTGCAATTAAATTTAAATTTATCTTTATTCTTATCTTTATCTTTGTAGATCAACATTTATATTGATAAAGGTGTTAAATCTGTGAACTAAACTGCATTCGAAAAACATCCTGATGCAAGATGTCTGGATGAACAAATTTTGGGTCTTAAAGAGTTGAACTTAAAAGGTAATGATTCATCAGATAGTTGATTTAAGTACTTAATTCTACGAACTGCACCTCATAAGAAATCAGCGACACTTGTCTTTTTCAAATTTCCCGGATGCCATAGAATTAAGAAAGGACGCTGGTTTTGTTTTTTTACAATGGCATGGCGGGGGTTCGAACCCATGGCGAGAGAGTTTCCTTCGGCACCAACCGCCTAGCGAAACTATACTGAGCCACGCACACCACTCGGCCACCGACAGACCCTTCGGCACCAAACGCCTAGCGAAACTATATTGAACCACGCACACCACTCGGTGGCTCTGTCGGTGGCCTGAACCACACACACCACTCGGCCACCGCGAGGGGCAGGGGTCTGTCGGTAGCCGAGTGGTGTGTGCGTGGTTCAGTATAGTTTCGCTAGGTGGTTGATGCCGAAGGAAACTCTCTCGGCGTGGGTTCGAACCCCCGCCATGCCATTGTTAAAAGGTAATGTTTACACCACAATGAAAATTGTCTTCATTGAACACTGTATTGTCAGTGGCTTCTCAGGTGATGTTATTTTCCAATGAATACCAGTTGATCATGTGATTTATCCCATGAATACCAGCTAATCATGTGGCATTTAAACATCGCGCATTGATATTATGCATTACATTCGATTTTCTAGAGGCTATATTTACATTCTGTAATTTGTATTTACGTTCTATAAATAGACGGTTTCCCCAACTCGATTGGGAGTTGTATTTTAGGCGCAATATTGACATTTGTCGCCTGAGTGCTAGAATGTTCTATGTCCCATAGGGGACATAGAACATTCTAGCACTCAGGCGACGATTTTACGAGAATTAATTTGTATCAGAAGCTATGTTGTTTTGTTTCTTTTTTGGGGGAATAGAACTTGACTGAATTATGGTTAGTCAAGGCGCTGCCTTATAGATAAGCCAATTCGATATCCTGTCCGGACATAACATAATTGCGTTTTATGAAAGGAATAAACAAATTGATCACGTGCAAATTCCATGAAACGCAAAGCGGTTCATTTTAAATTTACACGTACATAATCAATTTGTTTCACCACCTCGTGGATTTCGAACAGCCATGATTCAATTCTTAAATGAATTTCAGTCCAATGGAGAAACTTATTTACGAAGAATGGGCTATAAGCAAACGATTCAGTCCACATTTTGCAAGCCTTTATGCTAGGGACCTGCGAACCGTTCGAGATTCGGCTCGACTCGAAACCATCGCCGAGATTCGATTCGACTCGATACCTCACCGTCCGATTCGTATTTTTCGAACCGACCTCTGTTCAAACGGCGAATTATATGTGCACTCGCTCGCATCAAGAACACGCCGTCATACGCTAACAATAGTGTAATAAATCGCTCTCTGAACGTATTAGCTCTCCAATTTTGTTGATTATTAAACCCCCGGGCTACCGTACGATCTCTGAGGGTCAGGGAAGAACTGATAATGACAATTCCGTTGCCACATGACTATCTGTTGTTTGTTTATTTTTCAGTTTTTTTTCTGAGTTTTTTTTGTGTTTTTAGAAAGATATTCTAAAAATGTTTTGATCAAAAGTTTAAATTAGAGGTTCAAAACTATTCATTAGAATAGATTATAGAGTTGTCTATCTTCACTATTAGTGCGCGATACTGTGTTTCGCGAGACTTTGAGTTTGAGATTTTTTATCATATTTTCCGACATGCCTTGTTTGCTTTTATAATAATGGTATTTGGTGCTGATGAGGCTGAGCACGAGCCACGACCACCAAGTGGGTAGAATAAAACTGCGAGTTCAGAATCAATTGGTCTGGAATCGAGTATTCTCGCAGTGCGAGAATACTCGATTCCAGACCAATTGATTCTGAACTCATCCAGCATGCAGAGTACCGGTATTGCAGACTATGGAAGCACGAATGTCGCCGTCGCGCCGGTTTCAAGGTTCGAGATTCGACTCGACTCGATACCAGAGGGATGATTCGGCTCGAGATTCGGCTCGAAGTTTTATCCCCGGCTCGCAGGTCCCTACTTTATGCAGTGGGGGGGGGGGGGGGGGCGGAAGAAAAATGCATGAGCATAGAAAGAAATTTTTATTTTTGCATATTTTTTGACCCACCCACCCTTTCCTGCGTATGTTTTCCATGACGATTTGGGGGACCCACCCCCTTCTCAAACATTTTAAAAACAAAACTTCAGCACTCGAACACAGGTACTCGACACAAGCTGGGAAATCGAAAGAAAAATGATATTTGATACCATTTTTGAATCGATGCTGACGTGCCCCTATAATGGTATATAAATATTAACAGGGTACACAACTCGCTTTTCGAAAACGATTGCACACATCTTCGTTATATCCCCTCAAATTTGATTCACACAACGTATCCAACAGTATCCGGTATCAGTGGAAAGTGGAATGAATGAATAAGATTTGCAGTGGTGTATTACACGACTGTTGGGTGTTCTTGGGATGTTCATGATAACTGGGAGAAGTCGCAGAAAAGGCCGAAAAACATTTAGTCGGACAACATAGTGCACAATGGAATGTGGATTACGAGCGACAATTATCCGATTTATTACAAATAATTCGAGGTCCCATTGTCTAAGGATGGCAGATTCAAATATTAGCCGTATACCTTTATCAATTTTCAATCTTGGGTTGACATTTATTCATTTCTGGAGTTCACATTTACCGTTTATACACTTTTAGCCGTAACTTTGAAATAGTTTCCAAGTGCATGGCGTCCATAGATACGCGACTTGTGCAAATATTTTCCCCATTCTCCCATTGGCTTATTTTCATTGATGATATTCTCGGCATAAATAGTAGCCAATGGGATGTTTTCGTGACAATCTTCGCTGTATGAATTACGTTAGCTTGTTTTGTTTCCAAAGGAAGGTTAAAAAATGTATAAACGGCAAATGTGATCGCCAGAAATGAATAAGTGTGGATCCGAGATTAGTAATTGATAAAGGTATACGGTTAATATTTGAATTTGCCCGCCATAGAAAATGAGACCTCGAATTATTATAATAAATCGGATAATTATCGCTCGTAATCTACTTTTCACTGTGCACTATCTTGTCCGACTAAATGTTTTTCGCCCTTTTCTGTGACTTCTCCCAGTTATCATGAACAACCCAAGAGCACCCAACGGTCGTGTAACACACCACTGTAAAGCTCATTCATCCCCCTTTCCATTGATACCGGGTACTGTTGGATACGTTATGTGAATCAAATTTGAGCCGGGTATAACGAAGATATGTGCTATCGTTTTCGAAAAGCGAGTTGTGTACCTTGTTAATATTTATATACCATTATAGGGGCACGTCAGCATCGATTCAAAAATGGTATCAAATATCATTTTTCTTTCGATTTCCCAGCTTGTGCCGAGTACCTGTGCACTCGAACACCAACTTGAAACGCGTAATGCACATTGATTCGATGCATATTTTTATATCTTCAAACATGTTTCCATTTTCTCTATGAGATGCATCTTTCAAACCTTACCAGATTCACATCAGTTCACAAAAACACATTACTGTATGGCTTGAACACTGTGTGGGCCCGGGTAAAATAGATCCACATTTGGTAGCCAGGTTGTTAATGCACGGTGGCGATGGGCTGTCTGTTCACATAGAACATTTTATTATACTGATGTAGCAAATTCTAAGGAATTTGTTTTATCTTTATATTGAGATCTCTGTGTGGATGAGCTTGTTAGTTCCTCCCCGGTGGTTGGTGGATTCCTTAGCCATCCAGTGGATCTGTTTGAGTAATTCTCCTTTCATCTTGGGAACTAACAACATAGTGATATAGGCATCATATAACTATAGTTGTTGAAAGCGATGTAAAACTCCAATCAAACCATATCAGATAAACTAAATGTATAGTTTAATATTCTTACAAATCTAGTTTCTCGGTGTTTACCTTGCAAATGAAACTCAATTATTCTTTTTCCCAGAAACTTTTGAATTTAAATCATTTTAAATAATATTCCGTAAAACAAACCTCGAATATGAATGAATAATGTTGTGAATGATTATTTTAGTCGACTTTTGGAGAAAATTGTCGAACAATTTTGTTCTGTTCAATATCGGACACCCACCCTTATCCTCAAGTCAGTTTTTGATGAAATTCTCCAATATTTTTCATATTAAGGGGGTTACTTTTGTTAATAATGCTGTATGTTGCCTTTTTGGTCAATTGGTGATATTGTGTTACTGTTTGGGGCACAAAAAGAGGCCATAATAGTGAAAAAGGAAAACAAATGCATTAACTGTTTACACAAATTTTTTTGGCACTTGACCACCCACCCACCCCACCTAAGTTCACGCAATTTTTTTCCGACCCCTTCCTCCTGATTTATGTAGCAGAATGGGAAGAAAAGTTCTTGAACATCCTCTCGCATATGTCGGATATTTATTTGAAATTTTTAGCATCTGGAAACATTCAGAAGAAGATTTCGATGATTTTTTAGAAATTTTAAACAATCATCATCCAAACATCAACTTGACGACTATCATCAGTCAAGATTCCGTTGATTTTCAAGATGTGACCGTGTATAAAGCCACACAATTCCAGGCATCCGGTGAATCATCGAGACATTCGCACCTTAGACGCCGAGGTGTAAATTGCTCAGATGGATTTACTTGCTGAGATCCAAAGGACACTGAGAGACCCGAAAGCTGCTTTGCTATCATTTGGAGTAACCAAGTGCGCAATGGCAAAATTCGCCTATCAGTGGATTTGTGAAAGAACTCATGAACCAGAGTCCTTGGAGAGGTGTAGCCCCTATAGTGGGGGGGGGGGGATTCCATCCCGCACTGGTCACCCTCCAAGGGACTCGGATTTTCTGGATGTTGATTCAACCACTGGAAGCCGAGACCAAGGGAAGAAGAAAAACAAGAGAAGGAAGGGACCATCCGCTAGACGCCGAGATACCCGTCGACTGTCGGAGTTTCTGGATAAGGAAAAGACGGAAAGGGAAGGTGAGAAGGCAGAGAGGGATATCAGAAGGGCCACATCCAGTATCCCTGGAGGATCCATGTTCATCCCGGCACGCTCCTCATTCAGGGAGCAGTCGGAGGATGCCGGATCACCTGTGGATAAGTCAATCTCAGGCCAGCTTATCTTTCTTCAGAAATTGAGATGGAGGAGGGAGACTTATCTCTGGTAAAGGACGCGGTTTCGGATGAGGTTCCTCATACACCTCCGACTGATACTGAACCGACTTCTCTGCTCAAGAACCCTGTGCAGGCATCGGAGTATCAAGATGTATAGACGATCTTTGTCGCATTCGAGGAAAAACAGAGAAAAATAAGGGAGGAACATGGAGAAATGACACGGAGCGTAAGGGATGCCACAATAGAGGCAAAAGAAAGGTCAAGGCACTTCTAGCAGTCTATTACGCCCAGAAAACACCAGAAGCAGCCAGGACTAGACCGTACCATCCAGGTCAGTCCTCTAATAACAACAGCAGTCCAACAACGGCTACATCACAGCCACCTCCTCAAAGAAGAAAAGCAGAATACATAAGTGCCGCTGAACAGCCTGACACCTTCCTCCTTTTACACGCGCAGACATGGCAGAAAATTTTAAACACACTGTCAAAAGAGGGTCGAAGGGAGCTTACCCCATACCGCCCCTGCGCCGAATGGCGCGCAAAACCATTAGATCAGAGATTTTTTCATCCGGTGAACTAGATTAAATGAGAGCGGGGATGAATTGAGCAAAGCCTTGTTGAAGATTGCACGATTTTATTTCTGGTCAGAAAGAGGTATATTCCTCTGAACAAATGAAAAGTCATTATCAGATTCGCGGCTTACTCCATTATCGTTTACCGTATTACTTGATACAAGAAAGCTTTTGTGCATGCCCATGCGCGCGAAGAAAAGTACCAGGAGAAACCTTTTGGGGCGTAGATCGTGAAATCTCTTCGTATCGGAACATAAACAAGAATCATTCCGAACAAAAATTTGAATACCTTCACTACAAGAAGTTTAATACTACGTCCCAAAGCACTGTAATTGGGGGTTGACGTGAAAATATTTTATAAAAATTTCCAGCTTATTGGATAGGCTCCAAAACTTTGGAGCTTAACATCTTGATCGTGGAAGAGTATCCCCCAACCCGGTTTTTGAAAAATAAAAAAAACAAAAGAAAAATAGCCTTTTTAGGTACGGCTTCTGTGCTTCTGACGAAACCTAGAATGCAAGAGCGAACATGCGACGGAAGCAGAATAGACGAATAAAAGACGATATATTTTAAAGTCAAATTCTTTGAAAAGTATATCCATAGAGATGTTTGCAAGTAGACCAGTAATCTTTAAAAAATGAACGAACACCCAGGTGTACTTAGAAAAGTGAGCGAAACACGGTATGAGCTGAAAATTTAAATTTATTGTCACAGTTTGAAACAGTTTATAAATAATTTTATTGGCTAGAATTTTGAAGTCAAAGAATATATACAGAAACGGATCCCAATAATGGGATCAATTTTCAGGCAGGAAGAAAAAAACAGACTTAAACACACAGAAAGGATTGGAGAATAGAGATATAATTAACGAGGAATGAGGAGGTCATCGATTCTTCTCGAACAAAGAACGTCAACGTTAAAAAACGACGAGTGACTAATTCCAAAAATCAACTTTTTTGCCAAAGGACCGTACAAAAATTAGACCACAAGATGAAAAAACACACACGTGCCTGCTAGAGACCGAAGGAGAAGTATAGGTACTAAAGATTCCAAATTATAGCTACCATGGGACTGGGGGTGTACTCAGTATATCTTTGGGTCGTGGTACCAATATTTTAACTTTAACCCTTTCACAACCATGCCCACATTAGCCATATATGGAGGCCCTCTATGTACGCCTTTATGCGAGGAAGTTTATTAAAAATTATGACATACTTGAAACTCTATCATCTGATTAATTGTTGGAAGGGGCTCTCTGGGCCCTTTCCAACAATTAATCAGATGGTAGGTTTGATCTGCGCATACCAGAATGTGCAGATAACCACCATAAAATGCGTTACAATAGTCGCTTTTGGGAGCGAAAGTGTTGATACATCATATTTAGCTCTGGGTGTACAGTATGACTTCAAATTTGTGGTCTCGCATTTTCGCCAGTTGCCACCAACAAAAACAAATGAAAATAATCTATTGTTATTAGAGACAAGAAATAAACGCCCAGTGATTTTGGGTGCACTTTGTACGGATATCAAAAGTTTAGTATTTGCAGTTGTGTCGTAAAGCGTGTACTGTGGAGAAAATTAGCTCACTCAAAGCGCTTGTCAACTTTAAACATTTATTTACATTCAGCGGCTGAATAACCAACCGTACTTTCTCTCTCAGCCGGTATAACCAGACTATCGAATTCAGGAAATACATATATTTTATAGTAAAACAATTACTCATAACAACGGTTACTTATTAACACAAATCCTAAACAATAATTAAACCCTTTTGGAGAACAGGACTTGTTATCAAGCAGCTTGTACTGTTATAGAAGGACAATTGCTGGTTACCAGCTTATGAAAACATTCTAATAATTGTGAGCACTTTCATCTATCTCGTCAGCATGAACCCATGTGTTTTAACAAAATGGGAGGTTTTTCCATTTTATAAGATAATAAATTCCATGCTCTCTGTATCCAAGTGCCCGTAGCTCCTTTTCCGTAACTTTGGTTGATTGTCTTGTTGCGAATGAAAGAGTCTCAAGAACTTAGGGCTTATTGTGATCGTCACAAGTCTGAGTTGAAGCATTTGATGTAGCAGATACATTTTGCACAGACTTGGTGAGTCTTCTGGGTTGGTCTAATGTACAACAGTCAGCTTCAGAAATTTGAAAAGTTTGTGTACTCACGTCAGCGTGTTTTTCCTCCTCTGCAGAAATTAAATTGAACAATCCTCTGTTGCGTTTATCCTCGTCCTCCTGCAGCACTTTTTCTTTCTGTTTTGTTGGTTTGTCCTCGCATGTGTCCAATTGCTTTTCCTTTCGTTCTAAGTACATCATTGTACGTTTGTGGTCTCGTTCCTTTTCTTTTGACCTGGGTTTGTCTCTTCTCTCTTGTGGCAATTTATTCCAGTAGAACGATACGCTCACGGAAGTTTCATTTTCTTGAATTCTACAAGACAGTGACATATTTTTCACGTCGAGACTTCCGATGAGCTGTTTAACGTGTTCTGGGATCGTGTCCATCTTTTTGATCGTGACTAAGCCAAAATGTTAATCTGCCCGAATTCTGTCCACCAATTGTCGTAAAGCGTATACTGTGGGGAAAGTTATCTCACAAATGATCCAAATCAAATGGTTTCGCGCGCCGAAGGCGTGCAGGGACAGCTTGGGAAGTAAGCCCCTTTCGACCCTCTTTAGCTGTAGAATTTTGTGGTGTCAGACCGTGGTAAAGGAGGAGAAGTTGTGGGTTGTTAGCGGCGCTTATGTCTTTTCTGTTTCTTTTTCAGAGGTGGGGATTTGGAGGGAGAGACAGTGATAGTTGGTGTTGTTGGTGAGCTGCCTGATGGTGATTGGTGAGGTTTGTAGGGCCTGGTCCTGGCCGAGTCTGGCGTGGTTGTGGGTGGTTGCTGAGGCTTTTGTTGATGTAGGTTTCTGGCGTCTATTAGTTTTTGGGCTTCTTCGACTTGTTTGAGGAATAGTTGGTAATTCCTGTCCATCTCTTGCTTGTGAAGGTCCCCTTGTATCTTGTTTTCCCGTAGGATGTTGTCCAGCCTGTCGTCCGCGTCCTGGCCCATTTTGGTTTTGAAGGAAGATGCGAGTGGGGATCAGGAGGAGGTGAGAGGGCAGCTTCCGCTTCCACCTCAGTCTCCACAGGCTCTTCCACATCCGACAACACTCAAAGCAGTTTGTACTCTTATAGAAGGACAATTTCTGATTACCAGCTTATGTATACATTCTAAAATACTCGACAACAATACAAACACCGAAATTACTGCTTAATCACCAAAATAATTAGCACCTGGGTTTTCATAATAATTTTTGAAAGACGCCTTGGAATTTTGTTTTTTTGTATTTCACTTCAAAACCAGCCTAGGGCAGTTGGATGTTGATACATACATAATGACAAGCATGACTTCAGACTTGCGGTCCGAAGTTTGGCAAGTGAATGACGCATATGGAAATACTCTGAAGGAATATTTTCAGCTTTAAATAACGCTTTCCTTTATGTTAACAGGGATGAGGCCTTCGATGGTGTACATCTAGATACCACGGTTACCAATTTCACTGACCAATTATTAATGTTAGCTAACAAATATATACCCAATAAATTCATTAGAGGACGGAAAAATGAACCAAGTTGGATGCACAACGATATAGGACTTATGATTCGGAAACGTAAACGTTTATATAAAAATACCAAACACAGCGGTGAATGATTTCAGCAAACATTTTAGCGATAGTTGGGTATCTGACAAGCACACATTCCACGCACTAACCTGTAAAAAACATGGACAGTCAGACAGAGAATTTACCACATTCAGTCCAAGACCCCAATACCTTGTAAGTCCTACTCGGTTCGCGAGATAAGTGCGGATCCGAGGCGGCATACTCCTCACCAAACGTCCAATATCAGCTTGACTGATGTTATTCCATTCTTCCTGCAGTGCAGCGGCGAGTTCCAGGACATTAGTAGGGGCTGCCAAACATATCCCAGACGTGCACGATTGGTGAAAGGTCTGGACTTAGAGCTGACCAAGGCAGTGTAGTAGTGTTCTGCTCACGGAGGAACTCTCTAGCGACACGGCCCTCTGTGCTCTTGCATTGTCATCTTGGACAATGATTCGAACGGCCGTGTTGTAGCGCAAATGGCACCACATGAGCTGCTAACTTGTTATCACGATAGTACTGCCCTGTGACACGCGCTTGGATGACATGTATTGCTGTTCTGCTTGTCATGGTTGTGCCCCCCCCCCCCCCACACCATAACCGACCCACCACCAACACGATCGTGCTGCCTAACGGTTACGTCATGGTATCGTTCGTTCCGCGGCCTCCACACTCTGTTTCGCCTGTCGTGGAAGTCGAGAGTGAAACTCGATTCATCGGAAAACATGACGTTGGTCCACCGACGATTGTCCCAGCGCTGTCGTGCTCCACACCAATTACGCCTTGCTGCGACGTGACGTTCAGTAAAACGTGGAATTATTCGAGGTCGTCGAGCGTACAAATTCCAGCTGTGTAGGCGATTTCGGATAGTCTGACCACTGACTCGCACATCTGTCGCTCGGTGCAGCTGCTGTCCAATTTCTGAGGCACTTTGATGGCAGTTACGTAATGCTGTGGTTCGGATGAAACGATCCTGGTTACCAGTTGTCGCCCTTGGACAAACTGGCCGATGTCTGTCATCAACATTGCCTGTCTGACGGTAGCGTGATCACAATCTGTTAATCACCGATTGAGTAACGTTGAGAATTTGAGCCACTGCAGTCTGTCTGTTGCCAGCTTCCAACATGCCAACGGCACGTAAACGTTCGTCACGCGGCAGTCAGCATACCTCAAAAGTTACGTTTCGACCAGAAAACATTGATGAATGAGTTTATACCAACAAAAGAACGATGAGACCTCCGAAAAAGCCCGTCCAGTACAAATTAAAATGTCAAAACGTACCCCACAGACATTAACGCGGCGCTCGTGAGAAAAACCTGCTCGAAGTTTTCATGGGCCGGTGACATTCACGAAGCACACTAAACTTGCTAACATATTGATGTGTCCAATGACGCGTATCTAATACCATTTTCCGAAAATATCAACATCAGTCTGGACATCCCCTACTTCTTTCGAATAGTATACAAAAGATCTTCGTCAACAGTACGTCCTGTAAGGAGCTTCTGGAGACAGCTTATATGCACCCCACATATGACGTCATGTCGGGAGGTGTGATGGGTGTCACGTTTGTTGTCACCGCGTGAGCAGTCATGTTGTACAACCTACCGATGGGCGTTGGATCTACCTTAGGTTACGTGTTCGATTGAGCTGATAGAATGGTAACGACAGTTGATACCCATTTTGGTCCCCTTTTATCCCTAGAGTAGGCACTTTTACTGTTAGACCACCACCTGCCCTGTGTTCTAAGTACTAATGGGTGTGGGCTCTAGCTACAGGCGCATTACACTAGTGGTGAGGCTGCCACACTTTCGCAGGATAATAATTAGGATATGATACTGTTCGATTAGCATATGTATACATGTATGCTGACAAAATAATGTGGGAGGTAAGCATGTCCTTTAAACCTTCAAATCACATATAGGGTCGTGATGACGGAATGTATCTGGAATCGTTTAAACATTCACCCGACGGAGGCGGGGCCTAGATCAATTTGGGAAGCTGCGGTGACAGCTGTTAAATCAAATGTCAATTGAAAAACTTTTTGTTCAAATCAATTAAAATTAACGAACGTAAACCTATTCTGTAAATGGGGAGCGATTTTTTATAACACTCAAGTTCTGACTTGAAGCGAATATCTCTCAGATAACGGCAGCTGATTTCTCAAAAATACAAATACATAACCTATATGGACGCAATTTCCATTTCTATTTTTCTGTTCACGTATCGATCCGTGGCACGTGTTTACCAATAAGACCCGATTTTTGTTTTTGATTTTGTTTTTATTTAAAGCAGACGTCAGAATTGTCAAATTCTACAAAAAAGACCGAGTTTTTAAATTTATGGATTCAATGTCATAGAGGCGTGTAATAAACACAGAACGCTACGATGTGTGAATGCGTTCGTCAATACGACACACATGTCATCGCGGAAGGATAGAACTCGAGGCTGCGGCTCTCGTTCTATCCTTCCATGATGGCACTCGTGCCGTATTGACGAACGTATTCACACATCGTGTCGTTCTATGTAGTTATTTCAAGTTTCGGCGAACATGCACGGTCTATATAAACGCCTCGCTTATACAGTTAGATGTACAAGTTCATCATATATGTAACAGTTAAACTACACATTTGATACAAACATCATTCACCATTAGAAGAAACAATTTCATTTAAGATTGATTATGCCAAGCCCCAGTGAGGCCACAGGATATTTTGAAGTCAAAGCAGCTTCTGGAAAACTTGCCTCACTCGTATCAAAAGACATTATGATGTGTCAAGTGCTAATTAAATAGACGCCAACACGTGGCGATAAGCAAAAAATCAAAACATCTGGATCAGAATGCGACAATGCGGATTTTCCGTATATTACCTTGTCGGTAGAAAGGACGACACAGAATGAATTGTATTTGACAGCTTTGGAATGGGAGGGAGATTAATGCATGCTGTTTATGTAGATGGGTATATTGGAGGTAGAGTTGCCTGTAACATGCAAGCTGATGTCACAGAAAGAAAGCACTTATGTTTGCAGGCTCGTGCTTAAACCATCTCAGCCTGTCTCTCAAAAAATTGATCTTTGCCGTTGAAGTTACGTAAACCGCAATCAAACACCCACTAGCCGCAGCGATAGCTGCTTCCAAATGCAGGTTTAACAAATTACATGTATTCTTTACCACATTATCTGTATACTGGCGGATGCACCCGGAGTTGCACGGACGAAAGAGTGCCAAATTCAAAATACACATGGTGAAACCAATGCAGCGAATTGCGCTACAACGGGACATCAGAGACGTGAAATGGTGAAGTTAGAAAACGCCGAAAGCCCCTGATACTTCCAGGAGAAATGACACGAAATGGCCAAAAAGACGATCAATATCAGCCGAATACTTTTGAAAATGACGAAGTTCGCAAAAATGACGTTATCCAGTAATATTGACGTCATCCAGTAATATTGTCGTCAGATACGATCGATGACATTAGAAGGTGGCGTTAGCGACGATTCATACGTACAATTTTTGATACTTCCAGAAAAAAATTACTCAGATGTCACTCAGATTCTTTAAAAATGGCAAAGTTCGCAGAACGTGACGCCATTGACATCAGACATGCGTGTTCCAACTTTGAGCTCAATAACTATCTAAACAACAAAGTAAAATGACGTCGGCGGCAGTCAAGGACCAGCACATGAAAAACTCAAAGGGTCCGAAAGCCAGCTTCATGTCTCAAGAAATGGGTGAGTAAAATAAGTACAACGATGCGCAAATAGATGGATAACGAAGTCCACAAAAAATGTGAACCAGGTCATGTCACTTCCAGAAAATTATGCTCTGGTGCCAAATGGTATCGTAATATTGGAAATGGAGAAGTTGCAAAGAATTACGCCAGAGACGTCGAAATATGACGTAAAGGGTGGACGAGACCCAACCCAGTTTGCCTTCTAGACGATCTTACCTTCAAGGGACAAATATCAGCTCAGAATCCTGGAGATCGAGAAAGTTCGCAAAAGCGTTAAGGCAATGTTAAGATATTGTATAATTGAAACCTTATGGCAATCTGTATATTGAGGTTTATACACAAGATGAAACTGAAGTTAGTTGATGGAAACCAAACTTCTATTCACTGATCTTTGACCTTTTTGACCTTTTAACAATTCCAATCATCAACATTTTATGGACAATTTGTGTATGGCGTTAAGAGTTTTGTACGCAAAATGAAGCTATTCCGCAGAAACTAACATTCTGTTCATAGTAAAAGTGACCTTGGTCATTTGACCCGTTGAGCCCAGACAAAATCCGAATCATTAACATGTGATATGCAAACTGAGTATCAGTTTATAGTTTTGTATGGAAGACTGACGTTGGTACATGAAATCCACAAATCTATTTATAGTAACATTGACCTTTAACATTGATCTATTGACCCTAAGCACAATCCTAATTATCGACAACATACAATCTGCGCATGATGATGGGTTTTGTATGCAAAGGGATACTAAAGTTATTGCACAGAATCCAAAACTATATTTATAGTAACACTAATCTTGACATTTCGTCTCTTGAGTTCCAATGTGTTCTATGTGCCTACTGGCACATAGACCACATTGGAACTCAGGGGACGATTTGTCCAATTGACCCCAGGCACAGTTCAAATCATTGACACCTTATAGATAAATACTGACCTTGCCACTTGACCTACATATGCGAAAAGCAGTCCAAACCATTGACCCATTATAGGATGAAGATAGTGCATGAAAAACAGAATTATATTTATAGTAACAGTGACATTGACCTATAAACCCAACAATCCTACAGATTAACACTAGGCAATTATTTGCGGTTGAGAGGGCCTTTGGGTGGTTATGTTTACCATGCGATAGAACAGCAAAAACTGAAACACTTGAATCTCTCATGGACCCAGCCAAATTAGTACCAAGACTGGTGTATCGGTGTTTGGCGTTACCACACTTTTCCTGTCTGCATGCCTGATTTTTAGCGATTTTTATGTCTAGACTTATGGACTCTAAAATCAGTTGGGTTTAAAAATTAACCCAAATCAAGTGGGTTGAGTGAATATGAGGCCAACTGGGTTTATATTGACTCACCCCAGTTGATTTGGTTGATTTTTAACGCAATCTGCCATTCCATCAAGAGAAAATATGTCCAATTATGGCATGGAATTAGTAAATTACGCATGTATTCTTGAAAAATCAGGAAATTTTCCTGATCTCAGACTGGCAAAATCATACTTTCAACTGAACCTTAATGAAAGTACGTTGAATGGCGTGGTGATTACGTCAGAGCACATCAAAGCTGGGAGACGCCAGCAGAAATTATTTATAGCAGGACTCTAAAAGTAACAGTTGGGGCATTAATTATAATGGTTCTGGTTGAGCTCCTCCCTCAATTGCAACGTATTTTCCAGGACACAGTTCACACATAATTTGTACTAAAATAGTAGAGTAGGCAGGCAGTTCATGTTACATTTTTCGAAGTGCATTTTTTCCCCAAAATAAGATGATTGACCATTCCTCTAACATTCTAAACAAATTGAAGTCATGCATGTTGCCACGTGTACCATTGAATGCAGGGGGGGGGGGGGAGATAGAGGGTCTTAAATGTGGGGTGTGATTAGTTAGATTTCTAATTGGGGTTAGTGTCCCTGCACGACATGCCGTAGGTATGTATCGATGTTCGCCGCCCCATGCTGAGGGAGAATTCGAGTGGGCGGGGGGGGGGGGGGTATCCCCTGAGATAGATTCTGAGGCCTCTTCTGGCTTAAATCACTTCCACAAGAAAACTGCATTTCGCCAGGTAGGTCCATGAGTTTTCCCTCGCACTGATCAGGTTACACAAGGAGTATAGACTAACTGTTATTTAGCCAATACCTACAGCTTACAACTGACTGCCAGTTTGCCAGCTTTTCAGCCAATCCCTACTCCTTCCAGCTGACTGCCAGTAAGCTAGAAGGGTATGATTTGGCTGAAGAGCTGTAAGTCTATAGTCCTTCTTGTGTAGCCTGGTCATTGCAAGGGAAACGGAACAATGAAAAACCGGACCGGTCAAATATTCGAGTCAAAATTTCGGAAAACATTTTCAGCTGATTGGAAAAGTCGGAGAATTTGGTCGAAAATTGGCTCTAGCCGAAAAACAAGACAAGAGCAAATTGAACTGACATTACTGAATTTCCAACTTTGGAGTTTGCATCACCGAATTTCCAACTTTTGAAATTTTCGGCGATAATTGAGGGAGGGGGGAGACACCCTCCACCCCCCCCCCCCTCCTCTAGCTACGTCCATGGAACTTCCCCTGCACACCCACGGTCTACAACAAAAATGCGCTTATTAGCTGTATGTGACATTTTATGATATATGCTATAATATGCATTACTATTTACTAAGTTCTAACCACCACCAACGACGTGGGTGCCTATAACCCTTTACCTAACATGAAAAGCAGACGACACTTGCCAAAACAATTCTTGAATAACTAATTTTTTTCATTTTTTGTCTCAAAAACATAGGTTATGACCCCTCGTTGGAACGAGCTCGTTGAGCTCGTTCCAACGAGGGGTCATAACCTATGTTTTTGAGACAAAAAATGAAAAAATAATGAAAATTAATTGGCGATTTTTGAGAATAGCGCTGGCCGGTTTTGGCCGTTACGTTGGGTAAAGGGATAAACATTCAGTTTCATTCATTCATTCAAAATAACTGAAACTATGAAAACTGGTGGTATTGGCCTTTACCTCAGTACACAAAAATCACAAAATTACGAAACTATTAAGAACAGGAAATGTTTAAGAAAAGGGACCTTAAAGTCAAACAGTGTCAAACCTCCGAGATTTCCCGGACTTGTTTACCGGGGACGTAAGAGATCAATGAAAGACATTTTATAGATCTTCTACGGTCCGACAGCTCCGGTCAAATGTAACAACAGCTCCGATCGCATATAAACGCGGAACAGTCAGGGTGTACGGTGTAGGACAAAAAAAACAGGCTTCATTAAACATTTACTAACCATTGAAAGTTTGGTTTAATGTTGAAAACTTGACTTAACCTTGCCAACTCGTTCGAACTTCAGTCGTCTGTCAATTAAACTGTCGGAATCCGGAAACTGAACGCAATCGGGTGTCGGAGCAGAGCGAATGAATAATACCGGTAACCGCAACCGATCGCCGATGCAGTCAGAAAAAACTGTGTTCAAGGGTTGAAAATTCAAATCGACTGGTCAGAAAACTCTGAACAGTTGAAAACACGAAGGAAATTGATTTCTTTGAACTTCCAATTACATATTTGAATTTATACCTTCGAATTTCCAACTATAGAAAAGTACGATAGTTATTGGGGTAAGGCACCATATCCACGCCCTGCCGCCACGTGCCTGATCGAATGAGAGGTGCTTCTTGTAGTTTAGGATTCTGAATTTGTCAACAAAATAACAAATTTAGCCCATGTGTAATAAATTGTCACTCCTGTTGCCAAAATGGCCCTCCAGTTGTCAGTCCTCTCAAAACATGGATAAGAACGGGATGTTGGGCAAGAGCCAAGACATCATTTGATTAACAAGCAAATAATTAGATCAAGATGGCATCAGACCAGTCGTAACAACAATACTGACAATGATTTTTGATTTTCTGTCGTGTTTTTCGTCTCCCAATTATCACAATGTTCACTTTTGTTCACTGTTGCATCGAAGGCTATATCGCGTGGCCCTGAAAAGTATGGATTATAAAATAGGTCATTATCGTATATGAAATAAATAAAAATGAGTCGATGAAATCTGAACAGAATATGAGGAATGAAAATAAGTACTGGAAACAGTGATGAGAAAATGAGACTATCTTTTTAAAGGACACTGTATAAATCAACCTGCTGAATAGATATTAACAGATGAACTGTGTTAACAATATATTAAGTAGGTTGTTTCGGGATATTAGCAATATTGAGGTACCAGTCGTCTGCTGGAATCTATAATTATTTCCCCCTAACTTATTTTTATACGAGAACAAATTATTGGCAAAAGAATATGAACACCCATCCCCCCCCCCCCCCCCCCCCCCCCCCCCATTAGGAATTAGACTAATTACATCAAGTCCGATCACTTCATCACAGTCTGTTGCGATTTTTATTTTTCTAGGGAGTGTCAGGTAGACAGCCAATCTGGCTATGTCACTTCCCACGGTATGCTGAATACATTGTCTGTAAAACATTTATCTGTAAAACGTTTTTATATATATACCGTAAATAAAGAATCTGAATCTGAATCTGACGAGAATTTAAAAGAATATAAAAACTGTTCACAATATATTAAAAAGGTTGATTACTTTCAGAAATGATAGAATATTGTGCGGGCTTGTGTGATAAAATAGATCTTTTAGAGATCCTGCAGTGAAACACTGCTATCTGACATGAGTAAAATCAGAGCAATGTAAAAGAATGTGCTCCACTGTCAACACCTGTTAAAAAAGGAACACACTCTGGCTGCATACTACCCTCTTACAAAAAGGAATCTGTAAGTCTTGTATGACCAATATGACATCGTATCTGTATTACATGATCGTTTCTGTAAAAGTTACAAGACGAGAAATGATCGAAAATAACTGGCCGAATACGATGGAGCTTGTTATTTGTTTCTCCATCCAACTCCGCCTGCCACACAGATTTGATGTATTTATTGATATGTGACTTGTAATCACTGAATGGAATCTTGAAATAAGTAATAGGCTTGTTTAACCCTTTACCTACCGTAACGGCCAAAACCGGCCAGCGCTATTCTCAAAAATCGCCAATTAATTTTCATTATTTTTTTCATTTTTTGTCTCAAAAACATAGGTTATGACCCCTCGTTGGAACGAGCTCGTCGAGCACGTTCCAACGAGGGGTCATAACCTATGTTTTTGAGACAAAAAAATGAAAAAAATTAGTTATTCAAGAATTATTTTTGCAAGTGTCGTCTGCTTTTCAGGTTAGGTAAAGGGTTAAGGCCTGTTTTGCTGCACTGTCTGCCCTGGTGTTACCAGAGATACCAACATGTCCGAGTAACCAGCAAAACAAGATATCATATTTGTCAGATATGAGAGTATTCAAATTCTCACGAAGTTCCAAACAGAGAGGGTTCTTCAGCGTGGGTGGAGTAGAGCAAGCAACGAGGAAAGAGAGTCGGAAAAATATATTCAAGCGCCAGTTCTAAAGCTTAAACTTCAGCTGTGAAAATAGAACCTTTGTTTCGTATTCTGCTTGAGGTGATCTGATCAACAGCAACAACAGCCGATGATACTGTGTCGCCATCTTTCAATCCATATGTATAGATCGTTGTATATGCACTATACTTGGACTTTATTTCAGTATATTTGTGTATAAACTCCGAAGAATTTCTCTCGGACGTTTTGGAAGAAGCAAGGTCCAAACTAACAGTAGGTTTTGTAAGATGCCAAGGAGGAATATGTTGTTAACGGTTTTCTTTTATCGAATCAGATTCAAGTGGGTGGACTCCATATGAGGCTAAATTCTAATTCCCAAAGGAGGAAATTGTTTCTGGTGACAGTTGAAAAAGTTAACATTTCGCGGTTTGGAAACATAATTATAAGGGGGGTTTGATGGATTTAGCGAACAGCACTGAACGTGCTTTCAGATGAATCAAAATGAATACACTGTAAAATCAGCTGGGTTAAAAATGAACCCAAATCAACTGGGTTGAGAGAATATGAATCCAATTGGGTTCATCTTCCCTCAACCCAGTTGATTTGGGTTGATTTTCAACCCAACTGATTTTAGAGTGTATGTGTATGTTGTCCCTTACAGGCCACCGTGAACAAAAATTGACGAGGAGAGAATATTATTAGTTACCCCGTGTCTGATCACGTGGTACTGGTTTTTACCTACCCGAAGCCAGCCGTATCCCATGAGGCCGAATTTATCTATTGACTTTCCGTTTTAGAAGTACAATCTATTTCATGTGTGAACACACACAGCATGAGATCTTTTATCTTCCATTGTTGAGCCATACAGGTTTCTGTGGAATTTTTGTGCAAAAGAGTTTTTATGAAAATATGCCGATATGACTAGTATAAAAAAATTATTGAATTTCTTTTTTTCTTTTTTGTCTCAAAAACATAGCTTATAAACCCCACATTGGAGGGTACTCGACAAGCCCATTCCAATAAGGGGTCATGAGCTATATTTTGGAGATAAAAAATTAAAATATAATACATGTACACTGCAAAACTGGAATGACGATTTTTTGCGAATAGTGCAGGCCGAGATCAGACATGGGATAACAAATTTACATGTATCTTTTGACTTCTACGGGGTATGGACAATTTGTCGATTTCGGAACGAGGCTTCCACTGGGTATGGGGAATTTGTCAGTGGCTGGGCGGACGTATCGTGGGTTTCAATGAATATGGTCTCATACCATGTATCTATCAACCAATCAAATCAAAAAATTCACTTTAGTCAATAGATAAAGTTAATTAACCTGTAACCGTGGTAATAGTGGGAATTTGCTGGGAATATATTCTCCTGCTGAGCGCTAATGGTGAGAAATATTGGGAAATTAACTTCTTCTCTGAGCAGATGATATGCATTCAGTCATACTTTTTATTGGGAGGAATCAGCTACCAGTTCCCCTTGCTTATTCGTCCAAGTCAAACCTAGTGTATTCTATGGTTACTCTTTCTGTAACTCTAGGGACACTCTATCGTAGGACAAAAGTGCTGAACAAAGTATACCCCGTGATCTCGTAAATTTGCCAAGAATTCTACGTTTGCGGCTCAGAGACACACCCGACGCAAGACAATCGGAAATGATTCGCCCATCTCGGTAATCATGTACTTTCTTACTGGTCTAGATTTGTTTCTTGGACTTATGTCACACACGCTGTCAGTCTCATGCTAAAAGGAGGCAAGTGGCTGATTGGGGATGTTGGGTTCCCAGCTAGACAAATTTTGACAAATTTTGAGTCCAGTACGTGCTGATTAAATAATACTGATTCAGACTTCATGCATAAATGTATGAAAGTATCGAACTAAATGAATAACGCAACAACATTAATGAAATTAGTTGAGAGCTGAACAACAACATCCATCAGCATAAAAAATAACTCCCATTTATTCATAACAATTTTCTGTACGCGAATTCGAAGTTCAACAAAACAAATATTTACACTTGGATCCTGCTAATCCTTCATCAATCACGACTAGAAGTCGACAGCATATTTTTCGAAAGACTAAAAATGTTCATTTTTTCGCTTTCAAAGGATAACTCCGGGGGGGGGGGGGGGGTAAGTATAGGGGAGGGCATCTAGGCTGTGTGACTCCCCCCCCCCCCCAATAATTTTCCAGTCAGGATATTTTCATCTAAATTGGAGCCTTATGTATCGATTCGCTCCTGCTTGTAATCATGTACTTTCTTACGGGACTAGACTGGCTTCTTGCACGTATGCCACACACGTAGCCGGCCTCATGCAAAAGGGGGTATGTGGCCGATTGGGGGTGTTGGATTTCCCAGCATGACCAACTTTGAGTCCGGTACGTGCTCATTAAATAAGAAGTTTCGAACTCCATGCATCACGACTACTACATGCATTTATCAACAAACAAATTTCCTGAGTTTTTGTTTTACTCTTTACCCAACGTAACAGCCAAAACCGGCCAGCGCTATTCATAAAAGTCGCCAATTAATTTTCATTATTTTTTTCATTTTTTGTCTCAAAAACATAGGTTATGACCCCTCTTTGGAACGAGCTCGTCGAGCTCGTTCCAATGAGGGGTCATAACCTATGTTTTTGAGACAAAAAATGCAAAAAAATAGTTATTCAAGAATTTTATTTGCAAGTGTCGTCTGCTTTTCATGTTAGGTAAAGGGTTATGTATAATACACATTGACAAATATTCCAACTATATCATCAAGGCTTGCCTTCGAAGAAGGCAAGCCTTGATGATGCACTTAAAATATTTCGTCATTCCGTATATCAGTCATGATGCGCTTAAAATATTTCGTCATTCCGTATATCAGTCATGACAGTCGAGTCAAATTGGGTTCACCCCTCCCCCTTCCCGACAACTGGTCATCTTGGCGACGCCCCTGAATGTCCATAATCCGGAACACCTCAAGGCCAACCCCACATCTTCTTCAGTCGTGACAAATATACGCCATGACCCACTGCACTATAGACACTTAATTCTTTACCCAGCTGTCGAGAGTTTATATATTTCCTTCTTAATTGTCAAATGTTTTCTATTTTCTTTACTTTTATCCAAAACGCATCTTATGGCCCCTCATTCTAACGAACGCCTTACAGTGAGACAGAGAACGTTTAGCTACATTGTATGTCTTCGACGCAAAATTTGTAATTTTGAAATAGTAACAAAATCTGAATGACCATTATTGCGAATATCACTTCACGGATTAAACGTGATGCGTTAGGTAAAGGCTTGACCATGTCTGGTTGTGACAAAATCTCATTAGCAAGAAATGTCAACAACGAGTGACAAACTGAAGAGCTCACCACTATTTATTTATTAATTTATTTACTGGGTTTTAACGACACTTTCAACAATTGTTTGGGCGGTCGAATCCGGAGTACACGGAGAGCCAGAAATCAATATGCTTTTCCTACACACAGAGAACTTTTGGTTCCTTCTGGAAATATACTGGTTCTTCTGTTTGTCCTGGTGGGAGAACCAAAGTCGGGTTCATGGAACCAAACATACACATGTTTTGGTTCTTCAGCCTGTCACATCAATGAACTGTCAAGGCCGCTGGACATTGTACAAACTGTCAAATATAAAGCCGGAACAAGTTGAAGTATTAAAATGGCGACGAAGCTGCGTCAGGCACGCGTTTTCAGTAGTTCCATCACGCATGCGTTAACATTCTACCCAACGCACACGATATCAAAATTTATTATTTTAATTATTGTTTTTTTTTTAATTTAAAAAAATGGCGACAAAACCATATCATGTGTAAATCACGTGGCGGATCCGGTCGATTCGTTCCGTAAAGGGTTAAGTTGCGCTACAATGACCATTTTTATATAAAGAAGTCAGGCGACTCTATATAGATATGAAATTACCAGGTTCTAGATCACATGAAGACTCATTTGTTTTGGTTTTTAAGTGGGCTTTGATTCTTCTTGGAACCAAATTTGGCGCGGATTTCTCTGAGTGGTAATGGCACACCACACTATTGAGGCTAATCCCTGTGATAGGTGCCAATTTTGAAATGACGGGGCTGAACACTGTAGGTACCGGTTCCAATGACAAGCACGAGAAATACACAGAACGACACAGGCATGTGAATGTGTTAATCGATATGGCAGGAGTGTCAGCGCGGAAGGATAAAACGAGAGGCCGAAGATTAACCCATTCAGACGCGTGTGTCGTTCTGTGTTTATTACACGACTTCATGTCTACAAAAGCAGCTATTAGAAGAACACTCAGCAATTAATTTGACAATTTGACAACTCGTCCATTGAGTTCCAATGTGTTCTGTGTGCCAGTAGGCATATAGAACACAGTGGAACAGAGGGGACCGACGAACTATCAACAAGAAAAAGGAACACGTTTTATCGCCAACCAAATTTGCGAGGGAAGCCCGTGTTACTATTTTTAGGTACCGCGAGCGATTCCAATTGTAATTGCTGGGCACGATTTGTATAAAATTCCAGTGAAATTTCGCTTGTATTTAAAAATAGTCCGTCAACGAATTCCGTTCGGCACATGTGTGCGGAACGGATTTTCATTTACCGCATGGTTTAGTATTGCTGTAGATTGGGATTTCATAAAACAGGCGTGTAATAAAAAATATTATTTGCTGTCTTAGCAGAAACTAACTATTTCCACGGTGCACCTTTTATTTTGTTCATCTACTCATTTGACCGATGTTTCAAAAATAATGACCGATTCTGGAAGGGCGGCAGCTCAGTGGCTAGAGCACTGGAATCAAACCGAAAAGGTCAAAGGTTCGATCCTGATCAATGGTAACAGCATGGTCGCCTAGGGCAAGGCATTTAATACCGATTACTCAGTTGATGTACAGCGGTGCTGTGTACTTGGACATATTGCAAGTCGATGGTGCGCTTTCCTTTTACTCGTGTCTAGTTAGTAGGCTGGGTTGTCTGACAGTTCTCGCCGCTGCTCGGAGGTTCTATACAGGTACTCCAGCTTCCTCCAACCGTACACAACCCCGAATTATATCGCCATGAAAATCAACTTCAGATAAAGTTATCTGGTAATTATTAGAAAAGTACAATCAAGAAGCGAGTAATTGTTGAGAAAACACCTTTGGCATCAATAGAAAACAAAGTCAAATTTCATTTCGTTACTTTTAATAAACGAAAACAACAGATAGTTTCGCTGTAGTTGTTTCCGATTATTAAAAGTAACAAAAGGAAACTTTGTTTTTTATGGTAAGCAAAGCAGCAACTACTTCACAGATCAGCCATCGTTTTGAATATCTTTCAGTATCACACCTACCAACACTAAGTGTCCACTTTGGTTCTGTTTAGTAAATGAATGTGTTTTTACAGTAATTTTCCAGTTTTTATTCTTCACAGGAAAATAAATAGCACATTTCACCTCCTGGCTTTTATCTTAACCCTTTACCCAACGTAACGGCCAAAACCGGCCAGCGCTATTCCCAAATATCGCCAATTATTTTTCAAAATATTTTCATTTTTTGTCTCAAAAACATAGGTTATGACCTCTCGTTGGAACGAGCTCTTCGAGCTCGTTCCAACGAGGGGTCATAACCTATGTTTTTGAGACAAAAAATGAAAAAAAATAGTTATTCAAGAATTTTTTTTGCAAGTGTCGTCTGCTTTTCATGTTAGGTAAAGGGTTAATGAACGGGAAAGTGTGTGTATTATAAGTCACGATGCGCTCACTGTTGGTATAATGAACAGAAAAAGGTTACATAACATCAAAAGATGGTGAACACGCCGTTTTCTTATTTTTAAATGGGTTTAAACACAGGATAATAGTCAAACGTTCAAACTGATTGGGAAACAGTTTTAACCTTTACCCAACGTAGACAATATCAACATTTTTTATTTTAAATATCATTTTTCAAATTTTTCAAAAAATTTCAACAAAACCATATCATGTGACCACTCGTTGGAACGAGCACGTTCCAACAAGGGGTCACATGATATGGTTTTGTTGAAATTTTTTTAAAAATAATATTTTTTCAACTGCTGAATTTGCATATTACGCGGGCGAATGCGGCCGATTCGTTGGGTAAAGGGTTAAAAGACCAGCTTCTGTATATTTAGACTACTCTCCAGAAAGGAATTTCCTGATTTAAATGAAATTGGCCCGTCTTTAGGACATTAAGGGTAAACAGCTGTATTAGAAAATCAAGATGTCCCTTATCAGGAGTTTCTTTCATATTACTTCAATCACGAACATTTTGCTATTCAATTCAATTTAAAAATCAGATTAATTGTATACTGCATGCAATAGTCTGCCAGTAGGATATTGCAATCAAAGAGAAAACATTTGTTAACAGTCATTGTGACTAGATTTATGTTGTTATTGAATGAATATTAACTGGATATTACCCTATTTCATGATTAGATCAGTCCAATTTACACTGTAACTTTTAAAAGTCACGTACTATAAGTTACAAAACGTTTACTTGCCATGTATGGCGTCATGTGAGGCGAAGTGAGATTAATATTAGGCGAGGCTGTAGGCCGACCAGTCGAATTAAATAATAAATTAAAAGAACCCAATGATTTCAATTTTTGAATATTTATCAGGAAACTGTCTTTTATTTGCACGAAAATAAGTGAAAACTTGAGGTGGGAAAATTAAATCAGAAACAAAATGGCGTCCAGCAGAGGGTGTGTATAGGCTCACACACGGTCACAGGCAGTGTATGGACTCTATCCGGTTCCCCATTGAATAACCTAATCTCGCATGCTACTGGAGCACGCCGATTGGTAAAATTAAACAGGTGGCATGAAAATACTTTTCCTGCGTACTTGTGTAATTTATAAGACTGGAAATAAGCAGACTGTCATCTGCAGAATCTGGTTTTTCGCAATACATTTTGGTCATCTCTCATCGGGTTATGGGTCAAGTGATAGAATCCTCAACTCAATCAAAGTGTATAGTGAAAGTTCTTCAACTCATCCCAAGCGTATAGTGAAATATACGAAACTCGTCCGATAAGTGTAGTCTGGTCCTCGTCTAAAGTTCGGCTCAGACCCATTGTGCTGAACTCGTTTCGTAAATTTCACCACAAACTGGTCACTCGTTGGAGATCATCTTTTTGTGAAATAATTGACTGTCCTCTAATTTCTATCCTATACAATTACAGTATTGTAATCACAAAAAACGAATCTTGATAAACCACAGATGCTAAACGTGACCTTAAACGCCAGTACTTATGTCACCCTGTTGATAATAATAATAACACTTCGGCCGGCCGCTGATTTGTCGCGGTTCTCGTATGAGAAGGCCTTGGTTACCCATGTTCTACCAACTGCCTCCCCCTATTCCCGCGCTTCTTCTCTCCTCCCAACACTCGGAGACGAACTGCTTGATGACATCCCTTGCCCCATTCTTCCCAATCTCTCCGATTAGTATATGAACCCTCTCCTTTGAGTCGCCCCCTAACCACATGTCCTTCATTCTCCCATCCCACTTCTCCATTATTCTCCCCGTGAATCTCGTTCTTTTAGACTGGTATTTTGGGCATTCTATATATAAGAAAGTGTTCCAGGGTTTCCACCAAGCCCGCGTTACACATCTGGCACTCCTTTTCACTGTGTTTACCAATTTTTCCCCTCAGCTCCAGGGACCGCGACCTCAGCTTGAACAACAGTGACCCCCAAAGGCGCCATCAAGGTACTCTTCAAAACCAGGCTTCTCTTTATCACGCAGGCCACCCAAAGATCTCTTTGATTTGACCCCCCTCTCGCCAATTACGGTTACAATCCTCCATGACCCTTTCTCTGACGATCTTTTTGCCCTGGTTTGCCCCAACGTCAAGGTCCGAGATCGCCATTGAGTAGTTTTCTACTAGCTCCCTCACTTGGACCATCCACCCCGTCTTGATATTTGAGTTGAAAGTTCTCAGGAACATTACTTTACACCATCGGCTATCGGGGAGATTTACCAAATAATTAAGATAACCGAGTTTCAGTAGGTCTATCCTGTCCTTGATCCTCATCCACCCAAGCTCGCCCCTGATTGCTTCTAGTGCTGCGGCATTACTCGAGCCTGTTATCCATCGGCCTGCATCGTTTTGCAGGATTTCCAAGCTCTTAACAGCTGTCTGGTTTAGGGGTATAACTTACGGTACTAGGCAGACCCACCATTTCCCAAATGGTTTTCCCCACGAAAACCTTATTGAAACTGTTTCTCCCTATAAGTTTCATTTGGTTAAGGATTCGCTTCCCCTTCAGAATCAATTTATTTGTGTGGTTTCGGTAGATGCCTCTTCCTGTGATGTTTATATTTACCCCCATGTATTCATAGTCACTAGTCTCTCCTACACTAAGAAGTCTACTGCTACCTTCCGGAATGCAGAACTCCCCCACTCTCCACCTTCGAGTGGGGTCCACTTTGCGGCCCACGGGTATAACTTTGCTCTTGCTTTCATTAAGTTCGAGTCTCCATTTGCTCCCATATTTCCCAACAATTCCCAGCATCTTCTCTAACCCCTCTTCGCTTTCTGACACTAGCACCATATCGTCTGCAAAAAATAGCCCTGGGATCTTCAAGTCACCAACTGCCACCCCCTCGTCGCTATGCAGGAGTTCATCTTCTAAACCTTTGATGTACAATGCAAAAAGAATTGGCGAAAGGATACACCCCTGTTTTAGGCCTATCTCCATAGGCACACGTTTTGTTTGTAATGTTACCCAGGCTAAGTTCACTCTGTACATCTTTATATAATGCTTTCATAATCCCAACAAACTCTGAAGCAACAGATGATATTTAACCTGTAAAACGTAATAAGTCATTAGACTTATCGTCAAATGATTAAACATCCACAAGATGTACCAAAACTATAATTTATGCCACTTCAAAATTATTGAAAATTCTTTGAAAAATTGTTGATTTTTATTGAACTTTATAACACTACATATTAAGTTTATTACATTACTGGTTATTACACCATATTGGTCGATTTCAATTACATTACTGAGTGATTATTACACAACTGGTTAATATATTTCATATTACTGATTAATATCATAATACTGGTTGATTATTACACTAATGGTTCTTACAAGGGAAGACAATAGTCAAATTACTTTGGCTGGGGTTTCTAGTCAAGCCTTGGCTAGAAATCATTTCAAAGTCAATAGCCTCGTGCACAAGGTGTGGTGTATCCGTGTAGTAGAAAGCCTGGAACATTACCCAGCATGGGTTAAACGGACTGCATGTTTTCATTACATTTATTCAGCGAACACAGCTTTTAGAATCATTTAATTTATTAAGACTTTCTAGATAGGCATAGGCATCTGTCGCTCTCCTTATTTTCAAACCAGGTGGCTGGTGGGGCGAACATTGATGTAAATATAATTATGAAGGGGGGGGGGGTAGGGGTAACACCCCCTCCCCCAATAATTTTCCAGTCGGGACATTTTCATCTGGATTGAATATGTTGGATATCGATTCGCTCTTATTGGTAATCTTGTAATATTTTATCTGAATGGATTTGCTTATTTCACTTATTTCACACACTTACGTCACACACGCAGTCGGTCTCATGCAAGTGTAGGTCTGTGGATAATTATGGTTCTGGCATGATCAGTTTTGAGTCCGTGCTAATTAAATAAGAAGTTGCATTAACACTACTACATGACGTATTTATCCACAAGCATTTTTCCTGGTTTAGGCCCCACAAAGCAGATCTTCTGTTTCTCGGGCCATTTGTTTTTTGTAAAATTACATGTGGGCTAGAGGTTTTTTTTATTTTATTTTTTTTATTTTTGTAATTATTTCTTTGCCATCAGAAGTTCATATTCTTGGTTCGTTTTATGGTTTAGTCCTCATAATCTACATAATAGCATGAGTGGTGGTGTATGTCGGCATGAGTGCAAGACGGCTTTGCAATGCTGTAGCATTGCAAAGCCTTGTTGCACTCAAGGGATAAATTTATTAATTTTGTTAACTTGGGTAAAATATCAAACATAAACCATTTAATTTTTTTTTTTTTTAAAGTTTGCATTGGTTATAAAAAGAGAGCAAGCGGCAGACAAAAGGACCGTGCGGGAGGGCCTGAGAAACAGATTTTTAACTTTTTAGGCCTTTTTTAATTAAAATGTAATGCCAATAACAAATATTCCAGCTACCCGAGTCATGACAGTCGGGACAAATTGGGTTTACACCCCACCCCTCTCTTAATCGGTCATCTTCGCGATGGTCTTGAGGGTGAAGGCTATTCCTCGCCTCAAAATGACTGGCATGGGTAAAATCAAACAACGACGATATGCCAGTGAGAAACTGGGGTTCAGAACTGGTTCCAGTCTCTCTTATTTTTCAAAGTCACAGCGTGAAAAACAATAGTTAACCCTTTACCCACGGCAACAGACATATCCATCCAGAGGCATTCACAAAAACTAAAATTAAAATTTTCTTTTCTTCACAAGTTTTGTGTCCAAGCCATCTCACCTGGAACAAATTCCCCGAGCTCGTTCCAATGAGGGTCGTAATCTCAGGAATATGACACACAACTGCCACGAGAGGGTGAGTGTATGTGTGTGTGTTGGGGGGGGGGGGGGGGATCTTCTGCTTTTTAAAAACCGTAAAAAGTTAGAAATTCTGACGTATCAGTCGAAACATTTGAGGTACCAGTCAGGCAAATTCCACCCAAGGATGGGATGGGGTTCAACTGATTCCCCTTAAGTTGGAAATTCGGTGATCGCCCTGGGCGGGGGGAGGGGGGGGGCTGTTGGAATTCCGGAGATGGACACATCCCTCACAAGACACTCTATCCACATCCCTGCTATGTTATGTTATGGGCGACAATTGAAAAAAAATCGTTATTCTGGAAGGTTATTTTTGTAAGTCTTGCTTTTCATTGATGTTAGACAGTGGCGACTGAGACGGACGGATGGGAGGGGCTGGCAAGTCTGTGCGAGGGTTGTGGTCACCTCATTTTTCTCAGATCATACACTTTGGCTCAACGCCCCTTCCCTCACACTTTTGATAAGTAAAGAGATTAGCATTGATGTTTTATCAATATTTAAACACGAATAGCAGACGACACCTGCCAAACAAATACATTCATTCCTACGCTTCAAGTAAAATTAGTGCCCCCTTCAACTCACCCACACTTTCATTGTAGTTTGTCA